>CM076579.1:187557417-188757417 GCA_034641835.2 Pinus albicaulis
AATTCTTCTCAATTCTTCAATTAGTTTCAGACAATTTCAGAGTTTAGCTCAATCATTTAACAGGAATTACTGTTGTTTCTAAAAATTATTCTAGTTTATGTAATCTATTCAGGCAACAGTTGCAATTCATCCATTCTCCCTTCTGTACAATTTAAGAGATCATTTTCATACATCTATATTCAAGCATATACGACCAGAAATCAAAATAAAAGTACGATTTCATGCCGTTCAGAATTAAAAGAAAATTCAACTTATACTATAAGGGAAATACCTGAGACGAGATGCAGTAGGTGAGATGCAGTAGGTGAGTATGGACAGATTACCAAAACAACGATCCTCCCAGCCGATCTAGGAACAATCCTAGACCCAAAAGATTTCTCTTCTGCCCCCGTGCCCAAAATCCCAGAACGGTGAAACTCTCTTTTGAAAACTCTGCGTATCCTTCAATCCAAATGCTCCAGAATATCAGATTTTTCTTCTCCTCCAACCACCCCTTACTCCCGCACATCCTCCCCCTTATATCTATCTCCCCACCGCCTTTCACTCCCGAAGATCTTTTATTACATTTAAGAGGGTCTGCCACCATTTAAGGCGACCTTATCTTCATTTAAGGGTACATTAAAGTCGAGATAAGATTGATTAAATTATTTTGTTTAAAAAAAATGAGGAATGGGTGTGATGACTTTTGTTTGATTATAATATTAATTAATTTGCCTCCATTAACTTATTTTATTATTTGATTGTTTTAACCAAATACAATTGTATCGGTTATCCTACTAGTTACTAAGGTATGGGTCATTACAAAAAATATTTGTTGCAGGAAGGAAGTTGTCCCGAGTGACAGCGCAAATCCAGAAAGAGGCAGGGAAGGGTGACACAGTAACTAGAGGGGCTCACGCAGAGCCTGTGTCAACCAGCGAGGATGACGTTGTAGCTGCGCAGAGGTTGTCCAGTGCTTCCTGGGCCAGCGCAAAAATTTTGAGCCTCTGTCTTTTCGGTTGTCGGGGCTGGAAGAGAAGTTCGATTTTTCTTCAAGAGTTGCTAGTGGGGCATTGTTTCTGTCAATGCAGAATAGTGCTTAGTGGGGCATTGTTTCTATCAGTGTAGAATAGTGCCTAGTGGGGTTGTGACAAAGTAGAGGGAACCAGTTCCTCAAAAGACTTCTCGCCAAGAAGTCTAGATCCAGTGTTGATCAGCAGCAAAGAGTGATCAAAGAGGGATGATTCAACATCAGTTGGCAGAGGATTTTCGAGAGGGAAATCATTTTTTCAGAGGGAGCGTGATTCCTTAGAGGGTTTCTAGCGCCAAGAAACCCAAATCTGAGTTTTTTTGGGGCAGCAGCAGAAGAGGGAGAAGTGAACCAGTTTGACATTTTTTTTTAGTAGAGATGGCCACGCATGGACTACGGGATCAGCACAAGTTGGATGTAGCATCCAACTTTGTCATCTGGAAGGCCATAATCATGTCAGTACTAGATGAACATCGTATCAAGCATCTCGCTGAGAGCGCAGTTGTTGTCCCTATTGATGCTAACGCTCTCAAGAAGTATGAGGAAGCTCAAGCGAAGGCTAAGCGCTTGATCATGGACGAAGTCAAGGATCATGTGGTCCCACACCTTGCTGAGAAGAATACAACACATGAGATGTGGACTTCTTTGACCACATTGTATCAGGGGGCTTCTGTTCAAAGGAGGATGCTTATTGAGAATCAACTTCGATTATTCCAGATGCTAAAGGGAGAAGAGATCGACCCCTTCCTCATTAGATTGAAGGCGATCTGTGATCAGCTGGTTTTCGTCGGGGTCACACCTGATGAAGGTCTTATGGTGAGGACTGCTCTAAATGCAGTTACCAATGAGTGGGAGAACTTTTTTCCAAGGCATTTTGGGAAGAGCACTGCTTCCAAGTTTGGAAAACATGTGGGTAGCTCTTCGACAAGAAGAGATTAGGAGGATGACCAAGCCGAGCATCAGCAGCGAAGGGATCAAGATCAAGGAGGAGGAGGAGGAAGATGCGACTCTCACATCTAAGAGACAGCATGGGCAACAAAGGAAGGAGAAGAAAGACCTTTCAAAGGTCAGGTGCTTCAGGTGTGGTGAACTTTGACATTTCGCCACGACTTTCCCCATGAAAAATAAGGGCAAGGAAGATTCTGATTCGAAGGTTTCCGCAGCTAAGGACGATGATGACGATGTGGCCATGAGTGCTCATATGCCTCAGGAGAAGAGGTGGGGCGACATTGATCTGTAGTTCTCTCAAACTGCAGTGAGGGGCAGGATCCTTTGAGGTGCCGAAACTCTTGGATCACATACAAGCTACGGGAGCCCGTAATGATAGTAGCAAGATGACTAGAGTCAGTTGGTGCGAGGGATGATGGAGCAACATTGGCAGAGCTAGAACGCTGGAGACTAGCATAGTAGCAGCGCAGAGGTTGATGGACTTCAACAGTGCAGAGGCAGTGCTTACGCAGTGCAGAGCAGCAGCAATGCAGAGGCGCCAAAGGGGCAGCGCAGATTAGCTGCAGAGGGTGCTTCAATATTGAGGTGCACCCAAACTGACTTTATGTCAGGATTTTTGGGTGATGTTTTCAGTTGCTTAACTCGCAGCAACTGAGTTGCAGTGCAGCAGTTAGTAGTCACAGTGCTATGGGTAGCAACATGCAACATTTGAGAGGGAGATGCAGTACAGATGTAGCAGTGTCAGTGGTAGTGACATGGGCAGCAGTATAGATAGCAACAGCGTAGTGGATGAGGGGCATTTTAAACTTAGGGAAATGAAATAATTAAAGGGTATTAATAAGTCAGAGTGTGAATCTTCTAGAAAACATGGATCAAGTCAAGTTTTAATCTTAGCCATTGATTAATCTTTTAATCCGGGTCGTTGGGTCTCCAATAGGAATATTATAAAAGAAGGCTTGAGGGTCATTTGGAAAATAAGTCGAGCATACACTCAATACCCGAAGGAGATCCATTCTGATGTAGAATTCGATTTCAGTGGGGGAGTTGCAAAGCGAGAAGTTTGCAGAAAAAAAAGGAGGAAGTCAGTGGTGATCGAGATTAGGGACAGAGGGCAGTAGTGGGTCACTGGAGGTAGCTTGAGGCTGCAGCGCAGAGAACCCATACAGTCTCCACGCAGACTCACGCAGTCCAGCGTTGGGACTATGCATTGAATCACGCAGAGAGACGGGCATGCAAGAGCTGTTCAGGGTGTCAAAGAATTATCCGAGTAAGCCAGAAATTCAATCTCAAGTGTTTCAAAATTTATCTGTCATTGTATTTCCCTGTAAAGATATCATTTTCTGAAGAATTAATAAAACCCTCACCTGCTTCACCGGTTTTCTTGCATTGGGTTTTTCCGGGGAAAATTGTCCAAAAATAACTGTGTACACTGTACATGTGATTGATTCTTGTGCTTATGTTCACTACTGTTTATTTCTCTGCATATATATTTGTGAATGTTGCAGTGGTAATTATTTCAATATTTGTCGGAAGATTTCTGAATAATAACTTATTAAAATAATAAGTTGGAGAAATAAATCTATCACTGCAACTGTTGAGAATTTTTCACAAGCGCTGCCACCTTGATAGTCTCTACCTCCGCCATTTGGTTCAGCTGAAACTAGATATCCAGCTTCTCCACCCAAGTCTTAGCCGAACACTTTGATGATCCATCAAAGGTAGGTAAGAAAATTCTTCCCACGATACGTTGCAGGTCATTCCCCTGCGTGTACCCTCCTCCTCTATTCTAGTTGTGGGGTCTGTTATTATTCTTCAGCTAGCAAAAATCGTTAAAGGTGAGGGCCTCTCCAAACTCTGCAAAATATTCCCCGTAGTGAGCCACCTTCGGCTCCTGGGGTCCTCCTGTTCCTGCTCCTGAAGTCAAGAAAGTAGGCATGGTGGAACGTGGGGGAGCGCGTAGCACCATCTGCTGCGCAACGTTCTGCTCCAAAACATGGTGAGAAGTATCGGACCCTTCTCCGTTGTGAAACTCCCTTGGAACCTCACGCTGTCGGTTCTCTCTGACAATTTTCTGCCCCATTTCCTCTATCTTGTTGGAAAGCTCCTGTACAGATTTCAAGAGGAGGTTACCAAACTCCTTCCCGTCATCTATCTCATCTGCCATTGGTGCCTTCCCTTTGTCTTCCTCAACTGGAACATTGTCCTCTTCTGCAGGTGTGATTCCGAGCCTACGCTCTTTGTCCCTGTACCTCCGATTCTTACAAGTAATGAACTCTCTGTCTTCGGGTGTCATAGATTGATTGCTCCACAGGCTGAGCCAAGTCTATGAGCTCTGATACCACTATAATAGCCCAAACGGGAAATAGACAACAATACAAAGCAACATAAACAAAAACTACAGCAAATAGAAGCATACACATAAAACACTGCAAATAAACCCGAACAGCTGAGCCATTTTATTATATTTTCTTAAATGAGGAACAAGTACAAAATGTGCTCAGAATGATAGCACCTTGGCCTGCTCAAGGCAAGCTAGAATGATCTCTCCCTCTATCAGAATCTCTGCTCAATCTCTGCTTTGCATTGCTCCTCCTCAAAGCAGTCTTGCAGAAAATGTTGTTGTTGGCTGGAAAGGGACTGCAAGATGGGGCTGCTCTACTGCTCGGAAAATTCTGAAACTTGAACACCAATCTCTCCTCCAAAAACCGAGAAAGGAATTCTAGAATGGCTGACCCCGGAAATTCACCCTCTTGGGATGACTACGCTCCCCTGCTGGGTACGTTGGCCTCTGTGATGAAAATGTCGAAAGAAGGGGACTCAGCTATGGAAGGGTTGATCCCCTCACAAACCCCACGACTAGAATCTCATGAAGCTCCTCCTCTCCCGGAGTAGCTCTCCTCTATGACTTTGTATTCCCTTGAGACACTGCGCTGCCTTGGAGGTGACAGCATAATCATGTGCTGAAACACTGAAGCTACTCTAAAAAATTGGTGGAATGGCTTCTCTCCTGAGCGAGCACTCAAAGTCCCCGAGGACGACGTTGGGATCTCCGCTCGGAGACACCCTTGTGCTAAACAGCATTGTAGACTCAGCTAAACAGCTTAAGCGTGCTCTAGTCTTGACAAACATAAAACCCAAGGTTACTTGGGAGCGGGAGCGAAAACGCGGAGCGGGAGTGAGAGCGCCATTTTTAGAAGCTTCCGGTCCAGAGCGTTTATATATATATATATATAGCGGGAGTGAGAGCGCCATTTTTAGAAGCTTCCGGTTCGGAGCGTTTCCGGGAGCGTTTATATATATATATATATATATATATATTATATTTTGATGCATAAATGTCAACAAAAACATGTAGAATGATGAATTAGACATAAAAAACATAAAAATATAGATTGAATCATATAACATCAATCATCTAGAAGTTATAATCTTCATCAACCACGCTCACAAGTTGGAAGCATACAACATATTGACTCTTGAGTCTCGTGAATCATCAATCTGAAGGTTTCAAGCTTTCAAAATTCAATATATAACATTTATCATCATTGATTTCAAATTTCAATATCTAACATTTATCATAATTGATTCATTGATTTCAAAATTCAATATACATTTATCATCATTGATATATAACATTTATCGTCATTGATTCATTGATTTCAAATTTCAATATATAACATTTATCATCATTGATATATAACATTTATCATCATTGATTCATTGATTTCAAAATTCAATATATAACATTTATCATCATTGATATTATATAACATTTATCATCATTGATTCATCGATCACCATATAACTTTCATGAAGCATCATATTCATAATTCATAATGACTTGTAAACTTATAAATGCCAACTTCAAAGTTTCACCTTTCAAATTCAAACTTCAAACTTAAATTTTCATTAAATATATGAAAGAGTCAAGTTTCAACTGTTCAATTGTCAACAGTTATAAAAGATAAAAACTACTAGAAAATAGAAAAGACTAGTAAACAACAAATCTATTTTATCTATTGGCTGGCCCCTTGCCACGCCCACAAGAAATGTCTAATTTGTGCGAGCCACGAGGAAATGGTGGTCTTCTAGTACTCTCAGGAGTACCACGACCATGACTAGAAGGTGGAGGCTGGATCTGCAAAGGAACAATAGTGTGATATCGAGAACTGGCACTGGCACTGGCACCCGCACTCGCACTACTACTAGTAGATGGTGGGACTGGCCCTGTGTGTGGCGGTGCTGCTGATGCTTCATCATCATCCCTAAAAAGTTCTACTTCCAATTCTTCCATATGTACCGTGCCGTCCTCCAAATTATCATCCTCTAGGTTGTTGTCCCAGACTCTCTATGATTGATTCTCATTTGCCCGATCACAGTAATGGCTCAACAACCTCAAGTTGTAATGCACATAAACCAAGCTTTCAGCTCGGTTTTCATTCAGCCTGTTTCTTCTCACATTGTGTATGAAGCTGTAGGTGCTCCAACACCTCTCTGTAGAAGAAGTGTTCACAACCTGTGAGAGAACTTTTTTAGCCAACTTTGGCAAGAGTCCCATGCCGCCATATGCTTCCCACCATGTGAGAGCATCAAATCTGTCCCTGTCTTCCATTGCATGGAAAGAACCAAAGTTAGCAGTGCAACTTAAGTATTTGCCTAATTCAAGGCGCAATCTAGCACACTCCTCCCTGTTAGGTACCAACTTGTCCAATGCCTTCATGTACCCCTCTTGTACCTCTGGATCTATGTGAGCATAGTTATTAAAACCGGAACTGGTGATCGGACCGATGGACCTAATGAACCGGGTTTCTAACCGGAACCGGTCTAACCGGGAGCGGTCAGATCTCAATGAACCGGTTTTAAAAACAATACATTAAATAATTATTTTTTAATAAAAAAAACTATTTTTAAGATTTCCAACCATGATTCCAAGCCAATAGAGACAAGATATGCAAAGTTTTCTCATTTATATACCATGCAAAGGTGAATATATCAAAATGGCACCGAGCGCAATACATATCATCGAAAAATACATAAGCAATGAGGCTCCAAATGGCCCATAAAGTCCAAAAACAATGCTACAAGCTATGAGGCCATTGGCCTAATACAAGACTACATATTAGTGATCAACAACATGATCACTCCTCATCATGATCAAAATCATCACTATTACTAGACAAGGGATCATCAACATGAGCTACATAAATAATATGGCTCAAAGTTTGAGGACTCCTAAAACTCCTCTACAACTTTAGTAGTAGTAGTAGTAGCAAAAATAGACATCAAAACTACAAATCACTGAGCAACATGGTCTCTCATGAAACTCATCATTGATTCATCGCTACTAGAAATGGGATCATCAACAAGAGATACATAAACATCATCTAGCTCAAAGTCTTCAAACTTGGATTGCTCAACCTTATAACATGATAGAAATTGAAAAAGTTTAACATGCCTAACCAATGATTTTGGTTTGAGTGAAGGGTTCATCTCCTCAACCTTAAAATGCGGTAGGAAAAGATTAGCATGCCTAACTAGTTGTTTTCCTTTGATTGAAGGGTACATCAAGGTTCTTAAAGGACTTCATGCTCTTGATCAAATGCCAATATCATACCCTTACACATGATAGAATCAAATGGAAACATTGCAAATTCCCAAACCATGAAACCCTAAAAACCATTAAGTCTGCTGAATTTTGAGTGAAACCTAAAATTCTAGTTTCTCCATATGAAATCCAATGAGGTCGAAACCACTCTTAAACATCCCGAGTCATTTCATGGTAATGTTAAAAAAGATGAAAATGAAAAATAAAGGAAATGTCACTTTTACTTTAAGAATTTAACATTACCATGAAATGTCAATGCTTCCCTTACCTCCACATCGGCCCTAAAACCCATTTCTGGCCGTCCTAAAACCCATTTCTGGCCGTGCGTGGGTCCGCATAGGGAAAGAGTAGCTAAATGAACCCCCCCCAGCGGGAAGCGTTTTTCGTTCCGGGGAGCGTTCGGGAGCGAACGCTCCCTCACCGCTTCTGGCGTTTAAAAAACGCTTCCGAAGCGTTTTTTAAATGTCGGAAGCGCTCAGGGAGCGTTCGCTCCCGAGCGTTTCCGAAAACGCTCCCGAAAAGGCAGGGAGCGTTTTAACAGGTTCGAAAACGCGCTCCCGAAAACGCTCCCCTCAGGAAGCGTTTTCGGGAGCGCGTTTCCGAACTCTCCCAAAACGCTCCCGCACGGAGCGCGTTTCAAGAGCGGGAACGAGGGGGGGGAAGCTTCCCCGCAACCCTGATAAAACCATAAGATGTAAGAATGAATGAGAAAGGTTGCCTCCATCCCTTTTTATGCTTGTGAACCCTACATTCCCTTGGGCCCACCAATGATGCGTTGTCCCTCTTGCCACGTTGTCCCTTGTTGCGCTGCATGGCCCCACGCTGCCACTGCGCTATCCTAAGTGCCTCCTCTCCTGCGCTGTCACTTGGCCTCATGGGCTCCACTTCACCTTTTAATTATTCTTTCCAGTGATTTTAGGAAAGTGCTTTTATTCTAATGTTTTATTCGTGGGTCCCCTCACCCCTTTATTTCCTGCTAAACTTTAGAAAAGAAAAAATTAACCAAAAATGAATATTCCAATTAGTTGTCTACTAATTGGGAATATTACATCAGTTGCTACTATCAATAATCTTCATGCTATAGTTTGTTCAAATTTGGGTGAACTTACTCATTCTCTTGATCTCTCATTGTACTTTGTATCTCTGCTAAACAATTGATATCTAATAGACGAAGAATTTGGTTGGGTTTTTCTCTGGTCATTGGACCTAAATTCTTTGTGGCTCATTATGTTCTTGGTTGTCTTCCATTTTGCATTAGGTTTATGTTTTATCTACAATTGCTTAACTAATATTGTAGCATAAAGAATTTTTGTAATAAGTGATTGTTACAACATAGAAAATCATATTTTAACATCCCATTTGGGGAAGTCTCTCTTGTGGTGCTTAAATGATTTTTATTTCTTGTTAAACTAAAGTAGTGTAGGATAATCATCATTAGAGTAGTTGGGCTAATATGCATTTCATACAATCTACTCTAACTTGTAATTTACTCATTTTTTGCAATTCTACCTCTTATTCATTTGCTACCTAGCTTAGTCATTTTCCTTTACATTTCAAGCAATTCTCCAGCTTAGATTTAATCTTTCAAATGTGTCTTTGCAATAATCCATCTACCACTAGCTTTGTTGGTTGAAGTAGTAACTTAGAAGCCCTCTCTCCCCTAAGACTTCTTATTTTGAGATGGAGGCCCCAACGAGGATAAGGCGGGGGAAAGAGTTCACTTGAAACTTGTTCATCTTGCAGCTAACTAATTAGCATCTAACTTGACTTTGAAATAAACCAAGATACATTCATTTACATTTACCTTGCAGCATTGGTACTCGGAGTTCCATCTCATTTGCTTTCTAATTTTATAAATCTTTTCTATCTTTTTGAGGAAATTGTCATAACTTCAAGTACATACATTTTGTTTGATAAAGCATATTTTTCCTTTCAAGTGTTTTCATTTCTAAGTACTTCAAAGTTCATATTGAACATTTTCATACTTGTTTATCCTTTATTGAGTATTTACTTTCCAAAGCGCTTACACTTTGGGCATTTACCTTTTAAGCATTTATTTCCAAGATTTACTCTCAAAGTCATCTTCCTCACTTGGATTATTTACTTTAGCAAGTACTTGATATTTGGCACTGGTCTACCTTGATCCATCTTGTCTATTATTGCAATATCTCCTTGTAGATGGTTTTTTTTATTATGATGTTTTGAATTCATTTGCTGCAAATTTATATTAATTTAATTTGAATGTATCTTTGATGATTAAATTTTAACTCCTAGAACTTAACTTATCAAGCATACATTAGTTGAGTCTTAGTTATTTTCATAACGTCCACCGCTCTTGGCTCGCTAGGAGGTAGCGTAGATAGATGACTTGAGATTTGAGTCACAGCAACTCAACTCAAAACTTGCCCACAAGGCCACACCAAGTGTAGTTAAAGATTTTCTCCACGATATCCCAGCTGTGGATTCAAGCGGCAACACATTCCACAACTTTGTGTAGTTTTTTATTGTAACATTTGTAAGCTTTACTTCTTGTTGAATATCCAAGGAAGATTCCCTCATCTACTCTACAATCAAAATTTCTCAATTTATCATCATCTATCTTCATGTAACACTTCCTCACAAAAAATCTGAAGTACTTAACAAAAGCTATCCTACCTTACAAAGCCTTCTTTAGCATGTAACCACATGCATTTATGCCAGACCTTTTATGGCGATGGATTGTTGCAAAAGCAGTAATAGAAAATACCACAATACACAACCTTTGAAGTTTGTGAATTCTCTTTGTAATTGGGAAAGGAACTCACCTACCACAAACTAGCATGGGCATCCCATGAAAGAGACATTGGAGATGGGATGTTTGAAGGCAAATATGAAGTAGATAGAGGAAATCAGTATTTGCTACATCTAATATGCTGATATTGATACCAGTATCCAAGTTACATTCATTCTAAATTCTTCGTTAAGACTAGTGACAAAGTACAGGTGTTCATATCTATTATGATATGATGTCGTTAGAACATCTACCATGAATACAAGGAAAAATATTAACAAAATCATTAAATATCTAGCTTCAATGGATCAAACTATAAAATTGTACATTAACAGTAGGTAGTGAGTTTAGAAGAACATACAATTATAAGAACAGAAGTAAATCCAATCGAAAAACCCTCATTGATATGTCGAAATTGATGATCCATCAACATTGATAATGTTGCTAAAAGACTCAGTAACAATCCTCCTACATAAATCGTAAGAACATCATAGCATCTGGATATATTCTCTGCAAATTTGAATGCTTAATCATGTATATAATTGAAAGCAAAGAAAATGTTAACTAATCAAATGGGGTAAAAATAGAAGAGAGTGAACTTACCCCAGAAACGTGTTGAAGCTTGTACCTTTGCCAAATATTCTGTAGTGGCACGACCAGGTTTAATATTAGGTATTCTCGCTCCCATCTTAATCATGTAATTGGATATTTCTTTAGGCAAGTTGGCCTGAATAGAAAACAAAATATCACAAGTCTATTATGTGAATACCTATTTAAAATATAATTTATGAAACAATCGTAATCAGATGAACAAGTCACTAAATATAATAACAAAAAATTTGAAGTAAATAGTGCATTAGAGTTGAGCTCTCCTACTGCTATACTGATTTGAAACTCACTACCAACCATGTAGGGAGCAAGTTGTAACATTGGGCCACTCATCGTGGCTGCCTATCCTATTACTCTCTGCTGCAACATATCTGTTTCTTCAAAATTATTCGACCTGGCTCGGCCCAATACTTTTATAGGCACAAGCACTTGATACTTGTATTTAACTTGCATGATGTCAAGCATTGAATACTAAATGAATACTAAATCTATCTCACAATTTCTTAAGAAGGGTCAAAAGAATCAATTAACCTCAACTAAGAATGATACAGTATCTCTTCTAAAGAAACAAAAGCATACAAGGATATTAAGATTTGTAATTTGAAAACAATGCTCTGGTTGACTTGAAACAACAAAAAGAAGAGAAATACGGGCATTCTCATGCTTAACAGGTAAAATGTTACTTACAATGTCCAAGAGATTGAATGAAAAGACTAGAAAAGCATGCAAGGAATAGTAGAGCCATGGCTTAGATCCAGAAGCAGCCACAGTTGCAGGATTAAGAATATCTCTTGCCCTTTCCCAAAAAGGAGAATTTAGAAGGCTGCATGCAAATGATATATATCAAAAAACAAATTTAAAAAAAAAAATTGCTGAAGAAATAAAATTGCAAGATACTGATGAAATTGTAACTATATTATAAATATATTCTTCATCCTGTGAGGCAGTAACCAACAACACTAACATTTTGACTCATGATTGTTCATGGATCGATGTCTATACTCTTCTACAAAAACTACAAGGAACAATTACTGACATTACAAGAGAATAGGAGAAATAAGACCAACCTTGCTAATATGGCAGGAAAAGCCAAAACATATGTTGTTGTAAGGACAGGTTGCATTCCTGTTGGATTGATATTGAAAGGAATGTAAGGTTCAACCTCAGGAAGTGAAGCGCCCTCTCTACAAAATTCCAGTTGTTTGAAAAGTAAAAAAAGGAGCAGTGAGAAAAAGTTAAAACATTTGGCAAACTATGGTTTTAGACAGCAGGTTCAATAATATGCTTAATTTAACATGAACCAAATTAAATATCTTGATTTTTTTTCTGAAACAAAGCCAAACTAGAAGGGTTGTAGCATGTAACACTTTATTTTTTATCCAAACATCCAAATTTCTTAGAAACTACTGGTCGATACCCATTTACATAGAACGAATAAAAACTGGGTTCCCCTTTAAATACATATAGAAACAAGGAATGGTAAATCAAGAAAAATACAAGCTAATCAAAAGAGGAAAACATATTATTGTTTTTCAAAAGGTCAAACACAATCAAGGGAGCAAGGAAGAAGCTTCATGTGGCACTATTCAAGGACCGCTTGCAGTATCTTAATGCCTATAACCTTAATGTCAACATATGCATCTTCAATATCAGTGTATCCAAAAAACAAAGAGATAACGACCATGCAAAATGATATATAGTCCATGTAAAATGAATCCAAATTACAAAATGTAACCAGAAAATATAAAACAAAGGCACTATTACCCTCTAACATCTAGTGGTAACTAGAGGAAAATTTGCTTCTCCTATTATCCTGATGACAGACAGCAATTCAATAGATGACATGATCCTCCACAGACAGTAGACCGATGATGCTTCCCACAATTTTTCTCAGCTCACTCACATTAGATTATTATGGTGTTTGGAATACATGAGCAAGGAAAATTTTAAGAAGTCCCCCAAAATTTATATGTATAAAAATGGGTGAATCCCCTAGACACATAGGAAAATGTATAGGCTAGTTTATGAATAATATAATATGCCTGTATAATTTTTTGGCGAATCTTTCACTGAATTATGAAATCTTTTTAAATCTTCGCAAATCTTTCACTAAATTATAAAACACTATAAAGTCTTTGTAAATCTTTCAAAAAATTAGAAAACATTGTAAAATCTTGGATAATACTTCATAATGTAAGCAACCATATATATAATAATAAGAAAAAAATATTAATTTAACTATCAAACTCATTTTCCATGTTTGGGAAAATGAAACATCATGGGTTATGTTTGTGAAGGTTGAAGGTTCTTATTATAAAATCTTGCAAATCTCTTTGCATGTTTTTATCATTTTTTATCACAAAGGTCTTATTACCTCCAAAGGAAAACCTAGTTGGAGAGGCATTCCCAAAGGTTGGCAATGTTAAACTGTGGAGATTATTTTTGCTCAATTTATGTCTTTATACATTCAAACAACTTACTCATATTCTATGTAATTCACATTCTAGAGGCTTCACATGAAAATAATGTCTATGAATAGCTATCTCAAAATCGTGAATCTTTACATCCAATTCTTTTGATTTCTTATACACTGCTTCTCTAATAGCTAGATACTTCTCCAATTCCTTGGCTTCAGAGAAACCAACAACCTTAATATTTTGTGCTTCGTTGCCATTTGCAAATATTTCACCTCCTTCTTCTCTTGTAAGTATTTGATCCGCAAACTGACATGAATATTCCATTGGATAGTTCTTCATAACAAATATGATAAAATTGTGCTTAAAATCACAAAATTTACACTATCAAGGTGTATCTCTACTTATATTTTTGGATCAATAAATTATGGTTTATGGAAAATGCATGCAAATTGTAATTATGCAAAAACCAAAGAACATCGAAATAAAACTCACAAACCACAAACTAACACATGATATAACCTGGGAAACCCTTTTGGGAGTGTTGACCACTTTGTGTCAACGACCCCATAGCAGTACACCCCTTTTTTTCGCAAATGGGATCCATCATGTTCAAGTGTCAATGCCATTCAGATTTCATCATCAGTCGACAGTTTGTAAATGTTGTGAATCCATTCTACATATTTATAATGTAAATGATCTTAGTAAGACCATCATGTATGTAACAACCTAGGGAAGCCTATTATTTTGGTGACAATTTCTATCCTATGAGGTTTTTCATCTCATTGATTCATCTGTCTTTAGACACAAATGATCGACAGATTTTTTCCCTCCAAACTCACCCCAAAGCTAGGGTGGAATTTGTCGTCAAGATATTAAGTGATTCCTAGAGTTTTTTATCTAGTCTTTGTAAAAGTAATTTAGGAATGATCTTAGCTAATTGGCTAAATTATTTTATTACAAATTACTGGATCTACTAAATCATATTTTGAGTCGTAGAATTGGGTAGATAATTGGAAGTCTATAACGAATGGGTATTTCCCCTTCATGTATCAAACTGTAATATCTTGATGTAAAATATTTTAGCGTATGGTCCCTCATAGTTAGACACCATGGCTAAAGTATTAGAGGATTGGAAAAATTATTAATCTCCTCATGTGTCAATTAATTAAAAATGTGGAAAAAATAAATTAAAATTATAAGCTAGAAATTTAATTAATTTTAGGTCCTAGAAAAATTAATTCTCCAAATTAAAAATTCGTCGGTTCTAGAAGATTTAATTTTTGGAGGTCCCCGACCAAGAGAATATTAAAAATTTCAAGAGATTTTGGACCCTTGGGCCTTGCTAATTGAGTCAAAGTCAATTTTTTGAGGAAATCAACTCAATTTAATTAATTTTGAGTTGATTAAAATTCAATTAAATGAAAAATTTGAATTTCCTCAAAAAATAAAATAGTTTCGACGGAGGAGATTAAAAGATAATTAAATCTTTTTTAACAATCGATATTACTTTGATGGGGATCAAGCCAACTAGCCGTTTGAGAATCAATCTATAAATAGGAAGTCATTTGTCAGTCTTTAAGGATCCGATCTTTTGATCGTGTACTAATCTCTCAAACTCTCTTGTATATTTTCTGGAATAAATGCAAAAGTCTTTGGGGTTTTAACTTGCAGTGGTGTTCCTCTTAATGAATTTATGATAACATTGTTTTAATTTATGCAAATATTATTTGAAGATCGCAAATCAATAGATCTCTTAGAATGATCTGAATACAGGTATTTTATTCAGTTTGTTGAATCTAGGGTAACATTTTTAATTTTGCTTGAAGTAGCAGGTATCCCTATTTCTTCATAATTTTATTGTTATTCTCTTTCTCTACTTAGTTTGATGATTGATCTAGTACTTGCGAAAGATCTCTAAGGTTTTCATTGAGCGTTTGGGGATAGTCCTCCGTTGGATCAACCGACTCTCAACATATATTTGAAGAGCTTACTTCATAATAACTTCAAGATTTATCTAAAGGTTAAATTTTTATGCATGAAGTTTTTGCGCTAGCACCTCTCTAAAAAGCCAAAATCTTTTAAATATTTGTGGAAAAATTGATAGATCTAGCTAGTAAGAGCCTTAGATCTTCAGATCTAGGAGCGAAGTTGGACTCATACTCCTCAGATTTGACAGATTCGCAATTCTTGTGCATAGATCTGTAGATATTTAGTATAGATCTGAAGGTTTTCTAATTGGGTTTTTATTTTCAGATTTTGTGCATTTGTATGGGATTGTTGGGTGTTTGTTTTCTGTTTATGCAGGTATACATCTGGAGGTTTTCGAAGGAGTTCTCAAGGTTTAAGACAGATCTAGGCCCTGGAGGATAAGATCTTGTCTCAGAACACGTTTTTTTGCAGGAAGAATTTCGGTTGTTAAAATTTGATTTCGGATCTAGATTTTCTTTGAAATTTTTGGGCAAATAATTTTTTTTCAATTTTTTTTTAAATGGGTTTCATGTAAAAATTTCAATCCACAAATATATTTCTACAGTGATAGATTTATTTCTCCTACTTATTTCTTCAATAAGTTATTTACAGAATTCAATCAGTAGATTTAAAAATAAATACTACTACAGCATTCACTAATGTATATGTAGAGAAAGGAACGGTAAGAAACATAAGCATAAGAAACAGTGACATGTACACACTTATTTTTAGACAATTGTCCCCGAAAAAACCCATTGTGGGAAAACCGGTGCAGCAGATGAGGGTTTATATACCCTCGAAAGACCCATTGTCTCCTTCTGCGTCACTCTGCATGCTTCTCTGCGCAGTCCCTATGTTGGACTGAGTCACTCTGCGTGGGCTTAGCATGGGTACATTGCGTTGCAGCTCTGCGTTGCCTTTTGTGGCCATTTGCATCCCTCTCTCCTCCTTCTCAGTCACTGTTGACTCCCTCTTCTTCTTCTACCTCTGCAACTCTGCCCTGCAACTCTCCCTCTGAAATCGAATTATATTCCTTTAGAATCGATCTCCTTCGAGTTACTGATTGTGTGTCCGGTTGGCTTCCAAATGACCGTCAAACCTTCTTTTATAATCTTCTCATTGATGAATCAACGACCCAGATTAGAAATCTAATCAATGGCTAAGATTAAAACTTGACTTGATCTTCATTCTTTAGAAGATTCACACTCTGTCTTATTAATACCCATTAATTACTTAATTTCCCTAAGTTTAGACTTAGTGTCTCCATTAAAATAATTAATTATTTTAATCAAACATGAACCGAGTGGAATTTGTGAAAAATTCTGAATATAGAAGTATAGAAACCCTACTGCAATATCTTGGTTTACTTCTCCCACTTGTTATTAGGTTATACAACATATTTTCAGAAAAAAAAATATATTCAAAAAATACCAAAGTAAACTCAACTAATAGCCTACACATATGCAAACCATTTACTGAATATTATGCTCATTCAACAAAGTGACACAAATTTTTCGAACAAATGTCCCCGAAAAAACCTAATGCAGGAAAACCGGTGCAGCAAATATGAGGTTTTATTATTATTATGTAGAATCTGAGTACAGCAAATCTGGGCACCCAACTGGTTAGCTCGATAGAGCAATACTTGTTGTTCTGAGACCAAAACTTGACTGATCCACACCCTCAAACGAGATTTACAAGACTCAACCAGTTTCTGGCCCTAGAAACCCCAGTGTTGCACCTAAATCCTCAGCGTCAGCCCTGCTAGGCTATGGGTGCCCCTAAGCTGCTCAGAACGGGACTGCGTAACTCTAGACTGAGTGACGCAGTCCATATGCTACCATGGGAGGCCTCTGCGTAACCTTGGTGGACTCCTAAAGCTGCAGCGCTACCCCTCCTGGGCCTGCGTAGCACCTGCATAGCGGTTGAAGATGCATTGCACAGCTGCTGCGTAACTGTTGTTGTTGCTTCCCTAGCTCCTCTGCACTGACCTTGATTGCTGCTCCTCTGTCTCTTGTTGACTCTTGGCTCCAGGATCAGATCATCCCCTTAGCCAATACTACCCCTCGCTACAGAAAACTCTTCTAGAAATTCTTAGCAAACCCTACCCTAGAATTCCATCTAAGTTTCTCAGCTCTGCCTTCATGTGTGTGTGTCTCCAACTGACCCTCAAACCTTTCTCTTATATGTTTTTCGTTGAACACATCAACGGTCGTGATTAAATCTCTTATCGACGGCTGAGATTAAAAGACTGCTTGATCTGCGTCACTTACAATATTTCATCACATGCTTAATTAATTCACTTTAATTTTTCTAATTCCCTAAGTTTAGACTTAGGGTTCTCATTAAAAAAATTAATTATTTTAATATCTTACACATAAGTGGAAATTTCTCCAGACGCTTTCTGGGTTTTGGAAGTGATGTGTTTCTTAGCCCCTCCACAAAGTTTCAGGGCCAGAACACATCCGATGCTACCCAAATACACAAAATCTCAAAACTCCCTCTTAGCACGGAGTGTGCTCTAGCAATACATCACAACATGTATCACAAGATCTTGGCATTGGTCTTTGTGTTGCTGATGCTTGCCCTGATGCCCTCCATCCACTACACTGTTCCTCTCTGTATTGTTGCCCATGTCACTGCCACTGACACTGCCACATCTGTACTACAGCTCCCTCTCAAATTGTTGCATCATGCTACCCATAGCACTGCCACTGCTAACTTCTGCACTGCAACTCAGTTGTTGAGAAGTAAGCAACTGAAAGACTCCTCTCCAATCGTTGACAGACACGTCAGACTACATCCCATCACTAAAGCTCCCTTGGTTGCTGCTTTACGATGTCGTCCTTGTTGAGAATTTGGAGGGGTTACAGTTAATACAAATTCTCTTCTTGATAATTACTTGTGAGCTAGCTTGTGTAACTAATGTATTCTCTTAGTTAATCTTTCATCAAGTCAATTATCAAAATGGCATGGATACAAAGATTACTGGTTAATACTTTTATTGTAGTAAAGTAAAATCAAGGACAATTTTCCATTTGACACTTCTCAGACTCAGATTCTCGTGATCACTTGTTTCTATATTTGTGCATTTACTTTCAAAGACTTCCTTGACTCACCTTCAAGACTTCAAAGTTACCTACAAGACTTCAAATTTATACTTCAGATTTACCTTCAAACTTTCAACTTCTGTACGCCACCACCTTTAGACCCTGTGACGCTTTTTCCCTCTTGATTCAGACCTGCTCTTCCAGTAATAATTTTATACTCTTGAATCCGCACAAAATTCTGTCCTTTAGATCCATACTTAAACTCTGAAAAGCCTTAGACTAATCTGTAGATTTCTTGTTGTCCAAATGAGCCGCAAGATAGTCATATATATAGATGATATGTCCAGCTATTAGGCCGACCATTCTATTGGTATTTAGGCCAACTAGGTATCTTGCAAATTAGGCCAACTTGTAGTTTATTTTCTCCAACATTTTTATGAGGTATTACTTACATATATTCCCATATTGTTGTAGGTTGTTTCCGCTATATTTTGAGCTTGTCTGCCAACAATTCTGGAGGGTTGTTGAGAGCTTCTTTAAAAGGTCTTGGAGCATATCCATCTGAACTGGATCCTTCATGATTTTGACACATAATCCTAGAAGACAAAAACCTAATAGACATCAAGAAGAAGTCTATCTACATAATAAAATCTTGCTCATGAAATCCATGAAGCAAGTACAACAAAATACATTTTATTATCTTTGTCTCCTTCTTTTCATAATTACATAGTCAACATGAAGATCGACCTAGTTACATTTTACAACACTCCCTCTTAATTAGGGAGGTATTCATATAGTTACATGATCACTTTCAAACTAAATAATCTCATAAGAAAAATTGGATTGGTAATCGCATCTGTATAGCATCATATCAACTAGAATTGTCCTAGTGCAAGGCCTTGACTAACAACCTCATCTCTTCAACGAGACAATGGGCTTCAATGCTGGCAAGACACATGGGTTATAGACACTGTCGTCATTGTCTCTCCTAGGTACATACTCCACTCGGGTTTTCCCAAAGTATGACCTTCTTGGACTATTCTTCTCTTGGGTAGTTAGCCCTCAAAGAATATCGGTCCCCGAATACTCTTATCTTGAATGCCCTATCACATTCTCAAAGAGTATCGAATGCCAAATGATTACCCAATCCTCCATTATGTCTTCCCAAGACCAGAATGATGTGTCTATCTCTCCCTCTCAACCAGGGAGGACCTATTCCACAAGTGAATGTACTCATTCCTAAACAAGGAATGTACCTAAGCTCATTCTTAGGAATTACCAAGTTTCTTCCAAGAAAGAAACTTAGCATCAGGCTCCCTCTTAACCAGGGACCTCCAGCAACAATGGTGAGACACCTAGTTGCTCATGAAGAATGTTAGGTCCCTATATTACTAGTATAGTCCCTTATTGTTGTTAGTGTAACCCCCTTATTGTTATTATTGTACCCTTGTAACCCCCATATTGTTATTATTGTGCCCTTAAATTATTATTGTTAGGTTGGCTAGGATTACATTGTGGCCCCACTAGGATTACATTATGGCCCCATGGACTCCTATATATAGAAAGGAGGTTTTGTAAATTGTATCATCAAAGAATTGTTCATTTATGTAATGTATTGGAGGTTTCCCCCTCGAAGTGGCTTATTTCTAAGGCGTTGATATCTCTTTTCTTCTATTTTTGGAGCTGGTTACACAACATTTGGTATCAGAGCTTTGGATTCTAGGGTTTCGCTGCTCTAAACAGGTCATCATGGCATTTTCGCTATAACTTTTTTTCTACAAAGTTCCGAATCTGAAATTTTTAGGGTGCGAAGCCGAAATCCTGAGGACACTCGTCAAAAAATTTCAGATCTTGGTTCGCAATATTTTTGGAGATATGATCTGTGGAAGGTAGTGCTTTTTCAGGCTCCCAAATTTCATCTCAAAAAGGTGATCGTGGGAAAATATTCATAACTCTCTCTCTGAGCATCGAATTGGAGTGTCATCAAAAGTGGTCGCAAGTACACAGACTGTAGTTTTTTGGCTATCAATTTCAGAGCCGAAAGACGAAACAGTGACACGTGGCAAGTCGTACAAGTTCGCTCTACTGAATCAATCCATAATTAGGTCATTGTGGGAGATTGGACACAACTTTGTCTTGGAGAATCCAAATGAGGTCAGACCTGTGGCATTCGAAATAGAATTCAGAGGGCTACGTCGGTACCGAAATTCAATTATTGAAGTGCTGCAATCACAGAGATAATCCAATTTCAATATCAAGCTCCTCAAAAGCAAGAAAAAGGTGTGTATTTTTTTTCTGAATTGCATGAGTATTGTTTGAAGAATCAATTTGAATTGATTCCAAAGGCATATTGTAGAATAGATATCAGTATTGGGTTCTAAAAGATGCCCTGTAAAAATAATTCAACACCCATTAAGCCTTCAGAAGGCTCTACTATGACTCATGAAGATGAAGAATTGCAACTTTACATTTAGGACAAAATACATTTGTATGGTATCGATGGCTTTGCTCCCATAAAAAAATTCACTTGGTCAATTTTTATGGAGGAAATGATAGCACATTATGAGGATACAAAGAGCAACACCTTCTTTAGCCAATTGATAAATCTCAAACAAAAGGGCTTAGTGGGGAAGCACATTGAGGACTTCCAAAAATTGAATATAAGGGTAACTGATATTCCAGAGGAACACAGGATTAATCTCTTCATAGGCACTTTAAAGGATAACATCCAACATGAAGTTCGCGTTTTGGAACCTGATTCATTGGAGAAGGCATTTAGGTTGGCAAGAAAAATTGAATGTAAAATTATGACGACAAGGAAGCCTACCACTCACTTCTATAAAGAAGGAAGCATTGCTACGCCTAGATTTCCACAACCTACAAGGTTGACACCACAACAATATGAAGAAAAAAGAGCAAAGGGCTTTGCTACAGTTGTGATAGAAAATACACTAAAAGTCATAAGTGTGTTGAGAAGAAATTATTTTACATAGATTGTGAAGAGGAAGAAGAAAATGAACAAGAAGAGGATATACACTAGGAACCAGCCATAGAAGGGGAAGAAATGAATCCAACCATATCATGTAATGCACTGGCAGGAATTACCACTCCTCAAACTCTCAAGATAGAAGGACATATCAAGAAGAAAAAGGTAATAGTGTTGATTGATTCAGGTAGCACCCATAATTTTATTCATTGTAAGGTAACCAAGGAATTAAATTGTTTCCTATACCCAGCACCAGAATGTCAAGTGATGGTTGCAAATGGAGGAACTATAAATTGCTCTGGAAAATGCCATAATATCAAGCTAACCATGGGGGACTATGTATTGAATATTCCAATGCTTTCCATTCCTATGGGAGGTGTTGATGTTGTACTAGGAGTACAATGGTTACAATCTTTGGGGACGGTAGCTTTTAATTTTCAAGAACTTTCTTGAAATTTTTTTCAGAAGGAAAGGAAGTCGAATTACGGGGTATTGAAGGGAAGCCAGGAAGGATAATAAGCTCTAATGTCATGACAAAGCTTCTAAAGAAAGAACAACGAGGCGTAATTGCACAATTATGCTCACTAGAAGTTTCAACATCAAAATCATCTATTTCTGCAGATCTCCAACAAGTCTTGGACAATCATTCCAAGGTGTTTGAAACTCCCAAAGGACTCCCACCTATTCGTGATCATAATCATGCTATTCATTTGATTCCAGGAAGTGTTCCTCCAAACATCAGGCCTTATAGATATCCTTACTTCCAAAAGAGTGAAATTGAACGTATGATTGCAGAAATGTTAGAGGCGGGTATAATTCAACCTAGTAAAAGTTCTTTCTCTGCTCCTGTAGTATTGGTACACAAGAAGGATGGATCATGGCGCATGTGTCCGGATTATAGGGAGCTCAATAAGCTCACCATTAAAGATAAATTTCCCATTCTGTGATTGATGAATTATTGGATGAATTACATGGAGCAATTTATTTTACCAAGTTGGATCTTCGTTCAGGATATCATCAAATTAGAATGAAGACTGAAGATATTCCAAAAACAACATTTCGAACTCATGAGGTCATTATGAATTTTTGGTCATGCCTTTTGGCCTTACCAATGCACCTTCTACATTTCAAGGGTTGATGAATTCCATTTTCAAACCCTTCCTTAGAAAATTTGTGCTAGTATTTTTTGATGATATACTAATCTGCAGCAGGTCTTGGAAGGATCATGTTGAACATGTTGACAGGGTGCTCAAACTATTGCAGGAGAAACAATTATATGCAAAAACATCCAGATGTTTCTTTGGAGTACAAGAGGTGGAATATCTGGGTCATATTGTATCTCACGAGGGTGTTAAAGTAGACCTTAACAAAATTAAAGCCATTAAGGAATGGAAAGTCCCCACAACCATAAAGCAGTTGTAAGGATTTCTCAGGTTAACAGGGTATTATTGCAAGTTTGTTAGGAATTATGGGAGAATAGCAGCACCTCTAACAACATTATTGAAGAAAGATGCATTTTCATGGACTCCTGAAGCAACTAAGGCCTTTGAACATCTTAAAGAGGCAATGTGACTAGCACCGGTCTTAGCTACGCCAGACTTCACAAAAACCTTTATTGTGGAATGTGATGCCTCAGGAAATGGAATTGGTGCAGTTTTAATGCAGGAAGGAAGACCCATTGCTTTTGAAAGTCGTCCAATCAAGGGAAAGTATTTACATAAACCTATTTATGAGAAGGAAATGTTAGCAATACTGCATGCACTAAAGAAATGGAGAACTTACCTAATGGGAAGACACTTCAAGGTAAAAACTGGTCATGATAGTCTTAAACACTTTTTGGAACAAAGACTATCTTCAGAAGAGCAGCAAAAATGGGTCACAAAGATGTTGGGTTATGAATTTGAAATAATCTACAAAAAGGAAAGCTTAATGTTGTTGCAGATGCACTCTCAAGAAAGAATGAAGAGGTGGAAGCATTGCTTTGTGCCATTTCTATTATCCAACCAGATTGGATAACCGAAGCAAGAGATGAATGGAAGAAGGACAAAGATGTATGGACGCTCATTCAAATGTTGCAACAAGATCCTAGTACATCTGATACATTTAGTTGGAAAAATTATTCCTTATGGTACAAAGATCGCTTATATCTTTGTAGGAATTCCCAACTAAAACAAAAGATTCTTTTGGAACTGCACACTTCTCCTTTAGGAGGACACTTAGGATTTTTAAAAACTTACCACAGGGTGAAGAAAGAATTTTTTTGGGATGGCCTTAAATCTAATATTCAAAAGTTTGTGGTGGAATGTTTGGTTTTCCAGCAGAATAAATTTGAGACAATTAAGACCCGGGACTTCTACAACCTTTATCCATTCCAAGTCAACGTTGGGAGGAGATTTCAATGGATTTTATCACGGGTTTACCTAAGTCCGAAGGAAAGAGTGTCATCATGGTGGTAGTTGATAGACTTACCAAGTATGCACACTTTTGTGCATTATCTCATCCATTTAAAGCAAGTACAGTTGCTACTACATTTATGGACAGAATTCAAAAGCTACATGGAAGCCAAGGGTTATTGTGAGCGACAGAGATCCCATTTTTACTGGAAATTTTTGGACGGAGTTATTTTCTTGTTTGGGTACTCAATTAGCTCATAGCTCATCTTATCATCCTCAATGCGATGGTCAAGCTGAGATAGTGAATAAATTTTTGGAAGGATATCTTCCTTTTTTGTATCTGATAAACAAACACAATGGGTCAAGTGGTTACCTCTCATTGAATGGTGGTATAACACTTCCTTCCATACTGCAGCAAAAATGACCCCATTTATGGCACTTTATGGATATCATCCACCATCCATCACATCATCTTTAAGGGAAAATTCGAAGGTTCAAGCAGTGGAAGATCACATCGAGCATCGGCAAGAAGTTCTCCAACTCTTAAAGGATAACCTGAATTTGGCACAAAATCGAATGAAACAACAGGCAGATCAACATCGCAGCGAGAGAAGTTTTGATGTAGGAGATTGGGTATTTTTACAGCTACAACCATACAAACAAATGTTCCTCAAGCAAGCTAAGAAGGATAATAAATTATCGCCAAAGTACTATGGTCCTTACAAGGTGTTGCAAAAGATTGGTACTATGGCATACAAATTGGAGCTTCCTGCTTCTTCGCGAGTGCATCCAGTTTTCCATGTTTCATGCTTAAAGAAGGTTGTAGGTGAAAATCTTCCATTTCAAACAATATTGTCAGAACTTGACGAGGAAGGAAAAATCATATTAGAACCTGAAGCGGTCACGGAAACAAGAACTCGCCGGCTACGGAATTGATCAATTTCATAGTATCTCATCAAGTGGAAGAACTTACCCACTGAAGATTCTACATGGGAGGATGAAAATTTTGTATAAAAGCACCCAGAGCTACTCAAGCATTGAGGACAACACTTTTTTGAAGGAGAAGGGCATGTTAGGTCCCTATATTACTAGTATAGTCCCTTATTGTTGTTATTGTAACCCCCTTATTGTTATTATTGTACCCTTGTAACCCCCATTTTGTTATTATTGTGCCCTTAAATTATTATTGTTAGGTCGGCTAGGATTACATTGTGGCCCACTAGGATTACATTATGGCCCCCATGGACTCCTATATATAGAAAGGAGGTTTTGTAAATTGTATCATCCAAGAATTGTTCATTTATGTAATGTATTGGAGGTTGCCCCCTCGAAGTGGCTTATTTCTAAGGCGTTGATATCTCTTTTCTTCTATTTTTGGAGCTAGTTACACAACAAAGAATTCCTGTCCTCGATGTCATGGATTTCGATATTGAGGAATCTCCATATTTTAGCTTCATAGGGCACAGATCATCCATCACTTTCATCCTGAGTCAAGTCAGCTATCAGAAAGTGATTCATCAAACTTTCTTATCTGGTCCACTTGTTATGCCATGCTTCTTTCCTTAGAACCATCTCGAAGGATCATACATCATTTCTTATGATTAGCAGCAGTGCACAAGTTCATCCAAATAAGCATACACATATGAACTTTTAGAACAAAAGTTACCTTAGTGATGATCTTTCACCATGACATCTTCCTATAGGCATCGACATCCTTTATATAGATTGACATATCTCCTTATGATATGTTTTTCAAGGGTCTTCTTCTTTACCAGACTTTCGTCAGAGTCTACATATCTTCCCAGAAAATCTCCTAGTCACGTCTTCTTGGCCTCCGGATGATAACTGCCTCTAGACATGGTTGCATTTCAAGATCTCTTCCTCTCTGCACATTCTTTATTTCCAGGAACTTACAACCTTTCTAGTTTTTTGTTCATATACAACCACCTCATATTTCATGAGGACATACTATGTTGATTTCATCTGTCCATGCACTGAGAGATACTCCTTCATAGATCATGCTTCTTAATACAGAAGTTCATTACCTGCAACCATATGACATGACTTCACCGCATCCAATGTTAGCATATAAATATATACATAACTCATACCCTTTTTCCCTTGAGTCATCTTGTAGCAATTTCTCAAGAATGAAGAGCTTCATTCTCTTGGCATGCTCCATCAATATCCCAGAGATTTGTTTCCATGACGACCCTTGCTCTTCATGACTACTTTCCATTAGTAATGTTATCAGAGAGGTTTTCCCGGAGCTGATTCCCCAAGAGCTCCTACCATGCTTTCATCAGGATGCTACACTGCTTTCTATCATATAACCAACATAAATCACTTAAAGAAGAAGATGATCCGAATCATAGTGTAGATCCCTTGCCTCTTCTTTCTTAGATTTTCTTTGAACCAGGTTCTTCCTTTTTCTTCAATTTTTTTGAGTTCTGCAAAATTATTGCCTTCAACTTGTCTTCTTCCATAGAAACCCTAGGTTGATGAGTGAGGTAACTTACTTATCCCATGATTTGTTACCCTCATGATCATATGAGTTCTTGTTTCTTATACTTCCATGATGTCACATTGCATCAAATCTTAAGCAAGATCTAGGAGCCATAAAGAGACTTATTATGAGAGGGACTATTCTTAAAGATCTCTTACTCCCTCTTTCCATCCACTCCTTCCATCCTTTCTAGTGACATGAACTTTCTTGTACTGTTCATAATTCTTCTTCCAGCTTCTTTTGTGTCTCCAATATTGTTCATGTGAGAGAGCCTTAAGAGTTCCTTTCCATGAATTCAAAGGAGACCCTCATCTATGAATTTAGTTATCTATGAGGACCATGACTATCGTCCTTGTTTCATGCAAAGATCTTGGTAGCCCAACCAACTTATAGATCTCCCTGCAAAAAAAAAGTCATTTAACCAAATTTGATTATAGAATGAAAGACACTTCATAAGTGAAGATAAAGTCTTCAGCTTGATTTCTTCGATGGTGATTGATAAAATATGTGATAGTGCTTTCTCTTTGGATGATCTTCTTCAAGGGTAAGGATTAGATCTTTGTTGTAATGATGATAAAGCCTTCTTTTGGTTGTTTATGTCTTTTTGCTATTTCTATCATGAAACCGAGGTCTCATTTTTGGTGCTGAAATCAATCTTTTAATATAGCACTGTGAGTTCTCCAAGATTGCGGTGTCAATATATACGTATCTTTGTTCCTTTAGTCATGAGGTGGCAGTATAGGTATGACTTGATCCTTTATTACTTTGATGGAAATATAGAAAAGGTTTTACACTACGATTTTGTGACAGCTTGAATATCTCAGTTTATAGTTATATAATACTTCTATCTTAGATTAGTATTATGAACTCCCTCTCTAAGATATCTAACTTGATTTCTGAGATATCAAACTTGATCTTTGAGATATATCAAACTCTTTTCTATTCTGCAATTGCACCAAACTTGTTTTATGAAGTTGCACTGAATTTGTATCACTGAATTTGCATCGAACATGTATCTTTGCAATTGCACCGACCTTGTATCAATACTACCGAGCTTGTATCTTTGCAATAGCACCCAACTTCTTCTTTGTAATAGCACCAAACTTCTTTTCTCTGAATTTGATCTCAGAAAGTAACTTTTATCAAAATTTTCTTGACAAGAAGGTGATCATCTTTTACCATAGCTCTGATACCATGTTGAGAATTTGGAGGGGTTACGGTTAATACAAATTCTCTTCTTGATAATTACTTGTGAGCTAGCTTGTGTAGCTTATGTATTCTCTTAGTTAATATTTCATCAAGTCAATTATCAAAATGCACAGGACACAAATATTTACGTAGAAGTAATACTTTTATTGTAGGAAGGTAAATGCACAGGACACACATTTACCTTGCTTACATTACACTTCAAATCTGCACTTCAGCACTTCACTTGCCTTCAGCATTTAGCATTTACTTTCAGCAATTCGAATTTACCTTCAGACCTTCAGACCTTCAGACTTCGCTTTTTCCTTCAGATCTGCACTATTCCTTCCACAATTTATACTCTTGAATCCACACCAAATTATGTCCTTTAGATTCGTACTTAAACTTTGAAAAGCCTCAAACTAATCCGCAGATTTCTTGTTGTCCAAACGAGCCGCGGGACAGTCATATATATAGATGACATGTCCAACTATTAGGCCGACTAGGTAGCTTGCAAATTAGGTCGACTTGTAGTTTATTTTCTCCAGCATTTTTATGAGGTATTACTTCACATATATTCCCATATTGTTGTAGGTTGCTTCCGCTATATTTGAGCTTGTCTACCAACACTTCTGGAGAGCTGTTGAGAGCTTCTTTACAAGGCCTTGGAGCATATCAATCGGAACTGGAACCTTCATGATTTTGACACTTAATCCTAGAAGACAAGAACCTAATAGACATCAAGAAGAATTCTATCTACATAATAAAATCTTGCTCATGAAATCCATGAAGCAAGTACAACAAAATACATTTTATTATCTTTGTCTCCTTCTTTTCATAATTACATAGTCAACATGAAGACCGACCTAGTTACCTTTTACAACACTCCTGAAGTTGTTGCTTTGCTACAGCTCTGCACTGCATAAGCATTGCTTCTCTACGTTGTTGAAGTCCCATCAGCCTCTGCATTGCTGGCTCTGCCTTACGCTGCTCCCTCTCCAGCTCTTCATCACTGCACTCTGCTTCACGGTGACCTTGTGCAACCATCTCTCTACTTGTCCCACTACCATCTTAAGGCTCTTGTAGCTCGTATGTGATCCAAGAACTGGGCTTATTCAAGGATCCTACCTACTTGATCTGTAGCTGCTCTACAGATCCATGTCCCCCCACTTGCGTGGCTCATGAGCACTCATGGCTACATCATCATCTGAACCATCATCCTTTGCTGCTGCAGCCTTGGAATCAGAAGCTCCTTTGTCCTTCTTCTTACGATAAGTGTTGGCAAAGAGTCCAAGTTCGCCACGATTGAAGCACCGTGTTGAAAAGTGTAACTAGGTCGGTCTTCATAATTATGTACTTATGAATAGAAGAGGTCAAAATAATAAAATGTATTTTTGTTTTACTTGCTTCATGGGTTTCATGAGCAAGATTTTATTATAGGTCTATAGAATTCTTCTTGATGTCTATTAGGAATTATCTTCTACATATAAATGAATTTAAGTGTCACATTCATGAAGGGTCTAGTCATCCATATGCTCCAAGATCTTGTCAATATACCATGAAGAGATGACTCCCGAAAGATGCAAGAAGATGCTCTCACAAATGCTGAAATTATAGTCCTTCATGTCGGCCTATATTCATTGGGAAAGACGGCCTACAAGTCGGCCTAAAAGCCAGACAGAACATTATATATAACCCTGTCAACTGCCGCTCATTAGCTCACAAGAACTGCGGTTGTCTCTGTGATTTTTACAGTGAAAAGTTTGCGGATAACTCAAAGATTATAGTCCGGATATTTCAGAGATTACAATACAGATATCTCAGAGATTACATTCTGAATATTTCTAAGATTACATTGCGGATATTTCTAAGTTTACAGTGCGGATAAGGGACAGTACAAAGTGTGGATTTAAGACGGTGGTGCATGAAGAAAATTGCGGTGTAATGCAGGAAGAAGATTACTGAGGAATGTAGGAAAGAGGATTGAGGATAACAAGGGTACTGAATTGCAGATTGATGTCACAAGATTTCGGATTAGTGCAGGAAGGATACAGTTGTTGATATATAATTTTTAAGGGTTGTTAATTTGAAGAAAGAATGTGTTAAAGTTAAGACAGTCATCATAAGGAGAAGAGGCAGCAATAGTGAGGAAGGTAAATCTTTGATTTACCTTCCTACAGTTCAAGCAATTCAAATACAAGTATATACAAGGTAAAGATCAAGGTCCCTAGTACTGATGCAGAACTAAGAAAATGGTTAAAAGAAGAATCAAAGGTTGAAGAAGCTAAATCAAGGTCTTGGAAGCATATCTAGTTCAAGGGTCTGAGTTTGGGTCATGGTACTTGTCATTTGAAAATCTATAAGAAGAAATTATTTGCAGATTTTGCTCTACAAGAAGGAGAGGTTTTGCCCTGGCTCTAGGAGCCTAATCTTTGTGTCTTGTGTTTTCATAATTGACTTGATGAAAGATTAACTTAACTAAAAGAAGAGAAGACATAAGTATGTTCACAAGTAATTATCAAGAAGAGAATTTGTATTAACCTACAGCCCTCAAATTCTCAACATGGTTTCAGAACTACTTCATGTGAGAAGATCAACTCATTTAGGAAATTAATCTTTGGCATCAAAAGATTTGCCCTCAAGACATTGTTTGAAGGAAATCTCAACTTCTAAAGATAATCATTATAATCAAGGGTTCAAGTACAACAACATTGAAGAAAGGAAACCCTTGACTTCAATCTCAATCATCATCAAGGAAGTTGCAACCAAATCCACTCAAGTAAGTATTCATGACCCTATCTATCAAGATGCCTTTTTGTAAAGAAAACAAGAAGTTGGTTGGATCATCAAACTTCACTGCATGGAAGAAGAGAACAGACTTGAATTTAATTGAAGACGAAGTAACGGACTATTTTGAAGGATCTACTGTTCAACCTCCAAAAAAAGATACTTCACCCCATGCCAAGTACATGAAGGGAGAAATTAGAGCCCAAAGGATTCTCATAGAATCCATCAAAGACTCTCTCATTCCCTATGTATCAAAGCTAAAGACTGCAAAACAAATATATGACAAATTGGTGGAGCTATTCTCTGTGAGTACTGCTAGAGAAGCAATCTCTCTAAGACAAGAACTATACAAAATGAAATTATCAAGGGAAGCAGGAATCGCTCCATACTTTATGAGGATTTCTAAAATAAGAGATCAATTGCAGGAACTAGGAGAAGTGATGTCTAACACTGAGACGACAACAGTGGTGTTGAATTCTCTACCAAAGGAATGGGGAAGCTTCACTTCTAGTCTATCTGGGAAGAAAGAAGCCACTCCATTCCATGATTTATGGTCTCTATGTAAAATAGAAGAAACAAGACAAAGGCCAAAGCTGATACAGAACCAAGTGAAGATAATCATGCTTTTGCAACCTCATACAGGAAGAAAGGAAGATTCGGAAAATTTGGCCCTTAGAATAAAAGAAATAATATGGACAACGTGCGATGCTTTGGATGTGATGAGCTTGGACATTATAAAAGAGATTGTCCTAAATCTGGAAATGGCAAGAGGAAAAAGGAAGAAGCCCATGCCACTTATGAAAGAGAAGAACCCGACGCTAAAAGATCTAAGAAGGAGGAAGCAAGAGATCTCTACTATGATTGAGATCATCTTCCTCTGTAAGTGATCTCTAATTAGTTATGATAGCATGTACATTAAGAAGCATCTCAATAAAAGCATGGAAGGAACTCTCGGTGAAAAAGCTTCTGGAAAACCTCACTACTAAAAGTAGAAGTCATCAGATCTAGGGTCATCATGGAGACATAATTCTGGAATGTGATGACATATTGATGAAGCAAGCCAAGGGAATGAAGCTCTTCATTCTTGAGAAATTACTACAAGATGACTCAAGGGAAAAAGGTATGAGGTATGTATATATTTATATGCTAACATTGGATGCTGTGAAGTAATGTCATATGGTTGTAGGTAATGGACTTTTGTACTTAGAAGTATGATCTATGGAGGAGTATCTCTCAATGCACGGACAGATGAAATCAACATAATATGTCCTCATGGAATATAAGGTGGTTATATATGAACAAGAAACTAGAAAAGTTGTATGTTCCTGAGAATCAAGAATGTGTAGAGAGGAAGAGATCATGAAATGCAACCATGTCAAGAGGCAGTTATCATCCGGAGGTCAAGAACTAGGAGATCTCCTGGAAAGATATGTAGACTCTGACGAAAGTCTGGTAAAGAAGAAGACCTTTGGAAAAACATATCATTAGGAGATGTGTCAATCTATATGAAGGATGTCGATGCCTACAGAAAGATGTCATGGTGAAAGATCATCACTAAGGTAACTATTGTTCTAAAAGGTTCATATGTATATGTTTATCTGGATGAATTTGTGCAGGGCTGCTAATCACGAGAAAGGATGTATGATCCTTGGAGATGATTCGAAGGAAAGCAACATGGCATAACAGTGGACCAGATAAGGAAGTCTGATGAATCACTTTCTGATAGTTGACATGACTTAGGATGAAAGTGATGGATGACTTGTGCCCTATGAAGCTAAAAGTTGAAGATTCCTCAATATCGAAATCCATGACATCGAGGACAGGAATTCTTCATGAGCAGATGGGTGTCTCACCATTGCTGCTGGAGGTCCCTGGTTAAGAGGGAGCCTGATGATAAGTTTCTTACTTGGAGGAAACTTTGTAATTCCTAAGAATGAGCTTAGGTACATTCCTTGTTTAGGAATGAGTACATTCACCTGAGGAATAGGTCCTCTCTGGTTGAGAGGGAGAGATCGACACATCATTCTGGTCTTGGGAAGATAGAATGGAGGAATGGGTAATCATCTGGTATTCGATACTCTTTGAGAATGTGTTAGGGCATTCAAGATAAGAGTAGTCGGGGACCGATATTCTTTGAGGGCTAGCTACCCAATTGAATAATAGTCCAAGAAGGTCATACTTTGGGAACACCCGGGTGGAGTATGTACCTTGGAGAGACAATGACGATGGTGTCTATAAGTCATGTGTCTCGCCAGCATTGTAGCCCATTGTCTCGTTGAGAGATGGAGTTGTTAGTCAAGGCCTTGCACTATGACATTGTTGGTTGATATGATGCTATACAGATGTGATTACCAATCCGATTCTTCTTATGAGATTCATCAATTTGAAAGTAACCATGTACCTATATGAATACCTCCCTAGTTAAGAGGGAGTGTTGAAAAGTATAACTAGGTCGGTCTTCATAATTATGTACTTATGAAAAGAAGTCAAAATAATAAAATGTATTTTTGTTTTACTTGCTTCATGAGTTTCATGAGAAAGATTTTATTATAGGTCTATAGACTTCTTCTTGATGTCTATTAGGAATTATCTTATAGATATAAATGAAGTTAAGTGTCATATTCATAAAGGGTCTAGTCATCAATATGCTCCAAGATCTTGTCAATATACCATGAAGAGATGACTCCTGTAAGATGCAAGAAGATGCTCTCACAAACGTTGAAATTACAATCCTTCATGTCGGCCTATATTCATTGGGAAAGTTGGCCTACAAGTCGGCCTAAAAGCCAGATGGAACACTATATATAACCCAGTCAATTGCGGCTCATTAGCTCACAAGAACTGCGGCTGTCTCTGTGATTTTTACAGTGAAAAGTTTATGAATAACTAAAATATTACAGTGCGGATATTTCAGAGATTACAATACAGATATCTCAGAGATTACATTGCGAATATTTATGAGATTAAATTGCGGATATTTCTAATTTTACAGTGCAGATAAGGGACAGTACGAATTGCGGATTTAAGACAGTGGTGTAGGAAGAAAATTGCGGTGTAATGCAGGACGACGATTACTATGGAATGCAGGAAAGAGGATTGAGGATAACAAGGGTATTGAATTGCGGATTGATGTCACAAGATTTCGGATTAGTGCAGGAAGGATACAGTGGTTGATATATAATTGTTAAGGGTTGTTAATCTGAACAAAGAATGTGTTGAAGTTAAGACAGTCATCACAAGGAGAAGAGGTAGCAATAGTGAGGAAGGTAAATCTTTGATTTACCTTCCTATAGTTCAAGCAATTCAAATACAAGTATATACAAGGTAAAGATCAAGGTCCCTAGTACTGATGCAGAACTAACCAAATTGGTGAAAAGAAGAATCAAAGGTTGAAGAAGTTGAATCAAGGTCTTGGAAACATATCTAGGTCAAGGGTCTGAGTCTAGGTCATGGTACTTGTCATTTGAAAATCTATAAGAAGAAATTCTTTGCGAGTTTTACTCTACAAGAAGGAAAGGTTTTTCCCTGGCTCTAGGAGCCTAATCTTTGTGTCTTGTGTTTTGATAATTGACTTGATGAAAGATTAACTTAACTAAAAGAAGAGAAGACATAAGTACGTTCACAAGTAATTATCAAGAAGAGAATTTGTATTAACCTACAGCTCTCCAAATTCTCAACACATCAACCTTGGATAGGTCCCTCTTCTTCTTCCCTTGTTGTCTTCGTTCCTTTGATGCAAGGGCTGCATCATCCTCCACTTCTTTCTTCACTCTGACTGTTCCGCCATTGATCTTCTGCCTCTTGGTGATTCTCCTGATCTCCTCTTGGCGAAGGATTGCCCACATGTCCGCCCAGGATGGTAACACTGCTCTGCCCATTATGCTATGGACAAATGTTTCCCATTCCTCGGTGACTGCATTCAGGGCAATCCTTAGTAAGAGTCCTTCATCCAGAGTTGCACCCATGGCAATCAGTTGATCTCAAATGGTGTGAAGTCGGAAAAGGAAGGGATCTATCTCCTCACCCTTCTGCATCTGGAACAGCCTCATATGATTCTTTAGAAGCATTTTTCTTTGGACAGAGCTTCCTTGATACATCGTCTCCAGTGCAATCCACATCTCATTTGTCGTGTTCTTTCTGGAAATATGTGGCACGATGTGATCCTTCACTCCATCCATGATCAAATGCTTAGTCCGCGCTTGATTTTCATTAAATTTCTTCAGAGGATCCAGATCAGCAACCACAGCTAGGACATTTGTCGCATGGTTCTTGATATCGTACTCATCCAGGACTGATAAGATCCTGGCCCTCCAGATGACGAAGTTGGACACACCATCCAACCTGTCCTGATCTCTCAGTCCATGAGAAGCCATCTAGCTCAAATCAGACAGAAACAGTACTCTTCCCTTTTTTCTGTCGCAACACAGAAACGTTGAATCTGGGTTTTTTGGTGACTAGAAACTCTCTAGTAACTGCTCCTTCTGAAAACTAATTTCCTTCCTGGAAATCTTCAGCCAAAAATAATCGGACAGTTCTCTCTAATCCTCCTGATCAAATCTTAGATCTGTTTGGCTCAGATCTGCTGAGTGACTGTCTTCCTCCCGCTCTTTGTTGACTTAGCTAGGCACAATTCTGCACCAGCAGAATCTTCACCACACCAGCATTGTTGAAGAACTGAAGCACTGCTTCCGAATCTTGGCAAAAGACAAGAGGATTGGACTGCGTCCTTCTGGCTAGCCTCTGCGTGAGCTGACTGGCCCAGCGGGTAGCCTCTGTGCTGCTCAGAAGTGGATTGCGTAACCCCAGACTAGGTGACACAGTCCTTATGCTAGCCTGGATAGCCTCTGCGTAAGCCTAACGATATTTTGAAGCTACAGCACTGCCCTTCTCTGGCTCTGCGTCCTGCTGCTGCTAAGCTGCCCTTTCCGGATCTCTACTGCTTCCACTGCTACCCTGTAGAAAAATATTCTTCAACTGATTTGCTAGAGATTCAGCTTGATCTGCAATCGCCCTGATACCATGTGAAAAATTTTGAATACGGAATTATAGAAACCCTATTGTAGTATCTTGGTTTACTTCTCCTACTTGTTATTAAGTTATACAGCTTATTTTCAGAAGCAAAAAAATAAGAAAATACCGAAGTAAACACAACTAACAGCATACATATATGCAGATCATTTACTGAATATTACGCTCATTCAACAAACTGACACAGATTTTTCGAACAAATGTCCCCGGAAAAACCCAATGCTGGAAAACCGGTGCAGCAGATATGAGGGTTTATTATTATTATGTAGAATCTGAGTACAGCAAATTTGGGCACCCAACTAGTTAGCCCGACAGAGAAAATAATAGATCTACAGGAATACCTATTGTTCTGAAACCAAAGCTTGACTGTTCCACACCCTCAAACCTGATTTACAAGACTCAGCCAGTTTCTGGCCCTAGAAACCCCAATGTTGCACCTGAAGCCCCAGCGTCATCCCTGCTAGCCTCTGTGTGCCCCTGCGCTGCTCAAAAGGGGACTACGTAACTCCAGACTAGGTGACGCAATCCTTACGTTGCCCTGAGAGGCCTCTGTGTAACCCTGGTGGCCTCCTGAAGCTGCAGCGCTGCCCCTCCTGGGCCTGCGTAGCACCTGTTGGCCACCTGTAAAATTTGTCCTATCAAAAGGTGGCCAAAAACATTTGTTCAGTCTTCAAGAAACGCTTTCATGACCAAAATGTTATCTCTTGAAGCCTGTAGAAGATCTGATGCTCATGTTTAAAAAGTCTTCACTATGGTTTCCCTTCAAAAACTCACAAATTCTGTTAAAAATTTATGAGAAAGACTGCTGCAATATCCCCCTTCTCTCCCCTTCTTCCTCTCAGAGACTAACCTTCATGTTTTCCATCATTGGCCTCTGTTCTCCATTTCCCTCATTTTCCCTTCATAAAGGTTGCCTTTGCCGAGCTTGAACTCCTTTCGAAAACTCTCTCAAAACCCTCCCGATCGTTGGAAATCCGTTTGAAAATCTATGTAAAAACCCATCTTTTGTATTAAGAGTTTAAACCCCTTTGGGCCAAGTCTCAACCACTTCCCCATCATATGCCCATGGTGCTAAAAACAAACGCTAAGCCTTTCGGCGCTTATCGCATCGGAGAAAATCCAAAGCGCGCAAGTCTGTTTTCATTGTGTTGACGAAAAGTTCCGATGCGATTGGCCCTGTGTGTTGCGGCCCCCGATCATGTTGCTACTTTATATAACCCTCAGCCCCGCAATTGGGCGCTAAGACCGCTAAATAAACCATATCCGATTGACATTTCTCTTTGTAAAATCAAAACCCGCCAACCCAAAGTTTTAACTTAAAAACTTCAAGTCATATGTTGAAATAATCTAATGGGTTGATCAAAAAGACCAATTGCGCAATCGCAATCGGAGAATTCACAATGAGTTGATCGGAGAGTCCAAGCCCGCAGTTCCGATTGCGATTGGCCTTTGATTTACTAAAGCCCCAGCCATATCACAGTTCATATACCCAACGGCCCCGCAGTCGGGCGCCTCGTCACTTTATATATATTTTTTCCGCCCCAATCCATAAGAACTTTGTTTTATTTCAAAAAAATTAAGTTTTCATATATTTCAAAGGGTTTTTTCCGCCGGTTCTTCTCAGAACAAATCTCCGCCGTTGATCATCTACAGCCGATCAAACGGCCAGCACTCAATCGCATCGCAAAGTTTTAAATCGCATGCATTTTGTTTCACCCCCGATTGCCGATCCCCGATTGGTTGTCCACCGTTGATCTCCTCTCTGCCTTCCAAAATCCAACGGTCCTCATTCCCTCCGCTCATAAGTCTTACCGCCGTTTCAAAACCCGCCGATCCATTCTCCACCGTTGATCTCGTTCTTAGATCGACGATCATCGCTCAATCGCTTTGACCTTCCCGATCGCGCAATCGCATCAGAGTTTTTCAATCGCATCCATTTTGTTTACCCCGATTGTGACTCCCCTGATCCATTCTCCACCGTTGATCTCGTTCTCAGATCGACGATCAGCGCTCAATCGCTTTGACCCTCCCAATCGCGCAATCGCATCGGAGTTTTTCAATCGCATCCATTTTGTTTACCCCCCGATTGTGACTCCCCCGATCCATTCTCCACCGTTGATCTCGTTCTCAGATCGACGGTCAGCGCTCAATCGCTTTGACCCTCCGGATCGCGCAATCGCATCGGAGTTTTGCAATCGCACCTCTTTCCTTCTCCTCCCTGATTGCGACTCCCCGATTAGATCTGGACCGTCCACGTGTCCAGATCTAACGGCTACGCTCTTTCCTCGCCTTCTAAGCAGTTTAAACCCAATTCCGCAGGATTTCTTGATTGTTTTTTGTGTTTGGCAGGTGTTTTAATGGTTTTCCACTGAATAACGAAGGAAAGCTAAGGACTGGGAAAGACGTTTCCTGCACCTTCGAGCTACTAAAAGGAACCATTCACAGGGTCGAATTCAATGATTTGTCAATGTTTCATGAGCGTTGATAACACGCAAAATAGCCCTGCGCAGCCCTGCACATTGACAAGACACTGTTTTATTAAGAAGACAGTTAAAGAGTATAAGTTTGAAGACAGAGCACAGCAGAATGAAGATTGAAGACAGTTTTACGGGGATTACGGCTAAGACGGTTATCAAAAGCCTAATCCCCAACTCAAAACACAGTTTAAAGAAAACCTAAAGTGTTTTATCAGACAGAAAGGCCTCCACCGCCACATTTAAGGCGAATTGATCCCTCTAGTTACTGAAATGCCACCTGTGCCTCAAAGTATTCAATCAGAGGCTGAATTTATTGATCAGGCACCTACAGCCTCACAGAAAATCAAAGGCTGCCGAACAAATAAATACTAATCAAGGGTCTTATCTCCAAATTGTCGGCAAAACTATTTTAAAGGTTAAAGAACAGTTCAGAAGCAGATCTATTCAATCATTAGGCCTCGAAAGACGCAAACAGAGTTATAAATGATTACTTTCCCACCTTATGCCTTGCCTGGTTCTCAAAGGCCAGGAATTGCATTGATTACATAATTAATAATACCTGACCCCTGGGAAATCCTCCCACCTCTTCATTCTTCTATAAATACTTCCGTAGAAGAAGAGCAAATGTTGGTCTTTGGACACCTGAACGCATGTAATAGTTTCCGAAACTACTGATGCCTGTTTGCAACCTGAAGATACACGCGCTGATATGAGAAGTTTGAAGTTGTAGAGACCCGCCAAGCTTGCTGATTGTAACTGTTTTGAACCTCAATACAAGCTGCTGATTTATGGGATCCCTGATTTGTGTCAATGGTGATGTGTTCCTCACTGTCTATTGTTATTTTTCTTAATGTTTTCACTCTGTTCACTTCTCTGATAAAGAGCAGCAAACATAGAGCTAGGATTTACTTTCAATAGTACCTTACTCTAACTGAAAGCTTTATTTTCTATGTTTTCTTCATCTGAAACGTTCCCTTTGAAGAGTATATTAAGCAGGTTAGTTTAAAAGCACTTGCCTGATCTCAATTGCTCTTTGTCATTGTTATCTGTGTTTTCCTTATGGAACATGCTGAAAGCAGGGTAGTTTTAAAGCACTAACCTGATCTTAAGCGTTTCAACTGTTTTAAAAATGTTTTCTAAAGCATTTCAATGCAGGCTAGTTTGAAAGCACTAACCTGATCTCAGAATACTTTATGTTTCTCCTTGAATTGAATCTGCCGAAAGCAAGGTAGTTTAAAGGCACTTACCTGATCTTAAGCTTTTCAACTGTTTTTAATGTTTTCTAACTGAAAGTACTTCCAAGCAGGCTAGTTTAAAGGTACTGACCTGATCTCAGAATACTCTTACGTTTTTATTTGAAGTACATACTGAAGCAAGATAGTTTAAAAGAACTTACTTTTTCTTAGGTTGTTTCACTACATTTTCATCTGTTTGTTCTTTATTTCCTATATGTTTCATTCCATAAAATCACCTTACGAGATCTGTTGACATAACTGACTTGCCCCATGGATCCTGTTTGAACCTTTCTGTCCAATTAAAATCCTCCTATGACTCCATAGCCCAATGGGTTAAAACTGTCTTCGCCTTCCTATCAGCCATATCACTCCTTCACTTGTAGACACCTTCACCTTTTGAAACTACCTTCACTTTCATCATGTCCTTGCCCAACCAAAAAAAAAAAAAAAAAACCCAAGCTCCTCATAACTAGCCTAATATCACTATTTTAGGTTTTAGAGATCACATCTTTAAACTTGTTCATAGAGAGATCCCTCTCTGGATTCAGGAGGGCTAGATCCTTGAATCCCAAAGTGGTCTGATGTTCCCCCTGCAGTTGGAATTTTGCCAATCTTGCTAATTACAGGGTGCTAACATACTGGCGACTCCACTGGGGAGATTTTTTGAGTTCATAGTCGCTTGGCCAGCTTGTATAGACTCTCTGGTTTTCCATACAACCACTCAACTCAGAAAAAACCCTAAAAATATTTCAGATTGGTATGCAATAACATGGTGGTGAACCATAAAACCTTTTACCTCCTTACGAGCTAAAAACTTCCACTTGGCGACTCCACAAATCCTGACAGACCTTAAGACTCCACTGGGAAGAACCCTTATCTTTTTAACATCATTCAAATTCAGTTAGAGGACTATAGGATTAAAAAGTGTGCAAACAGATTAGTTAACCCCTTAAAGATTGTCATACCTGGTTGAACTTATCTTGTTTATTTGGATCTGAAAATACAGCATAGTGGCTTCTAGAAAGATTCACACTAGAGCCTATCCTGACCCTGATCCACCTGAGATAGTTGATAATCCAGAAGGTATCCTTAGGAAGTCTCCTAAGATTAGTTTATCAACTGTTTTCAGATCACCCTTGAGAGCTAATTCAGTCCCTGAAAATCTTTCAGATCTACACCAATCCCAAGTTGACTTAGCCAATCCATTTAGAACTAGGTCTCTTGGTGATTTGGATCAGTTAGATTCTGAGTCTTCACTATCATCCCTAGACACCAGTGAACCCCTTGGTAGCAGAGAAACAACACCTCCTGATTTGCATTTTCTTCACAACTTAGGTGTCTCTCATCCAAGATCAGCGCAGCAGTCTACTCCTAGTCCATCCACTTCTACTCATCCTACATCCACTGTTCAAACCACTACACCTCAGCCCACTTTCCCTTTTGTTAATCCACCTCTTGTAAATCCACCTCCACCTCCTGCCACGGCCGCATGGTATGCTCCCCTAGTTCTTCCCGCGCCATTAGTCAATCTCCCACAGGACTATCAATCCAAAATTCCATTGTATGATGCTAACAATGCTACAACTGCATCACAACATGTGGAAAGGATGAATGACTACTTTGACAGAAACGAAATTGACGATGATTCTGTCAAACTTAGATTATTTGCTCAAAGCTTTGGGGGAGAAGTAAGAAAATGGTTTAAAAGCTTAGCCCCCCATAGTATTAATGATCTCCAAGCCTTCCATCAAACGTTCCTAAACAAATGGGAAGTAAAGAAGAATCCTCTCCAAGTCCTTGCTGATTACAATAACCTCCGTAGAGACCCTAGGGAAAGTGTACAAGCCTATTGTACTAGATTTAATAGTGTATATAATGCACTTTCCCCAGAACTTAAACCCCCACAAGGCTCAGCCTTAAATAAATTTCCTGAAGGTTTTGACTCTGACATGACTTATTCACTAAGAGAAAGAGATTTTGCAACTCTCGAAGATATGCAAAGGGGTGCTCTTTCTGTGGAAGTCAACTTAATAGAGAAGAGAGCAAGAATGAAAGCTGAAAAGAGAGTATCTTTTAGAGAGGAGTCCACACCTTCTACTTCCAACTCGAACATGGAGAAAATGATGGAGGAGATGATGAAAGAAATGAGCATAATTAAGAGAGCACAAGCAAGCCAAAATCAAAATGCTCCTCAATACAGAAACCAGAACCAAAATCAGAATTTTAGAAGGAACCAACCTCCAAACAGACCTAGGGAAGACGATCAGCAGATCACTCCTCCCTTTCAGCAAAACTATGTTAGTGAGGTTGAAGAAACTAACGAAATAACAAGGGAGGAGGATATCAACATGTTTGAGGTAGAGCATGATGACTTTGAAGTTCATTATGATAAAAAACAAGGTCTTTATACACCTTATGATGACAAATGAGATGATAATGAAAATTATTATCAAGACATGGAAAATGTCATCATAGAACCTCAAAGGGAATATGATCTTAGAAGCAAAACCAGTCAACAGCCCTCCGACACCAAAACCTCTGACAAACCTTCACAAAACAGCGCTTCAATCAAGCCTAAAATTGTCAAACAAAAGGGTAAAACAATAGCTGTGAATTCTGATAGAGATAAAGAGAAAGGCACTCAAAACAAAGAAAAACAGAGCACATACATTAGTAGTACTAACACTTCAGCTAGTACTCCTGTGGAAACAATTGTGTCAAGTGTAAATAGAACACATCAACAAGCTGATGTAGTTGATAAAGGGACAGCTAATAAGGCTGAGACAAGTTCATCAAAGAACCAAATTCTTTTCAGCCTAGAGCAGGAAATTTCAAAGATCAGAATCTCTGTTCCCCTGACTAAGTTAGCTGCCCAAAATGTATATAGAACCCAAATTTTGAAGGCTTTAAATATTGAGGATAATAATGACACAGTCAATCTTAATGATGACTAGCCAGAGCTCATTTTTGGTCCCAAAATTGAAGGTATATATCAAGAAGGACCTGTACCCCCCTTTTATGTGAGTTTAAATGTTCATGACAAGATCCTGCATAATGCTATGCACGACTCTGGAGCCTCACACAACCTTATGCCAAAGGTGATCATGGAAAGTCTAGGATTAGCGATAACCAGACCTTACAAGGATTTACATTCTTTCGATTCTAGCAGAGTGAAGTGCCTTGGCCTGATCAAAGACCTTTGTGTGAATTTGACCCAAGTCCCAGCCAAGTGCATGGTGATGGATGTTGTGGTGGCTGATGTGCCTCCTAAGTATGGCATGTTGTTGTCAAGATCATGGGGTGCCAAACTGCAAGGTTCCATACAGATGGATGGGACATATGCCACTATCCCTGTTTTTGGCCAGCTCAGAAGACTGTACAGAGAGTTACACATGAAATTCATGGTCAATAGCCTGGAAAAGCCTGAAAATTCTCCCATTTATTCTGTCCATAATGATCTGGATTCATTTATCTTCTACAATAAGAATCCACAAAACAGTCAGAGCCAAAACGCAGTGACTTTGATAAACAGTTAGATACCCCAAATCAAGAAATAAATGCAGTTCTAGACATGGAAGAAAACGAGAGAGAAATTTTGGAACAGCATGTTGTAACAACGAACCAGAGTGAACAAAGCCAAGATGGCAAACAACAGACTGCCCCTCACGCTCAGCTCCCTGACAATCCTGAGGAACGAGACCCAGCACAACATGTGAATTTCAAGATAAAACATAGAGATGAAACACCTAGTGAACAAGTCACTTCAACAGGGTTAATGGCTGATAGGGAGGAAGAGAAACACGACTCAGAAGTGTCAAAGCAGTCTAATGCATCTGAAGACAATAACCAAGACGAAACCGAAAATAGTCCTCTGTGGACTATGTATTTTGATGGGTCATGCACTAGGAGCAATGCTGGTGCAGACGTCTGGATTACCAACACTGAAAACAACCATACAGAAAGCATTTCCTGCAAATTAAACTTTCAGTGTTCCAATAACATAGCAGAATATGAATCCCTTCTCTTAGGCTTGCATCTATTAAAAAAGTTAGGAGCCACAAGAATTAATGTGTATGGGGATTTAGAACTAGTCATTAAGCAAGTCAATGGGGAATACAACGCAAATCATCCCAGACTTAGAGCTTACCAAAACGATGTCATGGACCTTTTAAAAACTTTTGAGGAGTCCAAATTATTTTTTGTTCCAAGGAAAAGAAATATTGCTGCCCACAATTTAGCTTTTGCGGCTAGAACATGCTTAATGTTGTTCGAAACCAAAGACTGTACAACTCAAATTAAGTTTAGACCAGCTATGCCAGATAATGAAAAATATTGGCAGGTCTTCGAGGGTGACAAACAGATAGATGATTTTCTGTTGGGAAGGAACGAATTTGAGTTATCTGATTCAAATTCTAAATCCGATGATAATTGCCTAAACAAAAAGTCCCCTAAAGGAGAAAAACCATCTAGTCCCGTGGAAATCAACATGTTAAATGAAAAACTTGAAACTCATACTGAAGAGCACAAGGACACAAAGAACGAAGACATTGAGGTATTGTCATCAAAGGACAAGAACATACCTAGGGGGCTAGCACCGTTAGAGCACCTCTTTGATTTTAACGACGTAGCAAAGAAGCCCACCGTAGAGTATACCGAGTCTGAGGTCGAAGAATGCAACATAGGCACCGAGGATCAGCCTAAAATGATTAAATTAGCTAGGTCCTTGCCACCAGACATGAAAAGGAAATACGTTGACCTGTTTAAAGAGTTTGTCGATGTGTTTGCCTGGAGCTATGAAGACTTGAAAGCCTACGATACAGGAATCATCCAACACAAGATCCCTTTGAAAGAAAACCAAAAACCCTTTAAACAAAAACTGCGTAGGATTAATCCAATACAACTGCCTCTAGTGGAAAAGGAAATCAAGAAAATGTATGAGGCAGGAATCATTGTGCCTGTGAGGTTTTCAGACTGGGTTTCTAACCTTGTAGCTGTGAGGAAAAAGACAGGAGAAATCAGATTGTGCATTGACATCAGAAACCTTAACAGAGCCTCCCTAAAAGACAATTACCCTTTGCCCAAAATGGAACACATTCTACAAAGGGTAGTCGGTTCGAAGAGGATTTCTCTATTAGATGGTTTTTCAGAGTATAACCAGGTTTTGGTACTCCCAGAAGACCAACTCAAGACGGCTTTCACCACTCCCTGGGGCACTTTCATGTATGTGAAAATGCCTTTTGGATTAATGAATACTGGGGCCACTTTCCAAAGGGCCATGGACATTGCATTTTCAGAGGAGATAGGGTACTTCATTGTAATTTACCTTGATGACATAACAGTTTACTCTAAATCTGATGAAGAGCACCTGAAACATTTAAGAAAGGTCCTTGAAAAGTGCAGAAGATTTGGGTTATCTTTACATCCCAAAAAAACAGTGTTTGGCCTTCAGGAAGGTAAACTCCTTGGCCATATCATATCAGAAGAAGGGATTAAAATAGATCCAAATAGAGTTGAGGGAATACTACAGATTAGCCAACCAAGGAACATAAAGGAATTGCAGTCCTTTATTGGAAAGATTAACTTCTTGAGGAGGTTTATTCCCAACTTAGCAGAGCTCCTTAGAAACATGACTAATATGCTCAAAAAAGAGGTAGGAGTGAAGTGGACTGTGGAAGCCAAAAAATCCTTCGAATTAGTAAAACATGCACTCACCCGGGCCCCAGTCCTAATCAGCCCAGATTTTTCAAAAGAGTTCCTCATTTTTTCCTTTGCCTCAGAACATACTGTGGCAGCAATCCTGTTGCAGAAAAACCCAGGAGGACAGGAACAGCCCATTGCTTTTTTCAGCAAGGCTTTAAGGGATGCACCCTTGAAATATAACATAATGGAAAAACAGGCCTATGCTTTGGTGAAGGCCTTAAAGGACTTTAGGGTGTATATTCTACATTCCCATATCATTGCCTATGTACCTAATATAGTGGTAAAGGACATCTTGTCACAAGACCCAGATGGAAAGAGAGGCAAATGGATTGCTACTATATTAGAGTATGATTTGGAAATCAAACCAACCAAACTTATTAAAGGTCAGGGCTTAGCTCAATTAATGGCTGAATCTAATCTACAAGCCCTTGACATTAACATGGTAGATGCCTTGGATGAACAGGAAGAATTGCCTGCTCCCACTGTTGAAGAGCAGTTTCAAAACTCACCTTGGTACACTGATATCTTGTATGTGCTTACAAATCTTAATGCTCCTCCTGATTTATCAAAAACAAAGGCAAGGTTTTTAAAGTTGAAAGCTAGGAACTATTGTGTTTTAAATGAATGTTTATATTGGAAAAAAGGTGATGGCTTATTGCTTAAATGTTTGCCTGAAGTTGATGCAGAAAGGATCAAATATGAATTTCATGAAGAAGAGTGCGAAGGCCATCTTTACTGGAAAACCACAGCTAATAAAATCCTTAGAGCTAGCTATTACTGGCCCACCTTTTTTCAGGATGTCCACAAAATGATAGTTGCCTGTCACAAATGCCAAATTTTTGAAGGCAAAAGAAAACTTCTTCCTTTACCATTACAACCTATCACTGTTGAAGCTCCTTTTCAACAGTGGGGCCTAGATTTTATAAGGGAAATCCATCCTGCTTCATCTGCCCAACACAAATGGATTCTCACAGCCACTGACTACTTCACAAAATGAATTGAAGCCATCCCTTCTAGGAATGCCACAGATTTTGTCATTATAAAATTCCTTGAAGACCATATCTTGTCTAGATTTGGATGCCCTAGGAAGATTATTACTGATAATGCTGCTGCTTTTTGTTCTAAAAAGATGATTGAGTTTTGTCACAGGTATCAGATTACACTTGGTCATTCTACTACTTACTACCCTCAAGGTAATGGGCTAGCAGAATCATCAAATAAAAGTTTGGTGACCATCATCAAGAAACTGCTTGAAGAGAACAAAAAATCATGGCATAACAAGTTGGTGCATGCTCTGTGGGCAGACAGATTGACCACAAAAAATTCCATTGGAATGTCCCCTTACCAGCTTGTTTATGGAGCTGATGCAATGTTTCCTACTAGTCTAGGTGTACCAGTAATAAGATTGATCCAAGAAATACAGTCAGAAGAGGACAGCATGATTAGGAGGATCAATCAGACAATACATCTCCAGCAGACAAGGGAAGAGGTTTACAACAGTGCTCAAAAGGTGCAAGAGAACATAAAGAAGTTGTTTGATAAAAGAACAAAAGCTTGTGATTTCAGTATTGGAGACAAGGTACTCAAGTGGGACTCCCGAAGAGAGGAAAAGGGTAAACATGGCAAATTCAACTGTTTGTGGCAAGGTCCTTACATTATTCAGTCTACCATCGGTCCAAATGCCTATTTCCTGCAAGAGCTAGATGGCATAGATATGTTTGGGGGGCCTGTCAATGGCAGGGTCCTTAAACATTACTACTGCTGAGTTTGATTTTAAAGCTTTCATTCCCATTGTAAATACCATTTGTTTTGTTCAGTTTCATAAAGAAAAAGTACAAAAAACAATAAAAAGAAAAGAAAAGAGGGCAGATTGTGCAAAACAATAAAGGTACAACCCCATACCAAAAAAGAGAAACAAATCTGAAAGTGAGCAAGCTCAAATGCCACTCCTGAATAACACACTTCTAGTTGGTCAAACTGTCTAATCTTGACTAATTAGCTTTAAATTTTCTGCTGATAGGATAGTGAATCACATTTGCCAAACTGTTTAATCTTGGCTTATCAGTAGATAGATTAGGATAGAAATTAAAGGTTCAATCATTTTGAAAATATGAACCTAAGTTTCCAAAGAGAGATGACTCAAATCTGTCTTATTTTTTGAGTCAAGAAGAAGTAAATCTGGTTCTAATTAGCTCAAAATCTGAACCAGAGAAAAAGAAAGAACAACTCAAACAGAAGTCAGAACGGAGCTGTGAAAATATGGAGGAACTTCTTTGAATTTTCAGATCTTAAAACCTGCAGTTTTTGTTTAAAAATTCTGCGAAATAATGTCTATGTGCAGTTTGTTTTTTATGCCATAGATCACAGCAAGTCAAACAGTTTAATCTTGACTTCACTGTTTTTTAAATTTCTGTTGTAGAATTTAGAGAATAAAATCTGATTGGACAGTTTAATCCCAATAGATAGTAGATTAGGTAGAGAAGCATCTGAACTCAACTGTTTAATATGAGTTCAGGGAGAAATAAGGAGTAGAAATAGATTAGATTTCCTGCTTTCAATAGAATAAAATGTTGTGAAAAGAGTTGGCCAGTCCAAGTGCGCTCTAAAAATGGAGAAAAAATGTTAGATCGGTAGGACTGGGTAGGTAGAAAGCTTATTGATAAAAATCCATTGTTTTGTGGCTGCTAATTTGTTTTCAGAACACATCATCTAGAGAAAGAAAGTAGCCCAATGGATCAGGCACAGGTCAGCCTCCCAGAGAACACAAATGGATCAGGCACAGGTCAGCCTCCCAGAGAACACAAATGGAACAGGCACAGGTCAGCCGCCCAGAGAATGCTGGTCTGAAGTTACTGATGTCTTCAAGAAGGCACCATCCCCAAGTGGAGCCACTGTTGGCCACCTGTAAAATTTGTCCTATCAAAAGGTGGCCAAAAACATTTGTTCAGTGTTCAAGAAACGCTTTCATGACCAAAATGTTATCTCTTGAAGCCTGTAGAAGATCTCATGCTCATGTTTAAAAAGTCTTCACTATGGTTTCCCTTCAAAAACTCACAAATTCTGTTAAAAATTTATGAGAAAGACTGCTGCAATATCCCCCTTCTCTCCCCTTCTTCCTCTCAGAGACTAACCTTCATGTTTTCCATCATTGGCCTCTGTTCTCCATTTCCCTCATTTTCCCTTCATAAAGGTTGCCTTTGTCGAGCTTGAACTCCTTTCGAAAACTCTGTCGAAACCCTCCCAATCGTTGGAAATCCGTTTGAAAATCTATGTAAAAACCCATCTTTTGTATTAAGAGTTTAAACCCCTTTGGGCCAAGTCTCAACCACTTCCCCATCATATGCCCATGGTGCTAAAAAAAAACGCTAAGCCTTTTGGCGCTTATCGCATCCGAGAAAATCCAAAGCGCGCAAGTCTGTTTTCATTGTGTTTACGAAAAGTTCCGATGCGATTGGCTCTGTGTGCCACGGCCCCCGATCATGTTGCTACTTTATATAACCCTCAGCCCCGCAATCGGGCGCTAAGACCGCTAAATAAACCATATCCGATTGACATTTCTCTTTGTAAAATCAAAACCCGCCAACCCAAAGTTTTAACTTAAAAACTTCAAGTCACATGTTGAAATAATCTAATGGGTTGATCAAAAAGACCAATTGCGCAATCGCAAACGGAGAATTCGCAATGAGTTGATCGGAGAGTCCAGGCCCGCAGTTTCGATTGCGATTGGCCTTTGATTTACTAAAGCCCCGGCCATATCACAGTTCATATAACCAACGGCCCCACAGTCGGGCGCCTCGTCACTTTATATATATTTTTTCCGCCCCGATCCGTAAGAACTTTGTTTTATTTCAAAAAAATTAAGTTTTCATATATTTCAAAGGGCTTTTTCCGCCGGTTCTTCTCAGAACAGATCTCCGCCATTGATCATCTACAGCCGATCAAACGGCCAGCGCTCAATCGCATCGCAAAGTTTTAAATCGCATGTGTTTTGTTTCACCCCCGATTGTCGATCCCCGATTGGTTGTCCACCGTTGATCTCCTCTCTGCCTTCCAAAATCCAACGGTCCTCATTCCCTCCGCTCATAAGTCTTACCGTCGTTTCAAAACCCGCCGATCCATTCTCCACCGTTGATCTCATTCTTAGATCGACGATCATCACTCAATCGCTTTGACCTTCCCGATCGCGCAATCGCATCGGAGTTTTTCAATCGCATCCATTTTGTTTACCCCCCCAATTGTGACTCCCCCAATCCATTCTCCACCGTTGATCTCGTTCTCAAATCGACGGTCAGCGCTCAATCGCTTTGACCCTTCCGATCGCGCAATCACATCGGAGTTTTTCAATCGCATCCATTTTGTTTACCCCCCGATTGTGACTCTCCCGATCCATTCTCCACCGTTGATCTCGTTCTCAGATCGACGGTCAGCGCTCAATCGCTTTGACCCTCCCGATCGCGCAATCGCATCGGAGTTTTGCAATCGCACCTCTTTCCTTCTCCTCCCCGATTGTGACTCCCCAATTAGATCTGGACCGTCCACATGTCCAGATCTAACGGCTACGCTCTTTCCCCGCCTTCTAAGCAGTTTAAACCCAATTCCGCAGGATTTCTTGATTGTTTTTTGTGTTTGGCAGGTGTTTTAATGGTTTTCCACTGAATAACGAAGGAAAGCCAAGGACTGGGAAAGACGTTTCATGCACCTTCGAGCTACTAAAAGGAACCATTCACAGGGTCGAATTCAATGATTTGTCAATGTTTCATGAGCGTTGATAACACGCAAAATAGCCCTGCGCAGCCCTGCACATCGACAAGACACTGTTTTATTCAGAAGACAGTTAAAGAGTATAAGTTTGAAGACAAAGCACAGCAGAATGAAGATTGAAGACAGTTTTACGGGGATTACGGCTAAGACGGTTATCAAAAGCCTAATCCCCAACTCAAAACACAGCTTAAAGAAAACTCAAAGTGTTTGTCGTACGTAAAGGCCTAACGCCACATTTAAGGCGAATTGATCCTCTAGTTACTGAAATGCCACTCGTGCCTCAAAATATTCAATCGTAGGCTGAATTTATTGATCGTAGGCTGAATTTTGAAGGTTAAAGAGCAGCTCTGTATGCATCTATTCAATCATTAGGCCTCGAAAGACACAATCAGAGTTATGAAGTAGAGTTATAAATGATTACATTCCCACCTTATGCCTTTCCTGGTTCCCAAAGGCCAGGAATTGCATTGATTACATAATTAATAATACTTGACCCCTGGGAAATCCTCCCACCTCTTCATTCTTCTATAAATACTTTCGTAGAAGAAGAGAAAATGTTGGTCTCTGGACACTTGAACGCATGTAATAGTTTCCGAAACTACTGATGCCTGTTTGAAACTTGAAGATACACGAGCTGATATGAGAAGTTTGGAGTTGTAGATACCCGTCGGGCTTGCTGATTGTAACTGTTTTGAACCTCAATACAAGCTGCTGATTTACGGGATTCCTGATTTGTGTCAGTGGTGATGTGTTCCTCACTGTCTATTGTTATTTTTCTTAATGTTTTCACTCTGTTCACTTCTCTGATAAAGAGCAGCAAACATAGAGCTAGGATTTACTTACAACAATACCTTACTCTAACTGAAAGCTTTATTTTCTATGTTTTCTTCATTTGAAACGTTCCCTTTGAAGAGTATATTAAGCAGGCTAGTTTAAAAGCACTTGCCTAATCTCAATTGCTCTTTGTCATTGTTATCTGTGTTTTCCTTATTAAACATGCCGAAAGCAGGGTAGTTTTAAAGCACTAACCTGATCTTAAGCGTTTCAACTGTTTTAATAATGTTTTCTAAAGTATTTCAATGCAGGCTGGTTTGAAAGCACTAACCTGATCTCAGAATACTTTATGTTTCTTCTTAAATTGAATCTGCTGAAAGCAGGGTAGTTAAAGGCACTTACCTGATCTTAAGCGTTTCAACTATTTTTATAATGTTTTCTAAAGTATTTCAATGCAGGCTGGTTTGAAAGCACTAACCTGATCTCAGAATACTTTATGTTTCTTCTTAAATTGAATCTGCCGAAAGTAGGGTAGTTTAAAGGCACTTACCTGATCTTAAGCTTTTTCAACTATTTTTAATGTTTTCTAACTAAAATTAGTTCCAAGCAGGCTAGTTTAAAGGTACTGACCTGATCTCAGAATACTCTTACGTTTTTCTTTAAATTAAATGCTGAAGCAAGATAGTTTAAAAGAAATTACTTGATCTTAGGTTGTTTCACTACATCTTCATCTGTTTGTTCTTTATTTCATATATGTTTCATTCCATAAAATCACCTTAAGAGATCCATTGACATAACTGACTTGCCCCATGGATCCTGTTTGAACCTTGCTGTCCAATTAAAATCCTCATATGACTCCATAGCCCAATGGGTTAAAACTGTCTTCGCCTTCCTATCAGCCATATCACTCCTTCACTTGTAGACACCTTCACCTTTTGAAACTACCTTCACCTTCATTATGTCTTTGCCCAACCAAAACAAACAAAAAAAAATCCAAGCTCTTCATAACTAGCCTAATATCACTATTTCAGGTTTTAAAGATCACATCTTTAAACTCGTTCATAGAGAGATCCCTCTCTGGATTCAGGAGGGCTAGATCCTTGAATCCCAAAGTGGTCTGATGTTCCCCCTGCAGTTGGAATTTTGCCAATCTTGCTAATTACGTGGTGCTAACACCATCAACCATGGTGATCTCACCATGTAGTCCAAAAATCATTAACATCAACCAAAATCAGGTCTCTAACCAAGTTGTCCAGGGCTCCAAGAACTAGTAACTCAACCCACAACCTTCTTCTAGGGATCTAGAGTGTTTGTTCCAACCATGACTCTAGGGACTATAAATTCAGCCCACCAAGGGCTCTTGAGCATTTGTACCAACTCATGGCTCCATGAACTAGTAACTCAACCCAAATTTTTCTAGGGCTTCCAAAGCATTTGTTCCAACACACAAACAACCTCGAGCACCAATCGTAAAAACAAAAGTGGAAAACCAACAACATCGTGGTTATCTAGGAAATGGAAAGGCAAGGTTGAAATCACCGTCAATCTAGGCAAATATCCATTCCAAAGACAACACATAAATCAATGAATCACATGCATATACCAAGCATCCAAAAATCAGCAAGGAAATCACACATGCAACCTATTACCTACAAAGTATCCATGTTGTAGTTGTTGATCCAACTCGTTCCTCGTGCTCCCTTTCTTTCCTTTTATTTCTTTCTCCAATCCAAGTGAATAATAGAATTTCTCAATCATACTCCAAGAATTCTAAGTGTGCAAGAGTATGAGAGAATGAGAGTGTGAGAGAATGAACTAGAGCTCCACCCTTAAACTATCAAAATGCTAGCAATTGTTTCTTTGAAGCCTTTTTATCATTTGTGAGGCCTCTATTTTCTTCACCCTTCATTTTCCCTCTAATTTCCTTGCATGAAAATTTGTGTCTCTTCACCTTCCTTTTCTCCTATTTTCCTCATTTTCACATAATTAAATGTCAATTATTTTATCTTTTCTTTGCCACTCTCCATAGACATTAATTAACCACAAGTGATGCCCACTATAATGTTTTTCCCAACATTTAGCTTGGAATATGTTTCCATGACCTTGGTCTTATTTTATTTACATGGAAAATCAACCAGGGGTTGTTACAAACCCTCCTATTTAATGGAACATTGTTTGCGTGTTTTATGACACCCATGACCAAAAAACTCAAGAAACAAAACATATTGCCTATGGATATTTATAACATAGATCGATGCGTATTTACAATGACATCATGTTGAAAGAGAAAAAAATACATCTCTTATTGGACATTTATAGCACAATTCAATAAGTGTATTTACAACCATATATATATATATATATATATATATATATATATATATATATATATATATATATATATATATATATATATATATATATATATATATATATATATACATATATATATATATATATATATATACCAAAAACTCATTTTCTTGAACCAACAACAATGAAGGATACAAATCCCACATCCGATTATTCATCTCCCATGTAGCTTCATCGGGCCCAAAGTGCTTTCCACGTACCCTTCTTAACTTCTGCTCTATTTCTTTGTTTTGGAGCAAGAGTCATTTTACTAGGTAAAATGCACCGAGGTTCGAATAGAATTATCCCTCTAGTTCCACCTCGCAATACATTCAATCAATCACATGATCAACATCTTGGACATACTTCTTGAAAACATCATGGACTTTCACTTTCTACAAAGAAGCAAGTCGATAATCCACTGTCTAATCCTCTCAAGGATCTCAAAAGGCCCAATATTAAGGTGGACAACTTTGGTACATGAACCAATCCTCAAAGATATAATCTTGGGATTGATGCGCAAGTACACATGCTACCCAAATTTCGAAACTCCTTGAATGATTTATGTTGATATGCAACTCTTTTGCCCTCGTCATGTGCTACCTTTTAAATTCCTTTTGATAACTTGCATCTCTTGTTCCATCTCGCCCAACATATTTGGTCCAATCAAGACTTTTTTCACTAGATCACTCCAAATCGATAGGAGCACTACAACTCCGCCCATAAAAATCCTCAAATGTACTTATCCTCATGACTTTATACCCATTGTTATATGAAAACTCTACCACCGGAAGATACTCCTCCCACTTCCTTTGTTGATGCATGACATACATCCTCAACATATCCTCAAGAATCATGTTAACCCTCTATGGTTGTCCATTTTTCTACAAATGATGACTTGTACTAAAAGTTAACCTCATTCCTAAGCTTGAAAACAACTCCTTCCAAAACCGGGAAGTGAACTTAGTATCTCTATCCGATATGATCTTCTTGGGAACACCATGAAATCCCTCAATATATCCCTAATGAATGTTTGAGCTACCTCACTAATTAAATTAGTATAATTCATTGCAATGAAGTGAGATACCTCACTTAACTTGTCAACCAAAACCATGATAGAATCATGCTACTTTGATGTATTTGAGAAACTCCGTAATGAATTCCATGGAAATGACCTCCCATTTCCATTCCGGAATTAGAATTGGGATGCAAAAATCTAGTTGGATGCTTACTTCCTTTATTTTTTTTCCTATTGACAACAAAACATCTAGTAATAATTTCAACCACCTCTACTTCATGTTTGACCAATGATAGAACCTCTTAACTATTGACAGTAGCTCGATATCCTGTGATCTAAATACATCTTGACATGAAAACTCCCCGAGATAAGCTTCTTGAGCTCACTACTATGTGGCACATAAATATTTTTCATGAATCTGATCAAGCCATCTATCGTGAGGTGATAGTCCTCATCATTATCACCTTCACCTTGCTATCACAATCTCTCGCTTCTCACATCGGTACATGTCATCATGTTTTCCTATTTGCAAGATCTACTCTTGTAAATATGTCTCATAAGAACCTTACTATTAAAATATAATTCACCTACACTCTCCTACTAAGAGCATTTGCAACCCCATTCTCCTTTACCTCAATGTATCCGATATCAAAGTCAAAAATAACTAAGAGTATCCAACCATCTAGCTTGCCTAACATTTAGATTGGGTTGGTCAAACAAGTACCGCATTCCACTATGATCACTCATCAAGAAAACCTCCTATGAAGAAGATAATGTTCCACATCTTCAAGGCATGAATGATAGTCGCCAACTCAAGATCGTGAGTAACACAGCTTCTTCTCCTACTCATTCAACTTCCTTGACTCATAGCATACCACCTGCCCTTCTTGCATTAGGATTGCTTGGTCTCAACCTAGTCTCCTAGATTGAGTTCATTTAATTGTCAACCAGGTTGGTAAACTCGTTGAAGTGAAGTGCATTGTATGTGCCTAGGTGTTTGTTTCTCAATGCTATTGTGTTTAGTGTTTTATGATGTTTTTGGTCTTTGGATGGTTTTATGTTCACAAGGGAAAGAATTAAATGTTGGTGGAAAGAAGCCATCGGGTTAAAAACAACAGTAGTGAAGCCTAATTTGTTGATGACAAATGACAACACAAATGTAAATACCGAAATGTTAACTAAACCTAAACTATGACTACAAAATACAAAGCTTGATAATGACTTCAAGAAAATGAATCAAAACATAAACTTGAATTTATCCAATTTTTTCATTAAAGGTATTTTGGAAGAGCTTGAGAAATGGGCAGCTACAAAAATTCTCCTAACTAGACAATTAAATAATCAGCCTTATAATGATACAACATCTTATCCATGATTAAATATTTACAAAGTCATTTGGAGAAGAACATTGGTAACATCATAAGATCTCTACTCTAAGACTAGCTCCTAATTCTATTCTCCGCAACTTAGTTTAACATTACTAAACCTTACTCAAAAGTTATAGATTTCTTTTTAAAGTAGTCTTTTGAGGAAAGGCTTTTGTTTATGAAATGGTAAAACAGGTTGCAAAAAGTACTGTGCCTTGGGTTGACACTGCTCTTTGTCCTGGGATGATTATGAGTTAATATAGGTTTGGAACAAAAGAGGTTTTGTAAATAATGAAGGCCGTGGAAGTTTAAGTTTAACAACTAATGTAAATTAATATGGAATGAATGACAACTAAATGTGGAATGTACATACACAGCGAGCTAAGCTAGAACCGGACTAAAGTGCTACCACCACAGAACAAAGGCTAAACTAACAAGCCATTATCAAACTTAAAACGAAATAACAGCATGAATTGAATGCAATTTGACTGTGAGTGCTCCAACTAAGTTATCATGCAATTAATCTATGGAATTCTACGTACCATTTTGTCCATCATGAATGGTATTTTGGAAGATGAGAACAACTCGGGCCGTACAATTCAATGCAAATGCAAACATAAAACTCGAAAGCAATTTAAAAACTAAGACATCATGCCTATTTCCTACCCATTGTTATGATATTTTGGAAGAGCGTTTTAAGAGTAAGATCATCTATGCTACTTAGTGTAAACAAACAACCGAAACTTCGCATCACAACATATGCCTTAAACATCATAAGGATTTTTTGGAAGAGTTTACTAGAATAAGTTCAACAGAAGGATAATGAACAAAAGAAATTACAAATAAAACCTACAACACTACGCCCATTTCCCATTCATTATCATGATCTTTTGGAAGAGTTTCTTAGAACAAGTATATCTATAGTGACTAATGAAATTAACTATGAACTCAAACTTCAAAAACGTGGAAAACCACTAAGATACTTATCTAAATGCGAAAGCAAAGCCACAGAGGCAGGGCCCTAATTGCCTCTACTGAATCTAACTAAAATCAACTCAACGCGTTCAAAGAAATGATGTCTTCTTCATTAAAGGAAAATAACTTGAAACAAGAGATTTCGGTCTTCGAAATATAGCAACAATCCATGAAATCTAAGCAAACGATATTGTCTCTCGGTTTCCCCAGTGCGTTTATAACAAATCTACATACCAGTAATCCCAACAATACGAGGATCATTGTCTTTTCTTATCAAAATCGTACTAGGACTCTAAGGATGGCACAGAAAGGACAAAGGACATCTGACTGCCTGTCCTATTAGAAGTCCGCTCTTGGAATGAGTTCCCATGCGTACAAAAACCACGCTCCGTAATTCGGCTCATTCTTCATGGTGAGCAACGAACGATGAGGACATGATGTGGAATATACCCATGTGTGGCTTTTCCCCGAGAGGACACCTCGGAAAATTTCTGAACGTGAAGACACCATAGACCGCGGTTAGCTACGAATGTCCGCATTCCGTAGCTAGTTTCAGTTCAAAATGCATTACAATGACAAAATCACAAAAACTTAGCAAGTTAGCCATGTTATTCGACGAAAAGTAATTTTAACTAATTTCATTGATCATTTGGGATAACAATGGACAAAGGAAAATGGAGTGAAGTAAGATGAAAGAAAGAACAATCTTGGGGCTCAACATACCCCACCGCCGACTTCTTGCATGTCCTCATGCAACTTATTCCATAAACTCAAAGACTTTCCGCAAGAACATCCAACTCTCTTTCTTCTTCTTTGCCCTAGTTAAAGGTCTTCCGGGTTTCCCCGATTACTAACTTGAACCTTAAATTGGTAGTGCCTCGATTAGCTTCTTGTTCCTCTTTTTCAACTTTTCATTAGCCTTTTCCACTTTGTCCATCAGAGAGGATAAGGTTGAGTTCATACCGGCTTTGAGTTGGACTTGTTCCTTGAGAATATCATTCTCGCTCTCGATATGTCTATTAAGTACTTCCAACTTATACTATCTCTTCTTAACACATCTATTTCTGACAAAGGAGGAATAGGGGTTCTATTCTACTTCTTTGAAGCTTTCCTTTCCAATGTTTCAACATAGTCATAAACTTCTTGCTGTTGCGTGTATCAATTTCGTGGGTTTCTTCATTAAAATCTTCTTCAACATCTTCTTCAATAGATGTTTCCTCATCTTCTCTATGTTTATCACCCCGCTTGTTTGACCGTGCTTTTCTAGTTTCCCCTCGAGTCTATGGCTTCTTCCTTACCGGGATGATCCCTTTCTCTTTTCTATGGTGATTTTCTCGATTACTCCCCTCTCTTCCTTAAGTCGTCTCCCTAATCTCGAGTCAACTTCTCGCAGATTATTTCTTCACTACTTTCCGTACCGTTTGTCAATTTCAATTTTAGAGGCTCTCCATTTTCTCGCTTCTCCTTGTAATCCGACGTTCGGTGAAGGCTCTTTTGGTTCTTCTTCAAAGTGATTTCTTACCAAGAAATTATCCCAAGTATCTTTTGTTTTGGCTAGATGGTGTTCAATTAAAATCTTAACCAAGCCATGATGGTATAGAGTTGTCTCTAGGAATTGGACTCTCCTTTGAACACTAGAAGCCATCTTTTTTAAACTTTGAAGCAAGAAATAGGGAAAATTTAGCTTTCCTTCTAGAAAATGCATTATCAACCTAATATGGTAAACATAAAATGTGCCATATCTACCTTCACAAGTGATAAATTATTGTAGAATAAGCAATATGTTTCTTCATTTATTTTTTAATGCAGAACTTGGAATTCCTTTAAACACACAGACATCCATACCTCGTGATTTTTAGGATTTGCTTCCATGATTCATTATGAAATTCTCCGTTTTTAAACCATCTTTCTCCATGTCTAAGCAATCATGTTGCTTCGCAATAAAACCTCTCGTGACAGCGTTGAATTTAACATCTCCAACTTTAACCTCTGCTCCTTTGAATGACCTTGCAAATGTTTTATAACTTTTGTGAAGCCATTAAATTTCTCAAGGAATTGCAGCCCATCCTACTTGTTGCAACATTTCTCTCGCTTTGAGGGTATCCTTCTGGTGTATTTTGTGCCCATCGGTTCGCTCACAATGAGGCCCATAATTTCTTTCAATCTTCGCATTAGTACTCTTTCTCGCTCACGGAGACAATGACTTCAAATTTCAAATCGATATATCTCTCGCTCACGGTGACAAGGGTTTAATATTTCAAACTAATATACCTCTCGCTCACGCCGTGATAGAGATACTGTTTTGCGGAATGAAATGATGAAGTTATCACATTAATGGAGTGATAGGAAGTAGTTATGAAACGAGTTAATGAAGTGAGGTGAAGAAAACAAATCAATGAGTGAAAAGACTATTGAGATTTTTTTACAACGGATTCAAAAATCATCATTAAACATTCTATTGGTGACGTAAGGAAATCAAACACTTCACCTTTTAACCGCTTAAATGATGTTCGGTATAATTTGAAATGAAAGATTTTTATCTAAAGTTTGCGGAGGGTATATTTGGCATGATCAATCAAAATAATCAAAACAACTTTTCGAATGATTCATAACTAAAAACTATACTAAAGTTTTCATGAAATGCCATTATAACTTAACTTTTTACCTTTGCTTTTCATATTCTTTTTATGGTCTTTGTATACTTTGTTCTCCTTTTGGAAGAGTCTTCATAATCCTTCTTGATTCTTCTTGTTCATGGATATAATGGATCATATTGTTGCACTTCAAATGTCCGTTGACTGCGTCTTCAGATATGTAGCCGGCGGAATGACCGTTCCGGTCATGTAGTTCCGATTAATGTAAAATGTCCGTTTAGCTTAATGTAATTGTGAGAGAGTTTTAATCATGGAATGGAGTGGTTTGGAATATACATAGAATATTTTACGGAATGAGTGAAGATAGATGATGAAACATGGTATAATGGAATATGTATGAAGTGAATGATGGAATGGGATGGATTCAATTTATGAAATGGAGTAGAAGAATATAAGAAATGGCCTCGCAATCCATGACATGTGTTATTCATTTGCAGTAAAAACATCAAAATTTAAATTTGATATGGAAATGAGGTGGATGAAGTATGAAATGAGAGATGAATTAAATATGGAATGAAGTGAAATATGAATGAATGAATGAAATGGAGTATGGATAGATACAAATGGAATGGAATGAAATGAGATGATCATAAGTGCAATGGATCTCAACTTAAGATTTTGTAACAAATGCTTGCAAAAACAAAATGGAAAAGTTAGAGTGTCAAAGACTCGATTTTCACCCTATATTTTCTATATAAACATGCCAATCAATGATTGGTTTTCATGTTTATACTTTATTTTTATTATTTTTTTTTTTTTTAAGAAATGCTTCGTAAAATTCAATCAAGTTGATGAAGAAGAAAGATTCTTCTTCATTAACTTCACATCACCGTTTTCCTTCGGAACTTCTTGACAAATTCTTCTCTTCGAGAGTGGTTTGTGATACAGCCTTCAATCTATGACCATTCACAAGAAAAGTGACCTCTTCTTCATCTATTGTCCCGATTTCATCGCTCCATTGTCAAAAATTTCAACAATTTCATATGGCCCTAGCCAATGTGTTTGAAATTTACCTTGAAAATCCTTGAATTTTGAATCAAACAAGAGAGCCCGCCACCTTCTTTGAATTTCTTTTCTTTGATATACTTGTCATGCCATCTAGTCCTTTGTTGTTGGACTAAATTTGTTTCTCGAATCGCATCTTCGTCCGATCTCATCCAATTCATTAACTGCTCCAATCTATGCTTTTGTGCCTCCGTTAAATCAAGTCCTAACTAACCGCCATTTTGAAAGTTTGAATCGGAACTTCTATGGGAAACAAAACTTGTTTTCCATAAACAAGTTCATAAGGAGTATGACCCGTTGTGTTTCTCCATGTAGTTCGTAGGCCCACAAGGCTTCGTGAAGCCTATCTACCCAATCTCTCTCTATGTAAATAAACAGCCTTTGTTAGATTCCTTCAATGACCTTAATTAGTAGATTCCACTTGACCATTTGCTCGTGGATGATAAGGAGTATATTTTCTATGCCTCGATTTTGCACCTCTCCATCATTTGTTCCACTAGCCTTGATGTAAATTGAGCCTCGATCTCGTAAAAATTTCCCTTTGGGACACCAAAACGAGTAAAAATATCCTCAAAAAGAAAAGTAACTACGTATGCTTCATTAGCAAAGTAATGGCTTGGCCTCTACCCATTTGGTAACATAATCGGTTGCAAACTAATATATATCTCTTTTGTCTTGATGGAGGACTAATAGGTCCTACAAAATCCAAAGCCCATTTTTCAAAAGGTTCAATATGTACTCCGAGGTTGTAATGGCATCTCACCTTAAGGAGAAGGTTTCTCACCCTTGGCAATTGTCACCACCTTTTGACATACTTTAGCATCTTTAAACAAGGATGGCCAATAATATCCTAAATGAAGGATCTATAGGCTATCCTCTTATCAAAGGCTAGAAAAGTGTCCGCCACAAGGTTCATCATGACATGCTTTGAGAATCCTTGCATCTCATCTTCCCGAACACATCTTCTAATGACTGTAAACTGGACCTACCTTGTACAACCTATTAGCAACCCATGAATATTTTAATCGTCAAAAATGATTTTTCTTTTATCTCTTGCATTCATTGAAGGAAATTTCCCCGAAACTAAACAATTAGCAATGCCGCAAAACCAAGGAGTTTGAGTAGAAATTGCAAAAAGATATTCATCGTGAAATTGATCTTCAACTCCGGAGTGTCATCTTTGATGTTTTGGAGTCTAGATAGGAAATCACCATCGTGTTTTGTTTTCCGTGCCTATCTAGAATGGTAATGTTGAATTCTTGTAAAAGCAATAACCATCTTATGACTCGCCATTAGTAATTGATTTGTTCATTAAGTATCTAATTGCGTAACGATCGTTGTGAACAAAAGTTTCATAGCTCGTTATATAGTGTCCGAATTTGTTTTTTATGGCATGAGCAACAGCCTAAAAACTCCTTTTCAATTACGAGATAGTTAACTCTCACAGAGAGTCAAATTTTTACCGGTATAGTAGATGGCATAAGAACTAAGTCTTTTTGTCCCAATACCGTTCCTAGAGTCAGACATCGTAGGCATCTCGTTGAGATATGAAAAGGTAATCAAAGCTAGGTCCCCTTTTAAAATAGGTGCTTCGGTAAATTTTTGTTTTCGTGTTTCAAAGGCTAACTCATAATCAAAATTCCATTTGAATTCACAATCTTTGCAAGTAATTCAAGAGTGAGATGCTATCTTGGTGAAATTACAACCGAGAACCCCGTGAATCCTAGAAACTCCTAACATATTTTTTTGACAACTTGGAATAGATAGGTTAGAGATGACTTCCAACTTTTGACTCATCAACTCTAATCCTATCCCCCGAAATGTGATGCCTCAAAACAATACCTTCAGTAGTAAACACCATGAAACATTTCTCATGACCAAGTGAAAGATTTGCTTTTCGACATCTCTTTAGAACTTTTTCCAAGTTTGCTAAAGCTTCTTCAAATGTATTTCCACAACCCGTGAAATCATCCATGTATACTTCTACACAATCATGTATTAGATCCGAAAATTCCCAATACCGCTCTTTGGAATGTCAGTAGGCATTGCATAATCCAAATGGAAATACTCGGTAAGCATAGGTACCCCAAGGACAAACAAATGTGGTTTTGTCTCGATCTTCAAGTGCTACTTGGATTTGGTTGTAACCACTAAACCCATCTAGGAATGAGAAGTACTTTTTGCCATCTAATGTATCTAACATTTGATCAAGAAAGGTAAGGGAAAATGGTCTTTAAGAGGCTTTATTTAATTCCGTAGTCAACACATACCCTCCATTTACCATTTTTATTTGGCACAATTACTAAGAGAAACTCCACCGACTATCCGAAATGGGATAGGATGAAGTTGACATTTAACAATTTTTGCAATTCTTCTTTAACAATCTCCTAAGATTTGGATTCATCCGTCTTTGAGGTCGCTCGATTGGTTTACAATTTTTCTCTATATAGATGTGATGAGTGCAAGTCTTGGGGCTTATCCTCTTTCATGTCGTTGTATCACCCCCATGCATATGCAAGAATGTCTCTCAGAAGATTCACTAACTTTGTTGAGATTTTTCTTTAGGTCTTTGTTTATATTCAAAGTTTTGCCCGGAAATATCTCACTTGTAGAGTTGCCAAATTTATCCATAGAATGAAGAGACATCCGTCTTGATGACAAAAACTCAATGTTGGATCCCCCTTGAAATGGTTCATGTTTGTATTCGAAGTGATTCAAAGTTTTTGCAGTATTCAGAATTTGATTATCTTCACTAATTTCTCGAAATTGTGAAGAGAGGTTGTAAATCTTCTTCATCCTCTATCCATCATCGAGTGTCATCTAAATCAGAATTTGCCCTAGGGAATGGGAGGATACAAAGGGAATTTCTTAGTTGAACTACCATCATACATGTACATATCACCGCATCTACAACTAATAAAAGCATCACCGTAGCCAACCAAGGTCTTCCTAATATAACAATGATGTCCTCCAGATTATTCTTAGAGTTAGGATCATGAAAATCCACAGTACTCCCAAGAATCTAGGGACACTGAATGTCTTCTATTACCCCATCCGGTTTGATCACGTATCCGTCTGCCAATTGTAATAATGTGGGTAAAGAGAAGATTAGGAAGTTTCAAATTATCCATGATTTGTCTACTCATGATATTGATTGCCGCTCCTAAATCAATGAGTGTGTTTTGGATTTCAATTCCATCATGTGAATTTTAACAACCGGATTTCGGGTCAAGATACTTTGAATAGCAATCTTACCCATCATAATGTCTGCTATTTTTCCTCGCCGCCTGAATTTTCTTTGTTTCTCTTATTCTTTTTCTTGTTTTCTTCATGCTCAACTCCTTTATTGTTTTGGCTAAAATTGGAATTTCCTTGATGGCTTGTAATAATGGAATTTTAATACAAACATTTCTACCTCATCTAGGAAATCATAATTAGGCACCATAATTTGTTTTTCTACACCTCTATCAATTTGTAATCTTTTTGGAAAGGGAGGTATAGAAGTAGATGTTGATGGTCGCTCTAATACAGGAGTTGAAATTATTGGATCTTTTTACTTTAATTTTTCAAAGGCTTGGGTCTTTGGAAAAGATGGTCTTCCTCAAGACTTTTATTCACCCGTAGAGAGTCTTCCTCGGTAGTTATCTTGTTCTTGTATGATCACGTAAGGTTTCCTCTTTTCAAGTATTCTTCCGTACCTAAGTTGAACATCACTAAGGTCTAAAGGAGTAATTAAATAAGTTGAAACTGTTGACCTTCCATCATGTATGTGTTCTCGAGGATTTTTATTATTGGGGTTTGGTATGGGTTGAGCAGAAACTGATTTGATTTTTTAGGAAATGGTAATGGAAGTGGTTGATTTTGGATGTGGTAGGTTCTGATGATGTTGTTGAGGATTTTGAGGATAAAAATGTGGGTATGGTGGATAGGATGGTGATACCGATAGTACCGAGTATCTTCCATAGGGATTTTGTGCTCCTCGTGCCCAAGCTTGAGATTGATTTTGAAATTGAGGCCAAGGTTGTCGCCAAGAATTCCAAGGTGGAGGTTGATTATACATTTGATCATGGAATCCTTGTGTTTGAGGTCCTCGCCAAGGCCTTCTAGAGACAAAATTGAGAGATTCGTGGAATCCTCGTAGGAGTTTCCTCTATAAAGACAAACCTTTGAGACCAGGAAGAGAAGGACAATTCTTGGTCTCATGTTTTTTAGAACAAATGACACAGGTCTCTACAACTTTTACATCCAAAGGACACTCTCTCAAGGCATGTTTCTTTCTACATTTGGGGCAAAATATTGCTAAGGCATCAGATTTAGATTTTTGCTTGTTTTGTATCTTAAGGGTGTCTATTTGTTCACTAAGACTCCCTAAAATTTCAGATTTGAAATCATCAAGCATATGTCCTATTTCTGATCTACTTACCTATCCCGGTATTAATTTACTTTCCCTTGCAAGAGTGTTAGATCTCTTGGACCTTTTAAGGCCTTTAGAGCTCTCTTGAAAGGTTGATACATAACCCTTATACTTGCAATGTGAGCCGTGATATATCCCCTTTTCCCATCATGTTAATGATATCCAACCATTCATCCCTAATTTTTTCAACAAAAGAGCTTTAAGGTGTCTTGATCTAGGTTTTCGATTTTTGCTCTTTGATGTTGTAATGAAATCTCTCCAACAAATCTTCCAAGTTTTCATCTTCTTTTGTAACATCTTAAACACTTCTTCATTATGATCGACCCAAGATACAATAATCCAAATACCTCTCTAGAAATGCTTGTTTCATATCTTCCCATGTCCTAATAGAATCGTTGATCAAACTCATAAACCACTTCAATGATGCTCCTTTCAATGTTGAAGGAAATAGTTTAAGTTTTTGAGCATCTTGTAAGTAGTCATAAGTTCTACACAGGATTTCAAATTCAAATAGGAAGGTTTTGTGGATCTTCAGCTTTTTAATTCCATAGAAGTTTGGAAGGACAGAGGGTGAAATGTTTTTCATGGTTGTATTAGTTTCTTCATCTATTATAGGAAACCCAAAAGAGCTCCCATTTCTCTTCTACCTCTTCCCTCCTCTCGCACCTCTACCTCTCCTTCTCCTCTACCTCCAAATAATGTGTGTTCTCCATTAAAGACTCTCCTCCCCCTTCTTCGCCATGGTTGACTCTCCTCGTGGAAGTGGATAATTTCCGTGTCCCTAACAGAGTCTTTGGATATTCTTTCTTAAGGTACCATGGATGGCGTGGAAGGTTTCTCTAATGGAATATCTCGATCTTAGGTCTTCTAGAAGTCCAGGATTAGTAAAGGATGGAATGTGTCCGAGTTGAAGGTGTATCAGCTCTTGGTCTAGGTGAAACAAGGTGTTCTAGAATCAAACTTCTCGTTTCTCGCTGCTTCCTCCGAATCTACCCTTGAGTCTCTCTCTCACGCACATAATTTTTTGGGAGTTAAGAAACAAAGGTTACCCAGGTTTTCACTTCGATAACGCGCCAAAATGTTTGGTCTCAACCTAGTGTCCTAAATTGAGTTCATTTAATTGTCAACCGTGTTAAAACGGGTCAAGTGAAGTGCATTGTATGTGCTTCATAGGTGTTTGTTTCTTAATGCGTTGTGTTTGTAGTGTTTTATGATGTTTTTGGTCTTTTGATGGTTTTATGTTCACAAGGGAAAGAATTAAATGTTGGTGGAAAGAAGCTACCGTTAAAAACAGCCGTAGTGAAGCCTAATTTTGTTGATGACAAATGACAAATGCAAATGCAAATACTGAAACAACTAAACCTAAACTATGACTACAAAATACAAAGCTTGATAATGACTTCAAGAAAATGAATCAAAACATAAACTTAACTTGTCCAATTCTTTCATTAAAGGTATTTTGGAAGAGCTCGAGAAATGGGCGCTAGGTATAAAATTCTCCTAACTAGACAATTAAAAAATCACTTTATAATGATACAACATCTTATCCATGATTAAAGATTTGTTGAAACATATTTGGAGAAGAACATTGGTAACATCATAAGATCTCTACTCTAAGACTAGCTCCTAATTCTATTCGCAACTTAGTTTAACATTACTAAACCTTACTCAAAAGTTATAGATTTCTTTTTAAAGTAGTCTTTTGAGGAAAGGCTTTGTTTATGAAATGGTAAAGAGGTTGCAAAAGTACTTCGTGCCTTGGGTTGATATTGTCTTCTGGTCTTGATGATTATGAGTTAATATAGGTTTGAACAAAAGAGGTTTTGTAAATAATGAAGGTCGTGTGTTTAAGTTTAACAACTAATGTAAATTAATATGGAATGAATGACAACTAAATGTGGAATGTACATACATTGAGCTAAGCTAGAACTGGACTAAAGTGCTACCAAACACAAGAAATGCTGCTAAACTAACAAGCCATTATCAAACTTAAAACGAAATAACAGAGCATGAATTGAATGCACTTCTGACTGTGAGTGCCCTAACTAAGTTATCATGCAATTAATCTATGGAATTCTCATGCTACCCTATTTTGTCCATCATGAATGGTATTTTGGAAGAGCTTGTTAGAACAACTCGCCGTACAATTCAATGCAAATGCAAACATAAAACCTAGCACTTAAAAACTAAGACATCACAGCCTATTTTCACCCATTGTTATGATATTTTGGAAGAGCGTTTTAAGAGTAAGATCACTTATGCTACTTAGTGTAAAAACAAATCGAAACTTTCAAAAGATCACAAATGCCATGCCTTAGACATCATAAGGATTTTTGAAGAGTTTACTAGAATAAGTTCAACAAAGGATAATGAACAAAAGAAATTACAAATAAACCTACAACACTACCTATTTCCCATTCATTATCATGATCTTTTGGAAGAGTTTCTTAGAAAGTATAGCTATAGTGACTAATGAAATTAACTATGAAATCAAACTTCAAAAACGGAAAACGACTAAGATACTTATCTAAATTACGAAAGTAAAGCCGGCAAGGTGATATGTAGGCCCTCTACCACCAGACGGACTCCAACTCAAAATCAACTCAACGCGTTCAAAGCAATGTTGTCTTCTTCATTAAAGGAAAATAACTTGAAACAGAGTATTCTCGGTCTTCAGAAATATAGCAAACAATCCATGAAATCTAAGAAAATCTAGAGCTTGTCTCTCGGTTTCCCGAGTGCTTTTATAACAAATCTACATAAATAATCCTGCAAAAATACGAGGATCATTGTATTTTTCTATCAAAATCGTACTAGGACTCTAAGGATGGCGCGTAAAGGGACAAAGGACATCCGGGATCAGTCTGTCCTATTAGAAGTCTCCATCAGCTTCTTGAATGAGTTCCTACGTACAAAAACCACGTCCCGTAATCTTTGCCCATTCTTCATGGTGAGCAACGAACGATGAGGACATGATGTGGAATATACCCATGTGTGGGATTTTCCCGAGAGGACACTGAACATGTCAACGTGAAGACACCGAAGTAGAATTGCGCTAGCTACGGAATGTCTCCGCATTCTCGTAGCTAGTTTCGGTTCAAAATGCATTACAATGACAAAATCACAAAACTTAGCAAGTTAGCCATGTTATTCATTCTAAAAGTAATTTTAACTAATTTCTTACCGATCGTCTGGCCTGGATAACAATGGACAAAGGAAATGAAGTGAATTAAGATGAAAGAAAGAACAACTAAGCCTGGGCCGTACTCCACCAATTTCTCTTGCAAGCATCATTACACTACAAATTTTTTTTTCAGGATACGCAATCTTCAAGACAGATCATTTGTAAGAAAATGCTTCAACTACTCAAAATTGTCGTACTTCTCATTCCATTAAAAATTATTTAATTTCCATTGCAAGGATGTAATAGGATGGAAATCTGGGAGAAGTCATTGATGAACCTTTCTATAACAACTTACAATCCCATGAATGATCTAACCTCCGTCTACATTCCTAGGAGTCAGACACTCCATGAAATCTTTAATATTTTTTGGGTCCACTACTATGCCTTCCTTCGAAACAACATGACCAATTAGTGAACTCTCGGTCTAAAAGAAACTACACTTGTTGAGCTTGGAATAAACTAATGCTCTCAACAATCTCAATATTGTTGCTAGGTGTTATGCATGCTCTTCCTCATTCTTAGAATATATCAATATATCATCAATGAACACTATCATAAACTTTTCCAAATAATAACACCACAATGTTCATCAAAGACATGAAATTAGTTGGAGCATCAATAATACCAAAAGGAACCATTACGAACCTACAATTCCCATACCGGTATGGAATGTGGTCTTACATGTATCTTATTCTTTTATGTGCACTCCGTATGATATCTTTATCTCAAATCAATATTTGAGAACATTGTTGCACCCTTCAATTGATCAAACAAGTCATTAATCCGACAATGGATACTTGCTCGATAGTCACTTTGTTTAGTTGTTTGTAATTAATGCATGACCTAAGAGTACCATCCTTATTTACAAACAACAATGGTGCACCCCAAGGTGATACACTTGGCCTTATGTATCATTTATCAAGCATCTCCTTAAGCTACAACTTCAATTCCACAAAAATCAAGTACTCATCTTCGTACGGTGACTTAGATGTTGGTGTTGCTCCCGGCATCAACTCAATAGAAAAACTCCACTTCCCTATGAGGCGGTAACTCGGGAATCTCTACAGAAACACATCCCGAAACCACTCTAAAACATGGTACCTTCTAGAATTCATCATCCTCGTCTTCATTCCTTTTATCATTGGAAATAAGAAATTCAAACAATACACATCCCTTCCCTAAACCACGCTTTTCCTACATATTTGTAACCATTCTCACCAATGTAGGCTTCTTCTTTCCTTGCAAGGTCCTTCTTTCGCCATCATCCAGGCACTCAATAGCCTTGTCATAGAAATCTACCTTGTTTCAGAATGAACAACCAATCCATGCTAAAAACATATTGTATGAACCCAAAGGAAGCACATTTAGATGTGTTGATGTAGGCATATCATTCAGCTCAAATGTACAAGATCTCACCCAATGATGAATCCTTCTCTTGGTCCCCGTAACCAACTACACCAACCAATACTTTGCATGCTCTTCTTTATTCAAGCAACACTTATCCGCTAGGTTAGGACTAATATAACTATAGTTAGATCCAGGATCAATCAAAATATAAAAAAATTGATCACAAAAGCTTACCTTCCATCTCAATAATGGATGCCCGATGACCACCTTGCCTTTTTATCCACTACCACATGAATCCAAGAAATAATTTTCCCAACATCTCCAACTATTTGTGTCTCCTAAGCACTATAACCGAGGTCTTCCCCCAATTCTGGTGTTGTGGAAAATATTTTGTGCAGATGCTCTCCGCCACAAGTCCAACACCGCAGGCTTCCCCGTCATCATTTTTTTCTCTGCCTCCTCGGGTTGGAATCCATGTTCTCACCAACTACATTGAAATTTTTATATGACGCCGATTTTCCTTGGCACTTGCATCCCGAGTTCTTCCTCACTTCTTAACACACTTTCCTTTAGTCTTGCATTACCTTTCCAATCCTCGCTTAGGCTCAAAATTATGCTTAGACAACTCATAACAATGCTTCAACATGACAATGGATTCCTCCATTGATCGAGGCTCATCATACTCAATCTGATCTTTAAATGCTAAAGTAAATCCATTGATGAGCCTTTGGACCTTTGTCTTCTCATCCTTGAAATATGGCACATACCTCAACAAACTTCATATAGAAACTTGGTCATATACTCTTCATCTATCATGGAACCCATCTTCAAATCATATAATTCCTTGACTTCCATCATAATATCCTTGCCACAAACAAGTACTTATTTCTAAAGAGTCTTTTCACCTCATGCCAACTCAACTCCTCTATATTGATGCCTCTCTCGACACGCTTCACATATTCCCACCGGATATCTACTTTTCCTTCGAGACCGAAGATAGTTATCTTGGCTTTCATATTCTATGTATAATCATGCAATCCGAAGAAATTCTTCATTTCAAGTAGCAATGTGATTTCGCATCTTCCCGCTTCAACTTCTATCAAATGTAGGAGGCTTTGAGCCAGAAATCATCCGGAAATTATTACTTCTCACTAATCTTATAAGGATGATGGTGATGACCATGATGTCTCTAAACCGTAACTAGAATAGAACCCATAAGTACTACCTCTCATGTCAAGTGTATCCAACTACCTCGCCACCTCTCGACCGTGTCATCCTCGCCCAACCGTTTCATGATTGATACTTGCTACCATATGCCACATTAGGCCCTTTCCTCATGTTCTCATGACTGATTCTTGGTTGTCCATGTCTATGAAAATATTATAAGTTATGAAGGATCATTGATTGGCCTCTACTTTCTTTTCCTTTGTGCCTCGGAAAGTATTTCCCCGTGACTCAATTATCATGTCATTATATGCCTTGCAAATTTAATTTTTCCTTCGACTTCTCAAAGGTATCTCATATCGTAAGAGTACTCATCTCCTTGCTGCTCGGGCTGATCTATAAGGAGAGTCACGTGAACTGAAATCCGCCATTTTTTCTTCCACGACATGCCATGTTAGATAAACGAAATATAGACATAATCAAAATCATACCTTTGTGAAATTGTGGGGAGGCTCTCATTTGCACAAATTAGCACAATATACATGTATATACACATAATGACACGTACATAAACATATCACATCATGCATAATACAATAAATTGTAACATCGACTACATACATGACAACCATAACTATCATAGTGCATGCATACGACCGACATGCATGCCTAACAATCACATCTAGCCCATCCAAATTAAGTGTTTGAACCCGGAGAGCTCGATACCACCTTGTAACACCTCCTCCCACATTTACCCAAATTCATAAGCTCGTCGGTGGTAAACATGAGTTGAGTGTCATTAAGACATGACCAAACCTCCAAGTTCTAGGTAAGGAAGCTGCCTACAAATTGAACACTCACTAATATCCCACAAGGACTACAACATCACTGAGAGGTAGACAACCACCCTAGGTGACCAATCCTTGAGATGGAGCATTTTTTCTCTCGCTCAGATCCATAACCACACCCTTGACATCGTATCCATGTGGTTGGAAGCCTATAACCACACTCACAAGCTTTCACTGTTATGACCTAGATCCTCCTAAGCCAGGCATGTGGTTTCGGGATCTAAGCTACTTTTTCAGCCTAGCCTCCGTACTCACTACCTACAATCGCTATAATCTCTTAAGCATATAAAAGATGATAAATAATGTTAACCATTCAAAGTAAAGCAATAAATTTACCTATACATGCTTAATATATGTCATACATTTCGTTAACATATGGTAAAGGAGTGAGCCACAGTCATGAATGCATATCTAATTATAAACCGATATTCTTCATATGAGAATCAGCAATAAACCTTTAAGCTCCCCTCTCTAGCTAGCCGCAATAACACTTGTTATCCCATGCAAAGAATAATTAATTTATCAAAACGTGATAAGATCCATAGATACAGTACATCATATAACCAACATACAAATAGAAAATAACTAGCATAGAAACCATGGAAAATCAACCATAATGTCAACATGATATCCCGGACAAGTGCTCATAGATCACAATAGGAAAATAGCTCTTATTAACATATGCAACCCAACTAGATTAGGTGCTTCCATGTACCACCCGACCATATATTGGGTTGAACCAAATATCACTTTCACCAATCACTATGGGATCTCATGATAAACCAAGACAAAACTAACCAAGGCTTCCAGAGGCCAAACCACCTCAACCCTCAACCATTGTGATCTCACCTATGCGGTCCAAAAATAATTAACATCAACAAGGTTGGTCTATGTTTAAATTCAACAATAAAATGCACCACATACTAGTGTGGGATTCCACTACACATGAGTGAGGAATTCATTGCACATAGTGCTAAATGTGGGCATCTAATTTTTAAATAAATTGGACAATAAAGTGTAATCTTATATCATAACAACTTTTAATAGTTAACTAAGTGTGATAGACTTAATTAGCTCAATAATTTCGAGCCGAGGGTCAAAGGTGAAGCACGTAGAGTGATTATATTATTTACAAGGTCCAAGCTTGCAATTGTAGCACTACCGTGGTGTGAGTGTAACCGCTAACTCAAATTAATTGAGTTAAAATTAGTTTAACTAGTTCTAACTGAGTGATGAGCTAGTGGAAGGTCAAGTGAATTAAATTAGGATTTAATTCACAAGTAGTGATATACCAATTAACCGATGATTTAGTATTAATAGTTGCATGCATGTCAATTTCGATGACGACCCAATTGAGACAAATGTTAAAGCTAAGTAAACTATCGTTGTATTATTAGTTAATTGCCCGAGTGCAATTATAAAACCATGAGATGCCCATGATGGATTGCGTAGTCAAGGAAGGTTAGAATTCTCATTTAATAGAATTAATTTTCCTAGGGATTACATGAGCAAGGCAAGTTGAAGGTGGGCAGAAATTGGCTATGTATTGGTCCATTTTTTCTTAACCGTTGCAGAGACGATTGCAGAGTGTATGAGGTTCTTGTGAGCACACGTGCATTGTATTGTTTCATGATTTCTTTATTGATTATACAATAAATATTGACGGGTTTTGAGCAAATTTCTTTATTTCCTAGAAAATATTGTGTTGTGCAATGGATTTACTTATTTCTCTTACTTGCATGTGATTGAGTGATCGTGATTTATATTCCTCTCCGCAAATATTGTAGAAGATTCGCATCTTATTTTAGTACATCGCATGATCGCATTGAATCCATTAGTGTAATTTCTACAAATTTCACCAAGTTGTCCAAGGCTCTATGAACTATAACTCAACCCACAAATTCTCTAGGGCTCCAAAGTGTTTGTTCCTAACTCCGGTGGCTCTAAGGACTAGCAACTCAACTCACCAAGGGCTCTAGAGTGTTTGTCTTAACCCAAGAATCCATGAACTAGTAACTCAATCCAAACCGTTCCAGGCTTCCATAGCCTTTGTTCCAACCCATAGCCACTGTGAACCTTAGTACCAATCATAAAAACAAGTGGAAAACCCACAACACCATGGTTATCTAGGAAATGGAAGGAAAGGCTAAAACCATTATCAATCTGTGAAAAATATCAATGCCAATGGTAGAAACCAAGGAATCACATGCATATACCATGCATCCAAAAATCAACAAGGAAATCACGCACGCAACCTATTACCTACAAAGTATCCTCGTTGTAGCTCTCGATCCAACCTGCTCCTTATGCTCCCTGCTTTCTTTGTTTTCTTTCCAATCCAAACGAATACTAAAATGCTCCAAGCATGCTCCACAAATTATCAAAGTGTGCAAGAGTATGAGAGAACGAACTATAGCTCCACCATGAATCGGCCAAAAAAGATAGCAATTATCAAGCCTTTTATCATTGAGCTCCTTTGTTTACTCCATTTTCTTCATTTTTCCTCTAATTTCCTTGCATTCAAATTTTTGTCTTTTCACCTTCATTTTCTCCTATTTTCCTTTATTTTTATAATTGTAATGTCAATTATTTCCTCTTTTCATTTTCCAATGCCTTTGCTAAATTCCATCGCCATTAATTAATCACAAGTGATGTCCACTATAATGTTTTTTCCCAACATTCACTTGAAATATGTGTCGCATGACCTTGGTCTTATTTCTTATTTTATTTACATGGAAAATAATCTAGGGGTTGCTACAATGTACTTACCTTTGCACTATTTTTAGGCCTTCAAGTTTTGAAAACAAGGAAGGATTTTTTTCTTGCTCAACTTAGGATTCTATTACCTTCATCTTTTTTCACATGGATGAATGTAAATAAATTCTATTTCCCTTTGAATCTAGAGTTGAACATGAAGCACCCTACAAAGGCACCCGAAGTGATATGCTTTTTTATGTATAACTCAAAATCGCCTCTGACATTTCCTTTGTTGTTGGTATGATTTTCCAATATGCAAGATCCACATAAAAGCCGATAAAAATCAGCAAGGAGGATAATTTGGTATATCCGAGGGACACTTCGACCCCACATACAATATCATTCAAGGGGGATTTAACTCTTTTAGTTATATTTACCATAAGCTAAGTATAAATTATTATTATAAGCTAAGTATGATGAGCACATGGCTCAATTAGTCACAAGCCCCAAGGGGTAGCTCAATTGGTTGAGTCTCTGTTATTAAACACCTTTCCATTAGGAGGTCACAAAGTTAATTCTCATTGGTGCTCTTGGGGTTAGACTGGGTAATGAGTCGATAGGAAGTGATCCCTTCGTGCTTATCTTCCCGGATAGTTTTCATGAACGTAGTAGCCAACTATCTCCAAAAGATTCGTGAACCACATTAGAAAAAAATAGGGAGAGGCATCGTACCATTCTAAAACATTTTCTCGTGTCACTTTTTCCTAGATATTTTTCTTTGTAGTGTCATATAGATGGGATATTTATCAAATGGATGTTGAGTTTACCATTTTACAAGTAACCGCCACCAAATTTTTATGGAACAACCCCATGGGCTTGATCAAAGGGAATCAAATGTAGTCTCCCAACTTAATAAATCCCTCTATGGTATCAAAAAGCTCCTTGGCCTCGCCTTGGTTAAAAAAATGGATTGGTTGATGATTACCTTGGGATGTCTAGGTGCCACTTTGACCTAAATGTGTATACCAAAAGAGTGGGTGACCAACTAAGTTTTACTTTCTTATGGTGATGATTGTATACTCATGCATACCAATCTAGATTTACACAACCACTTGAATTCAAGCTTGAAAAAGGAAATTGACGTGATGTTCTACCTTTGCACTATTTTCTCTTCTCAAGTTTTGCAAACAAAAGAAGTATTTTTTCTTCCTCAACCTAGGTATCCCTATGACCTTCATCATTTTCACGTGAATGAATGTAAATAACTCTATTTTCCTTCCAATATAGAGTTAAACATGAAGCCCCCTATAGTGCACCCAAAGTGGTATCCTTTCTATGTTCAACTCATACACACCTTGACATTTCCTTTGTCATTGGTATCATTGCGCCATAAGATCCACATGGGTGCCAGATAGAAAGACGCAAGGAAGATAATTTGGTATATCCGAGGGACAATTCAATTTCTACATACAATATCATTCAAGGGGATTAACTCTTTTAGTTAGCTTCACTAACTTGGAGTGGGGCAGCAACATTGATGATGAAATACCACTAGAGTATATGTTTCCAACCCTTTTTCAGGTGGCCCTATTCAACTGTCATGCAAGAAACAAAATTGCCTTCTTTCTTTAGCAAAAGTAGAGCATCGCAATGGTTTGCATACTAAGGAATTCTTTTGGCTTTACTTTCCAACAACAACATTTGATCACCCTTTATGGTGCAATAATGAAAGTGATATTCATCTTACTTAGCATCTTATTCAACATCAAAACAACAAACACACCAAGTCACATAAGCATTTCATTCAACAATGTCTTCAAAATCTAGTTCTTGAAGTGCTTTCATGGTTGAACAAATGATCACAGAAATTTTCATAAAGTCTTTAATAGAGGCCAAATTCTGAAATCTTGATATAACATTAGAGTTTGGGAAGTTATCATTAAAAATGATAAAGTGTCATTTTTTAAATCAAAAATCTGGAAAATTGTCATTAAAAAATGCTAAAGTGTGATTCTTCACTTAGATTATAATTTTGTAACCTTCAACCCTATCTCAAATTATTTATTTACTTTTAAAAACATTAAAATATTTCTAACCCTAATAGTTAATTTAAGATAACTTGATTTAATATGTTTTTTAATGTGTAATAGTGCCTCTGTCTTTGTTGTGCTTTTCTTCTTTAATAATTTGGCGGTCACGATCATGTCAGTTATCGTTATTAGGTAAATCTTACAATCCATAATGAGGGAGACTATCGATTTGTTTGATAAACAATGGACATATAAACTGTGTTTAAAGTCATCCAGCCAAACTGGAACTGGAGTTCGGAACTTTCTTTGGTTGTGCCAAGCTCACAGGCTTGAGGCGATATAACGAAAACTACTTGAAAGCAACAAAACATAAAGATGATGATAAGCTGCATTGGCAAATAAAGTTAAAGAAATTTTCATATACAATGGTTCGTTCATACATACACCATTGATAAGCGAGTCTTTGATCAATTCATTCAATTACCTCTGGATTGTGTTAGCACTGGTAATAGGTAATTGACTGGTATGCACTGATAACTTTCTTTGTTGCACACCAAGCTTCAGAAGCTTCGAGTAGCTTGACTGAAAATCCATCAAACGTGGCTAAGCAAAAACTCTTTGGAGTTGCATAGACAAATTAGTGTGAAAAAAATATTATAATGCAGTAGTAAGTTGAGTCGAGTCTCTAACAAATGAACAATTGAGGGAGGCGATCAATTGGTATAACAGATCTTGTGTGTTTAAATTGTCTCTAAAGAAATCCAATGAACTAACTTGCACTCAATTTAGCAATTTTGTGGAGAGAGCTTCAAGTTTCAAAAGTTGTAAATAAATAAGATGGAAATTGACCTCTAAGGAAACAAAAAAGAAAAAGACATTGATGAGCTGCACTGGGAAAATGATTCTATGAATATTTGATGTGCAGTGGTAATTCACATTGTTTCCATTATTTTACTCATTATTATTATTTTCACACCGTTTTCACATTTCTAGATTTGTGAAAGATATGATTTAATATAATACTAGAGAAGTTTGAATTTCTGTCATGGCCATGTAGTAAATTTAATTTGTCCATATTTATTTAAAACAAATACATCTTAAATTCTATATTATTAATTATCAATATAACAGTTACATAGAATATAATATATATTAGGCTTGGAATATGTCTTTAAACTGTTTCTGTTTGGTTAAAAGCTTATTTTCATGGGAAATAAGGAAACTGGTTAACAGCCTAAGACTCTAGAGATATTTAGCAGAGTGAAAGCAGAAGCCTCTTATGGACCATGAGTGGGTAATTCCAAATGGAGTGGTTTTCCTTGAATAATGGTGATGATTCAACCTTACATTCACAAATAGCAGTCAGTGATAATTGTCCTCACTACTGGTTTGACTAGATTTGACCAACATACATATTTTTTTAACTAAATAAAATGCAATACTCCTATTTTTCTTTTATAAATTTATAAATTTTAAATTTCATAAAGAAAATTTATAATTCTCTTTTCAATCAATACAATAATTCTCAACTAAACTATATAATCATAAAAATAAAACATACCATTTTTAATAGTGTTATCCTTATTAATGATATATTATATATGAATACAAAAGAAACACAAAATTAGAATATATTTAAGAAATAGGGGCAATTCAACTAAACTATAATCCATAGAAATAAAACATATAGTGTTATGCTTATTAATGAGGTATTATATATGAATTCAAAGAAACACAAAGCTAGAATATGTTTAAAATTTTGGCATCATCCTAAACAATGACGAAGAGGCTTTAGCTATGTTCTAAGCCTTACCTTTATTAATAAAATAGAGTTTGTAAAGTCACAATCGTTGATGACTAAAGCTTCATTACAAGAGATTTACCTTTATTAATACAAGAATAGTTGCCCGACAACAAGTCCTCGCTATGAGCCGGGTTTCAAGAAGTTAACCCGGGCTTCAAGAACATAAATCCCGTAATCTAATTCAAAATCGATGAGTCGGGTTTCAAAAAGTTAACAAAGGCTTCAAGAACATAAACTCGTAATCTAATTCAAAATCGGATGTATAAGAGATGTATAGTAAACAAATTTACACGATGAATCGAATATAAAATCAAAATTTTCCATATAAAAAATATTTACCTTGTGCTGGTTCATAACAATAGTCCGACAGATGAATTAACACATTCTCGAATTTAACGACAAATTTAACCACGTCCCACTCGTAGGGCCACGATTTTTGCTACTGTCTATGTGTCCCCACGCCCTTACCACTTGTTTTTCTTGCGGTAACCGAACCTCGCATGAGTGACAAATACGTAACTGATCTTACAAAACTCCCTCGAATCGTTTCATGCTTTTCAATCACGTTTTCACCGGGGACATGGGAAAAAATCTCGCCGAACTTGGAAATCGCAATAGCGAGTGTCCAAGTGAGCAAGATCGCCTGAAATTGATTGGCGAGCAATCGCATCAGAGCCCCACGGGAGCAAAGACTAAGCTGAAATTGATGGGCGAGCAACCGCATCAACAAACACCACTAGAGCTACCTATGAATAACTTCTATATTCTTTGAGCTTCTAACAACTCTCTCGTAGCTCCATTATTTTTTAAACAAGAATTTAAGATATTTTTTTAATAAATTTTGCACTTGAATTGACCGAATTATTTCAAAATCTATTTCAAATCGTTTGAGAGTATTCTCACACCGTGATAATATATACATGTAGTGCAATTAATACTTTCTATCTCTCCGAATTTGTTATTGATGTTAAGAATCACAATCGAATAGAAAGAATAGAGAATCATCTCGCAATTTATGACATTGCGTCTCGAAGCACATGCGATTAATATTTTCGGTAATCGTGTACCGAAATCTAACGTGTTTTGTTTGTAAGTGGTATTCAAATTTTATTGAAAATCTAAGTTCAACAATTTATGAATGAAATTTCGCTTCTCATTCTCGAGGAGTAATTAAGAGCACTTACCGTTGTTGGTCCTTGCAGTTAATCGTTAAAATATACACGCATATGGTTTACATTCTATTTTTATGGATCTCAGATTAATAGAAATGCAATGTAATTGATGATATAAGGAACTTGTTTGAATGACTATTGTTCTATCAATATTGGAAATGGGTTTCAATGTTAGGAATCGAGAGAGTGCGAGCTAGAATCCAGAGCCTCCGTAGCCTCGCTTTCCCGATTCCGTACATTATCACATGGAATATTTTTACCTTATACGTTTTAATATTTCATCGTTTTGATCCTAATACATGCTTTTATGCCATTTAAAAGAAACCAAAGCCTTATTATCGTGGGTAATTGACTTGGTTATAAGAGTGATATATGTATTTACCTTTGTTCCTCCGGGCTCCGGTTTCCGATTTCTAATCGAAGATCTTACCAACTTTACCTTCCGAACCCTTGAATTCCTTCCGTACGTGACATCATAGCGGGTCGCACCGACAGCGCCCGCGACGCTAGTGGAATGGGCGCCGGCGAGCTCCTCGAAAAAACCGAAACATTTCTGAAAAGGCCACTAAGAGCCGGACGCAGTGGTGGGAAGTGGTGGGAAGAGCGCGGTGGGTAGAGGAGAAAGACGTTCATGGCCGGAGTATCTCGAGTAGGTCTTCCGACCGAAATGTAAAGAAGCTTCAATAATTGGTAAGTAAGTTTGTGACAAGCCTTCTTCATCGTCGAATGTAATACATTACTTAGCCGAACAAGGGGATACAGAACAAAGGTATTTGAATGCCCAAGGTGTTGATCAATCACTACAACACCAAAGCTTGAAGCGAGTTCAAGGCTAAGTTTCGCAGGAGTGTGTCCGCTCATGTTAGGATTGGAAGGATTCTAAATCCCACGTCCCAATATCGAACTCAGACTTGCAACAGGACCATCAAACCCTGCGTTCGGGAGAATATGTTCGCCCTTCGACCGCTGCCCTCGCTCTCCTTGCAAACCTTGGAAAGCAAAACCCGTGACACTAAGCAAAACCCGCGTGCGTATCACAAGACAACTTGTTCATGCATGCACATTTTAATAAAAATTCTTTGCGGAAATTGTCGAAATACTAACTAATGCTAGCATTAGTCAATAGAAACTAGAAAATAAGAAACAAGAAGGAATCAAGTTACATTTAACCTAAGCTGATAGGTCTCATTTCGATATGAGGCCAAATAAGACCTTCAAATTTTGGATTGGTTCTTACCGACAAGAGCGTAAATCATTTTAAAACTTTATATTAAAGTAAATGGGTTTTATCGTATTTTCCTGGCAAAGACTAATAAAACACCCAAAATCGAATACACAGTCTCGCCATACGCAGCGTTAGGACTAAAAATAGAGTTTGTAAGCTGTGGACTAAAAATAGAGTTTGTAAAGTCACAATCGTTGATGACTAAAGCTTCATTACAAGAGATCTATAGCATCGAAAGTTTTTCAAACTTAACATATCTCAATTATGTTTCCTTATGTTAGAGATGGGACAAGATTACATCTCCATATCTCCATATCCTTCGCAATCAAAATATGGAGGTGAATTTGCAAGTACGCATAGTCGTGGCATGATCTTAGTGTGTGATGAAAAAGGACCTGGATTCGCACCTCTTGTCTATGTATTTAATCTAAAAGGAATGGCATTCACCTTTTTCTTCAAAAGCAAAGAATATCAATCTCGCCACCACCTAAATTCATTCACTTTGTGTAAATTCATAGTAATGAGCAGGTGATGATTCTTGTAGATTCATAGCAATGAGTGGTATTATGATACACATGGTCATGTGTAGGTAATTGGAAGTTTGGGGATTTCTGTTAATGTAAAATAGGAAAGGTCTTAGATAGTAGTATCAATGTGGAGTAGGTTTTTCTTTGGCCTTCTTCTTATCTTGTAAATTGTTATTGTGGGAATTCCTTAACAATAAGTAAACATTCCTACTTGGGCATTATCATTAGAATAAATGATTGTCTCCTTTGCAACTCAAAAGAATTAGGCAAATGGTTAAAAAATTAGAGGACAATGTAGAGACCAACCAAAATGTAAGACACAAACACTCCAATGGAATTCTTGGAAGGAAGGCTTCAAAATGTACTTGAATGGACAAAAAGAAATTCCCACTCACTACTATGAAAAATAATAGTGTCATCGTTGAATATGTAATCATTGAAATTTAATTCCCCAAGAAAATATGAGTGTCCTCAAAAGAACCTAGCAAGAAATCAAAAAGGGTTTTTTTCTACCTAACAAATGACCTTAACACATCTCTACCATGTGCCTTCTGCCAAGTTTGTCAAGTTTCGAATGAATATAGTAAATTAGGAACCATAACAAATCAAATTTAGTTGTCAAACAATAATGATATAAAATATCCCAATGACACATGGACATATTTTGATGCTAACTTTAAAGTGAATGAAATTTGGTTTATAGCTTAACAAATAAATTTTCCCAAGTGATGAATATTATAGAATGAACTTAAAATTTTGCATAATTAGCATTCCACTAGATCCACGTCACACTATGCCAAAAACTTATGGCATTGAATCACAAAATGTTAAAAGATGAAAAGGCATACTAACAACAAAACTCTAAAACAATATTGCGAAGTAGTGGTATGTGGCTAGTTTAGACCTCTCAAGCGTTGTTTGAACTTGGGTTCCAAGTATTTAGAGCTACATCTAAGCTTTGGAGTTTTTTTCAACTAAAAGAAAGAATTTGAAATCAAAATAAAATGGAGCCCAAATGACCATATCACCTAGTCCCCCTAGAACAAGACAAAGACACAAGCATCTAGATGACACAAGAAATAATCATGGCCAAGGCTTGACTCCACTTATCTCCACTAGTCATCCACTTATCTATAGTCTAACTTAGGAAAAACTATAATGTAGGTTGATCAAGTAAATTAATCCAAAATACATTATAACCATTATTATCCTATTTATACATGCTTATGTTTAACATGACTTTTGCCAAAATATTCACTCATGATATAATATACCTAACTTGAAATATTTTCCCCCAACTAAACCTAATAAATAAAAAATAATCAACTAACCAAAGACAAATAATAGTGTTTGTATTTAATTAGTGCCAATTTATAATATGGGCATGCAACACAAAATTTGTAATAAAATGGATCCTAAACATTCCCTCTCTTCATGTATGTGAACCCACCAGCTTATGGTGTTATTTTACCACAATTTCTCATTTCAAACTTTAATTTCCCAAGTTTACCAAATTATTATAATTGAGTGTCACCGTGTCTAGATTTTGGATGTAATTTTGTTGATGACATTTTTATGGGGAATCTCTTCCAAACTTCATTATCCAAGACAAATAGTTTTGGAAAATCATCCTTTATCTCCTATAATTTGAACCAACAATTTTTTATAACCATCGTAGAGTTTTTCTATAGATATAAATGTTGGTTCTTCACCCTTCATTGCAATTATGGGATATTCAACGTCCTTGCGCTCTCATCCACCTCTCTAACTTGTGTATGTCGATTAAATATTCCTTACCCCCTTTAAATTTCCCTCTCATAAACATTGGTGTCATGACCCCATGGGCTTCTGATGGTTACAAGGCACACTTGGCACACCGTGACCCCCTAAAGCGTGAGGAGCTTCGCATGTTTCACAACTACTAGGAGTAGCACAACATTATTTCACGTGAACTACACCTCTAGTTCCTCTCTTAGTTAAGTGTTAGTGGAATATTAATCTAACTAGTTTTTTCTTTAATAATGTGTAATATAAGTATAAACATGCAACATCATCATAAACACATATATACCGTATATATATGGGGTAGGAAATTCTTATCTAGTACCCGCAAAATATCGCCATATAAGAACAATACAATATATAAAGTGCAAGTCCTACCACTTGGCCAATTACAACAACTCAACTTGTAGTTGTGTACAAGTTATCTCACAACCTCATCATGTGCAATATCTCGGTCACACATCGTCCCTTCTAAGTACAAGTCACTTGTTTCAATCCTTGTCCAAATGGGCACCCTCTATATGAAATCGATGCTCTTTTCCAAACCTTAATTTTGGTACAAAGATAACCAAAATTCAGCCCGAACACCAAATTTCCCATCCACCTAACCAAACTCCAAAGTTTTTTCCAAGGCACCCAACTTGTGATATTACATTCTCTCTCCGATGCAATCTCTATTTAATAGCACAAGTTCATTCTCTCTCTATGATATGGAACATCCTAACATTGTCTCACAAAAATACCAAAATATCCACAAGAACCCTCGCCCACATGCCCCGAGGCACATCCTAACTCCAAGTCCTAGCGTAAGGTTGTACCAACCTACTCTACATGACTTATGGTTGTTCCAATGCTCGATTTCACGTCTCGTTTCATGATTATTTTTTCCTTTTCTCACACAACCCACTTGCTTTCTCGCATAACTCTCCCAGCCCTTACTCATATAACTCACCCAATCGAGTCAAGGCTCACCCAGCCCACTCACACGACTACTCGCTCGCCGTCAGATACCGCTCCCATGAGTTTTCGACCCACTTGCATGACCTCACCTCGGCCTACTCCCGCACCGTTTCTCATCCAAACCACCCACACAACTCACCAAGCCCATTCGCACAACTTGCCCAATTTTGTTTCATGTTGTCTGTCCTCAACGCAAACCAGCCTAAAAAAATTGTCACCCTACCAATTCATGGATGCCTCCTCTCAAATAAAATCTCATATATATGTTGAGAATGCAACAAGATGATGGAGCTTAGTGAAAAGAAGTCGCCTTCACTAAGTGGGCCCGCAGGCTATTTTTGGCACAAAGTCTATTTTTAGACTATGTCTATTTTTATACATATGGATCATGGTCTATGAGTTGCAGGATGCTATTTGTGGATGGTTGGTCAAGTTGGTAAAAATAGATGGACCTCTGTTTTTAGACATACTGGGCGGAGTCTATTTTTAGACTGCTAGTCTAAAAATAGATCAGTCGAATATTATTAGCTCTTAATAATATTTGGACTATAAACATTATCTTATCCTCTTGGAGCACTTCAGTTCGAGCTACGGATGTGGCACATGCAGCTGACAGAAGGAATTACGCTATTCCTAGGGGTTATTTGAGCTATTGCATGGTTGACTTCAGTTAGAACTCATGTGGCAGAGTTTGGTGGAGTTGATGAGACAGTTGATGGAGTTGTGTTCAGTTTAACTTAGTTGAACTAGTTGTATTTAGTCTAACTGATAAATACACTAGTGATGAGTGGTATTAATTAATTCACTAATTATTAACTCATAAATCAACTAAAGAATACATCAGTTAACTCAGTGCATGGACAGTTCAGTGGAGACCAGTGTTAGAGGTGGGTGAAAGGGTGAGTCTACTATCAGTTGTGACTATAGTTGTGCATGAGATTTGCACACACATTTATTGAGATTTCCAATGAGGATTGCACAGTACAAGCCAGTGGGATTCGAACTTGGATCTCATCATTATTCATCTTATATTGCGCAGTAGAGGCAGGCTAACAAGTGGAGGAGATTTGAACTTGTGACTTGTTCATATCTGAGCTAGTTAGTGTGTAACAATTGGAGATAGTGCTGAGAGCTTGTGAGGAGTTTGTGCTATGTATTGTTACATGTTCTCTATCATTATAATATATAGATAGTTGGGGGTTTTCAGCTGTAAGCTTTCCCCATTACATACTGTGTTATATGTGTGCTTGATTATGTTTTAATGTGTGCATGCGACTGCTTCTAATTCCGAAAATTGATGATCAATGGTAGAAGAGGTTATATAGTATGCATGAAGCTCAAATAGTGTGTAATCAGGATAATCTCTGAGAATAATTCATCTATTATTCAAATTTCTACATGGTATCAGAGCGAAAGTTGATCATCGGATCTATTACAGTGATTACATTTTATTTCGGTAGACAGAGTCTGTAAGAGGGCCAGGTAGCCTCTGGATTCATCCTTTCTTTGAAAGGTGAAAAATCCAGTAAATGCCCCTACAGTCGATCTCTGTGCTAGAAATACTTTGTTCTCATAGATCAGAAGCGGTTGAGTTTTGAGCTGGTGGTGGAACTTGAATTTGCAGCAGTGTTTTCTTGGTGTTGAAGTCAAAATGTCTTTCAACGGATTGCGATTGGAGTATGCCCTTGAGGGCAGCTAGAATTATATTGCATGGAAAGACAGGATGGAGGCGGTGTTAGATGACAACGGGTTGAAGGAGTTCATAGATGCTGAAGTCCCAAAGCCTACTGATGCTGCTCAAGTTGAGGCTTGGAAAAAGAAGACAGCAAAGTGTCGAAGGATTCTGTTGGAGGGCGTGAAGGATCACATTGTATCCAGCCTGCATGGAAAAGCTTCTCCATACTTGATGTGGAAAGTGTTGACAGATTTATTCCAAAGCAAGAGCGACCAGAGGAAGTTGGCGCTCAAGGATAAACTCAGAAACATAAAGATGGAGAAAGGAGACAGTATGCCCAAGTACCTCACGAAGTTCATCCAATGCAGGGATGAGCTGGGAAGTGTGGGGGTGATTTTAGATGATGAGGACTTGGTGAGCTTGGCTCTCCTTGGGCTTCCGAAGAGTTGGCATTCCTATCAGGACTCTGTCAATGGTCGGGAGAAATTGCCAGGATGGGAGCAAATTTGGTCGGATCTTGTGCAAGAGGAGATAAGGCGGAGTACCAGGGACGGATCGTCATCAAAGAACTCTGATGAAGAGAATTGTGCTTTGGTTGCCAAAGAAAAGAAGGGGAAGAGCAAGAAAGCTTCTCATTCCGGTGCGAAAGGCAAGAAGCAGGACATGTCCAAGGTGAAGTGCTTTCACTGTCACCAACACGGAAATTATGCTACAAATTGTCCGCAGAAGAAGAAAAATAAGCAAGCTGCTGGATCTGCAGTGGGAGAGGCCTCAGCCTCACAGTTTGAGCTGGATTTTTCGTTGATTGCATGCTTGGTATCAAGTGTGATGGGTTCAGTTTGGTTCTTGGACAATGGTGTGTCTTTTCACATGACAGGAGATCGAGATTTGTTTTCTGATCTAGATGAGAAAGATCTTGGAGTGCACATCGAGATGGGCGATGATGGTAGATACAGTGCGATCGGTATTGGTACCATTTCCTTTGAGAGGGATTCTGGTAAACCCTTCGTATTGAAGGAAGTGATGCATGTTCCAGGATTGAAGAAGAATATTATCTCTGTGGCGATGTTAGAAGACAAGGGATATGATGTTGTCTTCAGCGAGGGAAAGGCTTTCCTGCGCAGTAAGACAACTGGAGAAACCCGGAAGATAGGGGTTCGAGTCAAGAACCTTTATCAATTGCAGGTAGATGGCTGCGCAACAATGGCATGCAAGGCAGAAGGAGTGGTGAGCCGGGATGATGGCGAGTTGTGGCACCGGAGATTGGGCCACCTTCACCATGGAGCTTTGAAGATACTGCAACAGATTTCTACTGGGCTTCCTAAAGGCACTCTTGCGTAGTCAGATCAGTGCAAGGGGTGTACCTTGGGGAAAATTTGTGAAAGCCACCTTTCACGAGAAGGATAGTCGTGCCACGACGATCCTTGAGAGAATTCATTACGACGAGGGACCTTTTCGCAGTTTGGACAAAGAAAGCACGCAGAACTATGGTTGTCTTGTCGATGATTATTCTCGGAAGTGCTGGATCTTCTTCATGCAGAAGAAGAGCGAGACATACTCAAACTTCTGTGAGTTCAAGACACTGGTTGAGAAGGAATCGGGGAAGCATGTGAAGGCTCTTAGGAGCTACAATGGTGGTGAATTCAAGGACTTTTGCAGCGCAGAAGGAATTTGAAGAGAGCTCATAACACCTCATAACCCACAGCAGAACGGGGTTGCTGAGCGGAAGAACAGAACGATCGTGGGTGCTGCACGGGCGATGTTGCATGATCAGGGCCTACCCATTCACTTGTGGGCGGAGGCATGCAATACTTCAGTATATGTGCAGAACCGTTGTCCTCACAAGATACTTGGCATGAGTACACCCGAGGAGGCGTTTTCTGGTAAGAGGCCTGATATTTCCCATTTGAGGATTTTTGGTTCAATTGCCGTTTACATTCATGTGATGAAGGATGCCGTGAAGAAGTCGAGCCGAACGCAGATTGGGATATTTGTGGGGTACACTGATACGCCCCACAACTATCGTGTGTATTTTCCAGACAGTCGCAAGACTGTTGTGCGACGGGATATCAAATTTCAGGAGGAGAAAGCCATGAAGTGGTCGCTTGAGAGGGAGCCACACTTGCATGCGGAAGAGGAGCTATTAGTTCCTAAGGATGAGCTTCAGGATGTGGATCAGCCACAAGAGGAATTTCATGGAGTGGAAGAAACCACTCATGCAGCGCCAACCATCAGAGGGCGGAAGCGCACTACAGAAGCTGAGCGACTTGCTCAAGATGCAGAGAAGGTTGTAGGACCACCTACAACACATCGCAGACAGAGACAGTCACCGGACTGGTACACTGGATACATGGCTCTTGTGAGCAAATGTGTCATGACAGAGCCATCCTCTTTCAAGGAAGATGTGGAGGACCCCGCATGGGTAGATGCCATGGTGGAAGAGTATGATTCAATTGTCAGAAACAGTGCATGGGAGATTGTCCCGAGGCCGGAGGGGAAATCAGTGGTGGGTTTGAGATGGATCCACAAAGTGAAGCAGGCAGCTGACGGGAGTGTGGAGAAGTACAAGGCAAGATTTTTTTCCCGAGGCTTCTCACAAATAGAGGGGATCGATTATGAGGAGACCTTTGCACCTGTCGCAAGGTATTCTTCCATACGGATGATCCTAGCTCTCTCAGCGCAGATGGGGTGGCACATTCATCAGATGGATGTGAAGACTGCGTTCCTCAATGGAATCATATAGGAGGAGGTGTACATAGAGCATCCCGAAGGTTTCGAGATCTTCAGCAGTGAGTCGCATGTGTGACGGCTCAAGAGAGCATTGTATGGGTTAAAACAAGCACCTCGTGCTTGGTACACACGGATAGACAGTTATTTCACCGGACTTGGATTCTCCAAGAGTGAGGCGGATCCTAACCTATACCAGATTGTGGTGGAGGGTAAGTTTCTGATCATTGTACTTTATGTAGATGATTTGATTTTGACAGGTGATGAACTGTTGATACACTCATGCAAGGTTGATCTTGCAAAGGAGTTTGAGATGAAGGACTTGGGCCTCCTTCATTATTTCCTGGGATTGGAAATTTGGCAGCGCAGTGGTGGAATGTTTGTTTCTCAGGGTAAGTATGCCCGGGAGATACTGGAGAAGTTCAAAATGCATGGCTGCAAGCCTGTTGATACTCCTCTTCCTGGTGGTTGGAGGAAGGAGGATGCTACTTCAGCGGAGGTAGTGGATGCCACTGTTTATCGACAGTTGGTGGGGTCGCTTATGTATCTGGTCAATACACGACCTGATATATGCTATGCTGTTAACCAGCTTTCATAAGCTATGGTTAAGCCTACCAAGCTCTTCTGGAAGGCAGGCAAGCATGTATTGCATTATCTTAGAGGCACATCGGGATATGGTTTGTGGTACAGACAGGAGGATGAGGTGAAGCTGTGTGGCTTCACGAATGCAGATTGGGCAGGGAGCCCAACGGACAGAAAGAGCACATCTGGAGGGATCTTCAGTATCGGGTCAACAACGGTTTCTTGGTACAGCAGGAAGTAGAGATCCGTGGCACTCAGTTTAGCAGAGGCTGAGTATATGGCAGCAAGCTTGGCTGCATGCGAGGCCATATGGATGAGGAAGATTATGGTCGGGTTGTTCGGGTCACACTTGGAACCTACTGTGATTTATTGTGATAACCAGAGTTGCATTAAACTCTCGGCTAATCCAGTATTTCATGACAGATCCAAACACATCGACATCAGGTACCATCATATCAGAGATTGTGTGCAGCGGAGAATCATGTTACTTTCATATATTCCCACGGAGGATCAGGATGCTGATATCTTGACGAAGGCGCTCACCAGGAGAAAATTCGAATACCACAGAGGCAGGATAGGGGTTTCAGATAATCCATATCTTGTTGAGAGGGAGTGTTGAAAATGCAACAAGATGATGGAGCTTAGTGAAATGAAGTCGCCTTCACTAAGTGGGCCCGCAGGCTATTTTTGGCGCAAAGTCTATTTTTAGACTACGTCTATTTTTAGACATATGGATCATGGTCTATGAGTTGCAGGATGCTATTTATGGATGATTGGTCAAGTTGGTAAAAATAGATGGACCTCTATTTTTAGACATTGGGCGAAGTCTATTTTTAGACTGCTAGTCTAAAAATAGATCAGTCGAATATTATTAGCCCTTAATAATATTTGGACTATAAACATTATCTTATCCTCTTGGAGCACTTCATTTTGATGCTTGGATGTGGCACATGCAGCTGACAGAAGGAAATACACTTTTCCTAGGGATTAGTTGAGCTATTGCATGGTTGACTTCAGTTAGAACTCATGTGGCAGAGTTTGGTGGAGTTGATGAGACAGTTGGTGGAGTTGTGTTCGGTTTAACTTAGTTGAACTAGTTGTATTTAGTCTAACTGATAAATACACTAGTGGTGAGTGGTGTGAATTAATTATTAATTAATTCACTAATTATTAACTCATAAATCAACTAAAGAATACATCAGTTAACTGCAATGCATGGACAGTTCAGTGGAGACCAGTGTTAGAGGTGGGTGAAAGGGTGAGTCTACTATCAGTTGTGACTATAGATGTGCATGAGATTTGCACACACATTGATTGAGATTAAGTTAATGAGGATTGCATCAAAGACAAGCCGTTGGGATTAAAACTGACCTCATCATTATTAATCTCTGATTACGCAAAAGAGAGGCAAAGCATTGTGGAGGAGATTTGAACTTCTGACTTGTTCATATCTCGAGTCAGTTAGTGTGTAACAATCGAGATAGTACCGAGAGAGCTTGTGAGGAGTTTGTGCTATGTATTGTTACATGTTCTCTATCATTATAATATACAGATAGTTGGGGGTTTTCAGCTGTAAGCTTTCCCCATTACATACTGTGTTATATGTGTGTTTGATTATGTTTTAATGTGCGCATGCGACTGCTTCTAATTCCGCAAATTGATGATCAATGGTAGAAGAGGTTATGTATTATGCATGAAGCTCAAATAGTATGTAATCAGGATAATCTTGGAGAATAATTCATCTATTATTCAAATTTCTACAATATATACACGTCAATCATTCCATTCCATCATGTTGGTTCGACCGAATTCGTACAATCCCTTCGTATGGTCGCACACCACATGATTGTGTGGTATCGTGCCCATTTGGGTTGACTCATCACATGGCTCTCTTGCATTACCTTCTCACATGAATTTTTTTCACAACCACACCTTCACACATCTCGCACAACTCATTTTTTGCAAGCCCTTTCTCAACATCAACTATCGTCACAATATTTGCGATATATTTGTTGAAAAACATGTGATGCAGATGTCTCCCATGGTGTACAATTTGATTAAAGGAACGCCTTTGCCCAACATCAACAACACCAAATATTGTCACAATATTTTTGATATCTTTGTTGCAAATCATGTGATGGAGTTGTCACCCATGGTGTGCACTCTAATTAAAGGTGTGCCCAAATTTAGGGCTTGACATCCTCCCTCACTCAAAATAATTGCAATCCTTGGTAATGCTCCAACGAGAAACCCAAAAATAAACAAGTCATCAACTGCAACATCATATAGAAACCCATCTCCAAATTTCCATGAAAACCCCAAAGGTCTCCAATCTGCTCGATCAATAAACTATGCCACAACCATCGCATATGCACCAAAAATTTTATGGAAGGACTACTCCCTCCTTCTATATCCATAATGCCTTAGGCTACAACTTCCATCATGCTAAGAACCAAAACTTTATAATGGATGGGCTACCTGTGAACCCTATTTCCATACTCCAACATAAATCCCTCATGTTTATGTGCACTGCTAGCCCTCAAATCCTATACTAGTCGAGTTGCTAATCCGATTGTCATGTAAATACCTTGAGAATGCACTTCTTTATGTCGTCGTTAGTCGTTTCTCCAACACTCGCATCACATACTCACCCATATCCCACTATTGTTACATCAAGGAATCTCATCCATAGTATCCAAGTGTTATTCCTCTGATACATAGGTCCATCTTGTTAGGTCCCTATATTACTATTGTAGTCCCTTATTGTTGTTAGTGTATCCCACTTAGTATTGTTGTACCCCTGGATTCCCCGTATTTTTATTATTGTGCCCCATAAAACCCCACTATTGTTATTGTTGTGCCCTTACATTATTATTATTATGTCACCTAGGATTATATTGTGACCCTATGGACTCCTATATATAGAAAGAAGGTTTTGTCATTTGAATCATCCAAGAATTTTTCATTTATGTAATGTAAAGGAGGCTTCCCCCTCGAAGTGGCTGATTTCTAAGGCGTTGATCTCTCTTTTCTTCTATTTTTTGAGCTGGTTTCATAACATTTGGTATCAGAGCTTTGGATTCTAGGGTTTTGCTGCTTCAAATAGGTCATCGTGGAATTTTCTCTATCTTTTTTTCTATGAAGGTTCAGAATCTAAAAAAAAAATCCCATTTGCAAAGAACTCACTACTACATTTGGCGGAAATTCCGACACCTGTTTCCGACGCTTTTGACCAAATGTCGGAAATTTTCCCAAATTTTTTCCATCCCGCCCGAAACCGTCGCTATACCGACGTCTATAGAAAGGTGTCGCAATACCGACACTTAAACTAGTGTCGCAATTACGACGTTTAAAGGAAGACGTTGCAATTGAGACACCATGGCCCAAAGCGTCACTATTGAGACGACTCTAAACGTCGCAACTGCGACACAATATCTAGGTGTCGCCATTGCGACGTTTGGAGGCACCGTCCTAATAGCGACGCCTTTTCCGCCGTCGGTATAGCGACAGTTATTTTCGCGCTACATAAAAATACCAAACTTATATGGCCCCTACATAAAAATTCGAAACTTATATGCGCGCTACATAAAAATGTTTCGTATTTGTCGCAATAGCTACGTTTGATATCACGCGCGCATTCGCTCTCTGTTCTTGCAGAACAGCATTTGCCCTCAGCATTCGCGCTCAGCTCTTGCAGAACAGCATTTGCCCTCAGCATTCGCCCTCAGCGTTCGCCCTCGGCTCTTGCAGAACAACATTCGCCCTCAGCTCTTGCAAAATGGTAAGTTCTTACTGCAGGCCCTTCCTCCTATAGTAGGGTTGACTCTATTTGGGTTTTTTTGGTCAATTCCATTGGATTGTGTTAGGCTGTAGGGTTCTCTGTAGATGTCAAGAGTCAAGATTCAATACCCTCTATTATCTTCATCACCCAATACAAGATTTAAATTTTTTCCCAAAGAAACGCTTATTAATTTGGCAGCCATTATTTCTCCCTGCTTTAAAAACCCTACATTTAAATGAAAACAAGCATTGCATTTCAACTACAAAAATCTATTAGTGTTCAAATGTACATGTGTGCTACATTAACGTCCGATATCACGCGCGCATTCGCCCTCCGCTCTTGCAGAACACCATTCGCCCTCAGCATTCACCCTCAGCTCTTGCGGGGTATCAAAGATTCGCCCGAGCTCTTGCACGCATTCGCCCGCACCGCCCTCTCTCGAGCCCGTGCACGCATTCCCCCCCATCCGCCCCCTCGCCCCTTTCGGCACGCATTCGCCCCCGCCCTCTTGCGTGCACGCCTTTGCCCTCAGCATTCGCCCTCAGCGTTCGCCCTCAGCTCTTGCAGAACAACATTGGCCCTCAGTGTTCGCCCTCAACTCTTGCAGAACAACATTCGCCCTCAGCTCTTGCAAAATGGTAAGTTCTTACTGCAGGCCCTTCCTCCTATAGTAGGGTCGACTCTATTTGGGTTTTTTTGGTCAATTCTATTGGATTGTGTTAGGCTATATGGTTCTCTCTAGATGTCAAGAATCAAGATTCAATACCCTCTATTATCTTCATCACCCAATACAAGATTTAAATTTTTCCCAAAGAAACGCTTATTAATCTGGCAGCCATTATTTCTCCCCGCTTTAAAAACCCTACATTTAAATGAAAAAAAGCATTGCATTTCAACTACAAAAATCTATTAGTGTTCAAATGTACATGTGTGCATCACTTGTGTAGGTTATTCCTTTTCCACTTTCACATTATCCAAGAATGTGTGCAATATAGTTCATATTTTTTGTGATTTAGATTATCTTGAAAAAGGAAAGGTAAATTATTTCCCATGGAAAAAGAAGGTTTTCCCTTTTTATAGGTTGTTTGGACTTACGTGGAAAAATTTATGGTATGCCTTTCATATTATGTAGTTTAAATTTGAACTAACAGATTATTCTACATGAAAATATAATTACCTATGTGATGTCCTTCATCACTAATTAAAATTATAGGGTTTCAATTTCCTAGACTCTAACTCATCCGATGCTAAATTCTAGGTTCTCATTGGTGGATCACTCTTCCATTGATTTCCTTTCCCTCTGGATCTTGTCATACTTTAAAAGTCATCAATGATACATATATTATTTCGGGTATCCCAAAAGGCTTTATAGTAGAACATATTGTGAAGTTTTTTTGACACTTGAGGATTCTTTTTAGAACTGCAACGTGGTCTATGCTATCGAGTTATATATTAAGCAACTTGTCCTTAATAACCACACTATGAGGTAGGTTCAACTAGTTTGAACTTGTTGGGACATAGCATATGAAGTTGTGTGATGAGTCCATATCACAGGTCTATTATGGTGAAAAAAGTGAAGACATGTAATGATAGTTATTATGTTAACATTACTAGAAACATTTTCGAAATTATCCATGCTATCAAGATGCCAAAATTCCAGGCATTAGGTGTCAATACTCGTAGCTAATAGATAATAATAATAATATTAAAAAATCACATCTTTATTCTTGAAATATGATTGTTACACATTGGTAACCTATTTCATGAGTTACTATCACCCAAAGATTGCAAAACAAACTTAAAATATAAATTAAACCAACATGAGAATCCAACTAAGGGTTTCTCGACAAAATCATGCCATAACCTGGCATTTTGAAACCCAATTTTGAATCCATCATAAGTAATACAATGCAAACTCAGATGGATTTTCAATGCATGTTTGCATGCTACACTTATTCTCTGTCTAGATATCATTTTTTAAATTGAACCATTAGTCAAGCCCACAGTCCTTTTTATGTGAAAAATTTCAGCTCTATTTGAGCTCTTTTTTTTTTTTGCTTCACCACCTCCATAAACCCGAGTGTTACCAGGGTCTAGCCCCCACCTAGGGGTCTAGATTCATCGCCCCTCATGCTCAAGGGTCTTGGAGACTTCTGGGGATGTTTCCCTCACGCCCCCTCACGTCCCCTCACCGCCTTTTAGTTTATGGTTTCGTGTTAAAAGTTGATGTGCCACTTAGCATATTTGAGAATCCAAGTGATTGATTCGGATGGTGACATGGTTGATCTTGATATATTCGTGCGAAGTTGGATGCGAGAGACTAGTGGGGCATTAACTTGAGCATTTATGCTCATTTATCGATATGATGATATCATTTGATATTCATATGTTATGTTTTATGTTTTATGTTTGAGACATAACTTATTTGCGTTTAAGTTTTATGTTTCGGACTTGAGTTGTAAAACTTCGGTTTAAACTCTATTTTGAATCTTGATATAATATGTCATATGATATCTTAAACTTTATTTTCATTGCACATTGTTAGTAGTTACATTAATGATTATATAGTTACAAACTTACAAACTTACATGCATGATTGTATGATGTATGTTTTTAACTTTTAACTTTTAAATTTGTTTCAATTATATGATTCATCATTCATCGATTTGTAATTTTATCATTTATGATTTATATTTCATGATGCAAGTGTATGATGACTGTATATACATTTCCTTGCAAAAATATAGTTACATTTTAAATATTAAATTTTATAATTTTTATGACCAGCGTCCCCCACGTTTCTGAAAAGTGGTAGGGAGCTTTGCATAGGCAGCTGCAACGCTCCTGCGTCCCCTCGCTCCCACCTCCGGGGGACTTGGTGGAACATTGCCATAAACATATGCAAACATATATCATGATCTTGGAATTCCATTACATATGTATGTGCCAATGTTCCATAATATTTCGCCATCATCAATTTAAGAAATTTCCATTGAATATCAAATTATGGAGGGAACTTTTTCTTGCCAACATTTGGCTCAAAATCGGGACCATCTTAGAGTATGAGGTGAATGAGAACTATAGATATTTGAAGAAGTAGATTAGTGCCTTTTCGTCGTAGCCAGGTCATATACGGTCATCCATCACAAAATTTGTCTTTGTTCATTCTCACCTTGGTTGAAAAATCATGCCCTAATTGAAACGACACTAAGTTTGGAAAATTATAATAAAAATGCAAGCTAGAAGTACCCTATTAATACAAAGGAAAACCTTCCTACCTACCCTAAGCAGAGATACATTTTGATTGAATAGGAAACATGATGTTTCTATGGAGTTGATCCAACAACTTGTTAAATGTATGGGACTAAATCATGCATTTGATTTCCAGGGAAACATGCGCATGAAGAGAAAAAGTGCGAAATTAATGGAAAAATCCATACATGCCACTTATAAAAACTGCAAGAAAGGTCAAAAAATACTTAAGGCCTTAACTTAATTTGAATCAAAAATGACAAAACAGGATTAGTGAAAACACGAGAGTGACAGGTGAACAACATAAATAAAAAGTGAAGATACCTTTCCCCAAGATGCCTTTGTCATAGTTGTATGAAAACATGTTTTCCTTTCCCTTCACATGCAAGTGAATGCATTATAGGTATGGTGTTTCCCGAGAATAGGAGAAGCCTACTTAAATATATCATTTGTGAGTTGAATGTTTGGGTGCCTTAATGTGCAATGACATGTTTGTGAATTCAATGCAAGGCATATTTGAAACTCTAACTCTGTCTTCCGATGTCTTATTAGAAATTATTTCAGTTTTCATTTTATGTTTTCAAGTTAGATATTGTTTTCAAAAGTTTTTACACCCATAATTTTATTGCAATGTGGCGGTAGTCGGAAAGCGAGTGCGGGAACAACCCAGAGACGAGGATGATCGTGGAAAGAGGCCGGCGGAAAAATTCTGAGATGCTGACATTGCTCTATCTTTAGGTATTTTAGTTATTTACATAATTGAAATAATAATTTTGTTCAAATATGCGGACACCTATGCATAGTACGCTGATGATTCCCTCTTTGAGGAAGAGCTTTCTTCATCCCTATCTCCAGTGTTGTTGTTGCAAAAAAAGGCTGTGAGATACGAGTCGAATTTAATGCTTTGATAGATGCGCCTAAAACACATAACGAAACGAGAAGAGGATACAACATCTTATGAAATGACTAAATAGATATCAGGTAATAATAAAAAGTCAAGGATATTTTTTTTGTTCGCATGAGATGAATTGTGATAGTTTGATTTTTAATTTTTACATTGACTAAACTAACAAAAAGTTCTTTTGTATGTAGCGTTTTACGGCATTTGCTGAACCCGGTGTTGGTGGTAGTGGGACACAAGGGCAAGATATTGCCCAACAACCCTCTCGTACACCTTCTACTCCTTTGAAGTGCTAGCCAAAAACACACCCCTACCCAAGGCCGACACCAGAAATGGCCCATTTGAACGTGTTTTGGCAATGATGAGGCTGATATGGTCGACTACGCTGTGCGTTTCCTGGAGCTACACGTGTCGGCCTCCACGGGGACAAGTAATGGCGATTGTTGGTGAACGATGAGGTGTCCTATAAAGCATACGCTCCCGGTTAAATTTTAATATTTTAACTATTTCATGTACTTTATCTAAAACATATTTATACGCAGTTTTATTTTTAAATTAATGATAATATGTTCTTTTTTCTTTTGGTTTTATTATGTGTAGGAAAAAAATAGGTTCTACGAGTTGCGGAGAGCCATGCGTTGGTAATTTTGTGGCCCAACCATACGTACGGGGTGGAATTCGAATTCCTTTGAAAAAGAACCTAGATTATCTAGAAGCCCTTTTGGGAGTACGGCATTTGACGGAAAAGCGGTGGCTCGGGTAGTAAACCCAAATATTTGAAATATACCGGGGGACACCTATAGGACGCAATTGCAATTTAACTATAGATATGAGCGTCCTCTCACGAGTTTGAGAGAGTGAGTGAGAGCACTCTCCATGACGGAAGGGAAAACGAAGGGCAAAAGAAAGAAGGAAAAATGCCAATGGACGCAAGGTAGAGTACAACTTTAATTCAATAGCTTTAATTTTCTTTATGTCTAAAATAAGTGTGCTACGTCATATCCGACTTCAATCTTTGATGCTCTAGGTTGCACGACACCTCAAAGGCAACCAAAGCTAGGATTGAGAAAAAGGGCCATCACAAGCTCGGCAGAGGTGGCTACTTGAGAGTGGGCGCAAGAATTTTAATTATGTAGCTAAACATCTTATAATTAATTGTATCGCCTTCAGCGTTTTTGTAATCCTATCGGATATGATTAAAAATACACAATCATATATAATGTGGGGTGATGACTTTGGAACAATAACTACGAGAGGAAGATAAAAATATTGCTTTCCCGTTTTGGCTATCAGGCGTAGTTGAACGTCGCGAAGCTTAGGGCGAGGTCCCAAGATCTACAATACTTTGAGAGGTAAAACATTAACCTTTCAATATTTTTATTTTGGTCTAAATTTAATGTCTAACAACTTTGTTTAAATCGGGGGAGCAACACTACGAAGCGAGTGAATAACCAGGTTTAGAGCCAGGATGTAGATGATCCTCTCGGTACAGCACGATCATTGTAGTGGGGACCCGAGACGCAGGGCAATGCGCTGTCGGTGAGGGGCGCGTGACAATTAATTTCCCTTACTAATTTTTTCTAATTATACCTTGATGGTTGTCATTATAACGTTTTTGTTTAAATATTGAAGGAGAGATATTTCCTTGAGGATCTTACCACCGGGAAGAGAGGAAGACGAACGCGGTCCCAACGGCGACAATACAGTGCAAGGTGTCATCTCATTGCAATTTTTTTTTATTAATATTCTCGAACTAGTTCAATGATATTTAAAACTGATAATTAAAATTTAATATTATCTTGTTTTTGGAGCGATGCCCATCAGCCCGGATGAGACCGGACATCGTGACAATGCAACTGAGTCAGCGAGCGTATTTGGTGCACCAGGTAAATAATCTCATTGCAATTTTTTTATTAATATTACGAATTAGTTCAATGATATTTAAGCGAAGCAATTAATTTAATATTATGTTTGTTTTTGTGGCGATGCCCGTCAGATGAGCCCGAGACATTGTGAATATGCAACTAGATCGACGGTGCGGTTTGAAAGGCACGAAACGGGAGCGAGCACGATGATATTGATGATGTGATGGGAGCTTTAAAAATAGGAAGAAGAAAAAGAAAATTTGACAATGTAAAAAAATATTGTATTATAAGACAAACGTTACCATACTTGGAACATTTTTTTGCGTTATATAAAAAACTCATTTATCACTTTATTTTTTATGTCAAGCATTAATTGCAATGTTTCCTTGCGTACTTTTTGTTGAATTGTTTTTTTATTAGTTATTGAATATTTTTTATGCTCATGAAAGTAAAAAAATGAAATATAGATTGGGTATTGAGGGAATTGAGAGTGATGTGAGGGGGGGGGGGGGGGGCCATAAGAGCTTCACCTTCACGTGGTTGGCCTGTTTAGTAGAGAATAATTTATTGGAGCGATTTAATCTTGGTGAAGCCTCCCATGATCCACGACGTAGCAACAAAAAGTCCTTTGTTAAGCAGTTGCTGCTCTTTCGGATCGTGGGAGGCTTGTTCCAAGTTCATGCGACTCAATAGGGTAATTTCTTGAAGCGAAGAGGAGCTTATTCGGTATGTTTTGACATTTTCAACATATGTTCTAACATTATCCACTTAAAATGCATCTTAGAGTAAAAAATACTACATCAGTGCATAATATTTATTGTATAGATAATGATGGATTTTGATTGACTTGGCGATCACCGGTACAAATCCTCTTGCATCATGAGCAATACAACTTGTCAACGGGGGTCATGTCCGGGATATTTTTGCTTGTGCGCTTGACCGAGTTACGTAATGTCACATTTTGTAAGTTCCTTCTGAGTTCATAATTCAATATTAAGCTTGTTTACGATTATTATCTAGGTTTTTTGTATGTGTTTTTTCATCTATTTGATTGTAAGCAACTATGCATATTTCATGTTGTTCACTATGATTTCTCCCATTACCACTCCCGGGATGAATGCGACTTTTATTGTTACATAGGTTACTTTATTGTTACTATGATTTCTCCATTTACGATTTCATAGGTTACATCATGTAAAGTTGTCAATCTCGGGTTGGTGATGAGCTTTAGTTCTCTAGATTTGGGGCTTTTCGATATTTTCTCCCTCATGTCATTCTGCATCACCTCGTTGTTTGAGCATGCCAATTGTCTACTTGTACCAATTGGCACATGTCAATCTACCGAGTGGTGCCACATTTCACCTATTTTCGGTAGAGAGTTTAGGGTTTCTCTAACATGGCCAAAATCAGGTCGATTACTTTGTGAATATTGTCACATAATACTTATGGTTTGGATTGATGAGCATGTTAGAATGGCTGGTTGATTCATAAAGAACCACCCATAAATCTCCCTTCCTCTAACACCTGGAGAAAATAAAATTTGCTTTGACGGGAAACTGAGTTTCAATACTTTGAAAACAAACTTCTATTCCCTTCAATAACTCAAAAAAAAACTATTACCTTCTTCCTCAGGAAGGGATTACAAAATTATGAGCGCTACAAAACGTTACATAAAACAACTCAGCATGCCCAATTTCAAAACAAACATGCTACTTGTCTCTAAGACACTCTGTGTTTTCCCTTTCGCATTGCTGTGCATACACACTTAAAGTTACACTCGATTTTCACTTTTTACACATATATGTAATAAAATTTCTTTAATCTTTGTCTATAAAAAAAACTACCAAGCTTTTACGACCTTTTTATTTTTATATCTTAGGAACATATAAAACATATTATAATAAACCCTCTTTTAAAAAAAATAAAATTAAAACTAAATTCTGGCCCACCTTTCATTTCGCATATGATATATATATAACATATGTATATATTAAACTATCAAAACATTAAAGAACCCTTTAGTTGGACTTCAATCTAAATAGATTGAATTTTAAACCAAGTCGCGTTCCAAAATGGGATGCGACATACACTTATAATTTTAACTGAATTCTCAATCATGTGCCCTATAAAAAATTCGGGTCGGTTTTCGAGTTTTTAGATTCCTTCAATTTCATGCGATCCAGTATTAATGCTCCATGTGTCCTCCTTTTGAATTTACAAAACTTTCGGGTAAATTTACGTTTGTTTAATTTCTGGTTGGTGAATTGCGTTAATCTTTGCGTTGTTGTGTTTAAATACAATCCGCAGTACGGAGAAATATGGGCGTGGCCGTCTACAAAAAAAACTTGCAGGGAATTTTAAATCTTTGAATTAAATTTACGGATGGCATGCAAGCAACCTCCAAAAATTTTTTTTTTGAGTCTTTGCCGCTCCAGGTCAGCCTGCTGCCGTAGGTTGAAGTTAAAATTCAACGGCACGGGGTTGTAAGTGAGGGTGTAAAGGTAACTTTTTTGTCGATGGTCTTTGGATTAAGATCATCTATTCATTTTTGTAGGGTCTTATGGTGTTTGGTTTTTAGTTTTGGGTTGGGTTATTTAGTCTAAGATAGTTTGAGTGAAAAAATTGCTATCGAGGTATTAAAAAAATTTTGGCGGTTCTTTTGTCAAAATTTATGAGCTTGACTAGGAAATACAAAAGCGGCAGTAATTTGTATCTTAAATTTGTGGAAAATAATTTGAAATGAAACCTTTTTGTTTAGGTTGTTGCAGCGATTAAACCCCATTCAAATTACTAGGGGCATTGACAAGACGATAAAGGCCCTTGTTTAGGAACTCCAAAAAATTTTTGTCAAAGGAGGTAAACGCTTGCCTTTTTTGAGTAGGCTGGTTTTCCTTTGCTGATGGTTTGGTGTATCTAATTGAATTAGTTGCCTAAGGTATTTTTGGTTGCAAACTCTTTTCATTTTCATACAATATTGGCCTTGTAAGAATACATTTGATTGTGTGGTCTTGTTAGATCTGCAACATTTTGTAGTTGTTTAGTCTTATGGTAAAGAGGTGTACTTTTATTATGGAAATAGTTGATGCAATATTGTCATTTAATCCTTGCTATGAGGGTAGCATGTTGAGAAGTTTTTTGTGAAACATTTGGTATTCAAAATGACACTTGATCTATCACAGTATCATGCACTTGACTTCAAAATTCATATTCAAAGTGTGCGAGACAATTCTTGCACAAAATTTCAAATATTTAGGTTGTTTTAAACCATTATCACCTCGCCTTGTTGGATCTTGAAAGTAGCAGAAAAAGACTTTGGTATGAAATAGCTAAATTGAATAATTTCCAGCACAACAACCACTTCAAGACATGATTTAGAAGTAGAACAAATGTGCTTGTAGGCTTGTATGAAAGATATCCTTGATGCATTGTCAATGTTTGGCTAGGAGTTATTTTGGAGAAAATAACTTTCCTTATTCTAGAATAGTGATCTTCAATACAAGTAAATGCCGGAGAAGAGAAGTCATCGTGTGTAACAAAACTGAAATTGGACCCCCAAGGAGGCTGGTGTGTCTACGATATTTTCTGTCGGCATTTTCCCTTGGTGTACCCGTTCTTTTCCTCATTTGAGTCTTAATTGACTTCTTCTTTCTTCGGGTTTTTATTTATCAAATTCGTAGAATTTGATAAATAAATACTATCCACAATAGTTGGACTTTAATTTATATTCCCGACTTTATATTATCTCCAATCCTTATAACCAATGTTTAACTTTCAACACTTTGTATTTATACTCCACGTTTCTTTTAAATAAATAACTTGTAATGAACTTTCGGCTCTATATTTCACCACCCGGCCTTACAACAATCACGCTCCCGGACTTATGCCTAATTGTCAGACAATCGTTTAATTAAAAAATTTCATTGCTCTTTTCACGGCCCCTGTCTATATCAATAACCAATCAAACACTCGTATCGTACACGGCTATCCTCCGCACACCTTAGTTGTAACCTCACGCCGGGCAAGTTCAACGTGGAGACCCGTCCGATGGCCCTTCTCCAAATCAACGACTCTTGGCAATTTCGCTCGGCTTCCAACGTCGGAGCTTAACGTGCGATGGCGTGGGTTAAACGGTTGTTTTCCGGGGAACCTTCGCCATGTCGCATTCCCTATGGAATCGCTCGCGAATAGGAAATACCGCCTACTCCCCAAGCGGTGTGATATGGGCAACCCGCTTTTGTGGTTCCCTACGCTCGTGGTTTTGGTGAGGGCTTGACCACGGGTGCATGTCTCGGATTCCGCTATCCTTTTTGTTTGTTAACTCATGTCCAATCCTCGGGTCGAGTTCCGAAAGCACAACAATTTTGTCTCTTTATTAAGCGGGATTTTAATATGTGTATTATCAAAGAAAACCAACACAAATTTTATAAGAAAATTGTTCAAAGTCGAGGCAGTCGGACTTCAACGGCGATAAACCATAATTCAAGCCAAATTCCGTTCCAAAATAGCCTACGCGTCGGCCAATTTTGTGACGCGAATTTCTTATCAAGTCGCCTAATATTTTACGGAGTCAGGATTTCCAGCACGCGAGCGGCCCAAACAAAGATCCGCTCCAATCAATTTGCGCCACGTATCTCGATAAAACTTGCCACCGCTCCCCGTGCCCGGAGTACATTCGATAGCGTTTAAGGTGATGGGACATGGATGTAGGCGTTCATATCAATCGCATTAGTGCTTATTTCATTTAAATGGATTTTCACATCAAATCTACATTAATTAATTTTTAACATTCAAGATCGGACACTCCACTCCCTCAAGCCAGTTATGCAACTCCAATTTGATCAGCCTTGGCTCTCCATTATTAGCAATCAGAGATTCATGCTCAATAGACATCCTTTGTGATTTGCATAATGCAGGAGGCACGGGTGACATACAAAATGGCGTTTAGCCATGGTTTTTCGAACAACGGTTCTTGGATTACTGTACCTATGGTATTTGTGACGATAAGGAGAAGTGGCCGGCGGAACTTACTAACTTAGACTTTGCGCATATTTCCATTTTCTCTCGGGATTGTCTTTGTCTTGTCTTCCTACGTGGGTGGGTCGCTTCTTCGTCTCTTGTGCCCACTTTGTGCACAAGATTGCACCCATGCCTTGCCGTGCGTCATAGGATGCGTTGCCGCAGGGGGAGCACTAGAGGTCAATCCCGGCGCGCTCCCTCCAGCACCTCAACAGAGATGACTTCCGGCCAGTCCAGTGATTATTACTTAGGTCGATATCCAAATACTAGGAGTGGGCGGGGTCGGCTTGTAGCATCTGGCCACCGCATGGATTCCCCTGCTCCTGGCTTGCCCACCGCTAGTTCACCTTCTCCCACGACGCGCACTGCGCAATTTTCCTTTGATTTCACTCTCAACCGCCCGCGAATCATAGCTGTAGTCACTGTGGTCTTCCGCGAGGAGGCCCAAACAGAGGAAGAATGCACCCGTCCGGCGGGTCTGAGCTCGGAAAAAGCCGGCCAGCATTCGGGCCTTCAGGAGGGGAGCCGTGGCATGCATGTGGAGGTAGCACCTAGCGATCCTGGACCTTCCGAAGGATGGTGCTGAATCGTGGAGGAACCAGCGGAGGAGTAGTTTGGTTAATTTGTTTTTCTTGCTTAGCAGGCCCAGTTAATTGGGCTGCTTTTAGTTTATTTTACTGTGCTGGACCTTTAAGTAATATTTTTGAATTCTGTAAATTAAACGTTCAAGACTGGTTTCCCCGTATGAGGGCAGTCTTCCTAATTTTTTGATTTTTTGATGACAAATTTGCCATGAGTATGGCCAGGCAATGTTTTTGACTTCGGTGTAATTTTATTCGCAATGTTAATAGATTAACTTTACTTTGAATTCTCACATGATTAGCGTTTTTCTTGATCCGTTCAAGGATTTTGGGTACTTTAATTTGTATTTGGAACAATGGACGTCGGTACTCTATCTGTTGCTTTACTGTTCTACATACTACTATTTCACTTTCTTATAGATGCCTCGGGCATATTTGAATGCTTTCTCAGATTGTCGATAATCTCCATGTGGACCGTTACTGGATTTTATATCATGTCCCTGTATGTGACATGGGGTATTTTCTATCATTGTCTGGGGTGGGACTTCCACTTTTCTGGATGGATATTTGGGTTCCAATCTTAAGATGTGAAAATGTAATGACTTCATGGATTGTTTTACTTCATACAATATATTGAAAACATCGTTTTTTCTCTTGTGAAAAAAAAAAATGATTAATGTTTATCACTCTGCCTTCAAAACTAGCGATGCTGGTCTATGTTGCTGGTTTATTGATATGGTCCGATAGTCTTTTTATATTTTGGACATATAACACTCCTCACATGATTAGCGTTTTTCTCTGTTGCAGGATTTTGGGTACTTTAATTTGTATTTGGAACAATGGACGTCTGTACTCTATCTGTTGCTTTACTATTCTACATACTGCTATTTCACTTTCTTATAGATGCCTCGGGCATATTTGGATGCTTTCTCAGATTTGTCGATAATCTCCATGTGGACCGTTACTGGGTTTTCTATCAAGTCCCTGTATGTGACATGGGGTATTTTTCTATCACTGTCTGGGGTGGGACTTCCACTTTTCCGGATGGATATTTGGGTTCCAATCTTCAGATGTGAAAATGTAATGACTTCATGGACTGTTTTACTTCATATAATATATTCAAAACAACGTTTTTTCTCTTGTGAAAAAAAAATGATTAATGTTTATCACTCTGCCTTCAAAACTAGCGATGTCGGTCTATGTTGCTGGTTTATTGATATGGTCTGATGGTCTTTTTATATTTTGGACATATCACACTCCTCACATGATTATGATTAGCGTTTTTCTCTGTTGCAGGGTTTTGGGTACTTTAATTTGTATGTGGAACAATGGACGTCGGTACTCTATCTGTTGCTTTACTATTCTACATACTGCTATTTCACTTTCATGGACTGTTTTACTTCATATAATATCTTCACTTTCATGGACTGTTTTACTACACTGTTGTAGGGTCTTGGGTACTTTAATTTGTATTTGGAACAATGGACGTCGGTACTCTATCTGTTGCTTTACTATTCTACATACTGCTATTTCACTTTCATGGACTGTTTTACTTCACTACTGTAGGGTTTTGGGTACTTTAATTTTTATTTGGAACAATGGACGTCGGTACTCTATCTGTTGCTTTACTATTCTACATACTGCTATTTCACTTTCATGGACTGTTTTACTTCATATAATATCTTCACTTTCATGGACTGTTTTACTTCATATAATATCTTCACTTTCATGGACTGCTTTACTTCACTGTTGTAGGGTTTTGGGTACTTTAATTTGTATTTGGAACAATGGACGTCGGTACTCTATCTGTTGCTTTACTATTCTACATACTGCTATTTCACTTTCATGGACTATTTTACTTCATATAATATCTTCAAAATAGCGTTTCTCGTCTTTTAAAATTTTAATTTTTTTTTTAAAAATTGAACCCTCCGTCGGTCTACCGACGCCTTGTAGACGTCGGCACTGCGACAACCCAGCAACGTCGGAAGAGAGACAGTATGAAAACGTCGGAAGAGCGACGTTCCAAACGTCGGACCACATATCGTCGGAATTACGGCATCTTCCAGACGTCGGAAGAGTGACGTCCAAAACGTCGGACCACGTTTAGTCGGAATTGCAACAGTTTACAAGCGTCGGAAGAGCGACGCCAAAACGTCGGACCACGTTTAGTCGGAACTGCGACGGTTTATAAGCGTCGGAAGAACGACGTCCAAAACGTCGAACCACATTTCACTGGAAGTGCGACAGTTTACAAATGTCGGAGGCACGACGGTTTGTGAGACGTCGGAAGAGTGACGCCTGTTCGGAACGACGGAAAAAGTGTCGATAGTGCGACACTTTTTACTTGCGTCGGAACGGCGACGGCATGACAAACCACGGTTTGTCCGCCCCCGAACTGTCGCTCTTGCGACGAATATGTGTCGGAATAGCGACGAATTGGCCGTCGAAATTTCCGCCAAATTCTCTAGTGAACAGATCAACAAGATAGATTGCTTCAAATTCCAAATCACCGAAGCATTTACTGCCCCAAAGACTAAAAAATGCCACTTGCAGGCCTAATTTACCTCAAAAAGCACAAAAGTTATTATAGTCAAAGATATTTCCCATAGAAAGCTTAGAAGTTATTACCAGCCTACCAAATAAGCCTAAAAGTCAACAAAAGCAACTAAGTAGTTCAAAGAGTTAATGTAATATTCATTATGCAGAGTTAGACTTAAATACATTTTTTGCCTTGGGCCTTGCATGGTCTCAATTCATGGACTGTTTTACTTCATATAATATCTTCACTTTCATGGACTGTTTTACTTCACTGTTGTAGGGTTTTGGGTACTTTAATTTGTATTTGGAACAATGGACGTCGGTACTCTATCTGTTGCTTTACTATTCTACATACTGCTATTTCACTTTCATGGACTGCTTTACTTCATATAATATCTTCAAAATAAATATTGCCTTTTAAAATTTTTTTTTTTTTTTAAATTGAACCTTTTCGTCGTGTCTACCACGACGCCAGACGCTTCTGAATCAGAATAATCCGGTAAACGCTTGACGAGAGACAAAGATGAAAACGTTTAAGCGACGCAGCAAACGTCGGAAGCGCCGACGCGTGAGCAAACGTCGCGAATCACATAACCAGGGAACGCTTCGACGAGACGTATGAGTACGCTAAGCGCGACGTAGCAAACGCCTAACCTAAGCACAACCCAGAAACGTCGGAAGAGAGACAGTATGAAAACGTCGGAAGCGCGACGTTCCAAACGTCGGACCACATATCGTCGGAATTACGACATCTTCCAGACGTCGGAAGAGTGACGCCCAAAACGTCGGACCACGTTTAGTCGGAATTGCGACAGTTTACAAGCGTCGGAAGAGCGACGCCAAAACGTCGGACCACGTTTAGTCGGAACTGCGACGGTTAATGAGCGTCGGAAGAACCACGTTTAAAACGTCGGAGCCGCGATGGTTTGTGAGACGTCGGAAGAGTGACGGCTGTTCGGAACGTCGGAATAAGTGTCGATAGTGCGACACTTTTTACTTGCGTCGGAACGGCGACGGCAGGAGAAACCACGGTTTGTCCGCCCTTGAACTGTCGCTCTTGCGACGAATATGTGTCGGAATAGCGACAAATTGGCCGTCGGAATTTCCGCCAAATTCTCTAGTGACTATAGCTTCTGTCATCGCACATTTCGATATGCATCTGTAGATCCTTCTTCTCCAAGCTACTGAAAAGTTATTTGTCTCCCTTCATGTGGAAATATGCACCACTTTCCAAGTACCACACTGATCCCATCACACTAGACACCATGCATGCGATGAGTGAGAAGTCCAACTCAAATTGCGAGGCCAAAGCCTCACCAGCTGCAGATCCTGAAGCCTTCTTGTTCTTCTTCTTTTGTGTATAATTAGGGGCATAATATCCGTGCTCACGATAGTGAAAACATTTCACTATGGACATGTCACACTTATTTCCTTCTTTATTGGTCTCAGATTTCTTTCCCTTCCCCTTCTTTGCCTTACCAGCCAAGGCACAATTTTCCTCATCATCTGTCTTAGACGAGGATCCATCCCTGGTATTCCACTTGAATTCTTCTTGTACCAAATCCGACCAAAGTCACTCCTAATCTGGTAGATTATCCCTCCCATTGATAGAGTCCTGATAACTATGCCAACTCTTGCTAAGGCCTAGAAGAGCTAGGCTCACCAAGTCATTATCCACTACAGTAATTCTAACACTCCCAAGATCATCTCGGCATTGGACGAACTTGGTTAAATATGTTGGAATAGTGTCGCATTTCTCCATTTTGATTTTCCTGAGCTTGTCCTTCAGTGCCAATTTGCTGTGGTCACTGCTACTCTGAAACAAATCTTTCAAATCCTTCCACATTTCATATTGATTCGCTTTGTCATGGAGACTTGAGAAAATGTGGTCTCATACTCCCTCTAATAAGATCCTCCTCGCCTTTGCAACCTTCTTTTGCCAAGAATAAAGAAGAGTGGCGTCTATGTCTTTTGCTGCAGGCTTGGGAATGTCATTATCAATCAATACTTTCAATCCATTGTCCTCTAGAACTGCCTCCATCCTGTCTTTCCATGCAATATAATTAGAACTTCCCTCAAGTGCATATTCCAATCTCAAGCCATTGAAATCCATCTCGATCCGCCTGTCGCACCAAAGAATATTTTTACAAATTCAAATGTTGTTCAGCACAAACTCAATTTCTTCTCCACTATAGTGATTTCCTGTGCTTTGATACCATGTAGAAATTATACAAAAAATATGTATATCAATGGATTCAATCTGATCATGCGATATGCTAAAGCAAGATACTGAATCCTTCTACAAATTAACTGTGGAAAATAAACACGATTGTGAATCACAATAAGTAAAGAAAGAAGCAAATAAATCCACAACATAGATGTTTTCCCAGGGAAAGCTTATTGGTTAAAACCCCTCTATCTTCTATTGTATATTCACCAAGGGATCATGAAACAATTACAATGCACTCTTCTCAAAAGAGTCTATTGCACTCTCACAACTATCTCACACTGATCCAGACAAAATCGACCAACACTTAGCCAATTTTCAACCTCTGCTCAATCTGCCTTGCTTGCGTAATTCATGTGGAATGCAATCCCTATTATCTAGGAATTTCAACCTTCCAAAACTGCGCAATGCTCATTGGAAATCTTGTTGGTGTTTTACTGCATGCGAGCATCTTACTAATAATACAATTGATAGTTAACATCCCTTTAACCTTTTTCTCAACTGGGTCTTCATCAGAACTGACATGCATGCAACTATTAATAGTAAATCATCTACTACTTGATAGATCACCGCATGTGAATTCAATCTGGTTTAATTCACTTGACCTCTCACTAGTGCAACAAACAGTTACAACTAGTTAAACTTATTTTAACTCAATTAATTGAGTTAACTAATTTTTCATGCATTAAACTAATGCGCTAACTGCAACTTGGACTTAAAAACTAATAGAATCACTCTGCATGCCTCAAAAACCACCCTCAACTTGAAATTCATGAACTAACTGAGTTTATCACACTCAGTTAACTATTACAAGTGATTATAAGATAAGATTACAATTTATTGTCCAATTTAATTAAGGGAAAATTAAATTAGACACACATTTCTTATTGAATTTTCAACCTCAACGACTAAGATTTCAACATGACTTTATCTTTGCTTTCTAGATCATTCTCACTATGTTTTATTAATACCTTTTAATTATTTAATTTCCCTAAGTTAGACTTAGGGTCCATGTTAAAATAATTGATTTTTACAATAAAACATGATCCGAGTGGAATTTTCACAAACAGTTTCTGGGTTCTTTGGAATACCAGTGCGTAAGCCTCTCCAAATAATTTGGGGCTTAGAGCACTTCTAATGCTACCAAAAATAAACACTCCCTCTTAGCAAGGAAAGTTCTCTAACAATATGCTTGCTGCATAATGATCTGCCCCTAAAGCATCATTTGCGTTGATGATGTCTGACATCTTATCCAGCAACCTCTATGTTGTTGTTGTAGCTATATTGTTTCCCATGATACTACCACTATCACTGTTGCATTTGTAGTATATCTCCCTCTCAAGTTCTGCATCTACTATGCTACTAACATTGCAGTTGCACTGCAACTCAGTTGCTGAGAGAAGTAGTTGAAATCACCCAAAGACTAAATAAGTGTTCAGTGGATGCACCTCAGTGCTAAAGACTTTGACTGCTGATAACTATTGCGCTTTCCCTCTGATGCACTACTTTGGTGCTGCTCTGAAATATGAAACACTGCCCTGCATTGCACTGATGTTGCTATATTGTTGTTGCTCTGCTCTGCGTTTCTCCAGAAGTAGGCGATGCTACCTACTACAACTATCAGTCCATCACTCCTCGGCTCCCACTAAAAACTCCTCCATCCTGCTACTGCTAATATGGGTTCTTGTAGCAAGATAATGATCCATGAGGTTGGCTCCTCAAGGATCCTACCCAAATAAAGTTAAGAGTGAACTGCAATTCAATATCACTCCACTTATCACCTGTAGAAGCATGGGCACTCATGTTGAACTCATCCTGCTCGATCTTTGTGACTACAAATTTTGGATCGTGCTTCTCATCCTTGTCCTTTTTCTTCAAAGAACACTGTGATGCAACGTGGCCCATATCACCACATCAAAAGCATTTCACCTTCAAGACATCTCTCTTTTGTTTATGTTTCCCTTGTTTCCCTTTTGATGCAAGGGAAAAATTCTCCTCCTCCTCCGAATTCTTAGATTCGCTCCCTCTGCTACTGTCATGATTGCACTTGACTAGATCTCTCCTCAACTCCTCCTCCTAAAGTGCTAACCACATCTACTCCCAACTAGGAAGTGTAGCCCTGCCCAAAATGCTTTGGACAAAAACTTTCCACTCCTCCCTGACTGTGTTGAGGGCTAGCCTCAACATAGTTTCCGAAGATGGGGTGGATCCCATGGCTGCCAACTCACCTCGAATCTCCTAAAGTCTCGTAAGGAATGAAGAAATGCACTCCCCCTTCTGCATCTGGATCATTCAGAGCTTTTAATCCAAGTACATATTCCACTGCTCAAAATTTCCTTCATATAGCAAGGACAAGGCCTCCCACATCTCCCTAGCAGTGTTCTTATCATCTACATAAGAGATTATGTGATCCTTGACACCATCAAGGATTAGTCTCTTGGCATTTTCCATATCGGACTTGTACTTATTAAGTTGATCCAGATCTATAGGTACAACAACCACATTCATAACGAATGTCTTGAGATCATATTCATCCAAAAGGAATTGGATCCTTTCCTTCCAGATTACATAGTCGGAGGAACCCTCCAACTGATCATGATCTCTAAGACCATGAGATGTCGTCTTAGCTGAAAAATTGTCGAACTTCTCCCTCTTCTTGCGCCTCTGTGCAACACTAGGCAGGCTTATGCACACCTTGTGGCGCTCATAAATCTGCTACTCAGATCTTGGAAAAATGTTGAATTCCTCGGCTAGGAACTCACTAAGGAAGAATTCCCCGCTATGTGCTCTTTTCTTTCTTCTGACGCTTCTCTGGCCAGTAACTTCCTGCAGAAAAATTACATCCCTTTGGATCTTCATAAAGGCTCTGCGCTGCTCCCTCTACCTTAGGAATACCTTGAATTAGAAGTCCTACCTCTCTATCAACTCACTCAAAAATAGACAACCTCGAAAAATTATCCCTCCTGGCTAGAACTGCGCAATCCCTTTGGGAATTCAATCTATTGTTGTTGGAGAAATTTGGGCTTCACTTTATTGCTTAGATCCACTCTTCCCGTTTCATATCAAATGCTCTGATACCATGTGAAAATTCCTAGATCAGACAATCTTAAGAATCCTATTGCAACTATTTTAGTTTACTTCTCCTGTTATGTAAATTAAATTTATAGAATTAATTCATAATGCGTTATGAATTATTGAAGTAAACTACTGAAGAAACCTACACTTAATTAAATATGATTCTAAAAAAAGGACTTAGCAAGAAATCAATCACACATAGGACACCTTTATTTTGAACTAAGTCCCTGAAAAAACCCAATGTGGGAAAACCAGTGCAGCAGATCTGAGGGTTTGTATTATTAAGAAACGGTTTCCGAATACAATCTCTGGATGCCTTGCTGCCTATCCAGCAAAGAGAAATCACGATAGACAAAAGTATAGTGATTTTTACCTCACACGGCAAGTCCCGACTGATCTGGATATAAATTGGAGAAACCCCATCTCCCTTTGTGTTGCTTCTACGCAATATATGCGTAGGTTTGTGTGGTGTTGTCTTTGGATTGCGTCACCTCCTCTCTAAATCGATCTGCCTCTCGAAAAATCAAGTTTCAGCCCTCCCAACTCAGAAACTCTAATCTCCAGCAAAATCTGAGATTGTCTCTTGGAAACACTACGTAGTCCCTACGTGAGCCTTGTGTGGACCTGTGTCACCCCTTCTGGGGACTGTGTCACACCTCTTGGTGGTTGCGCTGATTCATATGTTGGTTATGCTACCTCTCTGCTATTTACTCTTGGTACCGAAGAAGATCCTATGACTAATAACTGCTTCTACCCCTCCCTCCACTAAATCACTTAGATTTAATATTCATCTGAGCATTTCTCTGTCAGAAGAATTCGATCTCTAGATCTCTAATCAACGACTAATATTATAACAATACTTGATCTTTTCTTTCTAGATCATTATCACTATGTTTTATTAATACCTTTTATGTTGGGTGTGTAGCCTGATTATCTTGTTTATTTTGTATCATAGCGTTGGACCCTTGTAGCTTAATGGGGTGACAACGCCGCCCATAAGTAAAAATTTCCTGGGGGGTCCAGGGTGGGGCAACTGCGACTTTATGGAGCCCCCCCCGGCAAGGGTTTTGGGGGCAGCGCCCCTGAAGCTAAAAAAATATGTAAAATTGCCTTGAAAAAGTATAGTAATTTCTAGTCAATATGGGCTGTTCATTAGGCGGATGATCTGACTATAGAAGTTATGTTTAGTTTATGGTTTTTTCCCTAGAAGGCAAACCCTCGCTTTGTATGAGGGTATTATATTGTGACTGTGCATTGTATGTGTATTCTCAGAGCGAGAAACAGAGAGGGATACTATGAGAGATAACAAAGGATATTACGACGAATCTGTTGTAGGTTGTGTCTCTTCATTTTGCTGGATAATAGAAAGGAAGGACTGGTTGTTCGGGGTGGACGTAGCCCAAACTGGGTGAACCACATATATCTATGTCTCTCTGGTTTTATGTGTTTTGTGTGCTTGTGTTTTCCGCATATTTTATGTGTTGCATTGCTCTGTATAATATAATTTTCTAACATTTTAATTATTTAATTTCCCTAAGTTAGACTTAGGGTCCCTATTAAAATAATTATTTTTTACAATAAAACATGATCCGAGAGGAATTTTCAAAAACGGTTTTTGGGTTATTTGGAATACCAGTTCTTAAACCTCTCCTCAAATTTTGGGGCTTAGATAACTTACGATGCTACCAGAAATCAACAATATTTAGAATTCATCACGAGAATATGATAATAATTGGGACAAGATTGTGGAGGTTGAGGTGTTGCCTGACCTTATGTGGGTTGGGAAGCTATATATCCTTGGTGAGGAAATGCGTTGGTAAGCATAGTCGACTGAGATGAAGCAGGGGCCAAAGGAAGCAAAACCATGGGTGGTTGTCCTCTAGAAATACCTGCTTGGGCTTCCCATACTTGACACATCTAAGGTGAAAGGGAAAATTCATGTCTAATAACCATATATGTTGTAACATGCACAAAACTTATTCGTACGAAGGTCCTTATTCTTCATGGGTTGTTCGCCTTGTTGTTGGGTTGCGGGATTAGGCTAATTTTCCTGAGGTGCATTAAGTGGAGGACCCTTCTTACCCTCATTACCATGGGATTGTTGATTCCCATTGACTTTGCCCTTGTTCTTCTTTGTGGTGTTGGGGGGATTGGTCGTGCTCTGTTGAGAATACACTTGACCTTGAGGAGGAGGTGGTTGTTGCGGCAGAGGTTGAGGAGGCATGGGAGGCTGAGGCACTTGCGCTGGAGGGGAAATATTTGAATAAACATGATGAGGAACAACTGGCCCTGGCATCTGCTGATGTGATTGGGGGTATGCGTATAACATGCTTTGGCCTAGATAAGGGTTGCCTGGTGGAGGGGGATAATTGTAGGAGGTACTGGTCCCCCCCCGGGGTTGGTCGTAACTCATTTGAGGGAGAGCATATGGTTGCTGATAAGGATGTGAAATAGATCCAACGATACCATTGGTGACATGAGATGCCCCCGGTGCATTAGCAGCACCGAACCGAGGCATATCGGGGAGAACGATATTAAGATAATCCGATTGAGCATATATCAAGTCATATTTCAAGGCTATTTGGAGAGCATCTTCCTCTGTCTAAGGGAAGTGCAACGTGAAATATGTACCTATGGGGACCAAAAGCGATCTAAGGAACTGATCCATATAAACATGGTCTTGAAAAGCAGGAGCCCTACATGAGCTCCTTCTACGCTATTCTTGGACATGGCCAGAAAGGAGGGTAGCAGAATTTTGATGGAGTGAAGTCAAGATTTAGGTCGATGTGTCGTAAGAGAGAGGTAACTAGAAATATGATAAGAAATAGTTGCTAAGAGTTGCAAAAGTGGAATGGGTGGCACGAGGTTAGTAGACATACCACTTAGTCGCAGCTCCAATAAGTGTGTGTTGGAATAAACAAAGATGAATGGAGTCATTAGTAATGGAATTAGAGGAACACCACATGTGAAATGAGTGAACATGATTAGTGGGTTATTCTCCAAGATTTCATCAAACTTGGGAATGTCTGAAGGAAGTTTAGTAGGAATAATTGGTCAATTTGGGTCATGGAGAAGAGGATCGTTGATGAGCTGATTAAAATATGGGAGATTCAAACTAGCCATAAAGGGTAGCAATGGAGTAGGAGTGACTGTACCAGTTGATATTCTTCTAGTGGTATTACCCGAGGTACCACCTTGGTTTCCCGCACCTGCATTGGTACTTGACATGGTGGTGATATGAGGTTGAGAAGACATGGAATCAAAGGAATCAATAGACTCAGAGTCAGATGGACTCAATGAAGATCTAGGAGGATGAACTCGTACTCGATGGGGAGGAGTAATACGTCCTAACGGGAACTGAGGATGAAGACCTCGAATTCACCGCGACCAATGCCTAGGTGGCTCAATTATGTCAAGACACAGATAATACTAAAGGACTAAAGGGTGATAGGAAAATTAGAGTAATAAAAAACAAGCAAACACCTACTGCAATGGTGGCAAGTGTAAACAAACTATATAATGATGCTACTCTAATACAAGCAAAATCATTATATCAAATAAAAATACCTCTAGCCTAAAGGTGATATAGTTCCTCAATCAATCCTTAATCTATTGTTTTAGATGGCCTTCCAAAGAGCTTCTCAATTGACAGATACTCATCCCCGCAAGCAGAGTTGTCTAGAGAAAGTTTGGGTAGAGAACCAACTGCTTCCCACAACAAGTACTATAAGGTGTTTTCCTAATATTGGTCACTATGGTTACCTTCGTCCCATGGGGGTGGTCGAGCCTTGAGCTTCTTGGTGATCAGTCAATGCATAAAATTCCCTACCACGAGTTGGGTAACCCCGAGGAGAACCACTCGCACGATGACCTAGCCTAACACCCTCTGAATCAGGTTTCTGATGCACTCTGGCTTTGATTGTGGGATGGTAAAGGATTTTAAGCTCCCTAAAAAGTCAACTTTGATGTCTCAATGTAAATGATCGATCAGTGTTATTGGAATCATATCCCACCAATCTTACACCTAACTACACAGATTGTTTGGCCCTGATGCCCAAGTGGGCTTAATCTATGTGTGTTAGATTATTAAGTATGGTGTTTAAAGTCTTGACTTGGTGGTGTAAACCAAGATCACGTTCGCTTAGGGTGTGTATGTGTGTGAAAAAATATGTTTTAGTGGATGAATAAATTGAACATGTTTTGTGATGCCATATGTTGTTGAAATATTGTAAATAATGTTGAAATATGACAGAAACATAAACAAAAAATCAAGTTGAAACACAACCCAAAGAAGGCTCTCAAACAACTAGAGAAGGAGAGGCAAACAAACTACTCAAAACACATAAAAATGGCCTACAATATCTGATGTCAATGGGACTGGGATCTAAGGCTCTATGTTTCTGAAAATGGTGCAAACAACCATAAAAAAACAGAGGTGCTATATGTTGCAAAGGATAGGTAAGAAGCTCGACAAACCAAGCACACTCAAGGGGATCCTAAGGGGGAATGAAATAATAAACTCAAAATGGAGTTATAATGGGAAAATAACTTATCCAAAAGGGCTAAAATAAAGTGGATCAACCCAACAAAAAAGTAGCTAAAAGTGTTGAAAACCCTAGACTCCTCACTCAGCCAATCCCTTCCTAAAAAGGTGGAGGATTACTAAAAACCATAGGGGGGTTTTTCTTTCTCAAAGAGACAAACTAAGAGTATCTAGGCCTAAGGATGACTGAATCAGAAGTGAAACAACTCTGACCCAGTACACATACAACACTCTCGTAGTGTTGGATAAAACCCTGAAAAATTTTCGGAAAGATTTCAAAACACGAGTACTAACCTGAAAAGGGTTGAAAATGTTGTTTTTGGGCCAAATAGTGCATTCTAGTAGTGCATTCTAGAGTTTAGAGCGCATTTCTAGGGCTAAAAAATGTGTTTTTCTCCAGGTGACCTTCGACCATCAAATCTTGCTAGATGTTGTTGTCTCCTACTCGGCTGGTACCTATGACCTATGGAAAACACCAATAACTGGAAATTTGACAAAATAATGGAGATAAAGCTATAAATAGCCAAAATAAGCTAAAAATAGATGCAAAAAAACCTGAAATTTCTAAAGCAAAATTAACCCAGGAAATGGAATTGTTACAGTAGTGGAGTCACCATTTGTTAGTATGAAATTTCTTGGAAGGTGTACTAAAAATATCTCACTTAAGTCACGAGTGACTAGTGACCCTAATAAAAATTGTGGCTGCTTATGATTCAGATCTACAAAAAACAAGTGATAAAAACCTGCAACACAATAGACGTATGCAAATTTAAAAGAAAAAACAACGAAAATAAATCTGATGTAATAACCCAATCTTGGAAAATATTTGAAAGAATTTTATTTTATTTTATTCTTATTCTTATTATTATTATTATTATTAATTTTTATTTTTTTCTAAGTTTGACTAATTCTATTATATCATATAAAACAGTAAGTTACAGGTCTCTTCCTCTAGACTTGGCAAGCCAAATCCAGAGGGAAGTCTCATCATTTTGCATACAAAAATTGGACTGCCCCATCTAGGGAAACCAGTCCTCAAAAACCATGTAGAACATGCTGCCCAAATAAGGAAACCAGTAGACATAGTAGCCAAAAGTAAACTAGGGTCATATATCCAAGACTTCCAAAACATAAGTAGACTAGAGAGTGTTAAAAAACTGAAATGACAGTAGGACATCCTGTAACTAAAACTAGGGAGGACCTGCATTAATTTTGCCAAAGGTAGGGTCTTCTTCTTCAATCCTGCATGCATAGAACGCGTCATCGTTCTCCTTGCTCAGTGCGTGGCATGAAGTCTAGGGTCATGGTGACACGGGAGAGTCGAGCTTCTCAAAGGAGACAACATGTAGACCAGAGTGCTCCTTCCTATTTTCTGCCTAAAAATCTGAGCTGCTACCACCACTATTGCCTATATTTCCATTGGTGTCCTGGCTGCTACTTGAGGCACTATGCACCGGGAGAGCCTTCATCTTATGGGGGATGAAGGTAGGCTCGAGCAGAGTGGTTTATTTACGTGGCCTTTTCTTGATGTCGGAGTTGAAAGGCACCAGAGAGGGAGTGGGAAGCTGTAGGGATAGTTGAGCAGACATATTGACAGGGGCATTCCTGTTCTGCTCATCCCATCCCACTGACAGATTCAACTTAGGACGGGAGTGTGACAATGGAGGTCTGGACGGGAGGCCACACCCTCCTACCCTTCTGCATCTCAGACAATGATGCCGAGGCATAATTGTCGGGGGAGCCAAAGTGCAGGACCAGGAAGGAGATGTGGACAACGCAGAGGAGGAGTTACCACTGGAGGATGGACGAGCTAGGAACATGCACCTGAGATAGAGGGGACGAAACAGAGAAGCACAAAGAAAACAGGAGAACAGGCCGAATGGAAGGCGAATAAGTGGGGGTGGCTTGATTAATAGCCATGGCATACAACCTTAATGCTCTGCGAACATGTTACGTCGAAGTGAGGGTGGCGGAGGTCAAATTTAAGACCACCTCACGGCTGCATTTAACGCAGGGATGGCTTCCATATGCGATCATGTGGGGAGGCCAAGAGTCCACCCACATGGCAGCCCCGTGGCCCTTTGTCTTACTGGATGGCACTTGCATCCGGGGGAAAGAAAAATATTTTATTAATGACACCTCGCGAAGGATATTTACAAAGGATCGTAAGTTCCCCTCATTGGGATGGGTCATTTGATTTCTTTGTCACTTCAGAATTCAAATCTTCCTCTCTCAAATGTGTGAAAACCCAAACAATTTAAAACTCAAAAATGGAAGCTCGAATGGCATGTGACGATAATGGTGAAGATGATAATGATCATGATGAGAAATTAATGAAAAACCCTCTTATTTATAGCAAAGTGTTGTGTTGATCTCAAAATGTAGAATAATAAAATATTATTGACCAAAATCTAGATGTAACTGTTTGGAATACTTTATTATATTTTGGGAGAGGGAAAATATATTTAAAATGGTTAAATGCCTTTATTTAGAAATAATTAACAAATAAAACAATTTATTAATTATTTCATGAATAATAAGAAAGGTTTGAAATGAAATAATTATTAAATAATGATTTAATGATCATTCCAGGGATGGAGTTAAGGAAAAATAAATAAATTATGATTTATTTAATTATTCCTAGGCGATTTAGTCAAATATGACAAGGAATAGTTACCAAATAATGATTTAATAATGATTCCTAGAGAAAATTAAATAAATAATGGTTTATTTAATTATTCTCATGGGTTTTAATAAAAAATAACTTAATAAAAGTGGTTTATTAAATTATTTCTTATATAGAAAGTGATTTTACTATGGTAAAATTAAACTCACATGGCGTGTTTCAATCCACCTAGTTAGAAATGGCTAGGTGATCATTTTTTGGTGATAATACCATAAGTAGCAGTTGGTCTTGTAGAAGAGCTCATCCAAGTTTTTAACTTGTCCTTTCCTTGTCACAATATGCACCTCCAATAACCCTAATGCATGAGATGATAACCACTCACTATAACATCATAAGGACAGAGTTTCTCCAAAGCCAACAATTCATTCATTCTGCATTCTAACCGTTGCATAGGCAAGATGGTAAATATATAGGAGAGTAGGGTAAGTTGGGAGTTATTATCCAATTACCATTCTAAGGTTTTAAATCCACCTTTGAGGAGGGATAGGATCAAAGTATAAGTGGTGAAAAATCCAAAGTAGGGTAGGATAGGATCTGAATGTTTAATCCAAGGTAAGCGGTTGAAATAACTTCTGGAAACTCCTAGAAAGTGAAGCTTCCGGAATCTCGATCATTCTCCTAGATTTATAGAACCAACACAAGTGCAAAAGGGAGTAATCTTTTGGTGACTAACGCTGGCCATAGTGAAGCAATTTGTAGGTGGTCGCACCCCAGTAGGCTTACTAGGAGCGTTGGTCCTAAAACTGGCTTAAATGATGCAATTTAGGGTTGAAACTATGGGGGATGAAAGGTACATGATTAGGGCTTTGTGCAAGATGATAGCAAGGGGGAATAGGATGTTGATTGATACCATAGGATACTCACTGATCAGATGCAACAAAATTTCCTATAACATGTGGGTCCCTATATTCCATAACTGCGCAATTCTTAGCTTCTTGCTTTCAAAACCCTTTTCCATTGCCTCATCACAATCAACATCTTCCATGAGAAACTAAATGTAGAATATGTGATTTTTAAACTGATTTTGGCTTGTGATGAGTGGAATTCATATGCAAGTGATATTATTTCAACATGGCAAGGTGATCCTCAAGGGAAGTCATCAAGGAGAGGCTACAAGAGAGCACTTGCAAAGAAGGAGCAAAAGAAAGAACCATCATGAGGGACATGAATGAATCTTGGACCAAGACAAAGACATGGCAACTCATGTTGACTTGGAAGGTTCTGACACTCTTTAATATCCTTTGGAGGATAAATATGGATTACTTTCAAAATCCATCATGAATATATAAATATGGTAGCAAGGATAAAAGCTTAGCATTGACACGTCACAATGAAGTTCTATGTCATCACTGCCAAGTCATGATTTCTCCAAGTGTCATTATAGGAGTCTTATGTGTCATTGTATTTTTCCACATCATTTGTGGATTTAATTATGTAATTTTCCAAAAGGAGAAAATGTAAATGTGTGGAATCCCAAGGGTCCCACATGGAATGTGAAAAGTCATTAGAAATTTCTAAAGTCATATAGAAGTGTAAAGGTCACATAGGAATTTTAAAAGTCATAGTTGAAGCTCAAGAGTCATGAGGGAGGCCAAGAGGCACATGGGAGGTGGAGTGTCACCTCATTTGTTATAAATGTACCCTCATAGCACAAGAGAGAGGAATTTGGACTTTTCACCTTGGCTTCTCTAGTTTTGCATAGGAGAGAAGATATTTCTTTGGAGGAGCAAGTGATGACTTAATGTTCCACTATTAGGGCTATTGTGTGTTAGGTCTCTATAATACTAGTGTATCCCCTTATTTTTATTGTTGGTGTAGCCCCTTATTTTTATTTTTGTGCCCATGTAGTCCCCATAATTTTATTATTGTGCCTCATAGAAGCCCGTTATTGTTATTGTTGTGACCTTACATTGTTATTCTTATGTCGGCTAGGATTATATTGTGACCCATTGGACTCTTATATATAGAAAGTAGGTTTTGTCATTTGAAACATCCAATAATTTTTCATTTATGTAATGTAAAGGAGGTTTCCACCTTGAAGAGGTTGATTTCTAAGTCATTGATCTCTCTTTTCTTCAATTTTGTGAGCTGGTTTCATAACATTTGGTATCAGAGCTTTGGATTCTAGGGTTTTGCTGCTGCAAAAAAGTCATCTTGGAATTTAACTATAAATTTGTTTCTACAAAGTTTCAGAAGCTAAAAAAAATCCCATTTGAGCATAAATCATGAGGAACATCGTGTAAAAATTTTAGATCTTGTTTCACTATATTTTTGGAGATATGATCTGAGAACATTAGGGTTTTTACGGGCTCCAAAATTTCATCTGAAACAGGTGGCTGAGGGAAAATCATCATAACTTTCGTTTCAGACATCAGATTGGAATTCTATAAAAAGTGGCCAAAATCGCACCTACTTTAGTTGCTTGTGTATCGATTTCAGAATCGAAGGTAAAAATAGTGACACATGGCACGTCGTACAATTTCACTCTACTGAACTAGTCCATAATTAGGTCATTGTGGGAGATCGAGCATAACTTTACCTTGAAGAATCCAAATTAGGTATGACATATGGAATTGGAAATAAGAATTAGAGGGCTACTACAAGACCAAAGATATAATATTAGGGATCCGAAAATACATAGATACATCAGTTTCAATATCAGGATCCTCAAAAGAAAAAGAAAAAAAAGGTGTGTTTTATTTTTAAATTTGCATAACCTTTGTTTTAAAAATCAATTTGAAGTGATTCCAAAGACATATTGAAGCATTGTTATCATTATTGGGTTCTATAATGCCTCACAAAAAGAATTATACACCCACTAATCCATTAGAAAAATCTACTATGATGCATGAAGAGGAAGAATTGCAATATGATATATCAAAATTACGGTATAAGTGCGACAAATTTTGATCTCACAAAGAGCAACGAAAGATGACATAGATGGTTTAAAAGCAAACATGGAGGCTAAGGAGGATGGTTTGAAGGATGACATGAAAGCTAATATGAATGATAAAGCAGTCGAAGATAACATCAAGCATCAAAAACAAGTTCACCAACTCTTAGAGAATAACCTAAATTTTGTGAAAAATCGAATGAAACAATAGGCAGATCAACATCCCAGCAAAAGAAGTTTTGATTTAGGTGACTAGGTATTTTACTGATACAACCATACAAACCAATGTCCCTCAAGAAATCTAAGAAGTATAATAAATTATCGCTAAAGTACTATGGTCCTTACAAGGTGCTGCAAAATATTGGTACTATGGAATACAAATTGGAGCTGCCTGCATCTTCCTAAGTGCGCCCATTTTTCCATGTTTCATGCTTAAAGAAGGTTATAAGTGAGAAACTCCCAGTTCAAATAATATTGCAAGAACTTGAAGAGGAAGGAAAAATCATATTGGAACCTGAAGTAGTCATGGAAACAAGAACTTGACAACTACGAAATCGATCAATTTCAGAGTATCTCAGCAAGTGGAAGAACTTACCCGCTGAAGATTCCACATGGGAGGATGAGAATTTTATACAAGATGATTCATAAATAATCAAGCATTGAGGACAAAACTTGTTTGAAGGAGAGGGGAATGTTAGGTCCATATAATACTAATGTATCCCATTATTTTTATTGTTTGTATCGCCCCCTTATTGTTATTGTTGTGCCCATGTAGTCCCCATATTGTTATTATTGTGCCCCATAGAAGCCCACTATTGTTATTGTTATGTCGTTTAGGATTATATTGTGACCTATTGGACTCCTATATATAGAAAGGAGGTTTTTTCATTTAAATCATCCAAGAATTTTTCATTTATGCAATGTAAAGGAGGTTTCCCCCTCAAAGAGGTTGATTTCTAAGTCGTTGATCTCTCTTTTCTTCTGTTTTGTGAGTTGGTTTCATAACATTGTGGCAACATTGTAATTTCATATCTTGTGACTTTCATTTAATATATGAAGCTCTTATATCCGATGCACTTTCATGCATATGTCGTGAATTATTCTAAGGCTATTATTTCATTTTTTGTGGCATATGTTTATGTTAACACGTACTAATGAAAATGAACCACTCTGTTGGCTTTGGTATGTATCTTGTTGAATGTGCATTGTTACTTTCTTTTTATCATTGATGTTATATTGTGAACTAATTTTTAGGTTAATCAATGATTCTTTCATGCCCAAGTGTGTTTCTTTTAGGATAGTAATATATTTTTATTCTGGAGGATCACTCTCTCTTTTCCTTTCTGTGAAAGTACCACATATGAATTGCAATTGTATGCCTCACGGTGTCAACTTACTTGCTCCTTTCAAATATTGTTTGTATAATCTCAAATGTTGATAATTGAAGCCAAGGAAAATTTCTAAGAATAATGACAACTTATCTCATTTCTCAATTGGGGCTCATACTCCAAATGGCGTGAGGTCTAGTTGGGACTTCATACTAGGAAGACCCCCTTGGTTTGTGGATTTTCAGCATCATCAACATATTATTAAAAAAATACCTCCCACGAAGGGTGCAAAAATTGTGGGGCAGACTCCACTAATAGACATAAATGTGGTTCAACAAAAGATGAGGGGTGGGGATTCCACCAAATGGTGCCCTACATGGGAGGTTGTATGATGGAAATCTGAGTAGGATTTGGTAGGAGCACAGGAGAAGATGGTAGAGATGTATATGGATGCATGGGAATTTGGGGAAGGAAAACCCACCTTCAGCTTACAATTGAGGTGTAGACAAAAGACCATTATGTATGAATAAAAATAGAAAATTGAGTATGATGGCATCGACTGGGGGAAGAAAAATGATGAAGGGTGTTTTGAAACTTATAAACTATTTCAGTTTCCTCTCCCTCTGCAAGTGATATTGAAATTTTCATTCTCTATGAAATTACTATTCCTGGGAATGGAAATATAAGAAAAAGGGTGAGCCAATGTAGGTTGGGGAATGGACATAGCCTTTCATGTATGGTTGGTATCATCCTTATTTGGAAGCTAGGTAACTTGGAATTTTCTTTGACCAAGGAATTGCATCTGCAAAGAAAACATTGTAGGTTTGCAGTTTATCTTATCTTCACCTAAACATTCATGTAGCTATAATTGTGATGACATCAATGCTATTAGGAAATCATGGTTACGTAGTATTCAGTTTCTATATTCCCACTCTAACCCTATTAATTTTGGTGGGATTTCATTATATGGGAATCTAAGTTGGCTCTTGGATTTAGGTTCTAAATACAATTTCCCTTGGCCTCAATCCTTGGATTTTTACCTTGCTAGTTTTTGTTGGTGAATTTCTGTTGGGGTTTGTGTTTTTGTATGAGGGTTTCATCTAGTGTTTTCCATTTGTAAGCAATTTTCTCCCCATCCTTGCTCATTATCGATCCTTTTCCTCTTTGTCTGATTTAGTATCCATTAGCCCTTGTTAATTTTTAGAGCTTGATTGTTCTTTGCTATATATAATTACATTTTCAAATGTATCCAACATTCCATATAACATTCACCCCATACCATTATTTCATCATTAACAATTATGTAGAGAGAACAATAACATCGGAAATAATGACACTGTTGGAAAGCAAAATAATATCTTAGTGCATAACACAAAATTGTTGTGTAGTGATGCAATGCCTCAATTATAATAATTATGATGCCTCTGTGTATAGCGAAGTATGTAGCATGAGAAATCCATAATAGATGAACTGCATGTTTCAAATATGTATAAGAAGCACCGAGCCACTTCAAATTAGGTTTTGATATTTTTCATTCTATAGATGTGACAGCGAGAGCCATGCAAGTTTGAACGAAGAATATTAAAACCATAGAGCAAACAAGCCATAAACAAATGCATGCGGTCTAGAATTGCGATCCATAGAACTATGATCGAACCTGAGAGATAAAATGGATATGTGAGTCCCTTTGTATAATTGTGAGCCTGATATGGCGGACTAAATGCAAATGTGGATAGAGGAAATCTCCCTAGGTTCAATGACTGACCCTAGTAACAAACAGACAAGTAAGCAAACAAATCACAAAATCCAAAATATCACTATATTTCATACACTCATACAATACTATCAGACAAGGTTCAAAATTCCAAAACAAGGAGATGATGAAGGGTGAGAAGTTCCCCAATGCATTCGCCAACTTGTTATGGCGGACTAATTTCCAATGCGGACAAAGGAAATCTCCATAGGTTCAATGACTGGCCCTAGTAACAAACAGACAAGCAAGAAAATATTTCCCTGAGTTTATCTATACTGAATCATAAACTAGAATTGCAAGAGATGGAATCCATACCTTTTACGAAATTCCTGATGAATATCCTGCTATGGCTTGATGCAACTCCTCAATTCTTAGAGACCAAATTTGCAGACATAGAAACAACATGGGATCAAAAGAATATGCAAAATAAACTATTCAATACAATGCATACTAGTACCTAATATCATTTCAATGGATAGATACAAGCAAAATAAACCATTTATCGACTCCATTGGACAATATAGTAGGAATAAAAACTCATTTGCATTAATTTCAGAAATAGAGGAGTTACACAACCTTGGCCTTGATGAAGTGAGGCTCCTCCCACTGATCAACAATCTCATCCTTGGATGATAAGCCTTCCAACCTTAATTTAGCAGCATAAGTCTACCTTCAGTAAAAATCTCCTCAAACCCTCTAGTCTATGTTTGATTTATAGGCCAAGAGGAGGAGGTTTCATATCCTTCTCTCAAGGATGAAATCCACTAAAGGTGGAATTAGGGTTCCTTGAAGAATGGGACTTAGCTCCATGATCAAAGGGGTTAGGCTCGAATAAGCATGACCTAGAAGCTTTCAGTTGGGATATATTCACCCAACAAAGCTTCTATATTTCACTTTTTATTTTTACTCTTTGTTGAGTCATGTGCGCAATTTATAGTGGAAGACAGAGTGCACTTTTGCACAAGCTTTAATGGTAAGAGCTACGTATGTGCAGAAAATGGCTAGGATATTGTGTATGTGACCAAAAGTAGGATTTTGGACCTTAGAACCCATAATTATCATTTTCTTCAGGATGTTTAAGTTTTAGACTTGTAGGGGAATGATTTGGAACACATTGATGGATAGCGAAAGATCCAGTTTGACAGTCATTTTCCATGGTGACATGATGACGTGTAACAGAGCCTCGGGAGTATATTCATATATTCAAATTTCAGAAGAGAACAAAATATATGTGAGAGTCACAAAGTATGTGTTCAATGAGCCATACAATGATTGACTATTTATAGATATTTAAGTGAACCATATGGGTAGCTTCATTTGAGGAGCTGCCCAATGTAACCCTTACTATGAATAATATCAAATATACTTTATTTAATAATTTCTTGCCTGAATGGGTTTGTCACAACATATAATAATAGGAGGAGAGCCCACCCATTAATAAATAATATTTAATTTGAATTCTTTTTTTAACCATTATAAATTCTCTTTTGGGGCATGATGGGATCCTCTTTGGGTCTTAGGGTTTCTATGGGAAATTCATCCCATAGCTTCCCCAATTTCAACAACCTTTGTCAATGTTTCTTTTCCTGAGGCGATGTATAATTGTGAGTTTGATAAGATGGAAAGGCATCACATTTCATGCCCTCATTGCACTGGGCGAAGAGGTCACCTAGGTCCCCTCCTACCTCCAACTCACCCCCCTCTATTGTAGGTCAAATTTGTGCACAATCAGTTGTTTGTGCCACAATGGATAAATATGGAAATAGTATCCATGAAGTGGTACAAATGGTCATTTCTAAAGTGGAAGACCAAGTGAGATAAAGTATAAGATTTATTCCTGACAAGCATGTGGAAAGAGAGGCTAGGGATTGGGTCCTTGATATAGGCAGCTCAACGAGGGATCATACTTCATCCTATGTGCATATAGTCAACCTATACTGGCACATGAAAATATTGATGGGTAAGCTGTTGAATTATATAGCCAAAACACAACAAGAGATGATAACTTGTATAGTGGAAATAGTGGAGAAGATACACAAGTTGGATAGGAAAATCAGAGCATTAGCAAAGGCTTTGGGAAATTACGTTAATGCCTCCTCTGATAATGAAAGTGAGCAATAATCACCTTTTCAGGTTGATCCCCCTCTTGAAGTATGATCAAGAGGGCTTGTCTTGTCAATTGAGGAAGAGCACAACCTAGATCTATAATGCTTATGTTTAGAAGTTTATATTTTTTGTTAGTTTATATTTTGAAATACAATATAATTATCCATGACACTTTTAATAAGAAAAAATTGAATTTATGTTATGTTTTAGTTTCTCTATTGAAAAATAAGTAGCAAAAAAATTTATATTTTGTATCTTTTCTTAGTAGTAATATAAAACGCCTTACTTTATAGAAAAAGAAAAAGAAAAAAATTGATTTTTAATATTGAAAAAATAATTTAAGACGATTAAAAAATTAAAAACAAGATTTAAAAAATAAATAAATAAATAAATAAACTATACTTTATAAATAAAAAGATTTAAAATGTAAAAAAAACTTTTCAAAAAATATTATTAATTGTGACATCTAAAAAACAAACTCAAGTTAGAAATTTATATAAACCATGCTCTTCATTTTTTTCCAAAAAAATCCTTACAAATAACTTTTAGAGTACTTCCTCATCATCATATTATATATATATTGTTTTTTTTAATGATGTATGAATATTAAACAAGATAAATCATTCTCAAATTATATAAATCGTAATTTTCTTAAATAATAAACTACATAATAAATTTTATTTTATTTTTATTTATTTAATACTTTACCTACCATTAAAATACTTAATAAATTTCAATTCAATAGGATATTTAGTTTATTTAAAATTTTAATCAACACATTATAAATACCACTTTAATAATGTGAGACATTTTTGAACTTTTACATGCATACAAACTTTATCAAATAATATACATCATTTTAATATAACATTTAAAGTAAGTAATTTGGAAGATAAGTTTTATACATTATTTCGGAATTGTTTATAGATGCAACAAAATAACATAATAGCTTGGACAGGTTTAGAGACGAGCTCGCTGCGCTAGGGTTCATGCACGGCCCCTGCTTCAGCGCTGACACCTGAAACATCCCCAAGCATTACCTAGGTTCGCTCCTGACGCTCTGCTGAGGTCGGACGTTGGTTCGCCTGCCATGGCAGGCCCGACGGGGGGAAGTGGAGGTTCTTCCCCCTCACAAAACGACAAACATGCGGCCGGGGATAATACAAAGCAATCGACCCCAAACACAAACAATCTGGAAACGGAAGACAAACACCGTTCTGAAGAAAAAGCTGATGCACCTGACAGGCAGAAAGAGGTACAGGAAGAAGATTCGGGAAAAAAGGAAACGCCCCAGGCAAAATCAGCCACCTACAAGCTGATAGCGACAGAAAGGCCCAAAATCGAGCTGCCCAGCCACAGGATTAATGGAAGGATTTAGTACATGAAGGACCACGCTCTAATCGGCAAATTTATAGGTTTCTGGCCCATGGAAAAAGCTTTGCACGGCTGGATAGCCGCCAAGTGGAAACCCAAAGGGCAGGTCGTCCTCCAACTTGGCCCAAAAGGTTTTTTCACAGCAATCTTCATCTGCATTGAGGATAGAAACAAAGTCCTGGATGAAGGACCATATTTCTTCAACTTAGCTGGCCTCTACCTAAGAGACTGGGTTGAAAGATTCAACCCCGACAAGGAAGATTTCAGCTGGGCCCCTGTCTGGATTAGACTCTACTCGCTTCCCCTGGAGTATTGGGATGAGGAATCTCTCAAAGACATTGCTAAGGGTTTGGGGGAGTTCATCAAAATCGCAGAGGAGACAAAGTTACGTCGTTACACCTCTTATGCCCGCATCTGTGTCTTTATGCGTCTGGACCAAGCTCTCCCTGACTCGGTAAGTCTCTTTCACGACGACTTTGAGTGGATTCAACCTCTGGATTTTGAGCATGTCCCCTTCCGTTGCCGTAAATGTCATGTACATGGACACCTATTCCGGGATTGCCCTCTCAATGCCAAGCCTCAAACCCCCAATCCCCCTGAAGCTTCTGATCCGGAAGGCTTCACAAAAGTCACCAACCGTCGCAGATCCCAGAAGAAAATCTCCAATGGGAAAAAACCCTTGGCTCAGACCTCCTCTATTCCCTCCACCAGTAATAGCTTTGAAGCTCTTGCCTCCGATTCAGAAAACCTTCCCCCCGCTGATCAATCAGCCTCCCACCAGGCCAATAATACTCCGACTCCTCCTTCGCCCAACTCCAAGCCCCCTCCTAGGGCTTCGAAGGAACAAGGTCTCTCCTCGGAAGAAATCCCCGTAGATCCAGACTGGAAGCCGAATGGAATGGATGTGGATTGCATTCCAACTCAGCACCTGGAAGGCAGCAGCCAAGCTCAAAATATGGAAGTCAAACCCGAGAGTATCGATCTCACTGGGCTGGACATTCTGGAACTTGAACTGGCTTGCAAAAGAAAGGAATTTGATAAGATTCCAGACCAACAGTTAGACAGGCTGGAAGTCATCATTTCCAGAGCTTTCCGACAAAAAGAGCTAGGAATCCAGCCAGGAAGCAAATGGGATGGTAATCAATCAATCAAGGACTCCAAGAAACGAGGCCGGAAAACTGATTTGGAGCGTACCATCACAGTTGGGAAACTCCTGGTTGACTCAGGAAGATATGCCAAGTTGACGAAGTACTACAAGCTCCTCCCCCACAGTGAACTATGAAGCTCAGCTCATGGAATGTTAGAGGACTAAACAGTCCAGGGAAATCTAGAATGATCAAAAACTTGATAAAGTTGGAAAAACCACAGATCCTTTTCATACAGGAAACCAAATGTAATAGTAGCACTCTTGGCAAAATCCTCTCTAGCGCTTGGCCGGGCAGTCACTCTGTGGCAGTCGATGCTTCGGGAGCTTCTGGAGGGCTCGCCATTGCTTGGAATACCCAAGCCATCACGCTTTCAGATTTCCACGCCTCCCACCACCACATCCAAGCCACCTTTCACATCATCGGCACCAATGTCCATGGACATCTCTCGAATGTCTATTTTCCTCAGGAAGCGGGTAGGAAAATGGCTCTCCTGGATACATTGGAAGTGTTAAACAATGCCCGAACCCATCCTCTCTGGATTCTAGGAGGTGATTTCAATATGATCACAAGCCTGGGGGAAAAAATGGGAGGTCGGGCTAAGCTTGAACCAGAAAGCGAACACTTCAAAAACTTTATTCAAAACAATTTGCTAATAGATCTGCAGTTCAGCAATGGCATTCACACCTGGAGCAACCGTAGAACGGGACGCCAACACATAACCTCAAAGCTGGACCGATTCCTAATTATTGATAATGCTGTGCACTTAGGGGGTGACATCTCAGCCTCAATCCTGCCTCAAACTGGATCGGACCATTGGCCCATCTCTTTACAATGGTAGCGTTTGGGAGATTCCAGAAAGCGCCCCTTTCGCTTTGAGGCATTCTGGCTAACCCATCCCGCCTTCAAGGATCTCATCAGTGCTTGGTGGAGAAACTTAAAACAGCCCGAGGGGTCCAAAATGTACCAGTTCCAGTGTAAGCTCAAGCGTCTCAAACATCTCATCAAGCAATGGAACCACAACACTTTTGGCAACTTTTTCCAAGCACAACAGGATCTCAATATGGAAATGAGGGCCCTCCAGCAACAGATCATTACGAATGGATATACGGACGAGCTAATGGCACGGGAGCTGAAGCTTAAAACCCAATTGGACGATTGATCAAAGCAAGAGGAAATACTTTGGCGGAAAAAATCCAGGGTTAGATGGCTGAAAGAAGGTGAAAGAAATACTAAATTCTTTCATCGAACCACAATACAAAGGCGTATGCACAACTCAATCACTGCCATTAGGAATCAGGAAGGGGAGAAAGTGGAAGAATAAGCCGAGATAGAGCGGGCGTTCCTGGTTCACTTTCAGACGATGCACAAAGAACCTCCCGTGGACAGGAGCACTGCCATCAACAAAATTATTCAAAACATTCCAAAAATTATCACTGATGAGCACAATCAGTTGCTCCTTCGCCCAGTTTCCAGGCAGGAAGTAGATGTAGCCATGAAGCAACTCAAAGATGGAAAAGCTCCCGGACCGGATGGGTTCACCACCACTTTTTACCATCAGTTTTGGGATCTCATCGGTGAGGAAGTTTGGATGGTTGTAGAAGAATCACGAGCAATGCATTGGCTTCTCCCTTCTTTAAACACAACATTCATTTCTCTCATCCCAAAAGAAGAAGAGGCCAGTACGCCGGACAAATATCGTCCCATTTCTTTATGCAATGTGATCTACAAAGTCATCTCCAAGGTAATTGCCAACAGATTAAAACCTCTCCTGCCTCTTCTTATCTCACCGGAGCAGTCTGGATATGTCGAAGGCAGGCAGATTTTAGATGGAATCATTCACACTCATGAGATCATCCATTCGCTCAAGCAGATCAAACAGGCAGGTATGATTCTCAAAATCGATCTTTCCAAAGCATTTGATAAATTAAGCTGGACCTACATACAAAAAATGTTGTTGGCTTTCGGCTTCTCTCCCACTTGGGTTCGTTGGATACATAGTCTCATCTCCTCCTCGTTCTTCTCCATTCTCATTAATGGGACTCCTTCCCACACCTTTACCCCCACTAGAGGCATCCGCCAAGGAGACCCACTCTCCCCTTTCTTGTTTATCCTGATGGCGGAAGGTTTGGGACGCCTACTCTCCTCAGCACTCAGCTCCCAGCTCATCCAGGGCATCTCTGTCCATAATGCACCAGCTGTCACTCACCAACAGTTTGTGGATGACAATATGGTTTTTGGCTATCCATCTGTACAAGAAGCTTCCAAGTTAAATTCCCTGCTGCAGGACTTCTCCGATGCTTCAGGAGCCAGCATCAACAATTCTAAATCCCAGATCTTCTTCTTTCATACTCCTCCTCTCACGCAATCAGCCATTGCCCGTATCCTTGGCTTCTCCATAGCCTCCCTCCCTTCTACCTACCTGGGCGCACCTCTCATTGCATCCCCGCTTAAGCATGCCTCATGGCGCAAGCTCCTAGACAAGCTGGAAGCCCGTCTCTCCTCCTGGACTTTTCGCACCCTTAACATTGCCGGTAGACTGGTTCTCATTAAATCTGTTCTCCAAGCCATGCCTCTTTAGCTCTTCTCCATTTTGGCGGCTCCCAAATGGGCTCTCAATAAGATTAAAGCCCTTCAGCGGAATTTCCTCTGGGGATCAAAAGGAACCAATCGAAAATGGGCCTTGGTTCAATGGTCCACTGTTTGCAAACCCAAAGAGCAAGGAGGAATTGGCCTTCATGATCCTCTCCTCAGCAATGCCATCATGAATGCGAAGATTTGGTGGAACTGGCTCATAGCCCCTGAAAAGCCTTGGGCCATTCTATGGAAACCCAAATATGCCCAAAATCGACCTCAGGAAGAACTAGTTAGACTCACTCCGGAAGAGAATGGTTCTATAATCTGGAACTCAGCCAAGTATCACCACCTTCTCATTCAACAACACAGTTTCTGGGAGATACGGAATGGCACCTCGGCAAGGATCTGGACAGATTCATGGGAACAACTACCAAAGCTCACCAACACTTTCAATCCGTCCATGGAACCTGACTGGGATACTCGACAGCTAGAGGCCGTTAATCAATACTGGGACGACACCGATAAGCAGGGTTATCGGCAATGGAAACAGGCGGCCAGAATTTCCAGGAATGCCAATGAACAAGAAATTCAAGCCATCACCGATGAACTCAAAAATCGATGCATCAGAGTTTCGCACGATAAGGATATTTTAAGATGGGGTCACACTCCTAAGGGCACTTTCTCCACTCGAGAGGCCTACAAGATCCTCAGTATGGATCCTGAGCCCAAAGATCCTCTTTGGGGCAAAATCTGGAATTTAGGAGTATGGCCCAAAGTTGCCTTATTCCTCTGGCTCCTTGGCCACCAACGAATACTCACATGGGATAATCTTCGCAAGAGACATTTCCATGGCCCCTCCATCTCTCCCAACTGTGGGGATAATGAAGAAACTCAGCAGCATCTCCTTCATGCATGTCCCCTTGCCTCTCAGCTGTGGGAGAAAGTTAGCTTCAGGTGCCAAAGAAATTGTAAACCCGACACAGACATTAGAGGAGCCATGTGTGATTGGCATCAACATCCTTTCAAGAGTGGAATTCTCAATCACCTCTGGAGAATCATCCCAGGCCTTCTCCTTTGGACCATTTGGAAAGAGAGAAACAAGCGCATTTTTAAGGACCAGAGGACCTCGACAGACATCATCTGGAGCAATTACTGTCTCAATCTTATGGAAACTCTAGACTTGCAGTCCTGGAGCATCGAGGATTTCCCCACTCTAGACAGGGAAAAGGCCATATGGGAGAACTGGGGACTTAAAACTCAACCCAAAGCTCAGAAGCATACTGTCCTCAACACTGAAAAAATACACCACACATGGACTCCCCCCCCCCAGGAACACCTATAAGCTCAACTTTGATGGTGCCTCAAAAGGAAATCCAGGCAAAGCAGGCTTTGGGGGCATTATAAGGAACCACACAGGCGCACCTCTGGCTGTATACATGGGAAGTATTGGTTGGGATACAAACAACTCGGTGGAGCTGGAAGGATTATGGCAAGGCCTTCTTCTCTCACAGCAGGCGGGGCTGCATCTTATTGAGATTGAAGGAGACTCACAGATCCTCATCAATATGGCAGCTCAACTTCTCAACGGGGCCCGGGCGCGTCAGATTGCCAGCAGCTGGCGACTGGAAGCTAGATTGGAAACTATGGAAAGATGGCTTCAGGAAAACAAGGCTCTCCTATTCAAGCACACCAGAAGAGAAGGCAAAAAGGTTGCGGATTTACTTGCCAATCTGGGGGTTGACTGTGGAAGCAATCTCAGAATAGGGACACTGGACATTATCCAGAAAGAGGATCACAGGAGGAACTGCCACAATCTAATTCAGAAGGAGGCGAACCCCCCGGATGCGGGTGTTAGTGTAGTTAATGAGGGTGACAGGACGCAAGGCATTCGGACGGGAGGCCACATGCCATCCCTCACGGCTGCATTGAGACCACCTGCCCACAGTTAATACTCCACCGCATGCTCTTAATGGCATTTGAAATGGAGGCAATTCTCACTATCGCAGGGGATGTTCGAGGCAGCCTCGACTGCCGCAACAACATCTCGCATAAGATTTGCAAGCCTGGTCATTCAATGCGGCATTCTGAGTGTTGCGGGAAAGGAATGTTAAATGCCATGGATCCGCTAGTCCCCCAACCGATGAATTCGCGATGTAATTCGGTTCTGGACAGAGCCAGAGAGCGCACCACCACAGGGAAGCGCAACCATCTAACCTGTTGCTTGCAGCCCGATGACAGCATTCACATTTCTATAGCTGGCTCTTGTTTGTCCGCGACGGTGGTTCTGGGCATTCCACCTGCGACGTGCCCTGTCAACACTCAATCGCTGCAGAGCTCCAGTTCGGTTAAAGCTACTAAAATGCCAAGGCTTCGGCAGAGGATGAGGTGCAGGAGGGGGTCTTCTCGTTTAGCCAGAAGGTATTCTCCTTCCTTTTCTTCTTCCCCGTCTGACACCTCTGCACCTTCTGGCAGCCTCCCTCGCCTCTTCCGTGGGCGCTTGCTCCGCTCAGGCCGCAAGCTTGACTCGCCTTCAGGTGATGCGCTGCCTGCTCAGTCGCATACGGCCCTCTTCTCATTCGATTGTGCTCTCAACAGACCACGCGTAACTGTGGCCATCTCGGTGGTCTTCTTGGAGGAGCCCCTGCCGGAGAATCCGTCGGAAGAGCAAGCTCCAGTCGACGACGCTCATTTGGACACGGTGCAGCAGGACACGAGGGGTCAGCCTGAGGTAACCAGGGCGTCTTTGCAGGATGAATCAGTTCGCGTTCAAGCAACTGTCACTGAATCTCCCACTGCTGTCCACCACAATGTTGAATTCTCCCATGCTCAAAGCGAACCAGAAGATTTCGGATGCAGGATCGAGGAGGTTGCTCCTGATGAGTAATCCGACCCTCTTTTCTTGTCTCTTTTGTTTTTTCTCGGCCCTCTCTGAGGGAGTGTTTCAATGTTTCAATGTTTCTTTCAACTCTGGTCCAATTTTTGTCAAAGACCAGTTTCAGTCTTTACAGCGGTCCAGTCTTGTTATGGTCCAGTGTTATAGCTATGCTCCTAGTTTAAAGTCAAAGACATTCCAGCTCGATCCCCTGCGTGGGATTTTTTCAATCTTGGGTTTTTCAAGCTGGTCTCCCTTGCAGGGCAGCCAAAATCTAGTCACTGTCAGCTCAAATTGCCTCTTCGTAGGCACAGTTATGGCATAGGCCAGATGTACTATATTTTTCACTGTTAATAGATTACTCTAACTTAGAAAAAAAAAACATAATAGCTTGGACACCAATTTTTTTGTTGGAATTCAGTAAAAAGAATTTCAAAAAATCAGGTAATTGGAGTATTTGAATTACATTTTTGATAGTGGAAATGGATTCAACACCATCAAAAACCCTTACAACTCCCAAAACACCGAAGTTTAACAACTATAACCATATTTTCAAAAATCTTTGCTAGAATTTTTCACGATCTTACAGAATTTCTGAATTATTCTATGGGTTTTTTTTAAACTATGGCCATTATTTCTAATGCACATGGCCATAGGAGTAATTTTAATAGAAATTCATGCATTTTAATTATAAAGGCAATTGCCAACATACCCCAATTAACAAAATCCTGTGAAGGTACATTTTTTTTATAAGTTTTCTTTTCAGATATTATCCATTATTATGTTTGTTCCTTAATTTTTATTAATAATATTTTTAGTTTATTATTTTCTTTTAAATAAAATAAAATAAAATTACATAATCAAAATAAATAATTTAAAACTTTAAATATCAATGATTAAGATTTGTATTTTAGATCTCAATCTTATCTAAATTATACTATACAATTGGCCATATAGATTACTATTACTAATCTTTTTAAGAACACATGGCTAATCAAAATTAGCATACGTAAAGGATTGATTAAATTTAGTAAAGATTACCTAACTCATTTATCTAATTTTTTAAGTGCTTTTAAAGATTTTTCCTCATATTTGTATTTATTTCTATACTATATTAATAGTTATGATATATATTTTGTGGTAAATTATTTGATATTAAACAAAAAAACAATATTAATCATCAAGAAGTATGTTTTCAATACTGCTACTTCAAACTTATTCATTCAAGAAATTTGTTGTGGGGTGGCATAAACACTTCCTTCTTGACTTTGATCCCCAAGGAAGCAAACCCCGCCACCTTCTCTAGATTCCGTCCAATATCTCTTTGCAATGTCTCCTATAAAATTTTTGCGAAGCTGCTCGCCCTCAGGCTCAAACCTCTATTGCATTCCTTGATCTCAGCTAACCAGGGGGGGTTTGTCCTAGGCAGACAAATCTTTGACAATATTATCCTTATCCAAGAGGATCTCAATTCAAGTTGACACAGGGGCGATGAAGGGATGATCATTAAGTTGGACATGGAAAATGCTTTCAATAGAGTTAGACATGAATTTATGATAAAGGTCCTCAAGAAAATGGGGTTGGAGGATGCATTTATCAAATGGATTAGCCTATGTATATATTTCCCTTGGATTGGTCTGCAAGTCAATGGTTGGGTGGCAGGCTTCTTCAAATCTTCTAGGGGTATCTGTCAAGGTTGCCCCCTTTCCCTCTTTTTATACATTATTATGGAAGATTCCCTCAGTAGGAAACTAGAGCATGAAAGAGCTTCTCTTAATTTTTCGAGAATCAGGTATAAAGAAGAAATCAAAAGTATAAATCATGGGCAATTCGTGGATGACACAATTTTGATGGGAGGTGCCTTGGCCATAATTACCCGCGCTTCAGATGAAACTTAGAAAGATTCGTAAGTGCTTAAGGGGGGGCATTAATGAAAGCAAGAGCCACATCTACAACTAGAATATCTCCATCCATAAAGAGAGGAAAATCGAAGAAATAATGGGGTTCATAGCAGTAAGAGACTGGAAAGACTTCAATTATTTAAGGTTACCTATATTCCTAAGACATGCAACTCCATTTTCCTGGCAAAAAGTCCAGGATAAAATGAAAAATAAAATAGTGAAATGGGGAGGGATATGGATCAACTGTGCGGGCAGAGCAACCTTGGTGAACTTTGTCATGTTGGCTTTCCCTTTGTATCATTTTTCAGCCCTGCAAGCCCCCAATTTTGTATTACACTAAATGGGGATGTATATAAGGAAATTTATGTGGGAGGGGGGAGAACAAAAAACAAAAAGTACCACTTGGTTAACTAGAAAATGGTCAGAATTTTGAAACAAAATGGTGGATTAGGAATAAGGGACCCGAGATTAGCAAACATGGCAATGGGAGAAAAGCTACATTGGACCATGATCACGAAGCCGAATCAATGGTGGAAGCAGATGATTAGGGAAAAATATTTAAATCATCAAATCAACTGGGAGAGAAGAGAGGACACCGGTTTGGGCTCCCCCATCTGGAAATTGATTAATTCCTCCTCGGACATCATAAGGGAAAATATCAGCAAAGTCCCAAGAAATGGTGTCTCTATCAACATTTTCATGGACTCGATCCTGGGCCTGCATGCCTTGGGCCCGGACCCCTCCCTCGAGGATCTAAGAATTTTCATGAGTCAAGGAAGGGTGGAAAAATTAAATCAGGCCTTAGAATGGGATCAAAATGGTGGGTGGAATGGATGGAATATTGATAGCATTCTGGATACCCTACTCCCACAAAGAAAAAATCTTATAAATAAACTAAGAGGTTGTGCCCGCATAACTCTCACAGTCATAGATAAGTGGGGATGGAAAAATGCCAGCTAAACTGTTAAAGAAGGATATTCTCACCTACTCTTTAAATCCCAGGTGCCTCCTAAATCCTCCATCTGAAATAAAATCTAGAAACCAAATGCTATCCCAAACGTAAACTTTTTTTGCTAGCTTCTTTCTCATAAAAATATTCTCATAGTAGAGAACCTTCAAAAACGAGGTCATATAGGTCCTTCCAGATGCCCACTTTGTGGAAACTTGGAAGAGTCCATTCATCATCTCTTTCTCCATTGTTAGGTGTCTAAGGAAGTTTGGTTAGTGGCTCTAGGTCCTCTTTTCTACAAGACTACATGGCTGATAGACCCTCTGCTCTTCTTCAGTTCTTGGCCCAAATGCTATTTGGGCTCCCTTTAGGCCAATAGAAGCTTCAAAGAAATATATTCTGCTCTTTCCAAGTGCATTTTCTCAAAAATTTGGCTTACCAGGAACAAAGTGAACTTCAGAATGACTTGCCCCTCTGCCACCTATTCATCCATGAAAGCCCTCTCGTCATGTATGGAATTGCATAGACTGGAATTCGACTCCTCCTTGGATAAAATTTAATCTTCCTGGATTGTGCCTAGGGTTGGGACCCCTGTCCCCTAGCTTCTGGCAAAAGGTTGCCCTCCTCATGCCTAGTGGATTCTAAGATTGTCTTTTGAGGGGCTGGTGGAATGGATAATATCTTCGAAATAATGGACTCTCCATTTTGATGGAGCTTCAAAAGGTAATCCTAGGGTGGTAGGAGGGGGAGGGATTCTCATTAATCCTGAAGGAAACATTGAATACATATACGCTTGGGGTCTAGGAAGGATGACAAACAACCAAGATGAGGCCTATGGTCTGTTCCTCAGACTTTTTCTAGCCCATAAAAAAGGCATCAAGAAGCTCCAAGTCTTAGGGGACTCAATGTTGATAATAAAACATATGAAATACAACACACCAAAAAACAACACTAATCTAAACCAAATCATCAAGAGGTCCCAAGGTATGATTCCTCTCTTTGAGTCGGCAACATTCTTTCACATCCTAAGAGGGAATAAACAGGAAGCAGATAAGCAAGAAAATGTGGCTTGACGATTGAATGTTGAAAGAAGTATAGTCAATTACATAGAGGAAATATTATGCATTCCCTAATCATGGTAAATGTTTTTAAGCATTGGATTGGGGAAGGCTCTCTGGGCTAGATCAAGAGGATAGGAAATAAAAGAAACAAGGTTAATTTGGGGTTATCTCTTATGCTCCCCCCTCTCTTCCTTATTCCTATTCGTTCACCTCCCCCCCCCCCCCCAACTCCTTCCTTCCACTCCCCTCTCTTTCCATGGCTCATCTCCTCCCTTGGTCTCGACACCCTCCTTCAATTCAAGCCTGTAGGCCACCCTCTATTTTTCCCCCGCTCCCCGGACCCTGTCCCATCAACCTTATCTTGGCCCATACCGTCCTTGCGCCTCATGGGAAATATCAACTCACCTTAATGCCACTGTGTGGTTTCTCTCACCTCGTATTTACTACACATGGTACCAGGAGGTTTAGCAGCGTGAGATCCCAGTCCTCACAACATAGTAACAGTGGCAGGGGTCAGCATTCCAACACAAAAACAAGTTAGGAAATGGGAGAGGGTGAGAAGCATTTACTATCACTGATCTGAATTTCTCAGATCACGTGTGGGATAAGGGCATGGTTTATGATGAAGGACGTCAGGGGAATATGGGAATTAATGATGGAGCATTGGTAACACAACATTATGAGTACCAATTTCCATCTCTGCATCAAAGTTCAGACCTGCATCTTCTATAAATCTGGTAACAATATGATCTACTGTCATTGTTTCTAGTCAATAACAACTTGAGTGGTCTAAGGTCACTGAGTGGTTCCTGTCAGGTCAGTGTTAGTAGTGTTTGTAGCTAGGATAAGAATTTGAGTGTGGGAAGAGGAAAAATTTGGGGGAGAAAGAAGATGAGCAAATTAGTTTTTTGCTTGAAACAATTTTAAGTGGGGGTTCATTGTTTGGTGGAGAAGATGAGTGTCTAGAGCAACTCAGTGGAGGAGGGCTTTCTATCTGGATCCTGGGGCCGCTGTCAGCCTTAGTTGGGGGGGTCGGGGTGGGTAGGGCTTGGGAGGGTGGAAAAACAAAAATATATGTAATAGTAGTGTGCGTGAGCATGTGGAACTCAGAGAGGGCTTGAAAATTATGCAACAGTGCATCCATCAACAACAACAAGAGGCAATCAAATTGTAGGAGCAACAGATAGAGTAGAAGGAGCGCATCGGGCACCTCAAGGATGAGGTAGATGCGCTGAGGCAGCAAATTGATCAACTGAAGCTCAAAATGGTAGAGAAAAACCCCCAGAGAATGAGGAAGAAGATATTGGATTTGATCTCAATAGTCCAACGTCGATGGAGGAGTAATCTTCCTTCTCCTTTTTGTTTAAAGATGCTTTCTAATGGAAAACTTCACTTGTAAATATTTATTACATAAGTATTGTAAAATGTATAGCCACATGCTACTAGATATGGGGAATGTTTTTGGGAAAAAAAACACTTTGGAAAGGGATGGGGAACAAAGGAATTTTTAGAATGCCTTACCAGTCTCAAAATTATGATGTAAAATCCCGATTTTGAATGCAAACATGTGCGATATATATATATATATATATATATATATATACTATTACTACTACTACTACTCTTTCTGGTTAAAAAAATATTGCTATTTCAAACAGGGAGGGGTTCCCTATGGCCATGTGTTATGTATAATTTATTAATTATTATTTAATGTAGTTGTCTTAAGTTTATTAAGTAAAAGGGCATGATCAAAGATCATGCCTCTTCACCAAGGGACACCATAAGGTTGTATTTAAAGCCTTGGCCATTCCCCATTGTAATCATCTCATCTTTTATCAATAATATATATATACATTTTCATTTAATCTAAGTTTTTATACTCGATTGGTATCAGAGCAGTCGCTCTTCAGGATCTATGTGATCAATTTGGTTGTCTGTCCAGCCCTCCACCGCCATCGAATTTTCCGCCAACTATTTTTTTCACCCACTGTCTTCCCCTATCTGCCACCATCTTTCCCTTCTGTCCATTGTTTTTCACCCACCGTCATATCCTCCGTTGACCGCTATTCTGCCATCCCTTCCAACCGCCGTCGTTTTTTGTTGTCCACCTCATCTCCCTCCCCACTGTTCGACAACTTCCAACCTCGCCTCCCCGTCTCCTCGCCTTCCATCCCATCCCTCTCCCCGTTGTTCCCTCATCCCTCGTCTGCTGCTACTCCCCCTCTCCCCGCCACTGCTGCCTTTACCCATTGGCCGACAACCCATTCGCCTTTTCAACTAGCCGTTTGTCCAGTCGCACCTCTGTCTGCCAATGCTACCTCCCCGCTGTTGTTCGCTGCCAGTACCCTTATGCTGCCTTCATACGCCGCCAAATTAAATTGGCTCGTTGACTGCTGTGATAGGTATATCTTTTAAGCGAATGAGTTTGTTAAAAAAAAAGTGTAAAGGGTGTGACGTTCAATCGAACAGGTACTTTTTAAAAAAGTGAATGAATTTTTTTAATAATTATAATATATATATATATATATATATATATATATATATATATATATATATATATATATATATATATATATATATTATTATTATTATTATTATTATTATTATTATTTTAAAAAAAATGAATCCTAAATTCAATAAATAACCACCAGCAGAATTATACAAGACAAAGTACCAGTGATGCCATCTTATAAGCGAAGATGAATAAATCATTGGTAATATAGCTTTGAGGACAAAGCTTTTGAAGGAAAGGGCAATGTTATGAATATAATTCATAACAAATGGTATAAATAGAATAAATATAATTATTAATAGTCAAACAAGGATTATGTAAGTAGTCATTAAGTTAGTGAAAGGGCATGTCTAAAAGACATGCCCAGTCATGAAAGGCCACCTACGTAGGTATATAAGCAGGGCCTCATTGTAACATTTTATCATCACTTATACATTTTATATATAATAAATTATTTTTACGAATACCTCTTATGTATTTTACAATTAAAGTCAACAAGCCTACAACTTTGTTGTTCCACCATGATGAAACTTTGAACATAGTCTCACTTAGAGAGTCTATGAAAAAAATTAGACAATAAGTTGGCAAGAATTTTGTTTTGTATTTAGGAACTCAAAATTCATTTTGTTTCGTTTCTATGGTTCTAGGTCCTCTGTGTTAATAATGAGCAAGAAAATCTACAAGCAAACATACACTCTAAGAAAAAAATTGGTTTTATTAGTCGTTGTTGGGTAAGAGTTCATCAATACAATCCATAGTTATGAAGACAAGCATGTAATTAATGTCTAGATGGAGTCTTTCATGCTTTCGATGTCCCACATAGCACAAAAACAATAGCTAAGTATCCACCACCTTAATTGCTTATGTCAATCCATGCTTCAACATTGTGCTATGATGGTTTACCTATACATATGAGGGTATTCATGTTATGTTGGCAGAAAAAATGAGCTTGCATTTAACCATTTTGGCTTTCCCTTTGCATCATGCTATATTTGTAAGGGGTTTTCAGTATTTAGCTGGTAAACATTGTCTGGATCTAAGAGGAAATAATTTCTCTAAAACGTTGCTTCTAATTTTTCTTGTGTCCCTCTTGAGAATATATGATGTTTCATGGTTAATTAAGAATCTCAAGAATGGTTGGCAGTCATCGAACATATATCAATAGGTGTTTTTCCATGCAAGTGTTATTTCTAAATAAATTCCAATAATCTATCTCCCATTGGTTATGGGTTTGGAGGTTTGGTTGACTAATATTATGAAGAAGATGGGATATTTTGAGTTGAGATTTATGTGTAGCTCATTAAAGGTGCGTGAAAAGGCTATTGGTGTCTTGAGCCTGAAATGAACTCTCTTCAATCACAACTTAATGAAATGGAGAAGTTATGGAGGCAATGATGGGATCCGGTAATGTCAATTTTGCTGCAAAAAATAAGAAAAGTCTTAATGTTGGAGGAAAAGGTCAAGGAAATTTGCAAATAACACATCCCAATTTCTCTTCTAATGCCATTTTTTTGTTAGCTCGTTGCAATGCAGGTAATGTATACATATTCTTTGGCATATACAAAATTTTCTCTCTCCTTGCTAACATAATAGGTTCATGCGAATGTTAATTAGTTAGTCTATATGTTAAAAATAAAATGCTACCCGATTACAAAAATTTTGTTCTTATTGATGTTTGTATATTATTATATGTCATGTTGTAAATTTATTAATATAAAAAGTGGAAAATAGTAACTAGAACTTAGTATTACCTATAACTTATATTTTCCCAATGAACGGAGTTGGCGTATAAAAGTCAAGCCATAGGCAAAGTAAAAATGCAAAAGGAACTTTATCTCCAACACAATCCCACAACTTTAATTTTGTTTGGACATTGAAGGATAACCAAAAAAAAGGGGTGAGAATAGAAAATGTTACAAGAAATTGTGAAACAAATTAGATGACCAACTCAAGGTAGGTTAAGAATATATCTTTTTTGAGGTCATTACTCATTGTGCATGGGGCTCCTTAGTAATCAAACAATTAATGTTGATGCAATATTTTTATTTTTATTTTTCTAAACCAAATATAGATCTAAAAGTGTAGATAGGAACAATCAGTGCTCCATCATAATTTTAAAAGATAAAATAACACATTTAAAAAAAAATTATTGGTTTAGTTATATAAGTTAAATTCTTGATGAATGTCTATAGGTTTAGGACATTGATGTAAACAATAATAACAATTCTTACAACAGGATTGGGAAGAATTCAAAAATTTTAATGTTAGAGTTAGAAATAAAAAATATTACTTAAAAAAAACTTTTTAATAACATAAATAATCACACATCTTCATTAATTAAACCAACTTAGATCCATATTAATTCTCGACTCTACCAAGAATTGAGAGGGATAAAATCTCTTGACATGCAAATCTCTTTTAGATTGAAAAGAGATTTGATCCCTCTCGACGCTTGGTAGATTCAGAGTTAAGATAGATCTGAGCTGGTAAACTATAAGTAATTTCATCAATAGGTGCTCTCCAACCCAATATGGAAACGATGTTGTAATGTAAACATAAAAATTTTGACTTGGTCAAAAATAAAATAAAAAAATAAGAGGTGAAAATCTATAGATATTCAAAATTATAAAGTTAAATTAAACTATAAAATTACCATGGTTTACAATTCCATGGTATTGCATAGCCCATGGTATTTTTTATGATGAAGCCTATTTAAAGGTTTGAGAAAATCCAGTATAAAATGCAAGAGTACCAGGTTAGATCCATTTTAACTCCGAACTTGATCCCTCTCGACACTTGGTAGATTCAAATTTAAGATGCAACTAGACTGGTCATTAAAGAGTGGTGAAAAAAAATAATTATTTTTCTTAAATCTTGAGCATACACATGAATGGACAAACGAATGATTTTGTAATGACGTCCATGAGACCTCATATTCTAAGGGTCCACCCAATAACAACAAGTTAATCCCTATTCATATTCTTTTCCATGCAGTCTCTCATGTTATGAACCTTGAGTAAGAAACTCATTGTTTTGTGAAGTCTTGCCTCATTGACTTGAGCTTTCTCATTCTTCAACCATGCCCACTCTCCTACCTCTCTTGTTGGTTTTACTTTCTACTATTCTTTCCTCCTTTCTTCTTGTTGAGTGAATGTTAAATATTCATCTAAGTCGATATGAGTACCTCTAAGAAACCCCCTATTCTTTAGGATCATAGACTTGTCCTCCATGTTTATTAAGGTAACTCTCACATGCCTATTCCTTCCTACTCCCATATTCTTTCCTATCATATTTTCCTATTGAACCCCACATGTCCAATGCAATGTGTCCTTAATAAAATTCCTTGCTAATATTCTCTCTTTTTCTCCAAAGTCCTTCAAGCCTTTGATGATGATTTTTACCGTTTATTCTTCTCTGTCCGTTTCCTCTCTTATTTTTCTCTTGATTTGTTTTTTTATGATTTTCTTTTTTTTCACTTGCTAGTTCTTTTACCACTTGAGCCCATGATTTAGCCTCTTTTATTTCCTCCATTAGCTTGTTTTCTCTCATTTCCATGTCTGCCATTATTGATTGAAACTTTTCCATCTGAGCTGTGTTAGTTGTTCCTGTTGGCTTTGAATGCTTTTTTTATGTTGCTCTTGGTCGTTCCATTTATTGTTTTAAATTGATTAGCTCTTGTCACCCTTTCTCCATTTTGTTTTATAGGCTTCTTACCTACTCTTTTAACAACTTGTTCTACCTTTTGTAGAAATTATATAACTAATGCGTCATACATCCAAGATTCTCCTGATCACACACTATTTCAACTTCATGCACAATACAAAATCTCTTCTACTATTGATCATCATATGCGGAAATTAAATCAATTGCATGCACACATTGAAACCATAAAAATTCACACATATGAACACAGTGTTTTAACGGGAAAACCTGAAGCTAAAGACCCCAACTATTTGTATATAATATATTTCATAGAGATCATGTAACAATCCTCATACAAAGCTTCTCACAAGCTCTCAGTACAATACAATCGCTACACACTAATCAGGTCCGATCTAGAAAATCCATGCACCGATCTCTGCCACCTGCTAGCCTGCCTCTACTGCGCAATCCCTGCTGAAGAATGGCTCTGAATGAACTCGAATTGGTCCAAACTTGCTCACACGATCCTCATTGGCAACTCTACTCTGTGTTGGATGCAATCAATGCATCACTATAGTCACAACTGATAGTCAACCTGCTCTTTCACCTACCTCTCCACTGTTCTCCACTGAAACTGTCCATGCACTGTAGTTAACTAATGTATTCTTCGGTTGATTAATGAGTTTATATTTAGTGAATTAATTAATAATTAATTCACACCACTCTCACTAGTGTATCAATCAGTTAGACTAGATACAACTAGCTCAACTGTGTCTAACTGAGTTAAACTAAACATAACTCCACCAACTACTTCTACAACTCCACCAAACTCTATCACATGAGTTCTAACTGAAGTCTCCATGCAATAGCTCCACTTAACCCTCGGGAATAGCATAATTCCTTCTGTCAGCTCCTGTGCCACATCTGTGCACTTAACTGAAGTGCTCGAGAATAGAATGTGTTTGGTCGATATTATTAGAGCTAATAATATTCGACATATCTATTTTTAGGCTGGCAATCTAAAAATAGATTCCGCCCAGTATGTCTAAGAATAGAAGTCCATATATTTTTCCAACTTGAAAAAACATCCACAAATAGCATCCTGCAACTCATAGAATATGATTGACATGTCTAAAAATAGACATAGTCTAAAAATAGACTTTGCGCCAAAAATAGCCTGCGGGCCCACTTAGTGAAGGCGACTCTTTTCACTAAGCTCATCATCTTGTTGCAATCTCAACACCTTTCAATGTTTCTTCTAGCTTCTATGATTTCCTTTAACTTGTTGTCTTCCTACTGTCCTTTTGCCTCTAAAATTCCAATTCTCTTTTTCATGCTCATGAGCTCATTTACATAAAGTTATGGAGACTACAACTAAGGGAGGGTTGTGGGACTGTATAGCTATTTATTTCTTTGAGGTTCATCCTCTCCCATCCCTTTGTTTATTGCAGAGGTTTCAATTCTAATTTACCTTACCTCATATACTTCCTCAGAAGAAATAACCTCTTTCTTTTTTCCTCTGTCACATCTTCGATTTGTATGATTGAATATTGTATGGCCCCTTGTATTTGTCACCACATAGTTGTTTTTTGTTACTTTTGCTAAAATCACGATGAGCCTTTTTTTCACTACCGTTTTCTTTATTGGACTTTTCTATGCTTTAATATACCCAATTATTATTTTTCATTCAAAAAATCCACGTATTGCTTGAGATGCTTGTGTTAACTTGCAGAAACTTTGGTAGAAGGGGTTTCCATTTTGAACCATGATATGTTCTTGCATGCCTTCTCATTGCCTCAAAACAATTTGGATTCCATTTTAGTAATCTTAGGTTGTCTGGGTATATGTTTTCATCTAAGAAGTGGTTTTTAACAACATACCCTAGATCCCATGTTTTAAAGCTGCCCTAACCCACTTTGAGATTGGGCATGGTTTAATTCACAAATCAAGGTTACTCAACCCCCCCGTTTCCAACTTTAATGCATTTTCCCCAACTCTAGTTTGCATTTAAATATGGATAATACTTAAAATTAATGTTCCAAAAGACAAAACGGGGCAAAAAATGTGGTATACCTTCCTGCAGATCACTGCACTAGTTCGAAAAAACCAATTGAATCTGACATCACTCTCATTTGACCTGTAGACCCTAACATCGCCTCTCCTTGACAACAACTCTCCATCACCGATGGCCCCAACAAAAACTCAACAAACTCCTAGAAACCCTTACAAGCTCCGCCTGGCTATCTTGGGCTTGCAAGCTTGCCATCTCCACCTTTTCTACAGGTTTGCAAGATGACTCCAACAACAACTTAGCAACTTAGAAACAACAACTCTGATTCCTCAACAACCACATAAAACCACATCAAGTGGTGCTACAACAATTTCATGCAATTAGTCACGTGGTTTTAGTTGTACTATTGAAATATAATTATAGTTGTTTATGTTTTTTTGCACTATATAATAAAAAAATCTAAAAACTGACACTCTTTTTTCAATACAAATACACCTATCAAAATAATTAATAAAAAAACTATCAATTCATATTACGAATTAATAATAAAAATATCATCAACCACTTAACCAATTAACAAGTGAGCTACATAGTAGCTTGTCCCTTCCCCTGTGTACAAAATAGTGAAACCATCTAATTATTGCGATATATTAAAAGAATTAACAACTAAGCTTTGTAAATGTAGTTCTAAATGCATCTTTGGGGCTAGATTGGTTTCAATCTATTTCTGAATCTTGAAAATTATCAGTTAATATACATCTTAACTTAAAAAATTAAGAAATAATACAATGCATTATATATAAATAACTACTTGTAGTATATGGTTTGTTTTGGATGCTATTTGAAATATTAAATGCTATAACTATATTAAGTAAATATAGAATGATAAACATATTTAGCGACCATAAACATATACATTTCAAAATATAAAGAATTTAATTTTAAAATTTGTATTAATTATGGAGATTACAAAATTATTAGACATTTTTCATGTTAATTATAATATTAAATTTTTTAGTTAATATAAAAATAATTTGCCACCTTTTAATAAAGAAATGTATCAATTACCTAATTATGTGATCTCTGAATCACTTAATTATGGAATGTTGATGATCTTATATTGATTTCTAAATTGGCCCATGGATTGCAGATGCACCTATATGCCCTTGAGCATTTTTGTAGAGCATTGGGGATGCAAGTCAATACTAGCAAGACCAAAATAATGATTTTCTCTAATAAAAGGAAGCAGAGCAAGCATACGTTCTTCTTTGAAGGCAACATTCTTGAGGAAGTAAATGAGTACAAGTACCTCATGATTGATTTCAACAACAAATTTAATTGAGAGGACTACAAAAAAATAAAATTTTAGGAGGGTGAAAAGCATTATATGCTCTTCAAAAGAGATGTAGAGAGGTAGAGTTATGGGATTGGAAAATAATTAAAGTGCTTTTTGGACTCCTAGTTTGTCCAGTGATGCTATATGGGTGTGAATTGTGGGCTAGTAGCACCCACGTCTCAAAATGGAAACAAATTACTATGGTACAACTCATAAGATATCTAAAACGAATTGAGCAAATGGGAGTAGCTAGATGACCTAATGTTATCTTCAATGAAGGCATGAGTGAAAGAAAGAAAACATGGATGAGACAAAACTACACATGGATGCAAAAATGGAATATCTACCTCAATGCTTGTCCCACAAATAGCAATGAGCTAAAGAATTTTGTTATGGAGTAGTTTTGTAAACATGTACGGGGAAAAGAGTTGGGTAGAAAGAAGAAGTACTACATTGAGGAATTTAACCCTATGTGTAATCTCCAACAAAAAGAGTACATTGAAGCTAGCATTTCATGGATGGCAAAGGTTCTTATTGCTCAATTAAGAATTAACGTGCATCAACTTCGGTGTGAAACAAGATGGTGGAAAAGGCCTAAAGAAGCTTGGTAAGAACGGGTGTGTACATTTTGCATGTCTAAGGCAGTGGAATCGGAAAAACATTTCATTTTAGAATGTGATGCGTTCGAAGATATCAGAGAAAGTTATGGGAATATGTTAGCACTGGTTTCTTGGCATTGTCTTTTCAGTGAGGGGATTGTTGGAAGGTTGGGCTAGCTCATAATCAATTTGAATAAGAAAATGATTGAATTGCAAAAGGCGAAAAGCAGGAAGGAACTGATGGTCCCATAGACTATTTTTAGTCTCGTGGATGTTAAAATATCATTTCATTGTACTCTTGGCTTGAAAAATTATGAATGCAATAAAAACAAAAACAAAATCTAATGTGACCCATATACTCTTCCCTTATTATTTGAGGCATTGTCAATAACATGTCCAAATTGACAACCAATCCCATAAAAGATAAATGGCAATAGATAAATTGTAAAAAATAGAAAAATAAATTTTAAAATTGCACTTTGTTAAATTGAAAAATATTTCTCATGTTTCAATGAATTAATAAACAATTACCAATGCATAATACCTATGTAAAGCAAGGATAATAATGAAAACATAATAATGAAAACATCACCGATCGCTGAAACCAATTAATCAAACTTTTTAGTTCAATAAGCTGTGGTGGTGAACACTTTCATTTAGTAGGGGAAAAATAAATCCTTCGACTCTCATTGGAAACAAAGTACTTCGATTTTTGCCCTCTCCTCCTTGAGAATGTAGGAAAGCACAATACTTTAATTTTGCCTCTCTTGCCTTCAATTCCCTAGAATGTAATACAACGTGGAGCATAGAAATATGCACAAATATGGATAAGGTGGCTGTTCTAGACACGAGGTACCATGGGAAATATAGATAAAGTGGGTGGTTCTAGACAGAAGATTGAGTGGTATTTACATGGCCACGACGGACAACACAATTGAATACGTTTTCGTAATATCTCATTTACAGTTCATTCAAATGACTCCGGTGTACATGAAATTCGTTCAAATATTCCGGGCGAGAAGGAGACACACTGAGCATACCATAAATATAATTGGTCCTGAAAGGAAGTGAGATTTGAAGTGAGTTTTCCGGCCCTCTGGGAATCTTTATTATGTAAGTTGTAACTTCCATTCGGTTCCTTTGGGGCATAATTTTCCTTTATAGGCATATATGAGCACAAGGAATTACAGTAATATCATGTCGTTCTCCGGGCTTTCAGGCTTCTGCTTTCCTCTATCCAAATCGGCATTTAATATTTACTGCTGGCTTCAAGCTATTAGGTGGTGTATTTATAGCTTGACACAGTTTGGTGGTGAACTTATACCTAATGTCAGCACACTCAAGTAATTCTCACAGCTCCCTGTGAGTCAAGTTTAGCACCAATGCAAACACATCTAAACCCAGTCTGATATGCACCTCATGTTGCAATGCTCAATGTTTAGATGGTTCTGTGCCTGTGTATTCACTCAATGCACCTTCTAGATTCAATGAACTGTTATATGGTACATCCCTGAGGAGTTGATGGATCACCTCACTCCAACTGTACCATGCAATCATCATGTGTGATGTCTAGATAGTATTTTAGGAAGAAATCTGCTATGTAGAGTTGTTTGTGTACGTTATCACTGCAGATCATTTAAATTTAAAGTAAAATTGTTTTTCGATAAGATATGCTTAAATAGAAATCTTGGAGTAACTCAGGAGGCAAGTGTATTAAGGATGCATTATTTTATGCAATTTGTGCAAATTCAGCCTTAAAATATACTATAACAGAATGCTATGAGGAACATCTCTTGTACTTAATAAAATAACCTGTGAAACTAGTCCTTACGCTATTTAAATGGATGCTAGTACTTGCTAAACCAGCAGCAAAATCTGAATTAGGTAATACAACCAAAAGACTTCGTCAGACTCACTTTAAGAGGGCACAAAATTCTCAGCCATAACACTGATCTAGGATTAACATAGAGAAGGCATGCCATAACCTGTGAAAATAGTCATTACGCTATTTAAATGGATGCGAGTACTTGCTAATCCAGCAGCAAAATCTGAATTAGGTAATACAACCAAAAGACTTCCTAAGAACTCACTTTAAGAGGGCACACAAATTCTCACCCTTAACTCTGATCTGGGATTAACATAGAGGAGGCATGCCATTAATTGTGTGATGATGTGCAAACCTGATATCTCATGAAGCAATATTCGGATTCTTTCCTTCTAAGCCGGTCCTAGTCCCAGGGAGAATTACTTTTAATCCGCACGCCATTATTATGTCACTATTTCATGTCTTCTGTGTTTCAGGTCTTTGTCTTAGACTGCTTCTAAGTTCTACCAGATTGTCCTATTAGACCGTTTCCACTTTTTGTCTATTGAGATAAAACCATTATTGCTATTGTCTCAAAGATATGCAATCCCAACACACAGATATGCCACTGTAGGAAGATAAGTTTTAACATCACGCAGATAATGACCACAAGGCAAAGATGCCCCACAAGGCATGACGCCAAAGCAATCCCAACATAGGGATATACCACCATAAGAAGATAGCTTTTAACGTCACATAGATAATGACTACAAACCAAAGATGCCCCACAAGGCACAAGGCATGACATTGAAACTGCTGATGGTGTTAGTACCAGAGCGGGGAAGGATGCTGTCACATCAACCGATGACTTGCACCCCAAAGCCTACTTCCAGATTGGTAAAGCTTTTGGTGTGTGCAATGCCTTATAATCCATCTTTGTCTCATAATTGTTAGGAATGTTGGATTATTAACAACACATCTCCCATAGGCAATGTTTATGCATACACACAATTAAGATGAGAAGAATTAATGTGGGATGGATCGTGGAATCCAATGAATGTTCCAATGCCCTTCATTATGCTTGGTAGTAAGTACAATAAGGATGTGTATTTTCTTTCTTTTATCTTTTCCAGCCAAAATTTGCACACAGCAGGATGATTCAAGGAACAGGCCGCTGAGAAAAAAAATCACGAAGGACAATTTTGAAAGATAATGACCTATGGGAGATGTGAACCTACTGCAAGGTAAGATCATTCACAATATAGACAACTGCAGAACCTGATAATTGCAAAATTGGATGAGTGGAGAGAACTCAACCACAAAAAGGGCAGTGGAATCAGTACACCTGCAAGGACAAAATGAGAGAGGCAGAGAAAGTTGGACTATTGTTGAGAAACCATTACAAGGGTAACAGAATACCAACATTTAAACACTGAATTGTCTTTCCAGAAAGGGTAATACTCGAGAGAATACTGAAGGGAGACTTAAAAGACAACAAAGATAAGCCTCAAAACATGTTCGAGGTAGAAGGAAGCAAATTCTTGCTTATAAAGCAAACAAGAGGTTGTTGAGAAGTTAATCTATAACTGGTTAAGTAGAGCATGAGACTGTAATATGGTTAGCTAATCAAGGGGTTTCCTAATCCTCACAAATCTTTTCAAAGAATATTTGGCGTTTACCCCTGATGATGGACTCACTTAAGAAGTCCGAAACATTGAGTTATTAAAAAACTCAGAACAGGTTATTCCTCTCTCTTCTGAAATCTATTTCACCTGTATGGACTCTCTTTTAAAAAATAAGTACCTATTTTGATAGGAGTAGAGGTTCACTGAAAATGCACTTTATAAATTATCAAGCAGTTAAAATGCAATTTGCTCTGTTTTCTACAATCTTAAACATCGTCAATGGTTCCTTTTCATTTGAGATGAAGGTGACTATTTAAACATGGCCTTGTTCTGAGATCCTACATTGCCCAGAGGCTAAGGAACCAAAGTATGTCAGAGTGTGAGATGGATTAGGTATGCGGTGAATACCTAGAACTTTCATGGTCTGACCACAATCATGGTGTGAAACTCTAATTATTGTAAGGAATTTTCACGGGCATAACTTTGGTGCTAAAATAAGAAAACCATTGATTTTATTCCCAAGGATTCAATATGGCAGAACAATTCTGCTGAATTAAAATGTTTTGACACAAATGGAAATATGGAAATTAATGAAATTCAAATGAAAACCCTCAAGTGAAACCCTTATTTAATGGAAATGTTGCATTTCAACTCAAATGACTGCAGATCAACCATGAAACCTGTTGCCACCCGAACTCTTATTTTAGAGACGAAGTACTAAAGCTCAAAACTCTAGTGGGAACTATAGAGAGTTACCCAATGTCACCATGGTAGATCTCAACTCGCTTTTGACCATCTCTTCTCTGGAACAAGGGGGGAATCCCTAAGGGTACTATGTCTTTGCACAATGTTCAGAATATTAGGGTCAGAAAGACTAAGATGAAATCTAGTTTTGTTATGAGAAATTTCAATTATAAATTCCAGATTTATCTAAACTGAAAATTAGCCAAGAAAAATGACTACACAATGGGGGCTCCTTGGATGAAAATAAATCTGATTTGATTGTCATATTTAGATGTAAATTTCAGATTTGTTTTGACAGAAATCAAGCCTAATAAGATTTTTAGGCTTATGGAGAAATCTGGTTTTGAGTGATTCTAACAATATATTCCAGATTTACCAAAATCATAAATAACTAAAATTTTTAAGGTTTTCTTTGTTTCTTTTTTGGGATGAGAATAGGATTAGTGTCTAGGACAAAGCTGGGAATATGGAGTCTAGCAGAACAGCAAAGATCTAAATAGTTTTATGAAGATTCAAGATATGAAGTAAACAACTCAAAACAACTTGTTCACCCACATATAATACTGCTCAATATAGCAGATTTTCTTGAGGAGGATTTGATTTAAGAAAAACATCTAAATTTTCTATGAAACCGCGAATCCAAATTAAGAAATTAAGCATGAAGACACACCTCCATAATTTAGATGAGAAAGGGTAACGGGAGTTTCAATCACAATTACACTCTTTCATTGTGAACAACATTACCCGTTTTCCACCCCTTTGTAAGCAAACTTGATGCAAAAAATCCGTCATAGATCTTCAGCAATAAAGCTCCAAAACAAGTACCAAATAGCCCCAACAATAACCAATCAAATTTCTCTAGTGTTTCTTCAAAGTATCAACAACCATTGCAAGAGGAGGAGCCTTGTTTATATAGGCTGTTGGGTTAACAAACTCAATAAAATGACAAAAATTCAATTCAAAACCCTGACTCTAACCTAGGAATGCATAGAAAACAATATCTCTTGACTAACTTGTGAGGATATGGTCAACAAATAAATAAAATAAAGGTGGAAATGCCATGTGTACATATCTATAAGCATGAGAGCTCCAAAAGGTGGTGCATCCTTCTAAATATAGCATGGGAATTTCTCAAAGCTCCAATGTCCTCCTTAAATTGACCATGTCAAGATGTCATGGAAATAATATAATACTCCTCCAGTTAGTGCACCATCCTTGATATTTCAAAGAAATAATAAAATATAGCAGGAGAAGAATGCTCCCCAAGGAATTAGTCTACACATGTGATAGCAAGATAAGAGTGCTCCTCAATATGTGTGCAACCAACTTCATTGTTCATGTGGTTTATAATGTGATGAAAAATCAACAATGTAACAAAATAATGCATCTATCCATGTGCCAAATCAATCCAATCACAACTAACTCCCAAAAGAAGGGAACAACCCTAATTAAGAAATAAAATATCCATAATATGAGATGGCAGTTGCATCTCAACATATGTGCTAGTCCACGTGAGCGCTCCACCAAATAACCTCAATCCATCAAAAATGCCAATACGAGTGTGAAACCAAGACAAAAAAATAGGATGTTCTAGTAATAAGCCTTTGTGTTTATAACACACTCCCATCCCCTTGTATTATCTCAGGTTGTGGAAGGTGTTACTTATTTGATTTAACCCGACCCCCAAGGTTTGTTATGAGCATGGGTTTACAAATACGTATTTTTCTCAAAGTCTTCAAATCTCAAAACAAACACCACCATCGCGTTCAACTCGTCAAGAGAATTCCGATGATATACATTTCACTTCAATCCGACACTCGGATTGAAAGTTATTCCCATCATAATTTTGGCCAATTATATTAGGCCATACCATCAATGGATTTCCATGTGGCATCCACGTGGTCCTTGTTAGGTCACCATGGCATTGTCACGTCAACTAAGTGTGTGGCCCACTTGTAACATACCCCCTACTAACCCTAACCCCAACTAAGGGTACAGGGAAGCAGTTACTATGATGACTCGACTCCTATTATCACGTTATGGAAATGGGGTCTAAATTTTTTCACCTTTTTCGACTTTCTCAAAACTTGTAACCGATGACATCGTTGTTGAGAAATATAAGGGCAACAAGATTAGGTGATTTCTCTTACTTTAATAACTGCTTCTGATATATTTTTAATTAACTTGATGAGCTTCTTCTTTCACTTGATTATTATTATGTTTTTATCATCAAACAACTACCAAACTATGAAGATAAAATAGACAAGAGGACACAAAATGTAGGCTACAAGCCAGGGCCAAAACCTCTCCTCTTGAGAGGAAAACCCACAAGAATTCTCTCTTCTTATAGAATATTCAGGTGACGAATTCCAAGACCTAAGACCCTTGTCAAAGACCCCTCCAAGACCAAGTCAAAATTCTCCTTCTTGATAAACTGTTTCAGCTACTTTGACCTAGCAGCGTCCAGCAATTTCGACTTCAAGTAGTTTCTTCTGCAATTTCGGTTTAGCAGCTAATTTATAAACCCCAACACGAGAGAGAGAGAGGGGTCCAAAACTTCGATCTTGCTTTTCTTCTTCTTTTCCTTCAATTTCGTCCTTTTTCCCTGTCTTCCATCTTCTCTCTTGAGGAGATCGAACTTCTTTCTTGCTTAAATGAATGTCCCTCCAAATGAAGTCGAGGTTCCCTTATATATAGGCTTCTTAGGAGGTCGAATTGCTTCCCATGAGGTTGACTTGATCCTTCTTGTAGACCAACTTGTTTGACAAGGTCTTGTAGGGTCTTTATGACACTTTTGACTTTACAAAAAAATTATTTACAAGATACAACATGCTCCAAGGGGTCTTACATGTATGACAATGACTCTTTTGACTTCATAATTCTATGACAAACCTAGGAGCACTCAATGGGTGCTTGACCTACAAATAAATTTATCTTGAGCATGAAACCCATGCATCAAGAATGACAATAATAAATTTATTTTCTCTTTAATATCAAATATATAAAATCATGATTACAGTAGACATTATGAATACTGAACCTAGTTACACATTTCAACACTCCCTCTTAACTAGGGAGGTATTCATAATCCATACATGGTACTTGGACATTCTCATACTAAAGAATTCTCATAAGAAGAGTCACATTGGTAAGCCATCTCATAAGCTATTTTCTCAGCTTATACTAGTGCATCTCATCATATTAACCAACATTGTCACATAGAAAGGCCTTGACTAACAACTCGATCTCTCCACAAGATTAGGGCACAATGTTGGGGAGACCAATGATTCATAGACACCTTCATCATTGTCTCTCAAGGCACATACCCCATCCAAATGTTCACAAGGTATGTCCTTTTAAGACCATTCCTGTCTTGGAATAACACATCCTCAAGTAATTTCCTCTTCGACTACTCTTGCCTATTGGATGCCCTACCACATCCTCAAAGAGTATTGGAATCAATCTTAGATGCATACCCAATCCTCCATTCTTTCTGTTGATTTTTGGGTAGCATTGGATGTGCTCTAGCTCCGAAATTTTGTGAAAGGGCTAGAACACATGATATCTCCAAGACCGAGAAATCGTTTGGAGAAATTCCACTCAGAGTGAAAGTTATTCAAATAATTGATTATTTTTAATGGAGCCTAAGTGAAAACTTAGGGAATTAAAATAATTAAAGTGAATGAGTTTAACATGTGGGTGAGAAGCTTCTAAGTGACGAGGATCAAGTCCTATTTAATCTTAGTCGTTGATTAAGGATTAGATCATGACCGTTGATTCATCAACAGGAAAATTATAAAGGAAGGCTTGAGGGTTAGTTGGAGAACACACACACAGTGAATCAAGAGATCGAATTCTTGTGACGGAGTAGTGCTCGAACGAAGATAAGATTTAAGTGATTCATTTGCAACGAGGGGAAGAAGCAGTTATTGGTCGGAGGACCAAGAGTACATAGCAGAGCAAGGGCGACAGAGACAATAGAGGAAGCAGCGCAACCACCAGGAGAGGTGACACAATCCCTAGAGAGGGTGATGTAGGACCACGCAGGGCTCACGCAGGGGTAGCACAGAGCATCCGAGAGACAATCCAGATTTAGCTGAAGATCGATGTTTCTAAGCCGAGAGGGCTAAAACTCGATTTACCGTGAGACAAATCAGCATAGAGAAGGGGTGTCATAGTCCTCAGCCAGACCCACGCAGTCCTACACATCTACTGCGCAGAGGGAGCTGGGATTTCACCAGTTTCTAATCCGGATCAGCTGAGACTTGCAGTGTGAGGTAAAATTCACTATTTTATTTGTCTGCTGAGGATTTTCTCTGTTGGGTGAGACATATTTTGGCACCCTAGTTGTATTCAGAATACTGCTGCTTAATATTACAAACCCTCATATCTGTTGCACCGATTTTCCCGCATTGGGTTTTTCCGGGGACAATTGTCCAAAAATAAGTGTCCTTTGTGTGATTGCTTCATTTATTTTTCAATTCTTGATCTATATATTGGTGTAGGTTGTAGTGTATTTACATTAATATTTTTACTGAAGTATTCAAAAAAATAACTTGTTAATATAAACACAAGTAGATATTGTAATCACTTTTTCTGCATTACGATTTCTCGTTTAGATTCAGAAATTTTCACATGGTATCAAAGCAATTGTAGATCAAGAAGGACTGAAACGATCAACAAAAGGATAGAGAAGAATTTGTTGTAGGAAAGCAGTTGTCTCGAGTGACAACGCTAAACCAAAAAGGCAGAGGAAGGGTGATGCAGTCACCAGAGGGGCTCACGTAGAGACTGCGTCAGCCTGCTAAGGTAACGTTGTAGTTGCAGGAGGCAGCGTAGTAGTTGCTAGGCTAGCGCAGAGGCTATTGAGCCTCAATTATCCAATCATCGTGGCTAGAAAAGCAATACGATTTCTATCTGGAGTCGCTGGTGGGGCATTGTTTCTATTGGTGCATAATAATGTCTAGTGGGGCAGAAGCAAAGTAGAGGGAAGCAGTTCCTCAGAAGATTTCTTGCCAAGAATTCTAGATCTAGTGCTGAGCAGCAACAAAGCAAGATCAGAGAGGAGTGTGTTGAGATTTTGAGGTAGCATCGGGTGTGCTCTAGCCCTGATATTTTGTGGAAGGGTTAAGACACGCAAGACCTCCAAAACCCAGAAAGCATTTGGAGAAATTTTGTCTGGTGTGTGAGATATTAAAATAATTAATTTTTTTAATGAGGACCCTAAGTCTAACTTAGGGAATTATAAAAATTAAAGTGAATTAATTAAACACATGTGATGAAATATTCTAAGTGATGCGAATCAAGCAATATTTTAATCTGAGCCGTCGATTAGAGATTAAATTACGGTCGTTGATGTTTCAATGAAAAAAGTATAAGAGAAAGGCTTGGGGTTAGTTGGACACACACACACATTGGCAGAGCACTGAAGCTAAGTCGAATTTCTGGGGCGGGGTTTTTCTGAGAAATTCGAAACGAGTCGCAGTGCAGTGAGGGGTAAAGATCGACGAGGGATGAGTTGATCCAAGGCCGAGAATACATCAAGACAGAGAGGCAGTGAGTACCAGTCAGTGCAGAGCCAGCTAGGAGGATGTAGTTCAACTAGTTCCACATAGAGACTATGGAGAGGATGTGTAAGCCCAGCCAGGGTGACACAAGCCTAGCCAGTGCAACGAAGGGGCAGCGCAGCACCAGCCAAGGTGATGTAGTCCCAGCCGGAGCAAGGCAGAGGTAGTGCAAAGGCAGCGTAGCACTAGTCAGGGTGACGCAGTGGGGATGCTGGCCAATTAAGAGTTGATGCAGAGGTTGCAGAGGCAGCGCTGAGGGTTCCAGTGGGCCAGAAGGGGCTCGTGATCTGTAAATCCTGTTTGCGGGTGTGATACAGCCATATCTTCTGTCTACGAGTGAAAGGTACTTATTGCAGTGTAATTTCTCTGTAGGGCCAACCATGTCTGGTGCCCAAATTGTTGTATTCATATTCTGCATAATAATATAAACCCTCTAGAGCTGTTGTACCGATTTTCCTGCCTTAGGTTTTTCTGGGGACATTTGTCCGAAAAATCGTGTGTAATCTTGTCACGATGCTTCACTAAATTCTGAAATAAATACAGCTGCAACATTCACTTAATCAAAAGAAGAAGAACAAATAGAACACATATAACACAATAGAAACAATAACATGAACGCAATTATTTCTAGACAATTTTCCTTGGAAAAAACCAATGTGGGAAAACCGGTGCAGCAGATGAGGGTTTATATTATTCTTCAGAGTGGCAAAATCTTTTACAAAAAAATATGACAAGCAGATGTCTGGCATACACCTGAGATAATTTTTACGAACACTTCGGAAGAATTTCTGACACACTAGTGACTAGAGGCACCCTTCCTCCCTCTGCGTCACTCTGCGTGGAGGGCTAGTGCTACTACTCATCACTGTTGCCTCTGCGTCCTCCTTTTGCCTTCTTCTCGCTCTGTTGAGTTCCCCTTCCTCCTTCTGCGTTTGCAACCCCGCCTCTACAACCTTACCCTCTGAAATCGAATTCTCTTACTTCAGAATCGATTTCCTTCGGGTACTGAGAGTGTGCCCGGCTTGCTTTCCAAATGACCCTCAAGCCATCTCTTATAGTCTTCTCGCTGATGAATCAACGGCCTAGATTAGATCTCTAATCAATAGCTCAGATTAAAATATGACTTGATCTTCACTTTCTAGAAGATTCACACTCTACTTTATTAATACCCTTTAATTATTTAATTTCCCTAAGTTTAGACTTAAGGATCACTTTAAAATAATTAATTAATTTAATAAACCATGATCCGAGTGGAATTTCCACAAACGATTTCTGGGTTCTCTAGAATACTGATGTCCAAGCCTCTTCCCAAAATATGGGACTTGGAACACTTTCCAATGCTACAAAATCAACAGAAGCCAAAAGGATTACGAGTTTGGACAAGCCGAAGGAGAAAAGGAAAATCGAAATTGTGATGTCTCTCTCTCTCTCATGTGCTCTATATTGGAAGATCAAAGTCCCGAGCATTGTTTTGTTGCTTCCAAGAAAAGAATAGGTCAAAGTTTCTATTGCTAGATGCTGGTGCCTTGAGAAGTTGTATTGTGTCAAAATCGAACTCCCTAAGTCAAGATAGAAGTCTTTTCTCCAAGATCGAAGTCTCTCAAGCAAGGTCAAAGTTTTTCGGTCGAAGGAAGTGTTGCATAGTGTTGATTTCTGGTAGCATTGGATGTGCTCTAAGTATCAAAATTTGCAGGGAGGCTTAGAAACATGTATTCCAAAGAATCCAGAAAGGATTTTGGAAAATTCCACTCGGATCATGTTTTATGAAAATAATTAATTATTTTTAATGAGACCCTAAGTCTAAACTTAGGAAATTAAAATAATTAATAGATATTAATTAAAACAAAGTGTGAATCATCTAAAAAAGTCAAGGATCAATTCAAGTTAATCTTAGCTGTTGATTAATGATTTAATCTCGGCTGTTGAAGACTCAACGAGAAAATTATAAGGACTTGATGGATCATTTGGAAAACACATCGAGACGAAGAAAGAATCCAGAGATAGAAATCCTTTAGTGAGCAGTGCTCAGGGAAAAGATCGATCAAGAAGATTCTCATGGAAAGGAGCGGGGATAATTTCCGGTATGAGATTTTCCTGAGTCGTAAATACACTGCAAAGAAGACAGAAAGCAGTGTGCAGACAGGCAGTGTAGCAGCTACGCAAAGCCAACAGAGGCAACACAACAACCTTGAGGAGATCCGTGATTCAATTAAGGATCAATCAGATCCAGTGCTGGAGAGCCAGGGTGTGAGACTGTAAGGGGCCAGTAGATCAGATCCAGCCAGCAAAAGAGCCAACTAGCAGAGGTGACGCAAAGAATGGGTAGAGGCAGCGTAGGGCTCATCAACGCAGGGTTTGGTCATTTCGGGTTTCCAGTGTCAGTGTGATATAAACTCACAAGCTCTTTGTCAGTTAGATTCTCTGTGTGGATGGTCAACAAAGCATCCTAGATTGTATTCAAAATTATTGCATAATAAATAAATCCTCAACTGCTGCACCGGTTTTCCCGCATTGGGGTTTTTTGGGGACATTAGTCCAAAAATAACTACCATGTGTGTCTATGATTTATTCTTGCTTAGATCTTGTTTCAACACTTATTTATTTTCCGCAGTTAATTTGTGAAGGTTGTAGTGTATGAGTTTTCCATATTTACCATAGAACATAGTAAATGATTTGTTGAAGGAATTAACAAATATAAGAATTCTCATCAGTTGCTGCAGTAGGATTCCAGATCTAGGAATTTTCACATGGTATCAGAGCTTGTTTAGGAGTGCAGGAGGAGTAAGAGAGCAGATCGAGTAGATCCAGCGTTGAAGAAGAAGTCGAGGATCAAAGAGCTGTGCAAGCAGCATATCAATCTCCCCAGTAATTGCATAGTCCAATCTAGGAGGGCTATATTTGCAAGGAAATTTTTCTCTGAGTGAGCTGAAAGAGAGGTAGGATTTTCCAGTTTGCAATTTGTCAGAGGCATAGGGAGAAGCGTAACATATTCAACACAGATCAACAAGTTGGTGGGACGCAGTTTCTGTGTAACAGTGATTGCTCGTGTAGAAAGCATCAGAAGAGAATAGTTGAAGACACGTTTGAGGGAATTTTCTTCCTCAGGGAATTCCTAGCCGAGGAATTCTAATTCTCGATAGCTGAGCAACAATATTGAGTGGCAGATCTACTATCTCCAAAAGGGAGTGTGTAGGCCAGGCTAGCAGCTACGCAGAGGAGAGAGAGGGAGCTAGTTTGACATTTCTTTTCGGTCAACAGAAATGGCAGCAAGCGGGCTGAGAGATCAAGATCGGTTGGAGGGAGCCTCTAACTATGTGATCTAGCAGGCTATGATCAGATTCCTATTAGATGAACATGATCTCAAAGCTTTCATTGATGATGTGGTAGTTGTACCAGTAGACGCAGATCCACTAAAATCATACAAGAAAGATATGGCAAAGGAAAAACGTTTGATCCTCAATGTAGTAAGGGATCATGTCACATGTCACATCGCCAACAAAGTGATAGATAGAGAGATGTGGCAGGCCTTTGAGACTCTATATCAGAGATCTTCTGAGCAGCGAAAGATGTTCTTGGAGGAGAAGCTGCATTGTACAAGGATGCAGAATGACGAGCGCATTGATCCATTCCTAGTTAGACTTCGAGAGAACCAAGATCAGTTGGCAGTTGTAGGATCAGCGTCTCAAGCCACCGAGATGGTCAGATTTTCCCTAAACTCAGTTTCAGATGAGTGGCAGGTCTACGTCCAGAGCATCCTGGGTTGAGAAAGACTGCTGGATTGGGAAACGATGTGGGCTTCTCTTCATCAAGAAGATATGAGGCGAGACATGCTCAAGTGTAAACTTGAGAGCAACAACATCAGTGGGTCGAAGCCCAAGGAGGAGAAGGAGAATGCAACCCTTGCATCAAAAGGGCAACAGGAGCAGTGGAGATGTAAGAAAGAGGTCTCAAAGATCAAATGCTTCTAGTGTGGCGAAATGGGACATTACGCCTCACAGTGTCCTCTCAAGAAGAAGGACAAAGATGAGAAGCATGATCTGCAGGTTGCAACCACCGAGATCGAAGAAGAGGAGTTTGCTATGATTTCCCATATATCTCCTGAGGAGAATTGGGGTGATTTAGAGTTGTAGTTCAGTAGAACTGCAGTTGGGCAGGGTCCTTGAGGAGTCCACTTCTCGGATCATCACCTTGCTGTGGGAGCCCAAATTAGAAGTAGTAGGATGGACAAGTTTCAGTTGGTACAAAGGAGTGCAAAAGTGACAACGCAATGGCTAAAGAGCGCTAGAGACTAAACATCACAGATTAGAGTTGGAAGTAGTGCAGGGAGGCACAGTGCAGAGTCAGCAGCAGTGCAGAGGCTTCAGAGGGTCAACGCAAAGACTAGAAACAATCACACTTCAGTACCGAGATGCATCATGCTGAACACTTAGTTCCGAACTTGGATGTTTTTTTGTTGCAATGAGAAACAAAGTTGCAGTGTAGTAACAGTTGGCTGCAGTACACAGGGTCAATAGTAGCGTAGATGCAGCAACGTAGTGTTGGTGGGAAATAGTGACAGACATCAACAGCGTAGAGGGAGATGTTGTAGAATCAAATCAGTAATTCAGTTGGGTGTATTGTTAGAGCACATTACTCGTTGAGAGGGAGTGTTGATTTCTGGTAGCATCAGATGTGCTCTAAGTCTCAAAATTTGCAGGGAGGCTTAGGCACATGTATTCCAAAGAACGCAGAAGGGATTTTGGAAAATTTTACTTAGATCATGTTTTATGAAAATAATTAATTATTTTTAATGAGACCCTAAGTCTAAACTTAGGAAGTTAAAATAATTAATGGATATTAATTAAAACAGAGTGTGAATCTTCTAGAAAAGTCAAAGATCAAGTCAAGTTAATCTTAGCCATTGATTAACGATTTAATCTCAGCCGTGGAAGACTCAACGAGAAGATTATAAGGTCTTGATGGATCATTTGGAAAAAATATTGAGACGGAGAAAGAATCCGAAGATCAAAATTCTTTAGTGAGCAGTGCTCAGGGAGAAGATCGATCAAGAGGATTCTCACAGAGAGGGGCAAGGAAAATTGCCAGTTGGAGATTTTCTTGAGCCGAGAATACACTGCAGAGAAGACAGAAAGCAGTCGCAGAGAGGCAGCGTTGTAGCTACGCAAAGTCTGTGCAGAGCCAGTAGAGGTAGCGCAACAGCCTTGAGGAGATCCGTGATTCAGCTGAGGATCAATTAGATCCAGTGCCAGAGAGCTGGGGTGCGAGACTGGAAGGGGTCAATAGATCAAATCCAGCCAGTAGAAGACCCACCTAGCAGAAGAGACAACTAGCAGAGGTGACACAGTTCCCAGGCAGAGTGACGCAAAGGCAGCGTAGGGATCATCAACTCAGAATTTTGTCAATTCGGGTTTCCACTGTCAGTGTGAGGTAAATTCACAAGCACTTTCTTAGTCAGATTCTCTGTGTGGATGGCCAACAAGGCATCCCATATTGTATTTAGAATTAGTGCATAATAAATAAACCCTCAGCTGCTGCACCGATTTTCCTGCATTGGGTTTTTCCGGGGACATTAGTCCAAAAATAACGGTGTCATATGTGTCTATGATTTATTCTTGCTCAAATCTTGTTTTAGAACTTATTTATTTTCCGCAGTTAATTTGTGAAAGCTGTAGTGTATGAGTTTTTGATATTTACCGTAGAACATAGTAAATAATTTGTTCATGGAATTAACAAATAGAAGAATTCTCATCAGTTGTTTCAATAGGATTCTAGATCTAGGAATTTTCACACATAGTGCTACTGCTGTCAAGTCGAAAATAGGATCAAGAAGAAGGTTGACTTGGTGTGGAGGAATTGTGAGTCAAGGTCTAGAGTCTCATAAAACTATTGAAGGAAGAATTGTTGACTGGGTTTTCCCATAGAGTAGGTGTTGTCGCACAAAATGTCTAGGCACCGCGACAACGGCTCAGATCAGGGGCTGTCACCCTGATCCCCAATATCTCTATCTAAGTTGTCTCCTTGCAAGCTAAGGGAGGTAGATCCTAACAAAAATGAAGGAAAAGAATTGGTTGCAAGTCAACCAACCCAGGAGACACAGTCAAATAACCAAGTACTTTATGAGATTAACGAGATTTCACAGATCAATTATATTAAAACCAGTGCCTTATGGAGTTAAAAGATCCCGTTATGCAATTAAAGCCAAGTAATTTATGTATAACTGCTGCTATGAAAACACAATTGACCACAATGATATTCAATAGAAAGCACCACATAGATCTAGAAAAGGAACACCAAGGTTTGTAACCCCAAAGTCTTTATGCTTTATTCATTGAAAAGAATCACAAGAGCTTCCAAGAACAAGTGCACGATCCAAAGATCGGATGCAAATGTCACATCAAGACCTCTAATTTATAAGACAAAAATCTCCAACGGCTACTTCGGTTGATCCATGTCAAAATAATCTCGATTGTCGAAAAGATTTGATCATCTTTTAATTTGGACCATCGAAATTATAAATTTGAGGAAAAAAAGAATTTATCATTTAAATCCATTTTAATTAACTCAAAAATACTATTTTTGAGTTAATTACCTCAAAATTTTGACTTTGACTTAACCGCCTAGGCCCAAGGGTCCAAAATTCCTTGAAATTCTCAATATTCCCTTGGCCTGGGACCTTTAAAAATTCATTTTTTAAGGACCAACGAATTTTTCCTTTGAATAATTTTATACTCACCTAGGACCTAAAATTAATTTAATTTCTGGCTTAAGATTTTTTAATTAATTTTACCAGAAAATTTAATTAATTGATTGAGAGGAGATTTTAATTATTTTTTTCCAACCCTCTTTACATAAGATAAATATATTTAGACACATGAAGGGGGAATACCCATTGGTATAGACCCTCAAATAGGTACTCAATTCTGCGACTCAAAACATGATCTAGTAGACCAAGTAGCTTGTAATAAAATAATCTAGCCAAATAGCTAGGATTATTCCCAAACTACTTTTACAAGGACTTGATAGAAAACACTAGGACTCACTTAGCATGCTGATGACAAAATCCACCCTAGCTTTGGGGTGAGGCTGGAGGGGAAAACTCTACCGATAACTTGTGTCGAAAAACACAAGTAAATCAGTGAGACAAAAAACCTCCTAGGATAGAAATCGTCACCAACATACTTGGCTTACCTAGGTTGTTACATACATGATGGTCTTACTTAGATCATTTACATCATAAACATGCAGAATGAATTTACATCATTCATAAAACTGTCGACTGATAATGGAATCTGAATGGCGTGAACACGTCGAACATGATGAAACCCATTTGAAAAAATGGGGGTGTACTGCTATGGGGTCGTTGACAAAGTGTGGTCAACATTTGGCTCTACTTGGGGACACGTTGCTTCATCGGAGGAATGTGAGAATCTAGAATCTGTATCCAAGCAACACACAAAATTACATAAGTAGCATCCATCCAAATATCATCATATAACATTAAGCACATGAAAAATATAAGCTCTTCTAACATTTATTATTCTACTTAACATGAAAAGTAAATCTACTCTAACTACAAAATGAAATGCTGAAATAACAAGGTGCAAGGTTAGAGATACAATACAAAAGATGCCCTGTGGCATCAGATGTGCTCAATATAGTGCACGCTGAGCATTTGCCTGCTTTCAGGCAAGTCTGTAGGCTGCTTTTTAGATGTGCCATGTCCAATCTTGCATATGGTAGGATTCTGTCTTATCCGAATGTCAAGTTTCTCTCGGCCATCAGACGAATCAAACCGCTTACTTCTTCTTTTCTACTTTTTTCTCTTCGTCTGAGGGGGCTGTGATGTCAACAATGAGACCACTGTGGATTTCTTGTCCTTATCTTGAAAATGCTTGTACAAAACATCTGATGAACCTGGAATGTGACCAATCTTATTCTGAATATACTCTGTTAAAGGTGACACATAAGCTTGGTCTTTCTCAACGTCCTTTGTAGCCATAGTTAATTCTTCCTTAATGGGAAAAGTGACCTCCGTGTGATGAGATGGAAATTGCTTCAGCACACTGGCAGGCCTATGATCTGTTGACAATTCTGACTTGGGTTGGAAATTCTACATGTGTGATCTTTCCATTTTTTCCAACTTATTTTGAATATCAGTAGAATGCTTAACATTATCAATAGTAATTTCCCTCGCATGACTCTCTTTAATAGTCAACAAATTGTGTTGAAGAGACATCTGATTAGAATGATTAACTTCCATCATCTTTAACCTGTTTTCCATGACATTTATTTCCTGTGCATGACTCTCTTCAATTGTCAACAATTTGCATTCATCATTTTTTGTTGATTCATCATTATCTGCTTTCATGGCCATGAAGAAATTTTGCATACAGTTCATCGCTTTCTCATGATTTGTTTCCATGATTGTCATTTCCTTGATATGTTTTCTTCTAAGGCCAATAACTTGCTCTGTATAGAACCAATTTCCCTGGTGTGATCCGCTATTCTTTTTTCTTGATTAAGTTCCATATTCTTAATGATTTGAGCCTGGTTGGCTTCCATATTCTTGATTACCTGAGCTTGATTTAGTTGTATATCCTTAACCATCTAAATCAATTCGTTAACAAGATGCTTATCCTTGTCAACACTGATTTGACAACTTGTTTTTGTTTCACCACTATCATGGATTTGTGCTGTCATGGTACAAGTGGATTCATCATGAGAACTATCTGGAAATCTCCTGCCGATAGTTGAGTTCTCTACAAGATCAATTTCATTATTTTGCATAATACTGGGAGCACAAGCTTAGTCATCTTGTTTTATATATTTATCTCTAAAAGCATTGATAATGTCTTGTAAACAATACTCCTCAGGACAATTTCGAAACCAATCGATAGCATCACCTTTTAAGGAATAGCCAAAGATACGTATCTTGACATCTTCATGATTATATTGTGAAGGACGACAATATTTATTTATAAAAAAAGTGACCATCCATAGATGCTGTAGAGCAATGCCTGGATTACCAGCTGAGAAAAAAGGCAGTTTAGAAATGACATCTTCTGGCATGTCATGAAAGGTATCATCCATGATGACTTGTTTAAAGGTTAAGTGGATGTTAGAGAAATAGATCCGTGTTCAAGAATAGTCAGAAGGTCCTCAAGAAGCGAGCTTCTTAGTAGGAACTCTTGTAAGAAATGAAAGAATTGGAGTCGCCACTTGAACATGAAATTAATTATAAAACAAAAGAAATAATCGAGAGTAGCAGATGGATATCAGGGGGGGATTCTTGTATGGGAGTAAATAGATGAATAAGTGGAGTCACCACCCAAACAAGAAGCCAGCAGAAATGTCCAGGTGCTAAAGATACGATGATGAAATGATTAGTGAGATGATGAAAGATAAGATGATGAAATGATGCCAGAAAATGTGATCCCTTGTGACAGGCTAATGAATGGCGAAAAAAGATTAGAAGATTGGAAAATTTTGCTAAGACCAAGGACAAAAAAAACTCTATCCTCGGCAACGGCGCCAAAAAATGTTGTCGCACAGAATGTCTAGGCACTGCGACAACGGCTCAGATCGGGGGCTATCACCCTGATCTCCAATCTCTCTATCTAAGCTGTCTCCTTGCAAGCTAAGGGAGGTAGACCCTAACAAAAATAAAGGAAAAGAATTGGTTGCAAGTCAACCAACCCAGGAGACACAGTCAAATTACCAAATACTTGATGAGATTAACGAGATTTCACAGATCAATTATATTAAAACCAGTGCCTTATGGAGTTAAAAGATCCCGTTATGCAATTAAAGCCAAGTAATTGATGTATAACTGCTGCTATGAAAACACAAATGACCACAATGATATTCAATAGAAAGCACCACATAGATCTAGAAAAGGAACACCAAAGTTTGTAACCCCAAAGTCTTTATGCTTTATTCATCAAAAAGAATCATAAGAGCTTCCAAGAACAAGTGCACGATCCAAAGATCAGATGCAAATGTCACATCAAGACCTCTAATTTATAAGACAAAAATCTCTAACGGCTAGTTCGGTTGATCTATGTCAAAATAATCTTGACCGTCGAAAAGATTTGATCATCTTTTAATCTGGACCGTCGAAATTATAAATTTGAGGAAAAAACGAATTTATCATTTAAATCCATTTTAATTAACTCAAAAATACTATTTTTGAGTTAATTACCTCAAAATTTTGACTTTGACTTAACCACCTAGGCCCAAGGGTCCAAAATTCCTTGAAATTCTCAATATTCCCTTGGCCTGGGACCTTTAAAAATTCATTTTTTAAGGACCAACGAATTTCGCCTTTGAAGAATTTTATACTCACCTAGAACCTAAAATTAATTAAATTTCTGGCTTAAGATTTTTTAATTAATTTTACTAGAAAATTTAATTAATTAACTGAGAAGAGATTTTGATTATTTTTTCCAATCCTCTTTATATAAGATAAATATATTTAGACACATGAAGGGGGAATACCCATTCGTATAGACCCTCAAATAGGTACCCAATTTTGCGACTCAAAACATGATCTAGTAGACCAAGTAGCTTGTAATAAAATAATCTAGCCAAATAGCTAGGATTATTCTCAAACTACTTTTACAAGGACTTGATAGAAAACACTAGGACTCACTTAGCATGCTGATGAAAAAATCCACCCTAGCTTTGGGGTAAGGCTGGAGGGGAAAAGTCTGCCGATAACTTGTGTCGAAAAACACAAGTAAATCAGTGAGACAAAAAACCTCCTAGGATAGAAATCGTTGCCAACATACTCGGCTTACCTAGGTTGTTACATACATGACAGTCTTACTTAGATCATTTACATCATAAACATGCAGAATGGGTTTACATCATTCATAAAACTGTCGACTGATAATGGAATCTGAATGGCGCGAACACGTCGAACATGATGAAACCCATTTGAAAAAATGGGAGTGTACTGCTATGGGGTCATTGACAAAGTGTGGTCAACAGTAGGCTTTTGCCCTAGATGTTCGCTTATATCTGGTGTCCTTGATCTATGTGCTATTTCTTTGATATTTTCTTAATGAACTAAGAGAAAAGAAGATAATAGGAAACTAATAAGAATATAGAACCATCACAAGTAAATTATCAAGAACAAGAAAATCTTTATGCCTTTCTGATTTTCTAACAAAGAAAATAGGAACTACAAGAGAGATTGTCCCAAACTCAAGAAGGAAAACAACAAAAGAGGAAGGGAAGAAGCCCATATCATTGAAGAAGTGGAAGAATCTGAAAAGAAGAAATTCAAGAAGGAAGAAGTAAAATATCTCTACTATGATTGAGAGAAGTCTTCTCTGCCTAGTTCTTTTTAGTTTTTGTAAAATATAGCTTTCATGCTAGGAAGCATCAGAAGCATGATAAGATGCATCATTTTAGGGGATTGAATCATAATAGCATATGGTCAAAAGCAAGAGCTCATGACATCATTACGGGAAGCTTGAAAGATAGTTGAAGTATATGACAGTCGTTATTAGAAATATGTAGCTCTTGATAACCTCACTAGAAGAATAAGTAGTACTTATGGATAGAAGAGAGTAATCTAATATGAAGCTCATCACACATCATTGGAAAGGAGCATCTTCAAGATGAGGGTAATCAAGATCCTCTACTGGAATCTCCATTAGAAGGTTCATCTCTTGAAAGATGTCTTGTTGAGAATTCCACTTTAGATGGGATTCATTGTTTAAAAAATGATGGTATGATGAAAAAAAAATGCATAATGCTAAAGATGATTGAATCACTCTCAATCAAGGACAGGAGGCTGCTAAAGGAAGTCTATATTACCAAAGAAGAAAATAGGTATGTATGCATATGTTTAATGAGTTAAATCATGTCATTATATAGTTTCCGATAGTAAGGATGCATGCACTACTTCACAAGTATAATCAAAGGAAAGGGATCTCTCTCGTTAAAAGGATGCATAAAGTCATGGTTCATATATTTACTATATAAAATCAACATAATATGTTCTCATATGGAATATGAGGTGGATGACAAAGATGAAGGGACTATGACTGGAAGTTCTTGGGAAAAAATGTGTGAATAAAGGAATAGATCATGAAAGATGCAACTATGGAGAAGACAATTAACATCTAATGACTAAAAGATTTGACTATGATATCTCCGTGGGAAAGATATGAGACCCTGATGAAGTCTGGAAAAGGAGACCCTTGACATTGTATTTCTTGGAGATGTGTCAAATATGTGCGGGATGCTGTTATTGCAAGCAAATAAATGTCAAGATGAAAAGGCATCATAAAAGGTAACTTTGATTTAATGTCCATTTTGATTTTTGAAAAACATCTGGTGGGGTTAAAATAGGACTACTAAAAGAGATTTGAAGATGTCACCTACAACTAAGCACTCATGTGGTTGGATGAAAGATCCTAGAGGAAACATGACGTGGAAGAGGTAGTTGTATAAAGAAAAAACCAGATGGGGACTAAAAGATCACTTTCCAACAAAAAGAAGGATGACATTACCAATGTGGCCTATGATGGACAGTGATGGATGGTCGATGCCCTACAAAGATGAAGGCTCCATAATATTAAAAATAAAATTCATGACATCTAATGGAGGAACGCTACAAGCAGTTGAAGGTCCCATGATATCCACCAATGAATAAAAAGTTGATGTTGGAAACAGGTCCCTAGTTAAGAGGGAGCCTGGAAACAAGTTTCTAACTGGGTAGAAACTTGGAAGCAAGTCCCTAAGCTAAGAGGGATCTTGGGTACATTCCTTCATTGGAATAGGTATATCCTCCCTATTTGAGAGGAAGAGAGAGATACATCATTCTTATCTTCATTTGGGAAGAAAAGAATGGAGGATTGGGTAAGCATGTGGCATCCGATACTCGTTAAGGATGTGGTAGGGCATCCAAGATAAGAGTAGTCGTAGAGGACCAATATTCTTTGAGGACAGGTGTTTTGTGGATTAATCCCTCTTGCGGACAAGATTGATCTCCCTAGTACCCCAACATGTAACTAGAAACAAACAACCTTTTGAATGCCTCTTTCTCTAAACTATTATCAGTTTAGATTATTATAACTTAGAAATGAGCAGGTTATGCTCCTACCTTTCAATCGAGACATTTGATGTAGCCTTTTGCCTTTTGCTCCAAATCAATCCTTCAATGTTGAGAAGAACCTGCAATCACAAACAATGCAAAGGATCAAAGCACCGATAGTATATAATAATCATAAATACCAATTCAAATTAGTGATCAAGGAACCTAAGTATTGACATCATTTCAATGAATTTAGAAACAAGACAATGAGAAAAAGAGATCCATATGTATTATCAGGAATCAAAAAGAGCAATCTTACAACCTAAGCCTTGATGTTGTACAGACTTCTCTCGTATGTCTGCACAATCGTATCCTTGGTTTGACAAGCCTTCTTCTCTAGAATGACTAACATGAATTCTTGTGTACAAAGGTGTGGTCTTCAATGTACAAATAACTCAGAATTCACCCATTACCAACTACCCTCAAACCTGAAACTTCAGCGCAATTTATAGATAGATTGAGGAAGTTTCAGATCCATCAAGAAAGGGATGAGATCCTCCAACGAAGGGATTATGGTTCCTTTAGCAAAGGGATAAGCTCCATGAGTAGAGGGGTAAAGCTCGCACTGGTGCGACTCTAGAGACTTCCAGTTGGGAGAATATTCGACCAACTAGGCTTTTAGAAGTTACTTTTTCATTTTTACTTCCTTTTATGGGGGTGCACAGTTTTTATTAGCGAACAGAGCGATGATCTCCGTGGCTAATAGAAGAAGTATCAATGCATGCACAGGAAATGGTCACAAAAAGCGCACAAGTAATATTTTAAAGGTTTTAAAGAGATTTTATTCAATTTCCAAGACTTGGTTCAGGAACATGAATATTTTTTACTTCTAAGGGAACATAATATGAATGGTGATAGATCCATAATGAAAATCAAATGTCATGGTGACAAAATGATGTGTAACAACTGGGAATCCAAGATAAGAATAGTCCTGGAGGGACACACCCTGTGAACACCTGGGTGGGGTATGCTCCTGGAGAGACAATGATGAAGGTGTCTATAAATCATTGGTCTCACCAACATTGTGCTCTGATATTGTGGAGAGATAAAGTTGTTAGTCAAGGCCTTGCTATGTGAAAATGCTAGATGATATGATGCTATACAGATGGGTTACCAATCTGACTCTTCTTATGAGAATTCTTCAGATTGAGAATGTCCAAGTACCTTGTGTGGATTATGAATACCTCCCTAGTTAAGAGGGAGTGTTGAAATATGTAACTAGCTTCGGTCCTCATAATGACACGTGTAATCATGATTTTATTTATTTAATGAAAAGAGAAAAATAAATTTACTATTGGTATTCTTGAGGCATGGGTTTCATGCTCAAGTGAAATTTATATTTAGTTCAACATTGAGTGCTTCTAGGTTTATCATAAAGTAAATTGAGTCATTGTCATGTATTGAAGACCCATTTGGGCATGTTACATATTGTAAAGAAAATTTATTTGAGTCAAAATAGAGTTAAAAGACCCTCCAAGACCTCATCATGTGCAAAGATCAAGTCGGCCTACATGAAGGGGACAAGTTGGCTGAAAGAGAGTGATTCATACCCCTCACATGCCTATAAATATGAAGGAACTCAACCTCATTTGGACACTCACTCAAGCAGGTTTGTGTTGAGATTTTGGGGTAGCATCTAATGTGCTCTAGCTCCGAAATTTTGTGGAGGAGCTAGAGTACATGAGATCTCCAAGACCCAGAAAGTGTTTGGAGAAATTCCATCCAGTTTGATAGTTATTCAAATAATTAATCTTTTAAATTAAAGACCCTAAGTCTAACTTAGGAAAATTAAAATATTAAAGTAAATTAAATTAAACATGTGATGAGAATGTTCTAAGCGACGTGGATCAAACAACTTCTAATCTTAGTCGTTGATTAGAGATTCGATCACGACCATTGGTTTGCCAACAAGAAAAGTATAAGAGAAGGGCTTGGAGTCAGTTGGACGACACACACATTGGCAGAGCACTAAAGCTAAGTCAAAATTCTAGGGCGTGGTTTTCTAAGAATTTCAAACTGAGGTTGCAATGCGGTGAGGGGCAAAGATTGGTGAGGGATGATCTGATCCGGGGCCAAGAATACAACAACAGTAGAGAGGCAGCATAACAGGCAGCGCAGAGGCCAGCCAAAAGCTATGTAGCTCAGCCAGAGCCACGCAGAAGGCAACGTAGAGGCATCAGGAACCCTTTAGGGGTGATGCAGGCCTAGTCAAGGTAGTGCAAGGGTAGTGTAAGCCCAGAGAGGGTGACGCTGGCCCTTCTAGAGCAGCGCAGTGGTTGTTGCAGGCCAGAAAGGTTGACGTAGAGGGCTGAGGGACAACGCTGGGGTTTTCGGTGGGCCAGAAACGGCTCGAGTTCTGTAAATCCCGTTTGAGGGTGTGAATCAACCATATTTTCTATCTCTGAGTGAAAGAGGTATTACTGTCGTGTATTTTCTTTGTAGGGCCAACCATGTCGGTGCCCATATATTGTTGTATTCATATTCTGCATAATAATAAAACCTTCTAGAGCTAGCTGCACCGGTTTTCCTGCATTGGGTTTTTCCGAGGACATTTGTCCGAAAAATTTGTGTGTCACTTTTTCATGTGTGCATAATGTTCAGTAAATGATCTGTAAATGTGTAGGCTGCAGTTGTGTTTACTTTTCTGATTTTACTGAATAATTCAGAAAATTAACTTGTAAATGTAAATCAAGTAGGAAAAGTAAATTAAGACACTGCAATAGGATTTCTATGTTTAGAATTTTTCACATTTCGATCTCCTCAAGATAGAAGCTGGAAAAGGATAGAGAAGGAGAAGAAGAACAAGTTCGAAGTTTTGGGCCTCTCTGTCTCTTTCTCTTTTGTTAGGGTTTCTACAATTACTGGGCAAGACGAAATTTTGAAGTTGCATTGAAATTGTGAAGCTGCAAGGTCGAAGTTGTGAAGCTGCAAGGTCAAAGATGTGAAGCTACAAGGTCGAAGTTGTGAAGTTGCTTCTAGGTCGAAGCTATGAAGTTGCTTCTAGGTCGACGTTGTGAAACTGCTAGGTCAAAGCTGCTGAAGCTGCATCAAGGTTGAAGTTGCAGAAATTGTTGCTGGGATGGAATATGTTGGAGAAGTTGCTGGAAGGTCAAATTTTGTTGTTGGAAGTTGTTCAAGAAGGAAAAAGTTGACTTGGTCTTGGAGGGTCTTGGTGAAGGGTCATAGGTCTTCAAATTTGTGAATTGAAGTTCTATAAGAAGAGAAGAATTCTTATGGATTTTCCTCTCAGTTGGAGAGGTTTTGGACTTGGTTGATCGCCTACATCTTGTCTCCTATTGTCTCACTGTTATTTATGATTTGGTAGTTGTTTGATGATAGAGAACACTAATAATATTAAAGGAAAGAAGAAGTTAATCAAGTAAAGTAAAAATACATCACAAGCAGTTATCAAAGTAAGAGAAATCACCTAATCTAGCTGCCCTAGATTTCTCAACAACTCCTAGATCAAAAGTTATGGCAATTCAAATATTGGCCTATCAGATAGTGACACATCATCTATCCTACCACGTGGCTACTTAATCCATACGCCACGTCACCGCCCACGTGGCAACTGCCGACACACTCATACTAGGTTGCAACCCTTTAGCAAGTTCCATTATATAATCCACATTTATTATGTGTGTAATATGCGGTGCGGCCCCTCTCCCTGCACCTCATCCCAAATATTAAATCACTGGAATTTATCTTGTAATCTCTTGGTAGTTCTTCTAGGTAAACCTTCCGGGACTACATGGATCCTTTTGGACCCCACTACCAACATGTTTCAATACCTTTGCTCGACCTAGCCTTCCACATCACCCTGGTCGCTTCCTTTGCAACATAATTCACACAGTCGAGATGACCTGACCCCTTTTAACTTTCAGGGTGACATAGATAGCCTAAGAGGCTTCCCTGTGCCAATATGATGTGTCCACTGGCCCACCTTGCCACGTTCTCCCAGAGTAAAATCCTAGGAGTTTTCCACAGTCCCTCCACTTGAAACCTTTATGGTCCAAGGTTCGAGGTGACATCATCGCAACCAAACATTAGGGTCTCGTTAGATGACGTCACACTGCCCACGTGGCCTACTTCTAGAGCGCCACATGTCACATGATTTAAGCCCCATTGGACCCATGAAAAGGATAAAACAAGGTGTTACGTGGAACGCTACAAGGGCACCACATCACCTCTCTGCCATGTCGTACGCCTCGTCGACCTGGGTCTGACCACAAGCATTCGACCCCTTAGAATATGCATGTTCACGTTATGGGACGATTCAGGTTTTTCCATTCGATGTTTGTGCTACACGTTCAACAAAGCCCACTATGCCAACTCACCCCGGGAGTAAAATCCTGGGAGTTTGATTTGGGGAATCCCTTTGAAACCTCCAAGAAGAAAGTTCTGGGGATCATCCAACGATAGTAACGCGTTCAACTCTCAGTGGTCCAGATTTCTGTTGTTTAAGCACTTAATCATAGGAGCAAAGGGATTTTACACCATTTCCTTTCAAAGTCCTATGCTTCGTACTTAAGGTTTCCAGGCCCGCGTACTTCACCAATTCATAGTGCGAAAGTAAGAGGCCTTATAAGGCTCCAAGTGCGCTTGACTTTATGAATACAACGACTATACAAGCTCATCTAGTCTATCCTTCCTAAGCGTTGTCAAAGCTCGTCCATGGCCATAGACCTCTGTAGACATCCATATATATATATATATATATATATATAACACGACGTTTTCCCTTCTGAGCTTAGCAAAATCTTGGCCCAACTCGGCCTATAGCCTGCAAGAATACACACACACACACACATATATAAAGATGATGCCCCTTCTGAGCTTAGCAAAATATGGGCCCAACTCGGCCTATAGCCTGCAAGCACATATATATATATATATATATATATATATATATATATATATTTGCTAATCCTCTTGAGCTTACAAGTTTTAATCCAAGGCCTAATGGCCTCATTATTTTCATACAGTAATTCAACTAACTTAACAGAGGTGTCTACCTCTTCATACACAGGTCATTTAGACCAATCTACAGACTTAGGATAGATACAAGAATAAATCATTTCCTAAGGAAACATTCAAGAGCACTTCTACACAAGAATTCACCTTCCTTATTGTTAACAAGAGAAAGTTATCAACACAGTGACCAAATATACCAATAGGTTAGTACAAATTACTATTCATTAACAAATATTTCCATCTCTTTATGCTCAGCAGTCTTAGGTTAATTTCAAGCTCTGAATTGTTGATTTTCTAAGTGTAATATAGACTAGCACAATATTTATGAAATAATGATAATTACTTTTGATGTTGATCTTCTTTTAAATTATTCCAATATATCATTCAACAATAATACTTCATAAATTCCATCATATAAGAACAGTAGAACAATAGAGATGACAATGCACAAAGAGAAGACAATATTTACCTTGGGAAAACCCACCAAGTGGGATAACCCAACAACCTTTTTAATAGACAAATTTTTCTGTACAACAAGAGACCACACCTAGACCTATGGTCAAACTTGGTCCACCCCTCCAAGTCAAGCCTCCCAATCTGAGAATTTTGCTTTGTTTGTCTGACCCAAAATTTTGACCCTTCTACAGCTTACCAGTTACCCCAGAATTTTGGCCCCTGCAACTGCCCATAATTTCAGTCCCCTGCAACAAAACTGCTCAGAAAAATTGCGAACTAGAAGAAGAAGAGACTACCCACACGTTCGAGCTTGAGAGAGAGAGATAGAGCTAATTTTTCTTCGTCCTTCTTGATATTTGTTGAGATTTATATAAACTCTCTTCTTGAGGAAGTGAAAATTGGTGCCAAGAGAATGAGGTTGAGCAACCTTTATATAGTTATTTTTTGGGTCGAATGGCCGTGACCTTTTCCTTGGGCCTATTACCCACCACTTCATGGGTGATATCCCTAGGAGAAATTTTTCTTCATGATGGACATCAGCCGGCAGCCAACAACCCCTTGCAGACCTCATCTAGCTCACTGTGCCATTTCTCCACCACCTGATCCAACCATGTGATCCCTCACCCATCTGTATTGATCGTATGTTGAAGGTGGGCCTCCCGAACCTAAAGGTATGTCTTGTCGTTTGGTAATTGAGTATTGGATTTACTTATCAATGACACTTCTGGGCATGGATTGATGGGGGGATTCGGCAGAAAGAGTGGACTTAGTTTGTGCTTCTGTCCCCTTGACCTATTTTGGATGTTACCCTTGGATTTTAGTCCCGTGGGATCTCCTTTACCGAAAATTTGGTTTTAGGGTGGTACTACTTGGGAAACCCCGACTTTGGTTGTGTGGTCCCGCTCCCTTATCCACATATATTACTCCCCTTTCGTTCACTATACCCCCATTCATCATATCTCCCACCTGGGTCCACATAGGGTTAACCTCCCCATTCCCTTGCCCCCACCTTGGGTCATGCTTGGAACGATGCCTCAGAGTTTGAAGCAGCAAAAAGAAACAATTAAAAGCATAAATGGCCACATTCAACAGGAAAACGTATCACAAAATGCAAAAGATGGTCCGGACAAACATAATTAGCACGTGGGAAAAAGCCAATACATGAGCTCTACCCCATACCCATGGGCATCAAGTATTCCTAAGTCTAAACTTAGGAAATGAGAATAATTAAAGGGTATTAATTAAATCAGGTTCTAGATAAAGGTATGGATCGAGTCCTAGATAATCTCAACCATTTATTAAGATCTAATCTTGGCCGTTGATATGTCAACGAGAGATTATAAGAAGGAGCTCGATGGGCGCTTGGAAAACACACTTGAGATTTGTAGAGATCGATTTTGCTGGGTGATCGAATTCTCAGAGAGGCAGTGCTAAGTTCATAGAGAGATATCTGTTGATTTGGGATAGCATCGGATCTGCTCTAAGTCTCAAATTTTGTGGAGAGGCTTAGACACATGTATTCCAGATAACCTAAAAATCGATTGGGGAAATTCCACCCAGAGATGGTTTTATTTAATATATTAATTATTTTAATGAGACCCTCAGTCTAAACTTAGGAAATTAAAATAATTAATGGGTATTAATATAAACTGTGGGTGTAACTTCTAGAAGAAGACGAGGATCAAGCCAAAATGATCGTAGCCATTGATTAGCTTCTAATCTAGGCCGTTGAATTTCAACGAGAAGATTATTTAAGGAAGGTTTGAGGGCCATTTCAAAACACAACAAGAGATCAATAGATTGAATTTTCTGAGGTCAGCAGTGCTCAGAGGAAAGCTTGATGAAGAGATTCTCACGCAGAGAGGGGCAGAGACAATTTTGGTCAGAAGATCTTCTTCGGAGCTAAGGATACTCAACAGAGAGGCAGAGAGATACGCAGAAGAGGCAGTGCAATGCCCAGAGAGGGTGACACAGGGCCACGAAGGCCACACGCAGAGGTAGTGCAGCGTTTCCAAGCAGAAGTCTGAGATTTTGTTGGGAGATCAAGATTCTGAGCCGAGAGGGCTAGACTTGATATTCTCACACAGAGAGGGGCAGAGACAGTTTTGGTCAGAGGATCTTCTCTGGAGCTAAGAATACTGATGCCAGGGTTCTGCTATAAAACAGATCCTAGCATATAATAGCGTGTGTGCTTCATTCCTCATGAAAATTCTCAAGAAAACTCTTCATTAAACTACATTTTATTTAGCTTAAAATATAAACAAAGAGAGAGTCAAACAATAACCAAGCTGCTTATATAAAATACAACAAGAAATTTAAGATTCAAAACACCTAGCCAAATATTACAATGAATGGTCTTTCGGCTCTCGGCCCTTTACAAAAGCTCTCAAAGCATCTCTCTCTCTCTCTCTCTTTCTCTGTATTCCTCACTGTATTCCATCCTCACACACTCCTCATATTTATATATAATAATGAATTTATTCTAATCCATAATTTTCTCCACACAAATCTCAACTAAAATCTAAATTAGATTTATCCTTTTTTTGGACTCAACTAAGTCCCGTTTAAGGAATTCGTAATCCCTAAATTATCTACCTAACTCACTCCACTCATATCCTAAATTAATTTAAGAGAATATTTAAAATAAATATTACATTCATATTTTTTTCTCAATGTATTAAAAATGAGCACAATAATTTTAAAAATAATTAAAAAACCTCACCCCCCTAAATCACACAAATGAATAATGAAAATTAAGCTTGATGCTCCTGCATCAGACTCCCAAGGTTGAAAATAATCATGATCTCCTGATCATGTGTTTCAGATCTTTTTCTTCCTAGATCCCATACCTTGTTCTGCAATTTTCCATTTTTTGTTGCTTTTGTTGTTTTTCTCCAGGTCTCCACACTTTATGTTGCATTTCCCCACTGGCTATGCTTTCATAGTCTTCTGTTGTCTTCCTCTTAATGCTTCTTCTTTGTTTTACTACTGCTATCTTCTTCTGGGATACTTTCATCATTATCCTCCTTATCAGTTCAATTTCTCTGTCCAATAGATCTTTTGTTTGTTGTTTACTTTCACCTATTGATTGTTGAACTTTTATACTTACTGCCACCCTTTCATCCTTGCCCTCTTGTTTACTGTTGTCCTGCACCTTCACATTCTTCATTTCCCAATATTGAAATTGAGATTCTTCTTCATGCCTTGAATCTTGATTCTTCAGCATAGGTTCCAGCAATCTAATCTATTGGTTCCATGGATTACATATTTCCACAGAAATTTCTTCCTTTTCTTTTACTTGACTATTCACTTGTGTCAAATTTTCTCCAGCATCTGCAATAAAACCTGTATTCACAAAACAATTATTAAAATAAAAAAACATAAGGCCTCAGTGCCTTTTTCTCCTCTGGCAACATTTCAGTATGTTGCTCTGAAATTTCCCCTTCCATCATCACATCAGTATACTGATTTAAATTCTCTATGAGATTGTCAGCTAGTCCCTCCTCCATATCATCTGTTTCAAGAATGTCTCCCTGTTCTTTTTCACAATAATGAACTTCTTTGATTCGCTGAATCATTCCTACATCATTATCCTCTGTTTCCTGATTATTATTCAGGACAATTTCTTTGTCTTTCTCTTTCAGCACCTCACCCTAAGTATAGATCCTCTGCTTTTCCAACTCTTTTTTTTGAAGATCTAACTTTCTATATAACTCAACAATATCAAGTGGGGTAGAACTTGGAAACTTTACATAGCTTTCCATACCTTCATTTGCTGTTGACCAATCATCAGTTGGCCCTTCTTCCTCTGCTTCAATACTCTGTTGTTTATTCCCATGAGACCTCTCTGTCTCCTTTTGTTTCTGAGATCTTGCTATCTCAGCATCATTCTAAACAGATTTCAGATTCAACTTCTTCTCCTTAACAAAATTCAAAGTTTGTTCAACATCCTGTGATGTACCTGCAATCACACACAAATCATTAGTTTTAAAAACATAAGACCTTGTGGTCCCACTTGATGCTTCAGTCATCATTTCTCCTTGCTGCTCTGAATCCTTCATTTGATTCAGTTTCTCTGTAGATTTCTCTTCTGTCACATCATTACTTTCAGAAAGCAATGGACCATATTCTAGCTCACATATCAAACCTTCCTTTATATACTCATTTAAACTGAGTAACTCTTCCTTCAATTGAGCATTCACTCTATGCTCCCACTTCACTTGCAATCTATGCCATTTGACTTTCCTTTTCATACTCCATCCATATATTTGGTCTGCTTTACTTCTCTGTAACATTTCCATCAATAACTCAAGACGGAATTTTATCTCAGCTTTCTCCTGCTCATAACCTTCATCAGTCAACTGTTCACATATGCCATTTACCTTGGCATTTTCTTTCTTCTTCCTTCTGCTGTGGTCTTCATCCGATCTTCTGAAATGACTATCAACAGTCATCTTCTCCTCTTTGCGAACTTTATCTGTTCACTTGTGGATTTCATTCGAATCCCCTTTTTAGCAAGCCTCCCTACTTTCCATTCAACAATGCAAGCTTTCTTCTTGCGCTTGACCTCTTTCAGTTCTCTTCCTTGGAATCATCTCTGGCAACTCTCTTGCTTCACTTTGCTGCAAACAACACTTTAGTAATGCTTGTGTTACAATGACCAAACTCTTTGGGTGTCGCGCTCCGCCGATCATGCACCCAATTACATTCAGACCTTTGACTTAGCTACAACTCTTTGACTTCAGACTTTACACTCATTTTGGATGAAAAATACTCAATCTTAAATCAAACTATCCAAACTTTCATTTGACCCTAACATTTGTTTTGACTTCAAGGCTTGACCCAATAATTATGATAGTGGATATTTTGACTTAATTCAAGTTATACAATCTTCCAACGAACATACACCCTAATACATTTTTAGGATGTAAAATCTTCACTCTCTCTCATACTCCATTCTTATGAAAGATCATCAGTTTCCCATTATCATTTCACATGATGCTGAAGTCTTTAATTGAAATGCAATCCAGTTTTTCCAAGATTTATTTTATGGTGAAAATAAATAAACCATTCAATTTTCAACATTAAAAAATACCTTTCTGAATTATCATACTTTATGCCCTTGTTAAAGTTATTAATAAACCTTCTCTTTGCAATTTCAACTCTCCGGACTTCACTCTTCTATGTTGTCTTTGTCACCGTGAATATTCACATTCCCTTCATTCAACTCGCTCATCTTCTTAGCGCAAATAGTTTCCCTGTACTTCCATGCACCATACAACTGCACATTATAAATTGTACATCAATTCACATCTCTTCACCTGTGTACAGAGAACAAGCTATTCATGTTTCAACCTCTTTGACGAATAATTTACAACTCGTAAATTGTGCCCATCCTGAATAACACCTCCTTAGATGCCGCCACATGATGGTAAAAACAAAGATTCTACAACATCAAGCAATTGTGTTTTCAATCTTAAACACAAATCAAAAGAATTCTCCAATTCCAACTACAAGCTTTGGACCAAAATCACTTAGCCAAAACTACGAAGAACCCACACTATGCATAATAAACCCTCTCATATATTATAAAAATGCATGTTTCTCTTTATATCACTCAGGATTAGCGTATTCTCCTTTTCCATTCATTAAACTTTGGATTGATTTCACCCTTTCATAACATTTAAAAAAGATCAATTTCTTGAGTATGGCAAGGAAATTTAATCATCCAAATTTTAAAATAGCTCTACTCAATGAATATTGATTCATTCAATGAACACTTACCTTGAATCTTCTTGTGGTTGAAATGATCCAACCCTTCTCTCCCATATTCATTTAGGAATATATTCAAGCCTCTACAGACTTTGTCTCTGGTGGACTCCCAACTATCCAACTCCAAACTCTACCGGAGCTTTGTCTCCATCCCATCATCTGGTTTTGAATATGCAATGTCAATTTTCTAACAATCTCTCCCCAACAAATAAATCTCTACCCAGCAACTTTGTAACATAAATCTTTCCCAGCAAACAATGTTTGTAAACCTTCAAGGTACGCACAATCTCCCCTCTTAGCTTAAGCCAAGTTCCCTCATCTCAATCTCCCGGAGTTGATGTTGTTTATGAAGCTGGAGTTGAAGAGAAGAATGATGATAGAATTTCAGAGATTGATCAAAGATATGGGTCAGAAATATGCTTAGGTGTTGAGGCTGCTCAATCAGATCTTCCTTCCAAAGTTGAGATAAGTGATGTTGTACTAGATTCTGCATTAGATCTTCCTGTAAAGTCAGAGACAAATGAATGTACATTGCTCCTTAGAATTGTACCTAAAGACGAACCACAAGATGCAGGGAAAAATGCTTTTGATTTGTCCCAGGCTACATTGCTTAGATTTAGAGATGAGCAACAGGTTGAGTTGCCTTCTGCAGCCATCTCAGGAGCATTATCGAACTCTGAGGTGCAGCCAATTTTCATAAAAGCTGAACCCAATGAGTCTGTAGAGCCTCTCGTCTCTTTCCAAGATATCCAATTTCAGGATCTCGATGAAATGTTTGATCCAGGTGAGCTCTTGAACATGATGAGTGGCAACGATAACAAGGGTGATTTATCCGAAGCAGATATGTTTAATACACTTTATTTCAGCATCCCTTGGCCACAGGAGCAGTTGCAAGATGGGGATGTCTTACCAGGTTGTGATCCTTCATCTAGCCCAACTCTGCAATACTTGCAGATTCAGAGCCCGGACAATAGGCTGCTCTAAAATCCTGTTTTGGACGAAGGTGAACAACTTCACCTGGATGATAGAAATTTCAAATACCTTGGTCAATTACAACCATTCAATTTAGATAGCTTTCAACAAGCTGAATATCAGGTTGTCAAACATGTTAGATTAGATGATAGACAACCTCTACATCCCAAGTGTTGTGGTGGATTCAACGCACGGGAGTACGAAATCGCACGAGTTTAGAGAGTGTGGTATACTCTCTAAACTATAGGTAACAAGCAGTATCTGGGGGGAGCTTAGAAGTATAAAACTTAAATGAAGTAATACACTAAAGTATGCTCTGTTAAAAAACTAAAACTAAAAACACAAAAAAAGCTACATAGAGAGTTCCAAACAGTAACAAGGTAAACAATGTCTCAATGGCCTCTTCTTATTGAATGCTTGGAATAAAAACAAATCTTACCCACTTGCCAAAGGCCCCCTAGGCATTGGCTCTAGGTCCCGATGCAAAGATGTTTGTCCTTCAAGTTCTACCTTCTGACACAGTCCAACTCTCTCTCTCTCTGCTGCAATGGTCTAAGATTGTTGGGTGGCCAACAATCGAGTCCTCTCCTGCTTTAGCTCCCTTGGGTCACACAAATTGCTGGTGTTGCTTGGGCAACTTTGGCCAGCATAACCTTGTGATCACACATTGTTCATCTCCTGGTGGGTTTATATAGGTGAGCTTTCAAACCTCCTTCCCTCCCTTGGTACATGATGGATGGTGACCCAAGGGAGGGGCATGATTCCATTGTGTGCTGAAATATGCTTTTGTGTGCTCACACAATGCCTAAGCAGGCGTTGGTATTGTCCTTAGGCGGCTTTCACATAAGGAGAAATTGTCCTTTGCTTGCTTGTGGTCCCGGAAAGAGACTTTTTTCTACTTCCAGGAATGTGCGCTTATTGAGCTCCAGTGCGCGCAGAAGGCACTCTTTTCGAAGGAAAAAGTGCGCATTTGAGCATTTATGACTAGTTCAAATTTGATTTCCTCAAAACCTTAGAGATTGTAAATACTTCTTGGTTCCATAATGTATCCTTGTCCTGTAAATCCTTAGGCTCGACATTAATTGATGTCGTTTTCTGCTGTATGATTTTCCAGTGTTAACAGATGCCCCCTAATGTGTGAGGTCTAGGAAGAACTGTATAACTGAAATACATTATAGTTTCTTTTCTGTATTGTACGCAGAGAGAGAGAGAGAGAGAGAGAGAGAGAGTGAGGTCAGCGTCTAGAATAGACAACACCTTGCACCGGTTCCGAGATAACCATGGCCTAAGGGACCCCCTGCAAGTAGACAAAATATACAACATATTTGCAAAATTTCAACGAGGCGGGCATGTCCTGCTCGTGATGCTATGGCTAGTTAAACAAAATTTACAAAAACATGTGCTGTCTGTGCCACTACTATGGTAGTGATATTGGTGGTTGCTGACGACGATTGCTGATGCCCTCAGGGGCGTTTTTTCTTTGACGATAGGTGGAATGTGGTACCCATATGCGTAATCTTGGTGTGGCATATCACTGTGCAATGTACGCATATGTACTGGCTGGGACCTTCCCATGTAAGCATTGTTGTCAGAGACGCTTATAAAGGCACGGCTCTTCGACGGATCTTGATCAAAGTGCAATGGTTGTAAGGTACGATACCATTGTGACATGAAAGTTTTTGTTGTAGTCGAATGTCAAGAGGATCGATGACATCTATGGACAATGATGTCTCCCATAGTGTCACCCAAGGATACCCCTTTGCATGGGGAGGGGTAATCCAAGGTACCGCTTCCTTTTTGGAAAAGAGGTGTTGATGTCAACAAAAAGGAAACCTTAACCGAACCATAATGGGTTTAACATAGGCATGTTGGTGAGCGGTAGCTGAAAACGGATGATGGGGATTTAGTGGTCCGAGGTCGAAGTATATTTGAGCAGTTTGGCGGCAGTCATAGGTATTTCTCAAGGGAAAAGCCCCTGGAGTCAGTAGGATTTCCAGTGCGGGTATGAACCGGCTATGATTGTCATAATGGTGCGTGCATATGGGGTATGGAATACTTCGACCAAGGGAGATGGGGGATTGCTGCCATGGGAGGAAGAGTGCAATATGAGGGCGAAGAGGCGAAGGGCATTGTTTGTGATCTTTGTACACTTACCAAAAGAATAAAATAATGGGGTTTGGTTTGTACAAAACACAAAGATGGGTACCCCAAAACATGAAAGAGGGTCGCTCACTTGATGGTGTGAGGATGGTGTTTTGCTGGGGGTAGGGGTCCCATTGGTTTATCTCATGTGCAGGGTTGATGAAGCGGAATATGTCACAGATGGGTTAATGTTGATGGAAGTATGGTGGGCCAAATGCAGTGCGCGGAGGTGCGCATTCGTTCTGCTTGTACAATCCGATCGTCTGGGAAGGGGGTTGGTTTAGATGGTGAACTTGACCTTATGCATGGTATATGGATGGGCATGAGGTGCTTCGCGGACTAAAAAATGGTATGGTCATGGCGTCACTTGTGGGGTGATGTATGGTCTACTTGGGATGACGATCGCCATGGAGGGGAGGTTCTACCGACCATCGCGGACGTTTATCATATGCAGGGTGAGGTGATGATAAATGTGGTCGGGTATGAGGACCCTATGGTTTATTTCTGATGGAGAAATGATGTCAGGATATGCAAAGTTTTCTGGGACTCTATCATGCCCAGGGTAGAATGATACCTGCTCCAGAACTTTCGGTGGTGGTTGTTGTGAATGGTTTGCGGGTTCTTCCTACAAAAAACAACTAACTCAAGTGAAAGCATCTTCTTTTCATTCAATATTATTGAAAAACATGAATCTTGGAAAGGAAGATGGGAGGGTGCATACTTGCCGACGCTTGAAAAAATATTTCTTCGGAAAGCGAATATAGGGCATCTCTTTTGTTCGTCATGGTATACTGATTATGGTGCAACTTACGGTTTGCAAAATGGACCTTCTGATCTTCTGTTATGGACCTCCGAAGTTCAGGAAAAGGGCGATAAATAAGGGATTATGGCCCTAATCCTATTCATTTGTACTTGCTGAGTTTTGGGAGATCAGAGGTGATAGCAGAGCCTTTCTTGCCGTTGCGGTTAGCCTGTGTACCGAGGATTAGCGATATTATGCCGAGGTAACTCTCATGATGTCTTGCATTTTAATTTTTCCAGTTTGGTGACGCCAGGGGTCGTACAAATTAGGTTTGTACGGCCTTAAAGGGGCTTTTTTCCCTAGATTGTACGAGCGATCTAGGCAAATAGGCGCCCCCCTTGCGCTCATTTCTCAGGTACAGCCGCGCAAGGGCGCACTTTTCCTACCTCTTTGCGCGCAAGGGCACGCCTGTGAATGAAACAAGTGCGTAAGGGTGCGCCTGTCTGAGAGACAGGTGCACAAGGGCAGTGTTTTTGAAAAAACTTGGGTTTCTTTTGCTGTCCTTTATGCTTTTTCTCCTTTGTACTAATGGGTGCCTGTTGCTTGGCAGGTTGGTGTGGAGAGAACGAGATTGGCCCGAGATCCGGACCGCTCTAGCCGCTGATGCTGGGGCGCGCCGTCAGTTGGCCGCATGGGGCCTCCGAAAGTTTGCTGAAAATGAGTTCCTTCGGTCACGGGAACATTTGTTATGTTATATCATACAGCATTGGCGCAGGAGGCGCAACATGTTTGTCCTGAGGGGGACGAACTTGATTATCTGTTCGGAGACAGATATTTACTTTGTGACCGGATTACTGCCTCAGGGAGAGGCGCTGAGGTATCCACTTCTTGCTGGACAAGTGAACATGGACAGGTTCCGGAGGAGGCATTGCGGTGGTGCGCCTCTTACTGAGGGGTGCATCAATATCGCCTTAGTGACAGATGTGGCCGCGCGGTGTGCTCTGGCCATTATTGTGCGACTGGCGGGGTCGTTTGCGCCTCATCGGGCATCGGGCCCATAGGTGGCGGTTTTATTCCATTTGAGGAATGGGCATTTCTTTGATTTTGCCCATTTTTGCTTTGATGGTATGGTGTCGCAACTGAACCGACTCCAGTGTGGATCCAAATCATTTGCGTATGCCAGCAATTTGTGCAGCATTATGTACGAGAGGGTTGTGCTACTGAGGCCTGTGGTGGCTGTGCCTATTGGGGGGCCAAGGGAGCCACGCATGAGGAGGTGGGCTCCGGTGATGCCACGCGGCAGTGGTGGCAGGGTGGGTCGTTATTGGAACGACACGACGGAGGCCTGGTTCGAGGCCAATCTGCAGATGTTTTTGCCATACCCTTATGCGGAGACGGACTTTCAGGGTGATCCAGATATTGGTCTCCCTTTCGGTTATGTTTGGGGTCCCGCAGGTATGTGTTATATTTCTGCATTCACTCGAGTTTTTTGTGTGCTTGAGTGTTTTTTATTGACACTGACATTCTTTTGGTTACTCGTGCAGATGTTGGCGAGGTGGGACGCCCACTGGCCCGACTGGTGGGTCACAATCCTCTACCACGACCACCTGGTGGTCAGGGGGGTGGTGCCATAGATGAACTAGGCGAGGGTGCCGGTAGACCTGGCGGGGATGGTGTTGGTCCTTCCGGTGAGGGTAGCAGCACAGGTGCAGCTGAGGTAGCGGCTGAGAGGGCTCGTGCAGATGCGGCTGAGGCGCGCATCGCAACACTTACTGCTCAAGTAGAGGCTCTAGAGGATTTCCGGGGTCGAGTGGACCGATTGACCCATGGGATGCTTGCTCGAGGTCTTATGGATGACTTCGAGGAGGTATGGCTAGAGACAGTGATGGCCCGTGAGAGGGACTACCGGCCTACTCTACGCGGGTAGCTATCGCAGTGGCGACAGTAGCTCCGGTGGTGGCACTAGGAGCAGTGGTGGGCCCGGTGCTCCTCTTGAGGAGGCACCCCCCTAGAGTAGATTTGTACACAGGGAAAGCACCCATTATGAGGAAGCTTCCCTTATTTTTGACGACCTCTGTATTTTTGGGTTGGCCAATGGGCTAGTGATACTATTTTTGTACTATGATACAAATTTTTTGATATATATATGAGAGATCTTTTTTGCGGCTCTACATGGTGTGATGTCTATTTTGGTTTATGCATTTTGTGTTATGCTGATGGATATACATGTTTTTGGCTTTTATGTATGGTGGTTTGCTCGCGATGCATTCCAGTCTAGGATATTGTTAGCTATGCGATCAAATGTTTGTTTTTAATTCCTTGATACATGTGAGAATGTAATATAATCAAATTGTCGGCTTAATCTTCTAGCACACAAATATTTTCTAAATAGGCTTGCATTTCTGGTTTCAAATGTCTGGTTTAACTACGAGACTACTAACTGGGAATCTAGGTAGACATGCATATGGCGGATGCCCTGGTGGAGGGCCTCGCACATAAGACTGATAACGACATCATATTCTGCCTGATTGTTGGTTGCTAAACCAATGCACACGCCATCGGTCAGGGTAGTAGATGACCCAGGCGGCTGCAGCTAAGTTTTGAGACCATCGTGATACTCCATCAGCAAATCCGAAATAAGGTTCAAGTTGGTGATCCATGGTGATATTTTGAGCGCGCTTAGGTTGTTTGGGTCAAAAATATATTGGTATTGGGATTTTTGTGTACTCTAGCTCTAGGGGATAAGGGCTACAGGGGCCCTTATGGGTAGAATTTCTTGAGGTAAAGGCTGTTGACAAGGTTAGTGAGATGGGTCTCGTCCGGTTCTGTCAAGATGTATGCCCCCTGCCGGAGGCAATGTTTGATGATATAGGGTCCTTTCCACAGGGTTTCGAACTTTCCTGGCCCTAAGGCTTCTTTTGCGACATCATAGCGAAGGACTAGCTCTCCTTCAGTAAACGAGTGAGGGGTGATGTGGCTGTCGAATGATGCTTTTACCCTTTTCTTATGGGCCTCATTATGTCGCAGTGATTGATGCCTATTTTCATCAACTAGCTCTAGTTGTACTAGGCGTTGCTCTAGAGGCTGGGTGTCATCAAGGAGTTCGATGACTGTATGCAAATTTGGGATCTCGCGTAAATCGATGCAAGGGCATAAGGTGCCTTGGTTTTTTGTGACAGGAATAAAGCCGAATTCCTGTGATGGTGGGGTTGTTGAAATCCTGTTTTGGGCGTGCGATGACACAAGTCGTATGTGATGAGTTGTGTCGCTGGCATGCGGCGGGGGAAGGATATTCGTAATGGAGTCCTGAGTGAGCCGATAGTTGGCCTTCCCGCTAGGATAGAAAATCCCGATAAATGGAAGTTGATTTTATCACAGAGATGTCTGAACGTTTGTAGCAACAAACATCCCTCTGGTCCATGATTATGACTGGTGCAAATGGTGCAAGGTATCACAGTGCTGACAGAGTAGATAGTGTGAGAATCTACACTACTCGATGTTCCAGATGTGGATGCTTGGAAAGGGTCTATTGCGGGCCAAGTTGTCTTCTATTTCCATTTATGCGTCGTGGGTTGAAACTTGCCGCCCTTTTTGGTGGGTAGTTGACTTAATGCTACTCTAGCTGCTCTCAGCTTGGGGAGATGCGTGCACTTAAATGTATGATGAAAGTGTGAGCAAATCCGACAGTAAGTGCGTGTGATCTTCTCTTGATTAGAGAGAAGCTTTTGGGGGAGAGGCGAGATTATGCGAAGACTATTTGCAAGGGGTTTGAGTTCTCTCCATTGGTTGATTAGGTGATCGTTTAGACCACATAGGCCGCATGTTATCCTAGGCTTGGCCTGGGGTTTACGTGGTTGGTGAGTGGTCTAATCCGGCTTGACACATCATTGCGGTGGTGGGATCGTTGGGTCAACAATGTATCTTTTATGCCACTCTTGGAGGTCGCTCGTCCTCTTTTCTACGGCATTAATCATATCGATAGTGGGACGAAGCCGTGAGACATAAGTACAATTTCGGTCATAATGATCACCCTGACATATCAGGCAAAATGTCCGTGATATGGGTCTCCCATCGTGCATGGTCTGAGGCCGGGCAGGGTACCGTCGTCGGTATGCTGCTAAGTCAGGGCAGTGGACTACTATATGGTCCGCCTGTTTGCATAACGTGCATGCGGGTGGGTTCCGTGAAGTGCCTGTAGGGGTAACTATGGGTTCCCCGCTAGGCTGTTCTTCGACTGACAAGAACATGATAGAGCTGCTCAGCTCCTCTGCTTGGGTCATGGAGCTGCCGATAGATTCGGCATCCATATCGTTTTCTTGGGAGAGACGAACTATGGCTGAGTCGAGGCTAGCAAGGGCTAGTCGGAATCGAGGTATGTAGTGACAATCCTCCAATAAGTGATTGTCAGTGCATAATGGGCATGTGAATTGTGCTACCCGTAGTCCCATGTAGTAGACCCTTTCGATTGGATACCATCTTTGAATGAGTTCCAATGTGGCACAGTCTTCGAGGTAGTGGCCACGTTCATCGCATAGCATGCAACGTATAATGGGCATTACTGGGGGGCACTCTACGTATTGGTGCTCCTCTTGTAAGTACAAGATGGGGCGCGGCTCGTCATTAATAGACTGGATGGAGGGATCCTCTTGATAGGATCGCTCAATTAAGTGTAAGGCGTCCCTATACCGTGGTATTTCTAGACAATGGTGGGTAAAATGCCCATAGGTGTCACAGAGGGCGCATGCGTGATTGGTACGCAGTGGTTTGCCTATACTTTTGGTGGCAAGTTCCTTTTTATGGGAATGTCGTTTTGAGGTGCCTACCTCGCAGTCAAGGAGTGGTTTTAACTCGTCCAACTCCGGGCATATGTGAGTAGGGTGTCCTATGACATCACATATAGCGCAGGCTGATGACTCCCGTTGTATGTTGGGGGTCACCACTTTCTTTCATTTCTTGGCGATTTTCTTTATCGTGGTTGGCGGTTTCACAGTGGGGATTTCCCTTGCGGGGGTGGTTTCAGCTACTACTTGGGTAGGTTGGGGCTCCTCGGGATTGGGGGGCTTTAACCCAAACATAGTGACGTTGGTAGCTGGCATTCCTGGAGGGGGAACGAGATACCACACTGGGAATGCTAATGATATGTTGGGTAGTACTAGTGTTGCCAAGACCTGTTGGGAGGTGAAGCCAGGAGGTGGGTATAGGAAAGGAGTTTGGGAGGCGACATAGACTATGGAGGCTGCAGTAGCTGATGCCTTGGTGTCATTACTGCTTGAGTCCGTGACCTGACTAACCTTGGTGCTTGATGTGGACATCATGCACACCGGGGCCCTTGTGGCATCAGGTGATACTTCAGGGATAATAGGAGGATCTCCTAGGAATGAGCCTAGGACAGACGACGGTTTGAATTGGCCAGGGCTATATTCTTGATACCGTAAAATACCATCAGTGGCTGTGTCTACATAGGGTAGAACCATATCTGTGTTGGTCAAAAGACGCTTTTCAGTGTGCGTAAGCTAGTCTACTGTAATGATTCGATCCTCGTGGGGAAACATCATGATGTGGAAAACGGAGGATGCTATGGCAAACATGGCATACATGTAACTCTGCCCAAGGAGTATATTGTAATCCAAGTGAGCGTCCAGGACTTCGATGTCTATGTGGACCGTTTTCCCGGCTAAGCAAACCAGTACATTTTGGAAGAGACCGACGGGGGTCGAGGGCCAGCCGTTATATGCTCTGAGTGTGATGACGGAAGGTTTGAGTTCTGGGGCTCCTAACTTCTGCCATACATTTTTTGACATGATGCACGTGGATGCACCCTCGTCAGTGGCACATCGGTGAATAGTGATATTCTGTACCGATACTGGTATCTGGAAGGCGACCATGGAGGGAAGCCTAGGGGTGGCTTTGTCTAAATCAAAAGCCATCATGTGCGTGTCGGTAGGGTCAATGACGCCTAAGGCGGAAAGTAGGGCTTCTGCTGCTTTGGGCACGACTGCAGTACCTCCAAAGCGGACATAGCAGCAGGTGACTGGGCTAAATCGTCTACGATGCTATAATTGTGGGCTGCTTTGGAGTAGTTACCTACTCGCCTATTAGGCCCTTTAACCATTTTTGGCAATGGTTCCAAAGAAATTTTTGGAATGGTCAAAGGTGCAGTTGGCACGCTTGTACTAGCCCCTGACGTACCGGTGTCTGGTGGGGTGTCGTAGCTGCGATTCCGGGTTTGGAAAAAAAAATTTTGCCGGCCATGTAAATTTCATGGTTGTTTTTCTCGGAATCGTTGGGGTTTTGCTGCTGAGTGCTGACCATTCCTTGATGGGGGAAGGGTTCTTGCATAACTGCAGTTGTCTGGGAAGATCCTCCTTGTCCTTGGTTACTCTGAAGCTTTTTAAGCTCAGGTAGTTCGGGACAGTGGTGAGTATAGTGCCCGTACTCACCACATATCGAACAACAATGGTTTGTTCGTAGAGGTGGCTGCTTGCCTTGCTTTTGGGCATTGCTCGACTCCTGGTTCTGGTTCCGGTTGGAGTTATCTCCAGCCCGGGGCCGCGGTGGGCGCTGTTGGTTGCTGCCCCCTGTCTAGGTTTCCCTTTGAGTTTGTTTTTTACCTTTCTTTTGACCACGTTAGGAGGGTAATTCTCCTGATCATACTGGTGTGGTTGATTTTGGGACGGCAGCACAAAGTTCACCTGTGCATTGTCTTGCGTTGGTGGGTTGTGTGCTTGGGACTGAGCATGCTACTGTCCCATTTTGCACCTGGCCATTGGGGGGGAGTTCTCCCGTCAGTTTTTCTTCCTGCATACTGGGCCCCCCCGGCCGGAGGGTAAGGTCCTCCTTGGTGATACGCTAGCGCCCTATTAGTCAAATTTTGCTGCTGCATATGATGACTTTGGAATCCGGGTTGAGACATGTTCTGGATAGACCCATGCGTGTAACCAGGAGTCTGACTGCTGCTGCCTAGGTACCCTTGGGTCATTGACCCAATAAGTCCGTCTGCAAAGTTCGACGTGCCTGGCAATTCTTGATAAGATTGCAGGTGCGGGGCGTTAGGTAGGATATTGTATATGTATCCTGATTGCGTATAGATCAGTTCAAGCTGTTGGGCTTTACTGATTGCGTCCTCTTCGGATGTGGGGTTACGTTGCGACACATCTTTTGAAATCTCTGCCGTCAGAGTCTTCAAGAATAAATCTAAAAGGACTCGGTCGTTGAGTTGTGCTTTACATAAGCTACGACGCCGTCTCCACTCATGGAGATGTTCAGAAATGTGGGTAGAGGGGGATTGTCTAAAATGAGTCAGTAACTCCATTCTTGAATTGTGGTGAATGGGTAACTGAAAGTATGTGAGGAACGCAGTAGCAAGGGCGCTAAAGGTTCTATGTGAAGCAGGGGGTTGCTCGACGTACCATTTCACGGCCACTCCCGTGAGAGTGCATTGAAATAGCGTCAATCGAATAGTATCGTCAATGATGCTATTCGATGAGCACCATAGGTGAAAGGTCATTACATGATTTCCTGGATCTTCCGCTTGCTTGCCCTCAAACTTTTTTATGTCTGAAGGGAGCTTCGTGGGCATGGGAGGCCAATTGGAGTCGTGTGCGATGGGGTCATTGGTGAGCTTGGTTAAATCCGGTAGATTTAACGTTGCTAAGAAGGGTGACTGAGAGGTTGACGCCATCGCAACGTGTGAAGACACGAAGTTCTGGTTGGAACAAGGGTTAGTCTGTGACATACCCGGTTGTGAATTCAACTGGCTTCCCGTATGGGATGCACTCTTCTGCCCCCTAGGGGACGAGGGGGGAGTGATGTGTGGTGTGGTGTTGGGAGACCGACTAGGGTTCCCAACTAAGGTTGCTCCAAGAAAGGAGGAACCAACCACTGTGGCAACGTTCCATCTTTGATGCCTAAATGGCAAAAGACCTGGAACCCCTCCCGATAATGGGGGGAGGTCCAAAAGATGCCTGGATCGACGAGGTTCTGTTGGAACTGCTTGAGGGTCGTCCAGGTTGGGTTTTGGAAAAAACTTTTGAGGGGATCAAGTCTGTGATCACGACAATTTTATGGCCACATACATAAGACAAGGACGAGGGGGGAGTGATGTGTGGTGTGGTGTTGGGAGACCGACTAGGGTTCCCAACTAAGGTTGCTCCAAGAAAGGAGGAACCAACCACTGTGGCAACGTTCCATCTTTGATGCCTAAATGGCAAAAGACCTGGAACCCCTCCCGATAATGGGGGGAGGTCCAAAAGATGCCTGGATCGACGAGGTTCTGTTGGAACTGCTTGAGGGTCGTCCAGGTTGGGTTTTGGAAAAAACTTTTGAGGGGATCAAGTCTGTGATCACGACAATTTTATGGCCACATACATAAGACAAAGCGAAAATGAAATGAATTTTCCTTTAACTTAGTCTATGTGAGCAATCAAGCAAAAAATGGTTTTGTTTGTTTGCGTGTGATACTCAAAAAATCCTAGAAGACCTAATAACGTCCTCACACACTCAAAAGTAACTGGGCCTTGAGAGGATTTCTTGCGAGTGCTGGCACAACGTCCCGAAAGAGCTAGTGATGCCCCCAATCAGCCGAAGAGAATCAACCAAGGTAAGGGTAGAGGGTCTAGCACTTGCCTGCATTGTCACCTATAGGGTAAAGAATGCCCTAGTTTTGGCCACTAAGAACCACCATCCCATGTGAGTTCGAGTCTTGGGCTTCTTGGTAGTCTGCTAACAGTACCGAGTATCAGCCGGGTCAGGTAGCCCCAACTGATACCGCACGCACTGCGCCTAAGCCTAACCCCCTCTGAATTGGGTCTCTGCCGCGCTTGGTGTAATATTCCCAATTAGCAGTAGCTAATTGGAAATATTAATTTTGTCTAAATTTTTCTTTTATAAAGTTAAATTATAAATAAAAGTGAGTAGAGGAGGACATAACTCACTCTAAACATAAAGTTCACTCCCTAGTAGACACAACGTTGTAACTTAACTGGGCCAAGGGGGGCAAAGAGACCACGTAGAGAGGGGACCCACTAGAGCATGTGGAGGGACTACGCAGGTTGAGTTGGCAGCATGAGGCCAAGAGAGGCTATGTTGGAGATGATGGGCCTAGGGTTTGAGAGAGAGGCGGAGGAGAGCCTCCTCATTTTGGTCATTCGATGTTTATGATATTGAGCTGGTCACTTCGACTTCTTGAGCACGCTGGTTGTTTAGCTAGTCTGCAGCACTGTTTAATGCACCGAGTGTCTCTATTCGGAGATCTCACCCTCAGCCCCGGGGGAATTCGAGTGCCTGCTCGGGTGAGGTAGTCCCATCAGTATATTTGCAGGAGGATCGAGTTGAGGCTTGGTGGTGGAGCTTGGCATCTAGTGATTGCGCAGTCTTGAGAGGGAGGATGTAGTCCATTTCTTGGGAGCTCCGGACTGGGTTTCTTTTGGAGGTTTCGAGCTTTGAGATTGAGCAAGGGGCCAACTCTTGCCTATTGGAGGATTTTGGCAGAGTTTGAGGCAGTATTTTGGTGGATTCCCTTCAGTGTCAGCGCAGAGCCTTGGAGGGTAGCGTAGATCCTCAAGGGGGTGATTTTCGGGGGTTGGCTATTTCGGAAACGCTCTCTGGGCTTTTCTGGGTTTGGTGAGTAAAGGTGGATTCTAGAGTTTCAGCTTTTTCCGAGTAGGGGAGCAGCCCCAAATACTCATTTTGGTTCCAGTAATAGCAGCAGCACAGCAGTTCTCCGGCAGCTTGGACGCAGATCAGAGAGCAGCCATTTCTTTGTCATTTTGAGAGCTCTTCTTCACTTGCCTGGTACAAGTCTAGGTGCCATCACTCTGATCACCTATTGTACTCGTTTCTATTCTCAGTATAATAAAATGGTTCAGTATTCTCTCTATTTTATGTGTTTCAGCTTCATGTTCAGTTTATAGCTTTTGGTATCTTGTTGTATGCTTTGTATTACTGGTTATTTCCCTTTCAGGATATTACAGTGGTATCAGAGCATCATTCTGCCTCAGCCGTGGGGATATCTTTCTATGAACAAAGAGGGTAGGCAGAATTTTACCCACCAAACGCAGTAGAGGTGGAAAATATGGGGGTCTCGCAAGAGTGTGACCAGCATTTACTAGCCTTCAGTAAGCCAACCAGGATCACGATGCCTACATTCTTACCTCCAGCACCGAGTGATCAAGATAGGCGGCATGATCATATACCCTTTGGAGATTACTTCCGCGAATGGCAGTCCATGGGGGAAAACTTCAGAGCGGCTTTGTCCTTCAAAGATTATTGTCAGCTCTGGCAGGATGAATGAGGAAGGAACAGTGGGGGGTCTAGCACGCAGAGTTTAGAGTTGCAGCGTACCACTGGGAGGACACCTTTTCCCACGTATGAGGGATCCACTAATTTCATGGTTCGGGATCGAGTGGAAAAGCTGGATACCTCTTTCCAGCTTGACCGAATAACGGAGGGGGAAGCCATCAAAATGGCTACCTCGCACTTGGAGGATGAGGGCACACAGGATCATGGGGAGCATGTGGATACACCCAGTATGATGTAGGGGTCACTTGTGGTGGAGACTTCTTTGACCATATCGGTTGACATCTCAGTAGAGAGAGTAGAGCTTACCCCAGTAGTGCCATCCATTGAGGTGATGACCGGGGTAGTGTTCGAGTCTTCGGGTGTAGCAGTGCACGGCATATGGGTGAGGTGCCAGGAGATGTATCCACCTTTGATGAGGCACTAGGAGATACAGAGGTATGGGACGATGGTCGCACACAACAGGTCATCAGCTTCGAGCCGACCTTCTAGTTTTGAAAGGGAAGGCCACATTAGTACGAGAGGCTATTTTGTTACAGAACGAGGAGCTAGAGGGCATGAGAGTGGTTTGTGCCGAGTCAGCAGCCAAGTTGGCCCACATTGGGGAACGAATAGATTCCCTAATGGTACAGCTAGAGGGCACATTGGAGTGTCAGAGCAGCCCCCTTCAGGCATGCATAGACGGGGCTAGCAGCATTGTTGGGTCACCTCTTTCCATTGGAGAGAGAGAGGCGGAGCCACCTGGTTAGATCTCATACGTTGACTTGTATAGCTGGATGAGACGATCGGAGTTGCACAGGGTGAAGCATCCACATGTTGAGGTTGGATGGCGAGAGATTTTGAGTTGGTACCCCGAGGAGTGGGTTATAAAAATAGTGGTGGACCCGGGTGTAGTTCAGCAGGAGTTTCCAAGTGCTGGGAATACAGGAATCCCAGATTGGCATTGGGATTTAGGCGGGACTACCTGTCGTTTCCTAGGCAGGTCGGTTTGCCATGTCTTGGAGGGTACAGTTGGCCTAGCAGTTGAGCATGCGCATTCGCTAGGGGAGTTTCGATCAGCTCCAGCAGTCCACCAGTTTATGGGCAAACTCCCTAGGTTGTCTTGGTATGACGCTTATATGCGGGGTCATAGGGTGATCAACATACCCTGGCAGGAGCTTGTCGGAGGAGGTGGCGTTGGCAGGCCGCCAGATGGTGCCTTGTATGGAACCAAGGATTCTTCACCTTTGTGTGGGGCACAGAGGACACAGCGGAGCCGAGCAGTATCACTACTGACACATAGGGAGATTCACTTCTCGGACCCCTCCGGGAGGTTTGGAGTGATGATCCATTAGTCGATGGGTATGGCGATGCGACAGTGGAGATGATGATACCAATTGGGGGTGGTCCGACATGTAGAGGCACAACTCTAGGTCATCACATCCCAGGATGTGTGGGAGCCTCTAGCATTGAGCGGTGGTCTATCGGTGGACATGGAGTTGCATGGTGGTGTACCATAGTGTGTGGGACGGCATTGTGGAGTAGGAGTATCCTACATCACATTGAGGACACGTGAGGAGTTACCGATGCCTTGACACAGACTGGGCACGAGATGGTACAGGGTGGTACAGCAGTAGTAGGGGGTATCCATTAGTGTACAGGGGTATGCCTCAGTGTGCAGTGGCATGTCGAGGAGTATTTGGATGATCGGTGGTATGCGAGGGCGTACGGTGCTGCACAACAGGGTCTTAGAGTATTGCCTCCAGGGAGACTCACGGACAGGGACACCAGACTTACCTTTGGGGGTAGTTCACCCAGGATTGATGGGGAGACAGATGAGTGATGCTCGACGGTATCTGTGGGGACTCACGCACCCGACCCTCTTCTACATCACTCACGGGCACAGTCGATTTTGTTGTTGTCCTTTGGCACTTTGGGCATGAGCAGCGGGGTATGCGAGGCTCACCCAAGGTATTTGGATGGCACTCAGCACACTAGGGGAGAGACTTCTCAGCAGTGGCACTGGGTCGGTGCGCTAGTTGACAGCCACAGGTCAGGGGATGAGATGATCCTCTGCAGGGGTGGCACATCAGTGATCGCTGAGCCTACGATTTGGGAGCAGGTCATGAGGGAGACATGCGTCACTCTTTTCTCAGGGCATGTCGAGACCATGCATGAGCAGAGGATACTGGGTACAGCAGAGGTAGCATCCTAGTATGTGTCTGGGTTCCAGACAATGTATCGACACATTATCCAGAGGGTGGATGGCATATTCAATGCAGATGAGGTGGCGGAGGTAGAATAGGAGGGCATTCCTTCTGTATGCCAGAGTGATGACTCTTCTTTATATGAGTCCATAGGATCAATTGAGGACGCTTCTGGGGAGCGAGAGCAGTCATGCAGAGATGATGATAGTAAACCAGAGTTGTGTTCACGTGTGCAGGGTGAGCAGTCAGGGGACTCTATGGGAGAGACGCTGGGTGATGAGTCACTTGTGACGATTCAGCCAGAGCAACATAAGATGGAGCCTGAGTCAGCAGAGGAGGATACTATGCACATCATGCATGATAGTCCCTTGGGGGAGAGCCAGATGGAGGCGCACATTGAGTCTATGATGGATATGCGGCTAACATTGGGGTCATCTATTGAGGAGGAGCAATCAGATGCACTGACATCGAGTACAGTGACAACAGTTGTAGATCCATATCCTCTAGAGATGTTGGAGGTTGATGGGATATTTTTGCAGGGGGCTAGGGGACGGCAGGAGCTTTACATTCCTGATGAGAGGGATGAGTTGTTGGAGATGGTGGAGCATCCATCTTTGGGCCGAGACATTGATGAGGTATAAATAGATGTACGAACAGTCGGCCGAGCTGCAGTACTTTCAGTGAGTAGTACTCTCCAGGAGTACATCGATGGGGCTTGCAGCATATCTTGCCCACTTTGGCCCATTATAGAGAGAAGGGCTTCCTTCTACAGGCAGCTTTTGTTGGCAGACAAGGCAGAGCAGTGTGAGTTGATTACAGGCTGGCGACAACACTTCAGGCGTGTACCATATGCAGTTGTTGCTACATTAGATTCTTCTTCCAGGATGGATTGGCGGGAGACCATGAGTTGGTACCCTCTTGATGGTACGATTTTCTTCGTAGGGAGCACAACAGAGCAGGGGCCCTTAGATATAGCCGATGTTACAAATTCCAGCTGGCAGTGGGACCCAGGTCATCATTTCTTGAGCACTCCATCCCGATTTCAGGAGGGCAGGATTAGCATGAGATTGAGTCAGGACTTGGATTGGAGAGAGGTGATGAGTTGGTATGCAGTTGGTGGGGTAGCTTATATAGTTAGAGGTACAGCACAACAGGAGCCAGGGAGCATTGATGCTTGTTGGCGGGCTTCACTTCATGGGGCATCAGCTATAGCCCGAGGCAGTGCACAACCTGAGCCGTGGGACCCAGGCACATTTTATAGTGATTGTGAGGAGCATCAGCTAGAGGGGATGTTGTGCAGGCATTGCTTGAGGACAAGAAATTTTTGGCGGGGAGGACTGTAATATTCCCAATTAGCAGCAGCTAATTGGAAATATTAATTGTCTAAATTTTGCTTTTATAAAGTTAAATTATAAATAAAAGTGAGTAGAGGGGGACATAACTCACTCTAAACATAAATTTCACTCCCTAGTAGACACAACGTTGTAACTTAAGTGGGCCAAGGGGGGCAAAGAGACCACGTAGAGAGGGGACCCATTAGAGCACGTGGAGGGACTGCGCAGGTTGAGTTGGCAGCGTGGGGCCAAAAGAGGCTACATTGGAGATGATGGGCCTAGGGTTTGAGAGAGAGGCCAACGTTAGGAGGAGAGCCTCCTCATTTTGGTCATTTGATGTTTATGATATTGAGCTGGTCACTTCAACTTCTTGAGCACGCTGGTTGTTTAGCTAGTCTGCAGCACTGCTTAGTGCACTGAGTGTCTCCGTTCGGAGATCTCACCCTCAGCCCCGGGGGACTTCGAGTGCCTGCTCGGGTGAGGTAGTCCCATCAGTATTTTTGCAGGAGGATCGAGTTGAGGCTTGGTGGTGGATCTTGGCATCTAGTGACTGCGCAGTCTTGAGAGGGAGGACGCAGTCCATTTCTTGGGAGTTTCGGATTGGGTTTCTTTTGGAGGTTTCGAGCTTTGAGATTGAGCAAGGGGCCATCCCTTGCCTATTGGAGGATTTTGGCAGAGTTTGAGGCGGTATTTTGGTGGATTTCCTTCAGTGTTAGCGCAGAGCCTTAGAGGATAGCGTAGATCCTCAAGGGGGTGATTTTCGGGGGTTGGCTATTTCAGAAACGCTCTCTGGGATTTTCTGGGTTTGGTGAGTAGAGGTGGATTCCAGAGTTTCAGCTTTTTCCGAGTAGGGGAGCAGCCCCAAATACTCATTTGGGTTCCAGTAGTAGCAACAGCACAACAGTTCTCTGGCAGCTTGGACACAGATCAGAGAGTAGCCATTTCTTTGTCATTTTGAGAGCTTTTCTTCACTTGCCTGGTGCAAGTCTAGGTGCCATCACTCTGATCACCTATTGTGCTCATTTCTATTCAGTATAATAAAATAGCTCAGTATTCTCTCTATTTTATGTGTTTCAACTTCATGTTCAGTTTATAGCTTTTGGTATCTTGTTGTATGCTTTGTATTACTGGTTATTTTCCTTTCGGGATATTACACTCGGTTTTCTTTTCCATGGGCTGATAGGTGGATTTTAAAGCTCCCTAAAAATGCAACTTCTATGTTTTAATTGTGAAATGTGATCAAGGCGGCTTATTGGATGCCTACCCCCTTGATCCTAACTTAAACTATAACTTCTCTTGTGGCCCCTGTGGGGAGAGTTTAGTGAGTTGGTTTCAGTTATTTTTAGGAGACTTTCTTTTCTTAGTGGGTGAATGTGTGTGAGCTTATGGTGAACAATCTCATAATTTGAACATATGGATATCGGTGATCCTTTACAAAAGTCCCCTAGTTAAACTATGTGACGTTGTTCCTTGCTCATATAAAAATCATTTGCGGATAATGGGCCGCTTCCAACACCTCCTAATTAGTCTATGTGAGTGACTAAAGGGAGATGGTGAATCACAAATGTAGAGTGTTCATATGCTTGTCTAGGGTCACCCAATGGCGCAAAGACAACAGAGATTACTTGCTCTAATTTGCGATTCAATCCTAGTCCCGCAATTTCCTAAATGCAAAAATTGAAATTTAAACTAAACAATTTCTACACTAGCTTATGCATGTGTGGTCGTGAGCCATTTACTTGGACTAGTTAAACTAAGTGTGCATACCAGAATTTGCAAAAAACATAAATTGTTCGGAAAGCAATGGTTAATTCGCCCCCTACTTAAACTATGTGAACACTTTTTGCGAAAAACCAACTTAAATGGAAACTAACTAAATGCCTACAAAAAGCAGCAAAAATCTTTTCTCAGAAGTTGTGGGGTATCAACACAGGTGTTGGTAGATACATTAGGGGCTGCCCAACACTCTTACAAGCAGAAAAAATGCAGAAGATAGGGAGAAAAACTCTCTCTGCAAATTGCGCGCAAAAACCTCTGACAGGTGCGCTTTCCTGCGCATAGGTCACATTTGAACACGCGCCTTGCATGTCTGTGTGAAAAAACGGCGCGCAAAATTCCTGCAAGTAAAGAAATTAGGAGCTGCCTTCTTCAGTCTGTCACCTCAGTGAGTCTAGGGATTGCAAGATGGGTCAGAGAACTGTTAGCTCCACTCCAGCATAGACTAAGGGTCTCCTGCAAAAGAAGGCACAACCACATAAAATTGAAACACGTTAGTGGAGTCACCAATCCTGTTGTGGTGGATTCGCTACACAGGTGTACGAAATCGCACGAGTTTAGAGAGTGTGGTCTACTCTCTAAACTATAGGTAACAGGCAGTATCTGGGGGGAGCTTAGAAGTATAAAACTTAAATGAAGTAATACACTAAAGTATGCTCTGTTAAAAAACTAGAACTAAAAACACAAAAGAATCTACATAGAGAGTTCCAAACAATAACAAGGTAAACAACGGCTCGATGGCCTCTTCTTATTGAATGCTTGGAATAAAAACAAATCTTACCCACTTGCCAAAGGGCCCCTAGGCATTGGCTCTAGGTCCCGATGCAAGGATGTTTGTCCTTCAAGTTCTGCCTTCTGACGCAGTCCAACTCTCTCTCTCTGCTGCAATGGACTAAGATTGTTGGGTGGCCAACAATCGAGTCCTCTCCTGCTTCAGCTCCTTGGGTCACACAAACTACTGGTGTTGCTTGGGCAACTTTGGCCAGCATAACCTTGTGATCACACATTGTTCATCTCTTGGTGGGTTTATATAGTTGAGCTTTCAAACCTCCTTCCCTCCCTTGGTACATGATGGATGGTGACCCAAGGGAGGGGCATGATTCCATTGTGTGCTGAAATATGCTTTTGTGTGCTCACACAATGCCTAAGGAGGCGCTGGTGCTTTCCTTTGGCCGCTTTTACATAAGGAGAAATTGTCCTTTGCTTGCTTGTGGTCCCGGAAAGAGACTTTTTTCTACTTCCAGGAATGCGCGCTTATCGGGCTCCAGTGCGTGCAGAAGGCACTCTTTTCGAAGGAAAAAGCGCGCATTTGAGCATTTATGACTAGTTCAAATTTGATTTTCTCAAAACCTTAGAGATTTTAAATACTTCTTGGTTCCATAATGTATCCCTGTCCTGTAAATCCTTAGGCTCGACATTAATTGATGTCGTTTTCTGCTGTACGATTTTCTTGTGTTAACACGAAGGTTCTTGATGATGGTCATTTCGCCTCCTTTCCAAGTAGGTAGACATTGCCATATGTGAGACTGGGCTATATCAACTCAATTTATGTTGGTCGCACAACACATCTCCCCCATTGTTTGTGTCCACACACACGCAGTCTTCAATCTTCGATTGCGCTTGCAATCTCTACAGCATTCCAAATCACGGTGTCGCGTTATAGCAGTGCAGTGGATTGCTAGCATCAACGCATTGCTGTGGTGTCTTGCCTGCATCCACACCAACGTTTACCTTGGCCGCAACTATTTTACTGCTACTCCTTCACGTTAATGATTCACGCAGACTCCAAAAATTTAAAGTCGCACACCCAAAATGCAGCATGCAGACTATGCAAGTCACACTTCACCATTTCGCCGAGGCCGTGACAATGCAAATCCGCCATCTTCTACCTTTGATTGTGCTGATAGTCTCTACAGCACTCCCCTGTGTCCTCACCATGCTTGACTTGGATGCACTCCAATACAGTAAAGTAATCACGGAAGTGCGTTGGAGCTGCCACCATTCATATGGTTTAAAATAAAGTTGCACAACCGTTTCAACTGCTAATGCAGTATGAAATCCCCTTGACGCTAGCTACACTACATATCTCCATTGTGAACTCATTCCTGTATTCACAAATCATATACAACATACATACATCAGTGTTTTAAAAAACGGAATCGGGTTCTGACCAGGCCGAGGGTTGGCTCAGACTCCGACTCCAAATCGGTAATGAGTCGGTCGACTCGGTTTCAATGACTCGGTTTTTGTAAAAAATACATTAAATATTAATTTTTTTTGTACAAAAACATAAATTTAAAGATTTTTATTCATGTTTCCAAACACAAAGCATTACAATATAGAGAAAAGACAACATATGATCAAAGTAGGCTGATGAATATATCCATTATATCAAAATTGCACCCAGTGCACTGTCCAAGGACCAATACATGATGATGATATAGAGATCAAAACAAAAAACATAACTAAGGAGGCTCTAAATGGCCTCTACAAAAAAACATGAATAGTCACTAGTAACTATTGCTAGTCATCTGACTGTGACAAGCCAATGTCCTCTTCCTCAAACTCTGAACCAGAGGGGGAAAACGCTCGCTCCGCATCCTCCTCTGAATCAACATCCTCAACTGGAACTATACCCTTGCCCTTACCACCTTGAGAATCAGATAGACGAGTTATGCGTCTCCGTCGTGGCTGACTTGAGGAAGTGCCTGCACCTGCAACTGGATGGCTTGGGACTGGGTCTGCTACTAGTTGATCTACATTGAGCATAGTATCCTCCATCTCTAAATCGAAGTCAATTGGAATCCCCCCATCTATATCAAACTTTGGTGGACAAGACTCCACTACCCATTCTGATGTTGGATCAATATCCTCCAACACAATGGGATCTGAATCCGGTCTTTTGTTCAGTGATTGGTTGCGTCTTAGTCGGAGGTTGTATTGGACAAACACTAGATCATTTAACCGTTTTTGCTCCAAACGGTTTCTCTTCTTTGTGTGAATCCTCTCAAAGACAGACCAATTGCACTCACACCTAGAAGCACTGCAAGTTTGACTCAAAATGCGGATTGCAAACCTCTGCAATTCAGGACAGTGGCTACCAAATGCCTCCCACCATTGTGCTGCAAAAAATGAGTTTCAGTTAGCTCGACGATTTATATCCAACTTTGAAATTGAAATAATAAACAATTATACAAAATAATAAATTATAAAATATAAATTTGAAAATTGAAATTCTTTGTTTACTTGGCTCATCTGATTCCCTTGCAATCCTTGTAAGGTTCTTGCCAAAGGTAACAGTGGCTTGGCTGAACACAGTGATCTGATTGTGTATCTTCAAATGCTCACTCTCTGTGGGGATCATGCGATCAATGCAGTAAATCAATCCATCTCTAACCTCCCCAGTCAAAGTTCTTGTTTCCTGAGCTTTATAATGATACCTTGGGTTCAGAAAATACCCAGCTGCATGTATCGAACGATGGATTTGATTGTTCCATCTCTGATCAATGATTTGCCAAATGGGCCCATACTTAGCCACTCTGTACTTGTATGCTGCCCTTATTTGCTCCTTTGCTTGACCATAGCCTCATAAATGAAGCCCATAGCCAATCTTTCCCCATCCACCAAGCACAACACCTTAACCAGTGGCTCAACAAGTTTCACAATCTCTGCTGCCTTTTTCCAAAATATTTCTTCATTGAATTTCCTTTTCACATCTTTGCCATCCTGTTTGCGAGCCCACTGACATTCATTCCATTCATCACTAGAAAACATCTTTTGCAAGTTTCTATGTTGGGCAAGCATAGATTGCAATGTCAAAAAATGTGTTGCAAATCTAGTGATTGCAGGCCTAATAAGTTCCTTGCCCCCTGTGTATTTCCTCATCAGACTCAGAATCCATGAGTGATTGTAAATGTATTTTGTGATGCATTTGGCATGCTCTATAGTGTTCTTGATCTAGTCTATTTTGCCAATATCCACAAGCATGAGGTATATGCAATGTGCAGCACATGGGGTCCAAAATATGGTTGGGTGTTTTTACTCTAACAATTTACCAACAAGAACATCGTTAGAGGCATTGTCTGTGATGATTTGAACAACCTTTGCCACCCCCACCTCTTGAACAACCTCATCCAAAAGCTGTAACAACAACTGTGCATCTTTCACCCTATCAGATGCATCAACTGATCTTAGAAACATGGTTCCCCGTGGGCAAAAGACAAGAAAGTTTATGATGGTAAGGTTCCTCTGATCAGTCGATCCATCTGACATGATGGTACATCCTGTATGTGCCCATGAGTTTTTGAACTCTTTCAAATAATCATCAATGTTCGAAATCTATCTTTGCAAAAAAGATCCTCTTAACTCTTGCATAGTAGGAGGTTTGAAGCCCTTTCTAGCAGCATATATGGCATCAAAAATAGGTTCATAATATGGTGAATGAGTAGCATTGAAGGGAATATTAGCATCATACCACCATCTAGCAATGTACTCACAAGCAACATCTCTCAATTCTTTTTTCCAATGAGCATCTAAAGTGGGCTGCACAGTTGGAGGACTAGGACCATATGCAGTTGCACTATCAGAGGGAGATGAGGGCACAAAAAAACTTTTGATAGTACCCTTATTTCTCATTGCACCCTTACCCTTTTCAGAAATAGACTCCATAGAGGGAGGAACATAGCGAAAGGGGTTTTTTGATGCATCAATGGAAGGGATAGATGAAGAACCCTCATAATCAAAAGATTCAAAACTTGAGTTGGCAGCCATCATATGTTGTAGATTCCTCTTCCTCCCAATTTCAGCCTGTATTTCTTTTTGCTTATTTTTCTCTTGCTCAAACTTCTCAAATTGTTCTTTCAACTGCTTCCTAATTTCCCCAATGTTTTCTGCTTCACATGAAGTAATTTGGCCTTTAACACTAGCCAAATGTAGTTTCAGTCTATGAATGCCCCCTCCACCCTCCTTAATTTTTTTCTTAGAAAATTTGCAATACATTTGATCACCAACCATTTCAGCATATGCCCAAGCAGCATCTTTCGCTCTAGGGGCCATTTTGGACTGAGTTTTTGACTTGGAAAGAAAATGTTTAAATCTGAAAAATGAAAACAAAAAAAAACTATTCATTCTATGTTCATTTCTTTCACCAAAAACTATGTTTACCATTTTCAGATTTGCTAAATAAATAAAACAAACAAAGGCAGATTTTAGAAGAGAATAAATAAATACCTCTAGCCTCTAGCCTCCTCTAGCTCAATGCTGCTCCAAAGCTTGCCCAATAAGCTCCTCACTGCTGTTCCAAAGCTTGCCCAAAAGACTCCTCAAAGCTGCTTCAAAACCAATTCCACAACTCTTCAGAAAACCCTCACAAATGCTCAAGCAAATTGAATGAGAAATATGTGAGGTATTGAGAGGGGTTGGGTTAGTTAAATAGGATGGGGAGGGGTTAGAAAGCCTAAAAAAAACCTAACAGCAAAAAAAATTCCCATTTGAAGTCCGTTTTTTACTTGTTTTTGGGCCCACCGGCCGGCTGGAGCAACTCGGTTGAGTTACATCGAACCAGGCCGAGCCGGCTGGTTTGTTATCGAGCCGGCCGAACCGGTCAAAAAACCGGCCGGCTCGGTAACAAACTGGTCTCCTGACCGGTTCAACCGTTGAGTCGGTCCGGCCTACCCTTCAGCTCGGTCAACTCGGCCGGTTCCGATTCGGTTCGGCCTTCTTTTAAAACTATGACATACATATAATTTGTAGACTCAACGCGCCATAATCTTTTACATAATTCAATCAACTCTCTCCCAGGCAATCCGACCTGCTCTCTTCGCTCACAACAAGAAATCAAAACAAAACATCCTCAATGTAGGAGAGACTCATCCTCAAACTCATCTCCTTAGCTCTGATACCAAATGATGCCGGGGTTCTGCTATAAAACAGATCCTAGCATATAGTAGCGTGTGTGCTTCCTTCCTCATAAAAATTCTCAAGAAAAATCTTCATTAAACTACATTTTATTCAGCTTAAAATATAAACAAAGAGAGAGTCAAACAATAACCAATCTGCTTATATAAAATACAACAAGAAATTTAAGATTCAAAACACTTAGCCGAATATTACAATGGATGGCCTTTCGGCTCTCGGCTCTTTACAAAAGCTCTCAAACCTCTCTCTCTCTGTGTGTATTCCTCACTGTATTCCATCCTCACACACTCCTCATATTTATACATAATAATGAATTTATTCTAATCCATAATTTCCTCCACGCAAATCTCAACTAAAATCTAAATTAGATTTATCCTTTTTTTTGGACTCAACTAAGTCCCGTTTAAGGAATTCGTAATCCCTAAATTATCTACCTAACTCACTCCACTCATATCCTAAATTAATTTAATAGAATATTTACAATAAATATTACATTCATATTTTTCTCTCAATTTATTAAAAATGAGCAAAATAATTTATAAAATAATTAAAAAACCTCACCCCCCTAAATCACACAAATGAATAATGAAAATTAAGCTTGATGCTCCTGCATCAAATACTCAGCAGAGAGGCAGAGAGATACGCAAAGGAGGCAGTGCAGTGCCCAGAGAGATTGACGTAGGGCCATGAAGGCTACACACAGAGGCAGCGTAGCGTTTCTAAGCAGAAGTCCGAGATTTTGTTGGGAGATCGAGATTCTACGCTGGGAGGGCTAGACCTGAGGCTCCTGTGAGCAGATCGATCCAGCAGAGGAGGTGACGCAGTCTCCCAGACTCCCCCACGCAGGCCCACGTAACTACTGCGTAGAGGCAACGAAGAGGGTGCCAGGAGGATGTTGTTTCAGCTACTGGATCAACCGGGACTTGCAGTATAGAGTGAGGTAATCTCACTAATTTCTTCTGTTGGGTGATATTCTCTGTATTGGATAGCCAACAATGCATCCAGAGATTGTATTCAGAAATAATTGTTGCTTAATAATAAAACCCTCAGATCTGTTGCACCGGTTTTCCTGCATTGGGTTTTTGCGAGGACATTTGTCCAAAAACAATAGTGTCCTGTGTGATATTTTTCTTTGTTGCTTAGTTTCTTGTTACAACATATTTAATTAATTAAGTGAAGGCTGCACTAGTAATTTGCTTCAATATATTCAGTAGAAGAATGCAAATAAATTGTTCATTTAATAAGTAGGTGAAATAATTTTGGTTCGTTGCAGTAGGATTCCGGTCTTGGGATTTTCACATGGTATCAGAGCATTGCAAGTGAAACAAGAAGAGAAGAGCCAACTCTGGGCAAGAGGTCGAATAGCTGCAGGAGGCAGCAGTTCGAATCCTCAGAGGGATTGCGCAGTCCAGGCCAGGAGGGTTGAATTTTCGAGGGAAGTCTCTCTGTGAGTGAGGCGACAGAGAGGAAGGACTTCCAGATCGAAGTTTTTGTGTGGCAGAGGGAGCAACGCAGAGCCTCAGCGTTAGTGCTAGTGGGACGCAGTTTTCTGCAGGAAAATCCTCTTTTGTTGGGCAGAAAAATGTCAGAAGAAAGAAAAGAAGCACAATGAGGGAATTTTCTTCCTTAGGGAATCCCTAGCCAAGGAATTCTATTTTCAAGATCTGAGCAACAAATTTTTATGGCTGATATACCATCTCCAGCAAGGAGTGCATAAGCCAGTCTAGCATTGCGTAATGGAGAAAGAGAGGGAGCAGATTTGACATTTTCTTGATGACAGAAATGGAAGATCACAGGTTTAGAGATCAGGATCGGTTGAAGGGAGCCTCCAACTACGTGATCTGGAAGGCAAGAATTTGATGCCTTCTAGATGAATATGATCTCAAGCTTTTCATAGAGAATAGGTAGTTGTGCCTACAGATCCAGATCAACTGAAGAAGTACAAGGCTGATATGACGAAGGCTAATAGACTGCTCCTAGATGGAGTCAAGGATCACATAGTGTCCCACATAGCCAGCAAGAACACAACTAGGCAGATGTGGGAAGCCTTAGCATCGCTATACGAAGGATCTTCCGAACAGCGGAAGATGTACTTAGAGCAGAAATTGCGGCAAACACAGATGCAAAAAGGGGAGCGTATAGATCCGTTTCTCTCGAGACTTCAGGAAACTCGTGATCAACTAGCAGCCATGGGGTCCACACCTTAGTCTACCACGATGGTAAGGATGGCCCTCAATGCAGTCTCAAAGGAATGGAAGGTCTTCGTCCAAAGTATTTTGGGCGGAGAAACACTGTCGAGCTGGGAGAAGATGTGGGACCTAGTCAAGTGTAAACTTGATGGCAGCAACGGAAGTGGGTCGAAGACAAAGGAGGAGGAGGAGAATGTGGCCGTGGCATCTAAGGGACAACAAGAGCAACGGAGACAGAAGAAGGACGTCTCAAATATTAAATGCTTTAGATGTGGTGAACTCAGTCACTACGCAACGTAGTGTCCTTTGAAGAAAAAGGACACGGACGAGAAACATGATCCAAAGGCTGTGCCTGCAAAGATCAAAGAAGATGAGTATGCCATTAGTGCCCACGCATCTCCAGGAGGGAAATGGGGTGACATTAAACTGTAAGTTCGCAAGAACTTCAGTTGGGCAAGATCCTTGAGGAGGACACCTTTTGGATCACGACCTTGCTACGGGAGCCCAAGAATAGTAGTAGCAGGCTGGAGGAGTTTCAGCTGGTGCAAAGGAGTTTTGGAGCTACAGATGCAATAACTAGAGCGCTAAATCTTAGCGGCACAGTGCAAAGTTGCAACAGTGTACAGAGGCACAGTGCAGTAGTAGCAGTAGCGCAATAGATTGAAAGGGACAACGTCGGAATAGCAGCAGTCAAAGTTTCAGCATTGAGATGCATCTTGAACACTTTTTCAAATTTTGGATGTTTTTTAGTTGCATCTCTCAACAACCGAGTTGCAGTGCAAAGTTAGCAGTGACAGTGCTAGCAGCAACATAGATGCAGCATTTGAGAGGGATTTGTAGTACGGACGCAGTGTTGGCAGTGGTAGTGCCAGCAACAATACAGATGCAACAGTGCAATAGTTGGTGGACAACATGTCAGAGATCAACATCACAAAGGAAGATGTTTCAGAGTCAGAGTAGTATGCAACAGGGTATATTGCTAGAGCACATTCCTCGCTAGAAGGAAGTGTTGATTTGGGGTAGCATCGTATGTGCTCTAAGTCTCAAATTTTGTGGAGAGGCTTAGACACATGTATTCCAGATAACCCAGAAATCGTTTTGGGAAATTCCACCCAGAGACAGTTTTATTTAATAAATTAATTATTTTTAATGAGACCCTAAGTATAAACTTAGGAAATTAAAATAATTAATGGGTATTAATCTAAAATGTGGGTGTAACTTCTAGAAGAAGACAAGGATCAAGCAAAATGATCTTAGCCATTGATTAGCTTCTAATCTGGTCCGTTGAATTTCAATGAGAAGATTATTTAGGAAGGCTTGAGGGCCATTTTTAAACACACTCAGAGATCAAGAGATTGATTAGGGTTGCGGGGGAGCACCCCCCTCCCCCCACCCCTCCACCTCGCTCCCAAAATGCGCTTCGCGCAGGATCGATTTGGGAGCACCTCGGCAGCGCGCTCTTGAGACAGAAAAAATGCTCACTGGTTTTCAGGGAGCGTTTAGGGAGCATTTTAGGGAGCATTTTTTTAGGGAGGGAACATTTTAGGGAGTGTTGTTTTTAGGGAGGGTGTCCATTGTATCTGATGGATGGACAAATGTAAAAGGCAAGCCATTGATAAGTGTTCTTGATGTGTCTGTTAGTGGTGCAATCTTCCTTTCATCATATGATTACTCAGATAAGTTCAAGATTGACATCAACATTGCAGAACTACTAGAAGACTAGCACACACAAAGACTTGGTCCTAAATGAAATTACTTGCTCTCCATTTGCTTAAATCATCAATTTATTATTACTTTATTATTTACAATTCTTATAATAAAATAAATAATTATTTATTTGTATTAATATTTAGTTATTCTTCTGAATAGGTAAATATTAAGTAATAAATGATTATTATTTTTAAAGAATTTATAACATTTAAATTTCTTAATAATTAGAAAAATAAATAATATTTGATTTAACATATTAATAAGTAATATTAATTATTAATAACAATATAAAATGAAAAAAAATAATTAACTAAACAAGTTATAAAAAATTTAATTAATTCAAGAAATAATCTATAATTATTATTATTATTTTTAATTAATTTTTAAAATAATTTATATTTATTATTAATAAATATTTTCTACAATTAATTATTAATAAAAATTATTATTATGAATAATTAAAAACATTATTACTTAATATATTATGAATAATTTAATAAAAAACTTTTTTGGTCGACTCTTTTATTCTCTCTTTTAATATTTATTTATGGTTTGATCCCTCTTTCAAGCATTCTTCAAAATTCTGTCCTGAAGATGGATCCCTGTTGGGATTCGAAACGTCGACAAATGTCTTTCAACACTGTGGATAATCCGAAACATTCGTCTTTAAATGTATCATGTGATTTTCTGAATATGTGTTCAGTGTTTATTCATACACCATCATTTTTAAGATTTTTAAATCTTTACAACCATCTAGATTTCTATGCTTGACAATTTGCACATTATTTTATCCAAGACATACCACAAGTTAGAGCTTTTTCATTTTCTTCTGGGTTACATCTTGGGAATTTGTGTGAATATTTTATTGGATCATTATCTTTAAGTGGGTGTCTGACATAAAGTATCTTCTCTTCATTCTTACATCTTTACAAATACCCTTTAACATTTCTAGAGAAATTATTCACATTTTTTTTAATATATTTTCTAAGGGAAGACAATGTCAACAAGCATTAAGGCCAAGCATTAGAAGGACACCATTACCACGATCTGCTAAAAAATTATACATTTCTCGTGGCAAGATGCCAAGCAATAGTTAAAATAGATTTACTAGTCTTTTCTAGTTTCTAGTAGTTTTTAACTTTTTATAACTGTTGAAACTTGACTCTTTCATATTTATTATGATATTTTTTGTAAACAATATATGACAATTTAAGTTTGAAGTTTGAAACTTTGAAGTTGGCATTATAAGTTTATAACTCCATGAATTATGAATATGATGCTTCATGAAATTTGAAAGTTGTTTCATTTCGTTTCATTTTATAACATTTCATTTCATGTTAAATATTCTTTGTTGTAATGGTTACACTTACGAGTACAACTATGTTGATCAATGAATCAATGATGATAAATGTTATATATTGAATTTTGAAAGCTTGAAACTTTAAGATTGATGAATCACGAGACTCAAGAGTCAATATGTTGTATGTTTCTAACGTGTGGACGTGGTATAATCTTCTAGATGATTGATTTTATATGGTTCAATCTATGTTTTTAATGTCTAATTCATCATTCTACATGCTTTTGTTGACATATATATATATATATATATATATTATAAAAAAATGTGCTCTGAAACTCTCCCGGACCAGGAGCTTCTGAAAATGGCGTTCCCGCCCCCCGTTTTCGCTCCCACTCCCAAGTAAACTTGGATCGAATTTTCTAAAGTGAGCAGTGCTCAGAGAAAAACATTGATCAGAAGATTCTCACGCAGAGAGGGGCAGAGACAGTTTTGGTCGGAGGAGGAGGTGACGTAGTCTCCCAAAGTCCCCCACGTAGGTCTACGTAACTACTGCGCAGAGGTAGAGTAGAGGGTGCGAGAGGACATTGTTTCAGCTACTGGATCAATCGGGACTTGCAGTGTAGAGTGAGGTAATCTCACTAATTTCTTTTGCCTAGTGATATTCTCTGTACTAGATAGCCAACAAGGTATCCATAGATTGTATTAAAAAATAACTGTTGCTTAATAATAAAACCTTCAAATCTACTATATTGATTTTCCCCGCATTGGGTTTTTCCGGGGACGTTTTTCCAAAAACAATGGTGTCCTGTGTGATGTTTTTCTTTGTTGCTCAGTTTCTTCTTTCCACATATTTAATTAATTATGTGAAGGCTGCAGTAGTAATTTGCTTCAGTATTTTCAATAGAACACTGCAAATAACTTGTTCATTTAATAACAAGTAGGTGAAGTAATTTCAGTTGGCTGCAGTAGGATTCCGGACTTGGAATTTTCACAATATCGAGTGAGATCGTTGCAGTGAGGGGCAGAGATAGTAGACCAGAGGAAGTTTTCTAGATCTGGGGAGTGCAAGGCAAAGAAGACGTTGAGAGCCACCGAGAGTCAGCGCAGTGCCACGTAGAGCTTCAGAAGGAGTCTGCTATTTTGTTGGGAGACAGTGGGGATCTAGTGTCAGAAGCGGGGGTGTGAGTCTGGAGGGCCAGAGAGTCGAGTTTCTAGTCAGCATAAGGTCAGAAGGAGGAGGTGATGCAGTTGTTAGAGCTATGACGCTGGGACAATGTAGGCTGACGTAGTCACTGCATAGAGACGGCACAGAGCAGCTCCTCTCCAGTCCAGATTAGTGTTAGATTGCCCGTGATAGTGTGAGATTTTCTCACTATCTCTTTCGTCAATATTTCTCTGTATCGGATAGCTGGTTTGGCCATCCAATGATTTGTACTCAAATTACTACTACATAATATTAAAATCCTCAGCTGCTACACCGGTTTTCCCAAGTTGGGTTTTTCCAGGGACGATTGTCCAAAAATAACGATGTTCTTGTGTGTGTGTTTCTATATTTCTTGCGTTGTATTTTTCTCAGTATTTTATGTTGTGTAGGATGCAGTGAATTTAATTTGATATTTGCAGTAGAAAACTACAAGTAAATTGTTCGTTTAATTAAACAATTAAAAGAATTAACATCAGTTGCTGCAGTAGGAATTGGGTAACCAAATTTTCAAACCAGTCAGGGGCAGGGGGAGCAGAGAAAGAAGAAGGACCTATCAAAGGTCAAGTGCTTCAAATGTTGTGAGCTCGGTCACTATAACACGCAGTTTCCTCTCAGGAATAAGGACAACCATGAGAACTAGGATTAGCAGGCAGCATCAGCTGAGATCGACAAGTTTTTCTCCAGGTTGGAGGAATACTTCACAATGTTGGCAGCCATACCTTTAGGAGTCAAGTGAAGTGACTTGGAGTTGTAGCCTCAGAGAGCTACAAATTTTGGCAGGGTCCACTGAGGAGTCCACCTCATGGATCATTACCTGGTTGTGGGGGCCCACAGTTTTCAGTGGTAGGATGGATCAGTGTCAAGAGATGCAGTCAGATTCTGGAGTGACAGTTGCAGACTAGTTGCAGCCAGATGCCGAGGAGTGCTATGCATAGTTGATAACAGTGCAGAGTGGCACAGTTCAGAGTCGACAACAGCGAAAATTATTCAATGACAGTGCAGGAGCTAGCAGTAGTCAGGGACTTGGGTGAAAAATGCATCATACTAAACACAGTTGATATAATATTTTGAATGCTTCTCAGTTGCAGTTGTTGCAGTTTCCGCAACAATAATGAAGAGGGAGTTGTAGTGAAGATGTAGTGTTGGCAACAACACAATAGGGTCAACAACAACACAAATGCAACATCATAGTTGCGCAGTGGAAGACAGTCATAGTGGCCAGACATCAACAACGTGACAAGAGATGATACAAAGACAGAGTGTTGTGGCAGAGTGTATAACACTAAAACACCGTCCTTGCTAAGAGGGAGTGTTAGTTTTTGTAGCATCAGATGTGTTCTAGCCACAAAATTTGGTGGAGAGGCTAGAATACATGGAATCTCCAAAACCAAGAATTCGTTTCTGGAAATTCCACCTATAGATGACTTAATTAGATTAACCAGGTTTTAAATATTTCCTAAGTCTAAACTTAGGAAATATGGTTAATAAATCAGAATTAAATAAGTCAAGTGAGAATTCTCTAGAAACTCACATGGATCAACTTCAAGATGATCCTAACCCTTGATTAAGATTTAATATTAGTCTTTGGAGTCCCAACAGAGGATTATAAGAAGTCAATGGGCACTTGGAGAAGACACACCAAAAGTTTGATTTCCTTGGCAGATTGATTTCTAGAGAGCAATAACAATTGCCGAAGAGCCAAAGATAGAAGCAGAGTCAATGAGGGGAAGGGACAATGATCTGGAGTAAGTTTTCCAGATCTGGAGAGGCAACAACAAGTGACATAAGTGATCCACGCAAAAGGAGCGCAAGGACTGTGCAGTAGCTGAGGCAGAGCGGTTCAATTTAGCTGAGGAGGAGGTCGATTTAATTTCCAGGGGCTGGGAAACTCTTCTAGAGGGCCTAAGAATCAATTCTATCAGCAGAGGTAGACTAGACCAATGTTGGACGAAACGCCCCCCCCCCCCCCCCCCCGGGAACCACATCCCGTACGGAAACGTCGGTGATCCGGCCTCGGAACCGCGTTCCGGAAAATCGAAATGCGGATCGAGCCGAGCTAGACGATTCCTGGCCTGTGGGAACAATACGGCCCGATGTGCATTACCGTACGCCGCAAACGCAGTTCTGGGCCCTGATCACAGCGTGGATCCACCGCGGATAGAGGCTGAATCTGAGCAGATCTCGATTGGTTCCGCCGCGTGGACCCATGTAATTCATTTTTTTTCATTTATTTTTTAATTAATTGGGGTTGGGGGGTGGGTTAAAGTTGGGTTAGGGATAGAATGAAGGGAATAAAAGTCTCTTTCTCCTCTCATTTCCTCACTCTTGTGTTTTTGCAGAGCTTGGAGAAGAGAGGAGAAGAGAGAGTTGAGGAGAGCTTGGAGGAGTGAAGGAGGAGCTAGGAGTAGTGAAGGAGGAGGAGCTTGGAGGAGTAAAGAAGGGATTCCATCTACAAGGGCTAAAAAGTTAAGTGCAAACTCCAAACTCCCTCATTTTTTTGTCATTGCTTTTTGTATTTTTTCTCCTCCCTCTCCTACTCTTTCCAATTCTTTCTTCTTGCTCATTTAATTGCAAGTTTTCCACCACCTATATTCATATTCCAAGATGGTGTTCTTTTGGCCTCTATGTATCATTCCACTTTTGGTTTTCATGATGGCAAGGGGGAGTAGGAACAGAAGGGAAGAAGAAGAAGAGAATAGTGGTCCCCATATGAGTGACCCACTGTATGATGAGGAGGAAGGGTTTGAAGAGGAAGGGGTGTGAAAATTTCCGAATGTTACACTTATGCAAAAATCTTACTGTTGGATCTGGTTATGCTCCTTATTGACCACACTTTGTCAACTACCCCATTGCAGTACACCGCCATTTTTTCAAATGGGATTCGTCATGTTCGATGTGGTTGTGCCATTCAGATTCCATCATCAGTCGACAATTTTTTTTTAAATGATGTAAACCCATTCTGCATGTAATGATGTAAATGATCTAAGTAAGACAGTCAATGTATGTAACAACCTAGGTAAGCCTAGTATGTTGTTGATGATTTCCATCCTAGGAGGTTTTTTGTCTCACTGATTCACGTAAGTGATCTGCAGAGTTTTTCCCTCCAGCCTCACCCCAAAGCTAAGGTGGATTTTATCATCAGCATGCTAAGCGAATCCTAGTGTTTTCTATCGAGTCCTTATAAAAGTAGTTTGAGCTACTTGGTCTACTAGATCATGTTTTGAGTCGCAAAATTGGGTATTTATTTGAGGGTCTATATAAATGGGTATTCCCCCTTCATGTATGTAAATGTATTATCTTATGTAAAGAGGGTTAGAAAAATAATTAAAATCCCCTCTCAGTCAATTAATTAAATTTTCTGGTCAATTAATTTAAAAAATCTTAAACCGGAAATTTAATTAATTTAGGATCCTAAGTTAGGATTAAATCTTTAAAGGCAAAATTTGTGGGTCCTTGGAAAATGATTTTTGAAAGCCCCAGGCCAAGGGAATATTGAAAATTTTAAGAAATTTTGGACCCTTGGGCCTTGGTGGTTAAGTCAAAGTCAAAATTTTGGAGTAATTAACTGAAAAATAATATTTTTGAGTTAATTAAAATTGAATTAAATGATGAATTCGTTTTTTCCCCAAAATTTTAATTTCAACGCTCCAGATTAAAAGATGATTAAATCTTTTGGACGGTTGAGATTATTTTGACAAGGATCATCCAAACTAGCCGTTGGAGATTTTGTCCTATAAATTTAGAGGTCTTTGTCAGTATTGAATCATCCGATTTTAGGATCGTGCACTGGTCTTGGAAGCTCTTGTAATTTTTTGAGGAATAAAGCATAAAGACTTTGGGGTTACAAATCTTGATGTTCCTTCTCAGATCTATGTGGTGAATTGTCTCTAAACTCTGCTACTTTGTTTTTTGCATTTTATGGTTGATGGCCTTCATGGATTAATCTGCATACAAGTATCTTGTGCAGTTTTTTGGGTTTAAAAAATGACATTCTGATTTTTCTAAAGGATCTTATGTTATTTTCTTAAATCTCTATCGATCTAAGGTTCAGATCTAAGTGTGCAGGGAATTTTTTTTTTAAGATTGAGCGTCTGGGGAAGTCTTCGGTTGGACCAGCTGACTCTCAATAAACATAAATATGAAAAGCTCATTATTTGCTAAATTCCAAGTCTATCTTACGAAATTGGTGGTTTGTAGGATCTCCTAGGGTTTGTGCCTCTCTTTCAATTTCATTTTCTAAAACTGTGCTAAAAGGGTTCAAATCTAGCCATGAGGGCCTCAGATCTGTAAATTAGTTTGTAAATTTGTATATTTATTGTAAGTTGTAAGGGTTTAACAATTTTTTATGTATATATATTTCGGGACTTGGTTGATCTTTTGCAGGTTGAGGGTTTAAATCAGAATTTTTTTTTAAAGATCTGAGGCAGATCCAGCCTCCAAAGGCCAGATCTGCCCTCAATTTCATACCGTGGATAAAATCTGAGCATCATATTAAAGGAGCATCTAAAAAACTCAGTTTTGCAGAAACAATTGATTTGCTGGACGTACTAGGTTTTTCACTGCATAATTTTGCACCCACCGTCCAGCACCTTCTCTTCGTTGCCATTCAACAATCGTTTCATCCGCTGCCTTCATATTTACGCCATCATTTTTTTTTTTTTGTTGGCTTTCAAGCCGTCTCACTTAACCCTCATCCAACTTTTTTTCTGCAAATCCATTACCTTTCCATCGAGTGTTGCCTTCACCAACATCCTCCTTTCCATCCATCGTCCTCACTTCCTCTACTACTCTTCCCTACGCTGCCATTCGAATCCCCGTCCATCTCTCCTTAGCATTGAAATCCTTTGCGTCCATTTCCTTACTCCTCGCTGCTGTCAACTATCTTCCACGCCGTCCGTCGAAGCAGATCTGAGTTCTCCCACTTGTAGAACGCACGAAAACAAAAGTAAACAGTAACACGTGCATATAATTTCAAAACCAAACGTATGCGTTAATTTTTTTGAGTGCGTTTTCACATTTTTTAAGTTGTTAGTCTTTTTTTTTTTTTATATTTAGTTTTAGTTCAGATTATGGTGATAGCATAGGTTTGGTTCAATTGTATTTTTAATGTCGGTTGTATTTTAGTTTTAGTGCATAGCTTAGGCTTAATATAGATTTCGATTTGGTTGTTTTAACTTTTAGATTTTACTTTAATTTAGGTTTTTAGTTGTAGTTTCTTAGGTTTAACTTAGGTTTTAATTTTGTTGATGTTAGTTTAATTTAGTTAGATTTTAAATTAGCATTTGATTTTGTTAGTTTTAAATGTATATATTTTAATTTTAGGATTTGATTTTAGTTCAATAACTTTAGTTATAATATTTGTTTAGTTTTAGACTTAGTTTTAGTTTTAATTTTTTTTTGGTTTTAATTTAGATTTAGATTTAATATTAAAAATAAAAATAAAAAATTCTAAAAATCTAGAAAATACAAAAACATAAAAAAATTTCAAATTTTCTATAGTCAAATGCGCTAATTTTATTTTTATCTGAAGTTTGACTGTGGAATATTTTAATTTTCGAACTGGGTTATATCGGAAATATCTTAATTACGGAAATATTTCAAGCATTTGGCATCGTTTCATGATAAGCTTTGTTGATTGGCTTCAGTGTCTTAATGAATGATCAAGGCATTTTCTATTGAATATCATTGTGGTCATTTAGCAGCAGTTATACATCCAATACTCATCTTTAATTGCATAACGAGATCTTGTTTGACTCCATAAGGCACTGGTTTTAACATAATCAATCTGTGAAATCTTGTTAATTTTATCAAGTATTTGGTGTTTTAGCTGTGTCTCCTAGATTCTTCCTCTTCATTTCTAATAGGGTCTACCTCCCTTAGCTTGCAAGGAGACAACTTAAATAGAGAGATTGGGGATCAGGGTGACAGCCCCCAATCTGAGCCGTTGTCGCGGTGCCTGGACAATCTGTGCGACAACACTCCTCCTACTTAATTAAGTTATTAAGTTGAAAATTCAAATTAACATCGAAGCAAAACACATAACATACTTTCACCAATCCATAACTAGAAAAAGTACATGCACACATAGAAAAAGTGACACAGTGATTTTCTGGACAAATAGTCCCCGGAAAAACCCAATGCGGGAAAACCGGGCTGCTGGCTGCTGGAGGGTTTTATTATTAAGAATTTTTTGAATACAACGAATTTGGGTTCCAGATCTGGAAAACCCAACAGAGATAAAATAGATCTACAACTCACTAGCTGTTATGAAGCCAAAATAATCACTGATCCACACCCTCAAACGGGATTTATAGGACTCAGCCAAAATTAGGCCCTAGAAACCCCAACGCTTCCCCTGAAGCCCCCGCATCAACCTCTGAAGCCCATGCGTCCCTCAGCGCTAGCCTGGAAAGGGTTACATCACCCCAAACTGGGTGACGCAGTCCTTACGCTGCCCCTTAGGGTCTTTGCGTAACCCCTGAGGGCTTCCAGCTGAATCACGCTATTCTGGGAGGGACTGGGAAGCACCTGCGTAACACAGTTGCTGCCCTCTCTACTGCTTCTCTGAGCTACCTCTCTGAGTTGATCTCTGCCTCTTGCTGATTCTAGACCCTAGGATCAAATCATCCCCTTGGCCTAAATTCCCCTCTCTACAGCTGAAACACTTCTGAGAATTCTTAGCAAACCCACCCTAGAATCTCAACTTAGCTTTATTACTCTGCCTCTATGTTTCTTTACAAATGACCCCAAGCCTTTCCTTTATATTTTTTTCGTTGGAAAACCAACGACCATGATCAGATCTTGAATCAATGACTAAGATTAAAAGAAAGCTTGATCCATGTGACTTAAGACAATTTCATCACATGTTTTATTTAATTAACTTTAATTATTTCATTTTCCTAAGTTTAGACTTAGGAAATACATTAAAATAATTAATTAATTAAATATCTCCCAAACCAGATGAAATTTCCCAAATCCCTTTCTGGGTCTTGTAGATCAAGTGTACTCTAGTCCTTCCACAAAATTTGGGAGCTAGAGCACAGTGCTACCCCAAATGCCACAAAATCTCAACATTCCCTCTTAGCATCAAGGGTGGGCTCTAGCAATACAACACACTACGCATTACATGATTTTGAGTACTAGTTCTGTGCTGTTGAAGCTTGGCCTCCTACCACTCAACTCTGCACTGCTGCTGCCATTCTGTACTATTGCCCATGACTCTGCCACTGCCACTGCAACCACTATACTGCAGTTCCCTCTCAATATGCTGCATCTATGCTGCTCATAGCACTGTTACTGTTGATCCGTTGCACTGCAACTTCAGGTCTTGAGAGTAACAACTGAATCTCCTGCCCAATCTTTGACAGACAAGAGTTAGATGGGCTGCATCCGCATCATTGAAGCTCCATAGGCTGCTGATCTGTGCTGGCATCTGAAGGATGATGCACAACAACAGCTCTGCACCGCGTAAGTAGACTCCCTCTACACTGCTGAAGTCAGATCAACCCCTTGTGTTGAAATCCCTCACGTTGTGCGCTGCTTGTCTTTGTGCTATCCTCTTGAAGCCACCACGGCTATTTGCAACTCTTCTGCGTAGCGACTGCGCCTCTGCGTGGCAGTGACATCATCCTATCTTTGCTTAGTTGCCTCTACGTTGTTGTTGCATCTACCTTTCTTGTACTCCTTCTAGCCTTCACATTTGCCTCACCTTCATCGTGATCTATGCCCCAACGCTCCACTTGTCCCGCCTCTTGTCTTAAGGCTATCGCTAGCTCGCATGTCATCAAGAGATGAGTTGCTCAAGGATCCGCCTCTTTTACGCAGCTCTGTCTGAGATCCATGTCTCCCTTCACCATGATTGTGGCTCCATGTGGCATCATCTTCCGACCCATCATCTGCCACAACAACCTTGGAAGAAGAAGCTTCCTTGTCCCTTTTCTTCTGAGGACAATTGCTGGCAAAATGTCCTAGTTCACCACACTGGAAGCACTTGATCTTATAGATCCTTCTTCTTCTTTCCCTGCTGCCTCTTTGATGCCAAGGCTGCATCTTATTCATTTTCCTTCTTCACTTTGCTCAATCCATAGCTGTACTGCTTCTTGGTGATTCTGCGGAGTTCTTCTTGACACCGAATTGCCCACAAGCTGTCCCAATCTGGGAGGTCTGCTTTGCCCAAGATACTTTGGACAAAGGTTTCCCACTCATCTGTGACTGCATTGAGAGCAGTCCTGACGATCACATTATCTTCCACTTTAGTACCCATTGCAATCAACTGATCTCTGATCGACTACATCTGAAGAGGAAATGTTCCATGTCTTCTCCCTTGGTTATCATGAATGACCTCATCTGAGTCTCCAACAACATCTTCCTTTGGACAAACTTTCTCTCATATAGGGAAGTTAAGGCCTTCCACATCTCTTTAGCTGTCTTCTTTTCAGCTATGTGTGGGACAATATGGTCCTTAATTCCATCCATGATTAGCCGCTTGGCATGCCCAACAGATTCATTATGCTTCCTAAGGAGATCTATATCGGTCGGTGTGGCCAGAGTTTGCTCTACATGGTCTCTTAGATGATATGCCTCTAGGACTATTAGGATCCTAGCCTTACAAACTGAGAAGTTGGAAAGGCCATCCAATTTATCCTGATCACGTAGTCCATGAGGAGCCATCTGCTCAGAAATGCGTCAGAGCTTCCTTTCTCTTCGCTAGAGAACTGGATCTAAGGTCCTTGGCGAAATAGGCACCTTCTGCTCCCTCTGACAACTGATTTCTCTTCTTGGAAATCTTCCAAATCTACAATGATTTAGCTCTCTTTGATCCTCTAATCAATCTGCAAGTTCCTTTGGCTTAAATCTGTTTGAGAAGCTTATCTCCTCCTGCTCTTTGTTACTTGTGCTTAGGCTAAAAATCTAAAAACTTCAGAAATTTAACCCCACCAGCACCTATTGAATTTCTGCAGCTGAGCTTCAAGCTCTTTTGGATCTGACAGATTCAGATCAACGTCACACTGGCTAGCTTCAGACAAACCCAACACTGTCTCTTTGCTGCCTCTGTGCAGTAAGTGCATGGGCCTGCTAGGAGACATCGTTAGTCTGTGTCACCCTGCCCTCTAGGTAATTCTGCCTCTTTGAAAACTGCGCTATCCCTTCAGATCTGCCCTTCTGTTGCTTTTCCTATAGATTTCTTCAGCTAGAACCTCTAGTCTTTTGCTGGTGACCCTCCTAGATCTGCAATTTCTCTGAAACCATGTGAAAATTTATGAATGTTACACTTATGCAGAAATCTACTGTTAGATCTGGTTATGCTTCTCCTACTTAATTAAGTTATTAATTGAAAATTTCAGATTAATATCGAAGCAAAACACATAACAGACTTTCCCCAATTCATATCTAGAAAAAAGTACATGCACACATAGACAGAGTGACACAGTGATTTTCTGGACAAATAGTCCCCAGAAAAACCCGATGCAGGAAAACTTGTCTGCTGGCTGCTGGAGGGTTTTATTAGTAAGAGTTTTCTGAATACAACAAATCTGGGTTCCAGATCTGGAAAACCCGACAAAGATAAAATAGATCTGCAGCTGACCAACTGTTTTGAAGCCAAAATAATGACTGATCCACACCCTCAAACGAGATTTACAAAACTAAGCCAAAATTAGGCCCTAGAAACCCCAATGCTGCCCTTGAAGCCTCTGCGTCAGCCTTTGAAGCCCCTGCGTCCCTTAGCGTTGGCCTGGAAATTTCGCCGTTACCCGAGGAGTGACGCGGTCCTGCAACCGCACTTATAGGGTCTGCGTAACCCACGAGGGCTTCCGAATTTGAATCTGCTTGTCTGGGAGGGGCCATTGCTGTGTAGCACGATTCTTGCCCTCTTTTCTTCTTTAACTCTCTTGCTTCTCTATCTTGCCTCTACGGGCGATTTCTCCCTCTTCTGCTGATTCTCATTCCTGCGATCGGATCATCCCCTTATTACAATGTAAATATTCTGATGCTTAATTCAGACCAGAGATATTGATTTTCTCGATTTTGCTTCATCAGCTAATTAATAAATAAAAGTGAGAAAGAGGGGTCAACTCACTTTAATAAAATAAAGTACTTCCCTAGTAGGAGCAACGTTATGACTTAAAGGGAAGCCTTGGGGGTCCACACCATGTATGAGGGAGGCCTCACGTAGGCTCTAGGAGCAACTGCGCAGGCTTAGGAGGAGCACGTGGAGAGAGGGGACGCAGTTAGGGTTTTGAGGGGAGCTAGCACTATAAAAGGTGGGAGAGCCACTCCATTTGGCATTATTGATATGTTGATGATATTTTGAGCTAGACTTCTGTCTACTTGAGCATGCTGGCTGTTTAGTCGGTCTGCAGCACTGTTTAGTGCGACTGAGTGTCTCCGGTCGGAGATCTCACCCTTGGCCCCGGGGGACTTCGAGTGCCTGCTCGGGCAAGGAATTCCTTCAGTCTTTAGCAGTTGATTTGCAGGTGATTTGGTTGGACGTTTTGCAGAGGGGATGAGCTTCATTGGGTGACTGCGCAGTCTTGGAGGGAGGACGCAGTTTGAGTTAGAGCAGCTCAGTTGTGGGGATTTTCGTGGGAGATTCAGTGTGTTTCAGCTTGGAGGGTTAGTCTCTTTCAGTTGGAGAGTTTGCAGAGGGATTTGTGGCTCTTTCTCAGCATTCTTCTTTTGGCATCTGCGCTGGGCCTGGAGGGACAGCGTTTTCCTTGAGGAGGGCTTCTGGGGTGTTTTTCGGAGGTGGTCCATTTGCTTCATGGTTTCTGGGTTTTGTCCAGAGCAGAGAGTGTAGGCGATCTACCGATTTTCAGTTCATTCCGGCAAGGGGATCATCCCCTATTTCCAGTTCATTGCAGCAGTAGCATTCTACGACAGATTCTTCCAGCAGCTGGGACGCAGCCTCTATAGCGACCATTTCCTGTTCTGAGAGGGTTCTCCACTTGCCTTGTGCAAGGATAGGTGCACTTATTCTGATTATTTGTTGTACCCATATATATTCTCAGACTAATAAAATGGCTTAGCATTTCTGGTATTTTTATGTGTACTTGCTCTATATTCTGTTTCCGGCATTTTCCTATATATAGTTGTATGCTTGTTTGCTGTGTATTGCTGTCTATTTCCTATTCGGAATACTACAGTGGTATCAGAGCATAGTTCTGGCTCAGCCTGTGGAGCTAGCAGTCTATGAGGCCGAGGGGTAGACCCCCTATCGGTTGTCGGGGTAAGAAATACAGAGACGTTGAGCGTAGGTTGGAGAACACCTACAGAGAAAGGGACTGTGTTCGAGTGGTGGACACAGATCGGGAGCAGCCCGAGATATACAGAGATCAGGGGCAGCCTGTGACGGATTCCGATCAGGAGCAGCCTGAGACAGATTCAGAGCAGGAGCAGCCTGTGGGGTACGCAGAGCAGCAGGGTCCTATGGCAGACGAGGAGGATTCGAGGAGATTTAGAGAGGCGCTCCTCCAACACATGCAGGATGTATCACAGAGACTCACTGCGCTGGAGGTTAGGCAGCGGGAAACCCCAAGGGGTTTTCAGATCGGTGAGGGATCAGGCACGTCACACCATATGCCGGTGCGTGATGCTATTCCCATCGTGGCATCGCATGCACCCACGCGATCCACTATGCCCACTTTCCTAGCAGAGGACGCCGGGGCAGAAGCACAGCAGGAGCCGGAGGGTGACCCTAGCCAGATGGACGCCTACATTGCAGAGTACTTGGCACGCGGGCCGGCGATCAAAGACCTTATCTCATTTAGAGATTATGTTCAGCTCCAGCGTGATGGTAGGCCCCGTGATCATCACAGGGGACACAGACACCATCATGATGACCACCGCGCAGCTAGCAGATTTCATTTTCCCATGTTTGATGGTTCATCGAACAGTTCGGCAAAGTCTTGGGTAGAGAAGTTGGATATCTATTTCCAGCTTAATCAGATGTCGCAGTCAGAGGCCATCAAGGTGGCAACATTACATCTGGAGGGTGAGGCCCAGGACTGGTGGTTTCATGGGATGACTACACTCGGGCATGCTACGGTGGGGACATATGCCGAGTTTACCCGGAGGGTGTGTTGTCCTCTACAACAACCCCCCATTTCATATAATTTTTATTCACAATACCACAATATGAAATGGGACCCTTTTATTTTTTTTATTGGTATCAATTTTGTATTATTTTGGAAAAGGTCCGAACATGAAATAAAGAACATTATAAGAAACCTTTTTTATATACAAACCAATAATGGCCTTGGGATATAAATAATTAAATCTTTTATCATTGCGATAAAGCGATCGCAAGATCGCATATCGCAATGACAGAGGAGACATAACTTATGGAACCATTGGTTTGCACCGATGCGATAACATGCAATCGGCGAACGGCAATACAACCATGCATGCTTTAACAAAGAGCCCCGGTCAATGCTCCCGATGCGATGCAATATCGCTATCGGCGATCGAAGATTCTAAGAGATGCTAATATAAGAAAAGCGCCTTTTCGCCCCGATGCGATGCTATAAAGCCAAAACACGAATTTCAAGAAACATGTTATAACGGAGATATTACGATTAATTCGTATTTTAAAGCCTTATCTTTCTAATGAAGATTCACCTGCGCTCAACCGCCAAAAACGACCAAGGCACGCTTAAACTAATCATTTCACCAATAAACGACGTGATGGGCATTTAAATGATTGACGGGTTTTTGCGGCCATTTAATGAAATAGTAAGTCTAAATCTTTTCACGGATTGGATCCACGGCCTCATTTAGATTCTTCATCATGCATTAATCAAATATATTTCCCCCGTATTTGGTTTTCACTGTCAATTCTCTGTGTTACGCTTATTTTTACTCCTGTGCAGAATTCGTCCAAGTTGATAGATACAAGCAGAATGGGGAAGAAGTCCAAGAAAACTGCAAACGCTTCCGCTTCGCCAGCCAAAGAACAAGCCAGCACTGATCCGGGAAATAAAAAGAAAGGGTTGATATCTGATACTACATGTTCAGGTCTTGGCAAAACTTCCTGGCAGAGTACCTATAATTTGATAGAAGCTGAAGAACCCGAAGTGACAAAAGTAGAAGCCACAACAGATACGACTCATAGATCTGAAGGAACTTTAAAGGATTTAGCCAACTCTTTCCTTCATCGGATAGCAGCTCGGGAACAAATTCTCCCATATACGGATGTAGTAAGGTGGGCAATTGAGGAACTCCCAATTACAGACAGAACCTTCTGCACCAGAGATGGGATAATTTTCGGTTCATTCCAAGCTAATGATTTGAGGCAAATGTATCATTTGCCTGAGCCAGAGAAGAAGTACAACAAGGCATTTCTGGAGAAATTCCGAGATGACAACGAAACTGAATCCGAACCCATTCGGAATTGGAGGCAGAATCCAGCTAAACACAAACATAAATCTTCCGGTATGTATTCTGTTGATTCTCTGTGTTCTCCTTATTGTTATGCTGGGATCATGATGTGTAGATTATGGGGTTTGCACGACTCCTCTAATTTTACTATAGAAATGGTTCCTTTGATAGAGGCAGCGTGTAATAGTGAAATTATGGATTGGGCAACTGTACTGTCTGATAAGTTAGCCACCGCAGTTATTGATTTCAGAGGCCAAACCCGCATTACTGAAAGGCTTATTCCCCCATTTTACTACAGCGCCTATATCCTGGACACTCTGTGTTTTAATTCAGAATTTCCCGTGCTTGGCTGGAGGTGGACTCCACAAAACCCCATGCCAATTCACATATACCATCAGAAATTGTGGAAATCCTCCCATAGGCACCATTTATACCAAATTTGTAATGGCTTCATGTTATCCATTCATCACTCTATTTTTGATAAACCTGCTCCCAAGATTTCCTACCAAGCAGGGATTGATTTAACTGGCTTAGGGAGATGGTTTGCAGAGGAAAAATTTACTTATATAAGAATTTTTGGTAGCCTAGCCAAACCCCACGTTCTTCCTTTGTACATACCTGATAAACTGCTGGCAAGGGAGATAGCCTATCAAATTATTTCCGAGGGTGTTACACAAACTCTAAAGAGAAATAAAAAGCAGGTATGGCCGTCTTTTCCTCTTAGATGTGGTGTCTACACCTTGAATGATCTCAAACATGCAGAGAAAGAAGCTACAAAGATGAAATCATTAACCCTAGCAACTCTCCCTAATAGGAAATTCGATCCCGACAAAGTTGCCTATAATGCCCTTGAACAGGCCAAATTGTCAAAATTTGATCATAAAGAAGATTTGTTTGATGATCTATTCTCTACAGCCGAATCAATGTCTCAAGTTAGATCGTGGGCCAGAACGAAATATCAAGATGAAGGGTTAGTTGAATTCAACAGACTTAGAGAACAGAGGTTGCAAACTCTGCCCCTAGATCTGTTAGCAACAAGCCCAGCAGCAGGATCAAGCGAGCCTGAACAACGACATACTAAGGAACCTTCGGTTATAACAAAATAATAGGAGAAAGTGCAAGAGGAAACCCAGACGAAAGAGCAGGAACAGAGCACCATAAAGGTAAATCAAGATACTCAAATTGATCCCAAATTGCTCCAGGAATGGCAGCAATTCGATTCAATTATCAACAATCCTGAGGGTTCAAAGGAAGCCCAAACATCAAGAATAGCAGACACACAGGAGAACATTTCAAAACAAGTTCCAGGTGAAACCAGCGGCCTACCCAGTCCTAAAAGAGTAGAGATAATCCCAAAATATCCCTCCGATCAAATTATTTTGCAAATAGAAGAAATTCCTCCCTTGGATGTCTTCTTTAGCCCAAAACATAAAGCTGTGGTAAAACGACAAAGGAAAAGGAGAAGAACTGATCAGCCTTCCCTATTTCCAGAAGAAACAGTGACGGGCAATATAATTTGGAAGGAGGAATTAGACCCATCTGATGACCTAACAAAACTATCAGAATTTGTTGGAGCCTATTCGGCAGCAACAATAAATAAGGCATCAGAGGTGAGTCTTTTATTAAAAACAAAAGACCAGGAGATTTTCTCATTACAAGAACAACTATCAGAAGCACGGCAGAAGGCAGAGCAGGCAGAACTGCAATTGATAACACAACAGCAAACCAATAATCAATTAACTCAACAATTGCAGGAAGAGAAGCAGAGGATTGATCAGAGTGCAGTCCAAAAACAGAAAGAGTTGTCAGAGGCATTGTCACAACTCAAAGTGGCCAATGAACAAATGTTGAAAATCAAAGATGAGCAGATTGCTCAACTATCAACCCAGCTTGAGAAAACAAAGAATCTTCCACAGGTAGATGAATTCAGGGCAGAGGCACTGCAAATAAACAAAGCATTATTAACACAGATAAAGTTGTTATGTCAACAAATCGCCCAGGCAGAACCTTTATGTGACTTAACAACATCTCTAAGTAATAAATCAACTGATGCTATAACAGAATTCGAGCAGGCCGATGAAACAGTGACCAATTATCTTGAGTGGCAAGGTACTGAGGAAGGACAGTCAGCTAAATTGCCAAAGATCTTAGAATCACATAAAGAGATATTATTTATAGAATGGCAATCTCAGTTAAACAAAGCAGAGAGGGCAGTTTCCAGATGCAAATTAACCACAAGTAATTTGGTTGAATTAGTTAATGACACTCTCTACTTATCTAACATGATCTCCCAATGTACCCCAGGTGAATTGACAGCAGCTAAAACATTGGAGCAGTCATGTTACTCAGAGCTGGAGAGAACTGGCAGATTAATCGCAGGAATTAACAGTTTGACATGGGACACCTATTGGATGTTCTTAGTCAAACCTTACAGCCAGAGAGCCGCCCTCAAATGCCTCTCAGATGCAATAGGATGCATCATTCCTGAAATGCAGGATGCCACCTATGATGCCCAACTCAATTCTCGCCTTAACCGACCACCAGAAGTGGAGCCGATGCTTGCAATATGCCAGCTCAGGACCAGAAACGAACAGCCTTTGTGATGATTCATGCCGCCGACTTCCAGATTGCCGTGAAGAAGATATTCAAGATTGTTTAATACCAATTAAGTAGGATTTTTCAGTTTCATAGATATTTAGATAAATTTAGTATTTATAGACCCTTTCATGTATTTAGAAAGGGTCGTAAAGTTTTGTATATGACTTAAAACCTGGAGTTGCACTATTGTACTTCAGGCGTATTCTTTTATAAAACTCGATCAATTATTCTAATTTTGACAAGAAAGCCTTTATGCAAATGTGCACTACTGTCTTTGTGTGAAAGTATTTTTGCGTTGAAAGAAGAATCACAAATAGCGATTGATATTGGGGAATGACTTGCAGCTCATATGGTACTATTATCTGTGTCTGAATCCATTCTTTTTATATAAATTGTTGTTTGATTACTTTTGCTATTATTGAATATATGTATGTGTTTTAACAGTATTTCTATATTCTTTCCACTATTGGATGTTTATGGTATGCTTTTCTTTCAATCATATATATGTCAATAATATAAATGGAGATAAGTGTAACAATGTTTTATCAATTACTTCATTCAACTAGTTGAATGAAGTAATTATTATTTAAATGAATATCTTTGTTTATTGAATAGCGTCATCTATATGCCTATTAACAAACACAGATCATCAAAAGTTACACTTAAGGATAGAAGCCTCCCAGGATAAATAGTTATTTACATTTTTGCTTATAGATTAAATATTCCATTCATTATCATTTAGTAAAACAATCATTCATCCATCCCTTTCTATTCTTTATCGGGAAACTGGTCCCATTATATCCAGTCGGAGCCACCATCCCAAACGGAAAAGGAGCTGTTTAAGGTCCGGACCGGGTGGTTATCCCCCAGTGTTGTTGCAGCGATTTTCGAGGCATCAACAGGGTGATAGAGCGTTTTGACAGGAGGGATCCGGAGCAGCACTTTGTTGAGCTGACAAAGCTCAAGCAGACTGGGAGCCCAGAGACCTACATTTCAGATTTCTTGAGGGTTTCAGTGATGGTGCCAGATCTATCCGCAGCCCGGATGGTCTACATGTTTGTGGAGGGGTTAGCGGAGCCACTTTGTGGCCTAGTCAGGTCGACTAGACCAGCTACACTTCAGGATGCCATCAGCGGGACCCGGGATCTACAGGATGTCTTACCCAGGACTCGGACACCCTACCCCCAGAGACAGGCCTTCCAGTCTAAGGGGAAGGACACGAGGATTCCGCCTCCCAAGGCGAATCTTGGGCAAGGGCAGTTTGATGATGAGGCCAGGAGAGAGTTGAGGAGGAAGCGGTTGTGCTTCACTTGCCAGGAGCCATGGGCACCGGGACATAGATGTGCTGCAGGGAAAGCACATTTCATTGAGGTCTTCTCCGAGAGCAGCGGGGAAGAGGATGAGGGGGACGACGTGGAGGCAGGAGATTGTTATGCAGCGCAGGGTACCTTACCACCTCCACCACCCGCAGCAGGTGGTGCATCATTTGCACCTACTGGAGGAGCTCTAGCCGCATTGCGGGGAGTTCCCAAGTATTTGACGCTGCGCGTACGGGGGACAGTACGTGGGCAGCGGGTCTCAGTATTGGTTGATAGTGGGGCCACCCACAACTTTATTGATGCGCAGATGGTTGAGCGGAGAGGCATACAGACTGAGAGTTTTGATGGATTTTTCGTTTTGGTCCCAGGAGATCAGACTATGGTGTGTGCTCGGTATGTCCCAGAGTTATTAGTGACGATGGGCACTTATACATTGACAGATCATTTTTTCGTGGTGGATATCCCGGACACCAACATGATATTGGGTGTCCAGTGGCTCATTACTCTGGGGAAGGTCACAACAGATTGGAAGGCCCTAGAGATGGAGTGGGATGATCCCAAGACAGGGAGGCATGAGAAGATACGGGGACAGCACACATACCCGCCTCAGACAGTGTCAGCACAGAGGATGGAGGCAACCTTCCGCAAGGGAGACATAGAGTGGGCCGTAGAGTTGCGAGCTTTAGAGGCAGTGGATACAGGTCAGGCAGTGCATCCTGAGTTACAGACTATCCTCGATAGGTATGCCGTAGTGTTCGGGGATATTCCACCAGGGCAGCCACCGGATCGGGGGTTTGAGCATACTATTGAGCTTGAGCAGGGTATACAGGCAGTGATCACCACACCGTATAGGCATCCCAAGGCCTATCGAGATGAGATAGAGCGTGCTATTCAGGAGTTGCTGGCCCTTGGTCACATTCGGCCAAGCACGAGTCCTTTTGCTTCTTCCGTGGTGTTGGTGAAGAAGAAGGACGGCACATTGCGGATGTGCATTGACTACAGGGCTCTGAATAAGAAGACCCTGAAGAATAGATACCCCATCCCCAAGATCGATGAGCTGATGGACGAGTTGAGAGGAGCACGGTTCTTCTCAAAGATTGACTTGAGATCTGGGTACCATCAGATACGTGTGAGGGAACAGGATATTCCCAAGACCGCCTTCAGGTGTCATTATGGGCACTTCGAGTTTCTGGTCATGCCTTTTGGGCTGACCAATGCACCCACTACCTTTCAGTCGTGCATAAACCACATTTTCAGGGGTCATCCGAGGAAGTTTGTGCTGGTCTTCTTCGATGACATACTTATATATAGCAGGACTTGGGAGGAGCATCTCCAACACATTGAGACAGTTTTGCGCATCTTGGAGGAGCAGCAGTTCTATGCCAAGCTCTCCAAATGTGAGTTCGGCTTGACGAAGATGCCGTACTTGGGGCATATTATAGGAGTGGACGGGGTGAGAGTCCACGAGGAGAAAATCAGGGCCATCAGAGATTGGCCAAAGCCGAGGAATGTGACTGAGCTTCGGGGATTTATTGGCATTTGCACTTACTACAGGAAGTTCGTCAAGGGCTTCTCACAGCTTGCTGCACCTCTCACAGACTTGACGAGGAAGGGGGCATTCAGTTGGTCGGATACAGCACAACGAGCTTTTGATAAGCTCAAGGAGGTGATGAGCAGCTGCCCCGTGCTTGCATTGCCGGATTTCACGCAGCCATTTGTCCTGGAGTGTGATGCATCAGGAGAGGGGATTGGTGTGGTATTGATGCAGGGCGGTCACCCTATAGCTTTTGAGAGCCGGAAGCTCCTTTCGCATGAGAGGTTGTATTCCATATACGACAAGGAGATGCTGGCCATCATGCATGCATTGGCCAAGTACCGGCAGTATTTAGTGGGCAGCCGATTCAGGGTGAGATCAGATCACAACAGCCTCAGGTACTTTCTGGAGCAGAAGCAGTTGCAGGAGAGGCAGCAGAAGTGGATCAGTAAGATCCAAGCCTATGAGTTTGACATTGAGTACGTCAAAGGCAAGAATAACATGGTAGGCGATGCCCTTTCCTGTAGACCGGCCACGTTATCTCTTATGAGCTTGGACGCTGATTGGAGGGCTCGACTGTTGGTAGAGTACTCCAAGGACAGGTTTGCGTGTGAGGTGTTGGATGGGCAGGTAGCAGATGACAGGTACAGGGTGGTCGACGAGATCATCTATTACAAGGACAGGATCTTCTTGACTGAGGGATCTCAGCTCAAGAAGAAGATACTCCAGGCTTCACACGATTCTCCATTGGCGGGCCATCAGGGGTTCACCAAGACTTACAGGGCTATCCGGGAGAGGTTCTCATGGAAGGGCCTCAAGGAGGACGTACTCCAGCATGTCAGGGAGTGCGATGTTTGTCAGAGGAACAAGGGAGAGATGAGCCATCCCACAGGGTTGTTGCAGCCTCTTCCCATTCCAGAGGGGAAATGGGAGAGCATATCGATGGACTTCATCACAGGGTTTCCCATGGTGCAGGGCAAGGACTGCATCTTTGTCGTCGTTGACCGACTGACGAAGTATGCTCATTTTTTCGCCATATCCGCACACCACACAGCAGCACAGGTGGCTGAGCTGTTCTTCAGGGAGATTTTCAGGTTGCATGGTCTACCTAAGACCATTGTCAGTGACAGGGACAGCCGCTTCATGGGCGGATTCTGGCAGGAGCTCTTCCGGCTGGTGGGGACAGAGTTGACGTCGAGCACTAGCTATCACCCCCAGACGGACGGACAGACAGAGATAGTTAACAAGTGGCTGGAGGGCTACTTGCATAACTATGTCAGTGGGCAGCAGAGGGCATGGCTGAAGTGGCTGCATCTGGGAGAGTACTGCTACAACACGACGCATCACATGTCCATTGGTATGTCACCTTTCTATGCTTTGTATGGATATCATCCTTTATCTTTTGTGGACATGATGTTTGGTGCTAGTAGGGCTCCGATAGCCAAGATCTGGATCCAAGAGAGCCAGGATATCCTCCGAGCTCTCAAGGATAACATAGCCACAGCGCAGAATCAACAGAAGTTGTATGCTGATAGGGGTCGAAGACAATTTTATCACATGTTTAATTTAATTAACTTTAATTATTTAATTTTCCTAAGATTAGACTTAGGAAATACATTAAAATAATTAATTAATTAAATATCTCCCAAACCAGATGAAATTTCCCAAATCCCTTTATGTGTCTTGTAGATCAGGTGTACTCTAGTCCCTCCACAAATTTTGGGAGCTAGAGCACATCCGATGCTACGCCAAATACACAAAATCTCAACACTCCATCTTAGCATCTGGAGTGTGCTCTAGCAATACATCACACCATGCATTACAAGATTTTGGGCACTAGTTTTTGTGCTGTTGATGCTTGGCCTACTGCCATTCAACTCTGTATTGCTGCTGCCATTCTGTACTGCTGTCCATGACGCTGTCACCGCCACTGCCACATCTACACTGCAGCTCCCTCTCAAATTGTTGCATTCATGCTGCTCATAGCACTGCCACTGCTAACTGCTGCACTGCAACTTCAATTGTTGAGAGAAACAACTGAATCTCCTGCCCAATCTTTGACAGACAAGTCAGTTGGGCTGCATCCTCATCACTAAAGCTTTATAGCTGCTGGTCTCTGCTGACATCTAAAGAATGATGCACAACAACAACTCTGCACTGTGTAAGCAGACTCCCTCTGCACTGTTGAAGTCACATCAACCCCTTGTGCTAAAATCTCTCACATTGTTGCTATGTTGCGCTGTCCTCCTGAAGCCTCCACGTTGCTGTAGTTGTGCTCTGCGTAAGTAGCTTTGCTCTGCGCTGCTGAAGTCACATCAACCCCTACGCTGTTGCTGCCTCTATGCTGCTGTTGCATTTGCACTGCGATGCTCCTTCCAGCCTTCAGAGCTGCCTCTACTTCATCCGTGATTAATGCACCCACTGCTCCACTTGTCTCGCTACTGTCTTAAGGCTCTCGTAGATCGGATGTGATCCAAGAGATGAGCTGCTCAAGGATCCCACCACCATTTTGTAGCTCCTCTACAGATCCATGTCACCCCACTTTCGTGGTGCATGAGCGCTCATGGCTGCATCATCTTCTGCCCCATCATCTGCCAGAGTAGCCTTGGAAGAAGAAGCTTCCTTGTCCTTTTTCTTCTGAGGACAATTGTTGGCGAAATGTCCTAATTCACCACACTGGAAGCACTTGATCTTAGATAGATCCTTCTTCTTCTTCCCCTACTGCCTCTTTGATGCCAAGGCTCCATCTTCTTCATATTCCTTCTTCACTTTGATTGATCCAGAGCTGTACTGCTTCTTGGTGATTCTGCGGAGTTCTTATTGACACATGATTGCTCACAAGTTGTCTGAATCTGGGAGGTCCGCTCTGCCCAAGATACTTTGGAGTCTTTGGACAAAGGTTTCCCACTCATCTGTGATTGCATTGAGAGCAGTCCTGACCATCAAATCATCTTCCACCTTAGCACCCGTTGCAATCAACTGATCTCTGATCGACTGTAATCTGAAGAGGAAATGTTCCATGTCTTATCCCTTGGTCATCATGAATGACCGCATCTGAGTCTCCAACAACATCTTCCTTTGGACAGATTTTCCCTCATATAGGGACGTTAAGGCCTTCCACATCTCATTAGCTGTCTTCTTTTCAGCTATATGTGGGACAATATGGTCCTTAATTCCATCCATGATTAGCCGCTTGGCATGTCCAGCAACTTCATTATGCTACCTTAGGAGATCTGCATCAGTCAGTGTGGCCAGAACTTGTTCTGCATGGTCTCTTAGATGATATGCCTGTAGGACTATCAGGATCTTAGCCTTCCAAACTGAAAAGTTGGATAAGCCATCCAATCTGTCCTGATCACGCCGTCCATGAGGAGTCATCTGCTCAGAAATTTGTCGGAGCTCCCTCTCTCTTTGTTGGAGATATAAATCTAAGGCCCTTGGCGAAACAAGCTCCTTCTGCTCCCTTTGACAACTGATTTCCCTTCTTGGAAATCTACCAAATAAAAAATGATTCAACTCTCTTTGATCCTCTAATCAATATGCAAGTTTCTTTGCTAGAAACTCTCTGAGAAGCTGATCTCCTCCTGCTCTTTATCACTAGTGCTTAGGCTAAAATTATGAAAACTTCAGAAATTTAACCCCACCAAAACTCTCTGAAGTTCTGCAGCTCTGCTTCAGGCTCTTCTGGATTTGATAGCTTCAGATTTGTGTCACACTGGCTGGCTTCAAACAATCCCAGTGCTGCCTCTGCGCAGTAAGTGCATTGGCCTACTGGGAGACAACGTAAGACTGTGTCACCTTGCCCTCTGCGTAACTCTGCTTCTCTGAAAACTGCGTTGTCCCTTCAAATCTGCCCTTCTACTGCTACTGCTGCACTTCCTGGTGCTTTCTGTAGCAAGATCCTTTAGTCTTCTGCTGATGACCTTCCTAGATCTGCAATTTCTCTGATACCATGTGAAAATTTCTGAATGTTACTATTATGCAAAAATCTATTGTTAGATCTAGTTATGCTCCTCCTACTTAATTAAGTTATTAACTGAACAATTCAGATTAATATCAAGGCAAAACACATAACAAACTTTCACCAATTCAGATCTAGAAAAAGTACATGCACACATAGACAAAGTGACACAATGATTTTCTGGACAAATAGTCCTCGAAAAAACCTAATGCGGGAAAACCATTCTGAATGTTACTATTATGCAAAAATCTATTGTTAGATCTAGTTATGCTCCTCCTACTTAATTAAGTTATTAACTGAACAATTTAGATTAATATCAAGGCAAAACACATAACAAACTTTCACCAATTCAGATCTAGAAAAAGTACATGCACACATAGACAAAGTGACACAATGATTTTCTGGACAAATAGTCCTCGAAAAAACCTAATGCGGGAAAACCATTCTGCTGGTTGCTGGAGGGTTTTATTATTAAGAGTATTCCTGAATACAAAAAATCTGGGTTCTAGATCTGGAAAACCCGACAGAAAAAAAATATAGATCTGCAACTCACCGGCTGTTCTAAAGCCAAATATGGACTGATCCACACGCTCAAATGGGATTTACAGGACTCAACCAAAATTTGGCCCTAGAAACCCCAGAGCTGCCCTTGAAGCCCCTACGTCAGCTTCTGCAGCGCCTCAGCGCCGACCTGGAAAGGGCTGCGTTACCCCAGATTGGGTAACGTTGTCCCTACGCTGCCCCTAAGGGTCTCTGCGTAACCTCTGAGAGTTTCCAGCTACCTTACACTGCCCTGGGAGTGACTGCGCAACACCTGCGTAGCTGAAGCTGCCCCTACGCTGCGCAACTGCTGCCATTTTGTTGTTGTTGCCCTTGCTTCTCTACGCTGCCTTTCTGAAGCTGCTCTCTGTCTCTTGCTAATTCTAGACACTGGGATCAGATCATCCCCTTTGTCTAAACTCCACTCTCTGCAATTGAAACACTTATGAGAATTCTTAGCAAACCTTGCCCTAGAATCTCAGCTTAGCTTCAGTGCTCTGCCTCTATGTGTCTTTACAAATGACCCAAGCCTTTCCTTTATACTTTTCTCGTTGGGAAACCAACGGCCATGATCAAATTTTGAATCAATGGCTAAGATTAAAAGAAAGCTTGATGTGTGTGACTTAAGACAATTTTATCACATGTTTAATTTAATTAACTTTAATTATTTAATTTTCCTAAGTTTAGACTTAGGAAATAACATTAAAATAATTAATTAATTAAATATCTCCCAAACCAGATGAAATTTCCCAAATCCCTTTCTGGGTCTTGTAGATCAGGTGTACTCTAGTCCCTCCACAACTTTTGGGAGATAGAGCACATCCGATGCTATCCAAAATACACAAAATCTCAACATGGAGGCCCATCACCACGTAGTGTTCGTGGTAGGAGGAGAGATTAGTAGATAAATTCACAATTTACTACTTTTGTCATAGATTAGACTTGTAGGCTTGTTGAGAATATGAACTTTTTTGTCTTACTCTTCCTAGTTCAGTGTGTACTTGAGTCTTGGTGGTGGCCAAGTGGCCTATTTTGTAAACATTATTATTTGAATCTTGGACATGACTAATGTTGACAGTTGCTCACTTGCTAGATAATATGTTTTATGTTTTATGTTTTATAATATGCTTAAAATTTTTATGGATGTTTGTAATTGCTTGAATATAGATGGTTGATGCTCAAATAATTAATTATTGATCTACAATGGAATCATGGGTGCCATATCTATATTGATTTATGTAAAAATATGCATTTTTTCATGTATTCTACAACTAATTTGGTATTTGGGATGTTTTTTTTTAGTATAAATGCAAATATATATATATATATAGTAGACGCTTTTGAGACGTTTCCCTTCCTAGATTTTTGGAAAATGCAAATATATATATATATAGTAGACGCTTTCGAGACACTTCGCTTCCTAGATTTTTGGAAAATGACGCTTCTGCATCCTTGCTTCCAAAAAATGTCCCCGCTTCATGCAACGTTGGACTAGACGGCTTGATCAAAGGCATTTTCGAGCCACACGTGTGAGAGGCAACGCAGGGACTGCGCAAAGGGCGTACACTAGGGTTTGGACAACCATTTTTTCTGTAGAAGCCAGTGCCGAGATTGCTTGTGGGGTGACAAAATTTTCTCTCTAATTATTTGTGTCAAATACTTGCTGATTGGATTGCCAATTGGGCATCCATAAATTGTACTCAGAATTTCACTGCTGCACAATAATAAAACCCTCAACCGCTGCACCTGTTTTCCGAAGTTGGTTTTTTCAGGGGACGTTTGTCCAAAAATAACAGTGTCATTTTTATGTGTGCGTGCTAGATTTTCTCAGTTTCCAGTGCTATTATTTTTCCGCAGTGTATTTGTGAAGGTTGCAGTGTGATTAATTTGGTATTTTTTGTGGCAATTAAATTGTTAAATTAATTAAAAATTAGAAGAATTAATTCCAATTGGTGCAATAGGATTTCAATATTGAAATTTTCACAATTTGTTTTGCTCACTTCCAATGCTACAAGATTTTCTTCTCGTGGCATGAAATGGTTCTCAAAACAAATCATTAAAGGACAGTTCAATTTCAAGTCTTCATCCATCATGATCTCACCATTTGTGTTATAGATGGCATCTCCATGCACAAGCCAACAATGCACATTGCATCTATGTTTCTCAATCATGAAAAGAGTGCCCACATGATCATCTTCTTAGCTGCCACGTTGTTTATCACATGAGCTAGCAAAAGCAACTTTAATTTCTTCTAACCTTTTTGTCTCTTCAATAATTTCATTATGTTCATATGTTTGAAAAACAAATCATCAAAACTTGCCAAACCCTTGTCTTCAGACTTTTCCTTATTTGAATCTGAAATCTCTTGTAATAGTGGCTCATGTGATGAAAGAAAATTATGTTCATCTAAGAAATTGTCATGAAATTCACTTCCAAGCTTCTTCTTGTTTGGCTCGCCATATTTTTCTTTGAAATATCCAAACAAGTACACCAATGCCCCATATATCATTGATTTTGGCTAAAAGAGCATTCAAGGAATTACTTTCATGTGCAAGAATTAGGTAACTTATCCCACTTCTTTATATTGGCAAGCATCAACTAGATTTTCAATTTATTTTTCTTCATAACTACAAGCCCAATGCTTGCAAAATGCTTTGATTAAGCCTACAAATGAAGATATTTCCCTCAGTCTGCACATTTCAAACCAATCCTCTGCTTCATCTTCCAAGGTGAGCACAAACATTTCGCTGAGGCATTTTCATGGACAACATTGAAGTTTGAAATAGATTCAATAAAATATGTAAGGTGTAGTGTCTCTGAATAAGTATGTCCATGGAACTTCGCAATGTGCTCATCCCAATTTGGATTAGGGAATTCATTCAGATATCCCAGGATACCTAAGAAATCAAATGGACCATACAATTTGGCCTCCCATGGGAATAATGCCTTCATTTTGAAATGATGAAAATAATAGATTCTTGATTGCTTTGTAGCATATACCAGCTCGTTGACATATTATAGGTTAAATAAGTTGAAAGGTAATTATCAAATAATATATATTATGTTCAAAGTTGTGAGATCATAGATGTAACTTCTTTTTGATTAATGTCTGTCACAAGCATGAAGATTATGTTAGGATTCGTGCCTACCAATGATGCAATAGGATAATGAAAGAATAAACTCAGGAATTGTTTATTCCCTTTTGAATTGTTTATTGTTTATCCAACACCTATTTTCTGAAGCTACTGAGTGAACTTTTCCTCAACATGTGAATGCCTTTTAACACTGTTTAACAGAAGATTGAATCATACCTAGCCTGTTTCCTCTAATGCATTGCTTTCACTTGCAGCTATAGCACATCCTTACAAGAGATTTTTCAGAAAGGAGATTAAACATGGCACAATCCCTGCCATGCACATCCATTATGGGGGAGTATATATCTCCGAAGAAGTGCACTGTTTTTGATTATAAGACTTTCATTAACGAGTCAACGATTATAAAATTTCCCACTTCCAAATCCCACTATAATAGTCCATTGTTACAGGCTTCATGTGGACTGTTTTTTTCTTTCTACTCAAAAAGCAGGCTTATTTCTCAATATTTCAGTACGATTAATACTGGTCGACTAAGAAGAGCTATTTCTGCTGCATATAGTGCCAGGATAGGAATGCCCCAAAGAAGAAATTACCATCGGTTCGGAGGGTGTTTGGTTGTTCCACCTTTACCAACTGGAAAAAGGCCTCGTGGTATAATTAAATTCTTGGGAGGTGCCTTCATTGGAGCAGTGCCTGAAGTTGTTTACAGGTAAGGAAGAACTTTGAACAGACAAACCTGTTGTGAGATGGGTAGCTTGGTTAGACATATCCTTAGAATGATTTTCTGTCCATGTTTCACAAATTTCACCACATTCTAATGTTAAAGTTGTTAACTTGTAACTTATTGCCCTTTTAATGAAACTTTTCTGTGTACATGCCAGCCTCTTTATGGATCTTTTAGCAAAGGATGGATTTCTCATTGTTGCGGTTCCTTATAATGTGACATTTGATCATGCGCAAGCAGCGAAAGAAGTATATGATAAGTTCAACAGTTGTATGGATATCCTTTCGGCTTCAGGTTTTTCACCTGCTAATCTAACACCAAATGATATTTTGGAACTACCAGTTTATTCTATTGGGCATAGGTATGTTACTTTCAAAGTTTCTTGGACTTTAATCTTATTGCTCTGTCTGTCACAAATTGGAAGTCAGCGGCCTCTGTCTTTCTTGGACATACATTTGAATGCAAACATATATTATTTCATCGAGAGAGGAAATATACACTCTACATCCTGGGGTGGAAAATATGTATCAGATGTGTCACATTTGTGCATAAACTAAAACGGATTTTTTTTTGAAACCGGGCCTCTAATGTCAAAGAAAGAACAGAAAAAAGTGAGATTACAAAAAATTGTTAGCATTGATCCATCTTTACCCTGGATCTTTTAAGCGCCAAGAAGTTTGCGTATGGGTTGCTATTTGGTCTGTCCTCGTGCTTTATAGATCGAGGGTTAAGATGGATCTATGCTATTAGGTACTCTAATGAGTGTTCATGTTTTAAAATGCCATATGTATAGTGTTCTACATATTTTTTTTGTAAATGAAAGAAATATTTGTTAATACCCATTGTTATCATTGGAAAATCGTACAAGCAAAGGGGACATTATTTAATGTCAGGCAGAAGGATTTACAGGGCTGAGAGACATTAGAGAATCTGAAAGTATTTAAAAAACTCTAAGGTTTGAGGAAAAACCAAATTGCGTACAAGAAGGACTAGTCAAATGTGCTTTTGCGCGCAAAATCCTTCGATAAACGCGCCCTTGCGCGCCTTTTGACCCAAAAAGCGCGCAATCCTGGGAGTGGCAGAAGTCACTTTTCGGGACCACAAGGCACACTCCAGGACATTGATTCCACACTTGAAGCCGCCTAAGGACATCTACCCAAGCCTCCTCAGGACATCAAGGGAGCACACAATGGAATAAATGTGGCACACAATGGAATCGCCCTCCTCTCTTGGGTCAGTATCCACAATGTACCAAGAGAAGGAAGGAGGATTCAAATTCTCTTATAAGAGGCCACCAACAGATGAACAACTTGAGAGCACATTGTTATGCTGGCCAGAATTGCCCCAAGCAATACCAGCAGTGTGTGATCCGGAGCAGAGATAGAGGGGACTCAGTTGCTGGCCATCCAACAACTCCAGTCCACCATAGTAGAGAGAGGAGACTTTGTGCCAAGGTAGCTCGGAAGTAAAGATATCCTTGCATTGGGACTTAGAACCCCTAGTTATAAGGGCCCCTTGGCAAGTGGGTTAAAGTTTCATCCTTATTCCTACCAGCACTCAATAAGAGGGGACGTAAGCGCTACCGTTTGGATTATTGGAGTTGTTTGACTCTATTTAGAGCTTTTGTGTTATTTGTTTTAGTTTTAGTTTTATTTTTTGTATTTGAATATGCATGCTATTTCTCTATCTAGTATGTTTATGTTCCAGCATGTTCCACTAACTTGCTTGACTCCATATATTTTTTGCCTGTGACCAATAACTTAAGAGAGAATACCACACCCCTTAAGTTGGTATGATTTCGTACATACGTGCACCAAACACACTAACACACCCATTCATAACTACTAATGGCTAATGAGACTGTAATGTATTTACATAACCAAAGACAAGGGATTGCTTCAAGCATCTCCATTATAAATTGGAAAGAAAGAGACTTTTACCTTCCAAGTGCTTTCTAGAATAAAACAATTAAAAGAATTTGCTAGCTTGTGGCCTAATACTACTCAAACTAGCAGGGCACCTAAAAGGGACAACTGCTAGATCAAGGGCAACGATGGAGACTTAGCCCACTGTCACCTCAGCTGAAGTCTCCCTACTCTTTACAGACTTTCACTGATGGGAGGAGACTCAGTATATAGGAAGTCACTTGTGAAGGATAGATCAACAAATGGATATGAAGTGACCTCAATGATCCTTTTCCAGAAGAAAGTCAAGAATGGAGCTTTCTTGCTCTTTAAGCAAGGTACAAGGCTTTCTAGGAGAAGGAAGTGAGGATTTAACGGCTAGGTCAAGGGAATGTGACTTGTAAAGGAGTTTCCCAACCCCTAAAATCCTTGCAAAACTTGGATTCCCGAGTTGTTTTTGATAAGAAATGGGACCACACGGGGCCAAGTGGACCCAACCTAGATTAAGGGGATGGAATTTAGCAACCAATGATGATATTAACCTAAACAAGGAAGGTAAGAGGATCAAAGAAATAATTTCCACTTAATGGTGCTAAAATGATCCTATGAGGTACTATCCTAGGGAACACCAAGGCAAAGTTCGGTCTCGGGGCTAGGGCTTGTGATATCTCACAATTATGTCATCAGAATTTCCTCAAATTTGGAGGAGACCTTGAAGACACGCCAATGCAGGCGAGACCAGGAGATCAAACCTTTTCTATGGCTATTTTGTCGGGAAAATGATGCCCTAGGTGGCCTAGCGTGACTAGACCTATAGAGAAGGAGAAAAGGTGAAGAAAGAAGGGTTTTAAGGTCATCACCTTATGGTGGATTAGTGCCTAATTCCTTTGGGTATATGGAGTCAAGAAGAATGATGAGAATGGATTTCGTTTCTAGCTCAAGGAGGTTCTAAGGACAACTTCATTTGGAATTAGGGCAAAAGAGAGTGACCTTAAAGAATTTACACTTCGTTTGCAAATGAAGATGGCTTATCAAGATAAATTTGATCACTACAAAATTTTGTTTAACAAGCATGGCCCATACATAGAGATATGCTATATAGAAACATAATTCCACAATTAAGCAGTAAATGCATGCAACAATTAGCCTTATAACAACGAAAATCTCATGATCAATGTATGTGACAAAGTAAAAGAAAATAGCATCAAATTCGTACTTACATGTAAGAGAATATATCCAACCATTATTACATTTTCCAATTAAGAAGCTTCAAGATAAGAAAATGCAAATCAAACATCATTCGTACTCCAACTTCGTCCACCAAGAAGGAAATGCGAAAATCTCAAGAGAGAGAATGATCCAATCCAAGTGATGATACAAAATGAATTCATGTCACTCCTATTTATACACTTCTTAGGAGTTTGAATTACCTAATTGGGCCTACATTAACCCCTAAAATAAAATAATGTGCAAAGCAACTAACTTTTGGAGACAAGCCCACCAAACTAGCTCATAGATAAAATAATAAGCCTCTCAAGAGGTCAAATGATAAACAATGCATGTTGTTGGGCCCTCCAAAAGGCCTAATGAGGTTTATAAGTGCCATAACGATAAATAGGACCCTCAAAAGTGATGGACAAGGGGGTGGCCCCTTGTTCTCCAAACAATAAACTTGTGGTGCTCCCAGTGGGTGTGGGGGCACAACAATAACCTCATGGGTCTCCGAGTAAGTCAAAGATTCCTGTAGACCATATGTAAGGGCTAAAATGATGGAATAAATGATGCCACATCAATATATAAGTCCTGGGTCACCTGCTAAGTGTATGGTGCAATTGTGGGGCCGACTGGGCATGGTACCAGGTTCATTTTCCTTGTCCAATAGGTGGATCTCGAGCAATCTCTGAACATCTCTAGGGATCCATGGAGTGTTGTCTATTGCTGTGGAGGCTCATGGCTCTCTACACACACCCTACATGTGCCAATGTAGTCCTTTGGAGAGTTAGGACCTCATATAAGGAGACCAAACTCGGGATGGACACCATCTGCAATCCTGCATAACATCCAATGCTTCCCCTAGTCTTCCAGCACAACAAGTCATTAAATTAATCAGGTAAAAGAGCTTACAAACTTTGAAAATTCCTAAACTTGGAATCCTATTGCAGCAATTGATATTATTTCTCCTAATGGTTAATTTAAGTTAACAATTTATCTGCAGTTTTCTACGACAAATACTGAAATAAATACACTGCAACCTTCACAAATAAAAACTATGGAAGAATAAATGCTGGAAGAAATTCTAGCACACACACATAAAATAACATAGTTATTTTTGGACGAAAGTCGTCGGAAAAACCCCCAACTTGGGAATACCAGTGCAGTAGATGAGGGTTTTAATATTAAGAAACAATGAAAATAATTTGAGTACAACTGGATACTGAAACTGGAAATCCTATAGAGAAATACTGTTAAGAAAAATCTAGTGAGGAAATTTCCTCACTCCACAGGTAAATCCGGGCTCTGACCTCAACTTCAAGTGAGCCATCCAAACTGGCTCTACCTAACTACTGGTCAGACTAGCACAGTCACTTCTGCGCTCAGTTTGAACCAACTCCTTCTCAAGCCATCTAGTCTGCTTTTGTCTAGGAAAATGTATCTCCTAGCCTCTGGAACCTCTGTCCAGCTTCTGGCACTGAAATTCGTCTTTCCCCGCAGGATCGAAACTACCTCTAGAGGCTACTACGCTGCCTCTGCGTCAACCTCTCTGCGGCACTTCTGCCTCTCTTCAAATGCACTCATCGGATATGGCATTCTTCCTTTAGCTTCACTGTCTTTGCCCCTCTTCCTCACTGCTTCGATTTCACTAGCTCCCTCTCCAGCAACTAATTGCTACTACTCTGGAAATCGATCTACTCATGAAGTCGAACCTCTCAGTGGTATTCTCCATCACCACATCGACCTCCTCTTATAATCCTCTGTTGAGACTTCAATGAACAAGATTAAAACTTAATCAATGGCTAGGATCATCTTGGATTCGATCCGTGTGAGTTTCTAGATGATTCTCACATTGACTTAATTAATCATGATTAATTAACCATATTCCCTAAGTTTAGACTTAGGAAATATTTAAAACTGACTAATAATCTAATTAAGTCACTTCTAGGTGGAATTTCGAAAAATGAACACTCCCTCTTAGCGAGGAATGTGCTCTAGTGTTGCACTTGCTGCCAGAACACCCTATTTTTGCACCATCTCCAGTCACGCAGGTGATGTCTGGCCATACTTCCCACCAACCACTGCGAAACTCTGATATGAGCTGCATCTGTGTTGTTGCTGACCCTGCTGAACTGCTACCAACACTGCTTCTCCCTCTCATCCGTTGTTGTTGCAATTGCATTATCTGCAACTGAGAAGCATCCGAAATACTGAACCAACTGTGTTCAGTATGATGCATCTGTCACCCCGAGTCTTGACTGCTACTAGCCTTTGCACTGTCTACTTAAGAATCTGCTTTGTTACGGACTATCCACTGTGCCAACTGCACTGCTTCCAACTCTGCACTGCGCTCCCCAATATCTGACTACTACTAGTTATTGCAACTATCACTCTAGCATCTGACTGCACCAATTGCCACTGTTCCATCCTGCTACTGAATACTGTGGGCCCCCATAGCCAGGTACTGATCCAAGAGGTGGACTCCTCAAGGATCCTGCCTATCTGTTGCACTCTAGGGCTACAAAACCAAGTCACCCCACCTCACTCCTGGTGGTATGTCAGCGAACATCACGAAGTCTTCCTCCAACCTGGGGAAAAGCCTATCGATCTCTGCTAAAGCTGCCTGCTGGTCTTGCTTCTCCTCCTTGTCCTTCTTCCTGAGAGGACACTGGGTACTATAGCGGCCTATCTCACCACACTTGAAGCATTTTACCTTTGATAGGTCCTTCTTCTTCTTTCTCTATTCCCCTTGTCCCTGACTGGGACCCCTCGATTCGAAGGTCACATTCTCCTCTTTCTTCACCTAATTCGATTCGTTGTTGCTGCCACTGATGGAGCTCTTCAAAAGAGCTTGCCTCATCTCCTCCTATTGCAAGTCAGCCCACATCATGTCCCATCCTGGTAGCGTATCTCTGCCCAATATACTTTGGACAAAGACTTGCCAATCCTTTGAGATGCTATTAAGTGCCAACTGCACCATCTCCGAGGCTTGGGACGCTGCCCCAACAGCCGACCACTGATCTCGGACCTCCTGTATCCTGGGTGAGGAAACGTGTTTCCGGCCATACTGGTACGTTTCTCGTTGGGGAAACGTGGCCAGTACCTCCATAAATGCGTTTCCAGGCCATACGACCGCATTTCCGTCGACTTAACTTGTGTTTTTTATATTTTTTTTCGGTTTGCGTGCATTTTAATAATTTTTTAATTGTTGAAAGTGTATTTTGGATGCTTCTAGATGGATATCTCAACTTATAAAAAGACTCTCGCCTCATTCTCTCATCACACGAATTGAGCAAGTCGTTTCACTTGGATAAGGGAGATTTTAGCAAGGAGAAAAGAGGAAAAGAGTAGTGATTCAGCCAGGGCATTTTCACCAGTGAGCAAAGGATATTTCAACAACAAGAGAAAGAGATTTCAAAAGCAGATTTGGAGCGCGAAGTTTCCAGCTACGACATTCTTAGTTTTTGGCTCAGCTACAACCATACTTCTCTTGTTTTTTGTGGCATTTTGGGGTAGCTTCAGCTACACAAAATTAATTTGGGTAAGAAGCATTCAATTTCTTGGTTTTTTCCCATTGTTTCTTCTATTTTTCGAGGGTTTATGCTACCAAAATTATGAAAAACTTTTTTTATTTACAGATTTGTTTTTTTAATTTTTTTTTTTGCAACAATGGCTTCCATCCAAGGTTCAAGTTCAAGCCCCAACCCCAAGTCCAACCCAAGGGCTGAACATTATCCTCTTTGGAGGCATGTTCAGAAGCTTCAAATATGTGGAGGTGGTGGCTCATGCGAATGGCGATGTAATATTTAGAGTAATTCTTACAAGGGCTCTTACCCAAGAGTTAAGGCACATCTTTTGCAGGATGAGGACAGGGGATTTCAGGTTGCACAAAAACATCAGACCCTGTGGTGAAGAGGGAATATCAAAGACATCAATATCAGGCATATGGAATTAAAACAAGGCATGATGATTTTAGTCAAGCTACTACTAAAGCTCCAGCAAACATTGAGACAAGGAATGTAGCTGAAGCAAGGAAGAGGAGAGCCACTCAACAACCAGAACAACCACCATCCAGAGGGGCATCCGATACAGTTCAAGATAGCAGAATTGCTAAATTGGTGAACGTGCAAGAAAGAGAAGAAGTTGATTCCAGAGTAGCTAGATGCATCTATGCATGTGGTAACCCATTCAATGTTGTTCGCTCTCCTTACTGGCAAGATATGAGAAGGGTAGTTAAAAAAGCTCCTCAAGGGTAGAAGGGGCCCAACTATGAAAAAGTTAGAACTCAACTTCTCAAAAATGAGAAGGATCTTGTGGAGGATGTCTTATCACCAATTCATTCTTCTTGGAGTAGCTCTGGGGTTACCATAGTCTCAGATGGATGGACAGATACAAGGCATAGACCATTGATAAATATCATTGCCACTTCACCAAAAGGAGCAATGTTTTTAAAAGCGAAAGACTGATCGGGAGAGGTAAAAGATGCACAATTCACTGCTGATGTTATTATAAGATATATTGAACAAGTAGGTCCTAATAGGGTGGTGCAAGTTATCACGGATAACGCACCAATATGTAAAGTTGCAGGTTTGATTATTGAGGGGAGGTATGACCACATCTTTTGAACACCCTGTATTGTCCATAATCTGAATCTAATCTTAGAGGAGTTCGACAATAAAGTCCCATGGATAAAGGAACTCACAGGGGAAGCAAGAGAGATTGTGGCCCTTGCATCAAAGGGGCATCAGGAGGAAGAAGGAAATTTCCAAGATCAAATGCTTCCAGTGTGGCGAGATGGGTCATTATGCTACACTGTGTATTCTCAAGAAGAGTGACAAAGACAAGAAGCATGATCCGCAAGTCGCACCTGCTAGAATCGATGAGGAGGAGTTTGCCATGATGGCCCATACAGCTCCAGGAGGGAGGTGGGGTGACTTGGAGCTATAGACCTAGAGATCTACAGGATGGGTAGGATTTTTGAGGAGTCCACCTCTTGGTTCAATACCTTGCTAAGGGATCCCAAATAAGATGTAGCAAGATGGAAAAGTGCCAATTGGTGCAGAGGAGTGCAGAAGTGACAGTGCAGTGGTTAGCAGCGCCAAAGTCTGAGCAGCGCAGAGCAGATTTGGCAACATTGCAAGAAGGCACAGTGCAAAAGTTAGTAGCAACGCAACAACTTCAGAGGGACAACGCAGAGGCTAGCAACAGTCAGATCTTGAGTAATGAGATGCATCATGCTAAACACTTGTTCAGTTTTGGATGTTTTTTGGTTGCAGTAAGCAACAATATTGCAGTGTGGTAGCAGTTGGTAGTGGCGGAGTCAGCAGCAGCACGGATGCAGAATTTAGGAGGGAGTTGTAGTATGGATGCAGTGTTGACAGTGGCAGTGTCAGCAATAGTGCAGATGTAGTGTTTTCACAGAGTTGGTGGGCAACAGTGTTAGACATCAACAACGCAAAGGAAGATGTTGCAGAATCAGCGCAGTACTCAACAGAGGGTATTGCTAGAGCACATTCCTCGCTAAGAGGGAGTGTTTTTTTGGCTAGCATCGGATGTGCTCTAAGTCTCAAATTTGGCAGGGAGACTTAGATGTTGAGATTTTGTGTATTTGGGGTAGCATCAGTTGTGCTCTAGGTCGCAAATTTTGAGGAAGGACTAGAGTACACTTGATCTACAAGACCCAAAAATGGATTTGGGAAATTTCATTTGGTTTAGGAGATATTAAATTAATTAATTATTTTAATGTATTTCCTAAGTTAAAACTTAGGGAACTTAAATAATTAAAGTGAATTTAATTAAACATCTGATGAAATTGTCTTAAGTCACACGGACCAAACTTTCTTTTAATCTTAGCCATTAATTCAAGATCTAATCATGGATGTTGATTTGTCAACGAGAAAAGTATAAAGGAAAGGCTTGGGGTCACTTGTAAAGACACACAGAGGCAGAGCACTGAAGCTAAGCTGAGATTCTAAGGCACGGTTTGCTAAGAATACTCAGAACTATTTCAATTGCAGAGAGGGGAATTTAGACCAAGGGGATGATCTGATCCCAGGGTCTAGAATACACAAGAGGCAGAGAAGAGATCAGCTCAAGGACAGCGCAGAGGAAGGCCGTAGCAGCAAGGATAGCATAATTTTCAGGAAACCCTTCAGGGGTTACGCAGAGACCCTTTGGGGCAGCGTAGTGACTGCGTCACCCATTCTGGGGTAACATAATCCCTTCCGGAGTAGCGCTGAGGGTTTGGAGGCCATCCAAGGCTGACGCAGAGGCTTTCAGGGGCTTCAGAGGCTGACGCAGAGCCTTTCAGGGACAGCGCTGGGGTTTCTAGGCCCTAATCTTGGCTGTGTTCTATAAATCCCATTTGAGGGTGTGGATCAGTCATTATTTTGGCCCTAGATCAGCCAGTGAGCTGTAGATCTAGAGTTTTCTCTGTCAGGTTTTCCAGATCTAGAACCCAGAGTTGTGTATTCAGAAATATTCTTAATAATAGAACCCTCTAGAAGCCAGAGATCGGTTTTCCCACCTTGGGTTTTTCAGGGACTATTTGTCTAGAAATAATTGTGTCACTTTGTCTATGTGTACATGTGCTTATTCTAGATCTGAATTGGTAGAGATTTGTTATGTGTTTTGCTTCGATTTTAACTTGAATTTATTCAGTTAATAACTTGTGTAAGTAGGAGGAGCATAACCGGGTTAACAGTAATAGTTTCTGCATAAGATATAAGATTCAAAAATTTCTACATGGTATCGGAGCAATTGCAGATCTAGAAGGGTCACTAGCAGGAGAATCTGAAGGATCTAGCTACAGAAAGCACCTGGAAAAGCAGCAGAGAAGCAGATTTTAAGGGACAGCGCAGTGTTTAGGAGAAGATTCATGCAGAGGGAAGGGTGATGCTGTCTAGTGCTGTGTCCTAGCAAGCCCAGACAATTACTGTGCAGAGGTAGCTAAGAAACAACACTGGTTGGGTCTGAAGCCAGCCAGTGTGATTCAAATTTGAATCTGTCAGATCCAAAAAAAGTCTGCAGAAAAGTTGCAGAAATTCAGAAGAGCTGGTGCGGTTAAAACTCCAAAGATTTCAAATTTTTAGCCTTACCACAGGTGACAAATATTGGGAGGAGATCAGCTTCTCACAAAGTTTCTTGCCAAAGGAAACGTAGAGTTTGATCAGAGGATCAAAGAAGAAGCTGAATCATAGTTGATTTGATAGATTTCCAAGGAGGGAAATCAAGTGTTAGAGGGAGCAGAAGGCACCTGTTTCACCAAGGGCCTTAGATCCATTTCTGTAGCAAAGAGAAAAGGAAGTTCCAATACATTATGAGCAGATGGCTCCTCATGGACTGCGTGATCAGGATAGGCTAGAGGGCCTCTCAAAGTTTTCAGTGTGGAAAGAAAGGATCCTGATTGTCCTTGAGGCGTACAATCTAAGAGACCATGCAGAGCAGACTCTGGCCACACCGACAGATGCGTATCTCCTATGAAAGCATAGGGAAGCTGCTGGGCATGCTAAGCGACTGATAATGGATAGTATCAAGGACCATATTGTACCACACATAGCTGAGAAGAAGACAGCTAATGAGATGTGGAAGGCCTTGACTTCCCTGTATGAGGGAAAGTCTGTCCAAAGGAAAATGCTGTTGGAGACCCAAATGAAGTCATTCATGATGACCAAGGGAGAAGACATGGAACACTTCCTCTTCAAACTACAGGCAATCAGGGATCAACTGATTGCAATAGGTGCAACCGTAGATGATGCAGTGATAGTCAGGACTACCCTCAATGCAGTCACGGATGAGTGGGAAACCTTTGTCCAAAGTATCTTGGGCAGGGCGGACCTCCCAGATTGGGACAGCTTGTGGTCAATCCTGCAGCAAGAAGAACTATGCAGATTCACCAAGAGGCAGCACAGCCCTACGTTGAGCAAAGTAAAGAAGGAAGATGAGGAAGATGCAGCCTTGGCATCGAAGAAGCAGCCAAAGAAGAAGAAGGATCTTTCAAAGATCAAGTGCTTCCAGTGTGGTGAAATGGGACATTTTGCCAGCCATTGTCCAGAGAAGAAAAAGGACAAGGAAGCATCTTCTTCCAAGGCAGCTGTGGCAGATAATGGGTTAGGAGATGATGCAGCCATGAGTGCTCATGAACCACGGAGGTGGGGTGACATGGATATGTAGAGGAGTTACATAGAAGAAGGCGATATCCTTGAGCAGCTCATCTCTTGGATCACATGCGAGCTACGGCAGCCTTAAGACAGTAGCGGGACAAGTGGAGCAGTGGTTGCATAGATCATAGATGAAGTAGAGGCAGAGGCAGATTTGAAGACTAGAAGGAGCAACACAGAGCAAAGCAGCAACATCATAGAAGCAGTAGCAGCGCAGAGGCTGATGTGACTTCAGCAACGCACAACAGTGCTGCTTACGCAATGTAGAGTTGCAGCAGCGCAGAAGGCTTCAGAGGGACAACGCAGTGCAACAACAACGTGATAGATTTCAGCACAAGGAGCTTATGTGACTTCAGTAGTACAGAGGGAGTCTGATTATGCAGGCATAGCTGTAGCTGTTCATCTTTCTTTAGATGCCAGCACAGATCTGTAGCCTATGGAGCTTCAGTGATGAGGATGCAGCCCATCAGATTTGTTTGTAAAGATTGCACAGGAAATTCAGTTGTTTCTCTCAACAACTGAAGTTGCAGTACAGCAGATTAGCAGTGGCAGTGCTATGAGCAACACAGGTGCAATATACTGAGAGGGAGCTGTAGTGCAGAAGTTGGAGTGGCAGTGGCAGAGTCATGGGCAGCAGCAATGAAGAGTTGAGTGGCAGTAGGCCAAGCTTCAGCAGCATAGAACCAGTGCCCAAAATCATGTAATGCACAAGTGTGATGTATTGCTATAGCACACCCTTGATGCTAAGAGGGAGTGTTGATATTTTGTGTATTTGGGGTAGCATCAGTTGTGCTCTAGGTCCCAAATTTTGAGGAAGGACTAGAGTAGACTTGATCTACAAGACCCATAAATGGATTTGAGAAATTTCATCTGGTTTAGGAGATATTAAATTAATTAATTATTTTAATGTATTTCCTAAGTTAAAACTTAGGGAACTTAAATAATTAAAGTGAATTTAATTAAACATCTGATGAAATTGTCTTAAGTCACACGGATCAAGATTTCTTTTAATCTTAGCCATTGGTTCAAGATCTGATCATGGCCGTTGATTTGTCCACGAGAAAATTATAAAGGAAAGGCTTGGGGTCATTTGTAAAAACACACAGAGGCAAAGCACTGAAGCTAAGCTGAGATTCTAGGGCAGGGTTTGCTAAGAATACTTAGAAGTGTTTCAGCTGCAGAGAGGGGAATTTAGACCAAGGGGATGATCTGATCCCGGGGTGTAGAATACACAAGAGGCAGAGAAGAGATCAGCTCAAGGACAGCGTAGAGGAAGGCAACATCAGCAGCAACAGAGACCCTTAGGGGCAGCATAGTGATTGCGTCACCCATTCTGGGGTAACACAATCCCTTCTGGAGCAACAATGAGGATCTGAGGGCCATCCAAGGCTGATGCAGAGGCTTTCAGGGTCTTCAGACGATGATGCAGAGCCGTTCAGGGGCATCGCTGGGGTTTCTAGGCTTAGATCTGGCTGAGTTTTGTAAATCCCGTTTGAGGGTGTGGATCAGTGATTATTTTGGCCCTAGATCAGCCAGTGAGTTGTAGATCTATAGTTTTCTTTGTCGGGTTTTCCAGATCTGGAACCCAGAGTTGTGTATTCAGAAATATTCTTGATAATAGAACCCTCTAGAAGCCAGAGACCGATTTTCCCACCTTGGGTTTTTCCAAGGACTATTTTTCTAGAAATAACTGTGTCACTTTGTCAATGTGTGCATGTGCTTATTCTAGATCTAAATTGGTAAAGATCTGTTATGTGTTTTGCTTCGAGTTTAACTTGAATTTATTCAGTTAATAACTTGTATAAGTAGGAGGAACATAACCAGGTTAACAGTAATAATTTCTGCATAAGATATAAGATTCATAAATTTCTACATTAGACACATGTATTCCAGAGACCCCAAAAATTGTTTTGGTAAATTCCACCCAGATTGTATTTTATTAAAAGAATTATTTATTTTAAAAGGACCCTGAGTCTAAACATAGGAAAATAAAATAATTAAAGTGAATTAATAGAATATGGGTGTGAATGTTCTGAAAAAGTGGATCAAGTCAAAAGTTAATCTTAGTCGTTGATTAGAGATTTAATTTCGCCTGTTGAAGTTTCAATGAGAAGATTATAAGAACGGCTTGAAGGGTCATTTGGAAAAACACACAATAAGGATCAAGAGATCGAATTTCTAAAGTGAGCAGTGCTCAGAGGAAATATCGATCAAGAGATTCTTTGCAGAGAGGGGCAAGGATAGTATCCGAAGAGAAATCTTTCTTTGTCAAAGAATCATCAACCAAGAATGCAGAGGGAGATCCAACAGAGGCAGCGCAGAGCCAGAGAGCCTGACGCAAAGCCACGCAGGGCTACATAGAGGCTGCATAGAAGCCAAGAGGGAATCCAAAAATTTGCTAAAAGAATAGATTGCAGAAGCCGGGAGCGAGGGTGTGATACCAGGAGGCAGAAATCAAAGTTCTTGGGCAACAAATCGATCAAAAAAAGGGGTGATGTTGTACCCAGGAGGGTTGATATTGGAACTGTGCAGAGGCAGCACAAACGCTGTCAGGGGCAGCTCATTAAGTGGCTGTATCAGCTAGGATTTCCTGTGATAGTGTGAGGTAACCTCACTAATCTCTCCGTCAGTGATATTCTTTGTAACTGGATTGCCAGGAGAGGCATCCAGAGATTGTATTCAAAAATTACTATTGCTTAACAATAAACCCTCAACTGTTGCACCAGTTTTCCCGCATTGGGTTTTTTCGGGGACATTAGTCCAAAGATAACCGTGCCATGTGTGTCTATGATTTACTCTTGTTCAATTTTGTTTCCACACTTGTATTTTTCCGTAGTTTATTTAGTGAAGGTTGCAATGTGTTTAATTCGATGTTGCCGTAGCAATAAATTAAATAATTAATTTATCAGTTAGAAGAATTAATACTAGTTTCTCCAATAGAATCCCATATTTAAGGAATTTTCACACTTGGAATATCCTTCATTGGTTCAACTCTATTTCAAGTTGTTTCATATATTTGTTGTTTTGACAATCATTTCTCTCATGAGTAGTTGATGTCATTATCTTGTCATTTGAGCATTTACTTTCAAGTACTATCTCATTTATGGTTACAATTGATGTTTATATGCTCATCTTGGTCTAACATTTGAACTTGCTGGATTGTCTATCATTGTATCTTGATTTCTTTTTGGGCAAGCTATTGTTATTTATTTTAAGGCATTGGTCTATACTTTGAACATATCTTTGAGATTTGCTCACTTATTCGTTTGCTTGCTTAAATATTGAAAACAAGTTATTTTTGACAAATACTCCACTTAACTTAATCTCCTAGAAACTCATATCATATAAATTTTCATTAGGGAACACCTCCCTTAGCTTACCTAGGAGAGAGCTTTAACGAAGAGAGTTGGGAATAGGTGATAGCCCTATCTCTTAATTTTTCCACCAAACCACACCTTGTGAGGTTAAGGGATTTTTCTCACTAACTTAGGTGTGTGTGCTAGGCGACAACAATGGGTCTGATATAAATATTACAGTGGTGGAAAAAGGTGTTGGAGATCATCTAATTTCATTGGGCATTTGTTCCTTTGCATCCTTGTGTGTTTTCTAGTGGATTTGGGTGTGTAATGAATAAATAATGTAGATAAATGATAAATTAGTTAATTAGTAATTAGGCTGAAAGGTCATGTCTAAGGTCACGTGTGACTTCTCATGAACATAAAATTCATATAATTAAAAGTATGGATGTCACTTGTCAAAGGGTAAAAAGTGACGAGTTAGAAGTTTAAGGAAAAATTAAAGTGATTTATTTATTTTAAAAAATCAACGAATTTTCAAAAGAGTATTCCAGGATTAAAAAGTATTAAGTGAAGCAAGGGACTTATATATATTAAAAAAAAAAAAAAAAATTATTATTATATATATAGGAAAAGGAAGGTTATACAGCTAAAAAAAAAAAAAAAAAAGGGATCATAAAGAAGTACCAATTTATAAAAGGGAAGATTAATAATAAATAATAAATAAAAAGCTTTTAAAAGGAAAGGAAGCTTTAGAAAAAAAAACTATTAAAGTAAAAGTAGAAGAAAAAAAAAGGTATTTTGAAGTTATTAAAGATTTATAATCAAGGAAGTTTATAAGTTAAAAAGAGTGAATTTGAAGAATATTTATCTCATCTTTCATCATTAATAATAAATACTTATTCAAGTTTACCAGAGTTTTTACACTTCAGGGTGCCTTTCCTTGTACTGCAAATTGCAATCATTGTTTTCTTAGCTACCATCTCTTGCATATTATTTGCATTTTTGCATCTCTTGCATAAGCATATCTCTAATTGCATTAACAAATACAAGTTCTCTAATTGGATTAATAATTGTTTGATGGGATTAGCTTAAAGAGTAACATTGTGGATTAATGCTCTAGTTTCTCATTGTTATCATTGGTTATTGGATAAGTGGATACATTTCTCTTAATTGACATTAAGAATATAAATATCTTTTGTGGATTTGCAATCTTGATTGATCTAAGTCACTCTTAGAAGCACTTAATCAACTATAATCATAATTGGGATAAGAGGAATCTTGAAGTATATCTAATTGTGTCCATAAGGAATTCATCTCTCTCTTGTGTATCTAATTGGTGTATTGGCGTTCCACTGTTATAATTTTCAAGATTTGCTAATTGTGCATAAAGAATCTTATCTAATTTTTGAAGGAAACATTAATCTTGTCAATTTAATTGTCTTTTGGTAATCTTGGCAACATTTTTTGGTGTTGTCTATTTTGAGTACTTTATCTTATGGTGAGGATTGCTGTTATTTGTTGTTTATGTACTTCATTGTTTAAAATTAATATATATTAACATTCTCACCTTAAGATCAATCACTCACATTTTGCATTTGCATATTAGGCCTAGTTTTGCATTAATTAACTTACTTCCAAGCATAAGCTTGGTCGATAGAGAGATATGACCACCTTTATCATCTAGCTTGCGGAGTCTAGACCCTCTTTAGTGGTTAACACAGTGACCTTATAGTTGTCAGAGCCACAACCTCTGCAGCGCCAAAGGCATCGAGTGGTTAGAACTCAAGAGGAGGGATTGTGTAATATTCCCATTTTTGGTGACACCTACGACAGGGCTAGGTTGGACTTCCAGAGTTAGGAGCAGACAGGTCACATGTACAGATTGGTGCTATCAGTGGGCTCAGGAGCTTTTCAGAGGAGTTTTGAGGAGTTTTCATGGTGTTCGGAGGCATTCGCTTGATATACTCCATCATCCGAGCAGTTTGGCTTTCGTTCCGATGCATTCCGATAAATTTCGGAATTTTGAGTTATTTATGGGCTTAACTCAACTAATTATGCTCAAGGTGGCATTCCTGGAGGAATACACGATGGAACACCTTAGTGTAATAGCTCATTGGAACTGGGACGAGGAGACCTACACGATGGGACAGTTAGACACAAATTTCAGTGACCGGAGGAGGCGTGGTAGCCAATTTACTCTTTTTTGCATTAAAAAGGAATATTTTAATAAAAGGGAAAAGTGCACCATGAATAAAATAATAATAAAATAATTCTCTAGAAGACTCCAAGGGATCTATAAAAGAAAGGGAGGAGGCCATTGGGAGATATCTTTGGAGTAGATCATTTTCTTGTGTATGAGAGGTTTGAGGATGTGGTTCTCTACTTCAGCCGTAGCCCCAAGACGGAAACCCTCTGGTGATTTGTGAGTGTTAGACAAAAACTCAACTCTCTTGAGGAGACTTCACTTAGAAGTTTCACAGAGCTTTAGAGATTGGTGTGAGGATCATTCAGATCTTCAACTTGAGCTTCATCATCTTCAGTAGGTTCAGTGACAGCTGTTGCCAGAGGGAGAGTGCAGCAGTTCAGTTTTTGGGAGGCCAACGCCGTAGAGCAGTGCAGCAGATTGTATTGTTGGCCAGTTTTCTATCTCAGCTCTTTCTGGGTCAGATCTATATGTAAACCCCTCTTATTATTTATAATAAATGCTGAGATTCTTCTTGTTCTATATGGCATTGGATTGCAGTGTTTCATGTCTTTTTATTTTACACGACAATCTTCTGTTCAGTGAATGTTTATTTTACGGCAAATTGTGGCATTCAGTATTTTTCTGCATTTTTAGTTAAAATATCCCATTTGGTATATTACAGATTGTTAATCAAGCCATAGCTTGTTTCCCCTTGGTTTCTCTCTCACAACCTACTCTAGAGACTAGCTTCAAAATAGTTCAAAGGAGGGATTCATCTAGGTAGTCATATAATTTAAATAAACCAAGATTCTGCATCTCACTTAGATTTTAGGAGTTGCATCTCATTTAGGATAGTGAAGCATCCTAAGGCAACAACTGTTCATATGGTTACTTAGAAAATAATTTGTATAAAGCAAATATTTGACTCCATTAAGGCACTGGTCTATCAAGATAATCTAATCTAATCTTCAAACTTTCTAATCAAGATAATCTAAGATAACCAAGTTGTTAGGCCATTCAATTGTGTCTCCCAGACTTGTGGGTTGCCGACGGGTCTTTCAACCTTCACATTTCAGAGGGACTACCCCCCATAGCCTGCTGAAGGGAGACAGCTAGAACGGACAGGGCGGGGATCAGAGTGACAACTCCTATCCTGAGCATTGTCACATCTTGCTTGTACAGTGTGGGCAACAATAGTGCCAATCCACTAATCTCCTTATCCACAGTTTTATCCTTTTGCAGTTCTCCAACTTTGTGGTTGTCCACGAACTCTCTATTCTTATAGAATCATTCTCAAAGATATATAGTCACATCAAGTAGTCTGCTTCTTTCTTTATCTATAGGTTCCTTGATGATATCCCTATTGTCCTATATGATCAGATTCTAGTATGTGTATGCTATGTATGTAGGTTTCAATGTGGATTTTATAAGTGTTGTGTTTCCACAAGTACCATACCTTATATACTCTTAATGCTCTTTTTGACTACCAACTCGGTAATTATCCTAGACACCAGTAAGCATTTGAAGAAAGCAAGGCCAGCAATTTGAGCTCAGATAGTTACCTTCCATACTTATCCTGGATTGCAATGATAGTTGCCTAGAAACTATAAATGGTTTGAATTTGGTATGGTGTCCTTGCTCTAAGATTAGTCTCAAAACATGTATATTTAACTTATCCATATTTGCTGTAAGTAAAGGCCTGCTGCAAAATTTCCATATTCATCATTCTCTCTCTCTCTCTCTGTATATATATATATCTTGTAGAAGCAATGTGCAATAATTCTCTCATTGTCTGACAGCAATGGTGCACTCCTACAATCACTTGAAGGGAGCTATTTTGAAGAAAAGCTACCAAAGGTTCCTTCTGCTGCTGCTTATCTATAATTATGTTAAGCTAAGAGCTTTTATGGTTAGATTCTTGATTTTATGGTTAGATTCTTTTTGAAAGCGTATTCTTATCCCTAAATTCTATTTGAAGTCTACAACCAATTGATGCTCAACATTGATGTAGCCATCAATTTCAGTCTTTTCTGCTTCTTGCAGGCTAATGTTTTAATTTCTTTCAACAACAAGCCTGCTGCAGAGGCTGTTCCTTATTTTGAACAGGTAAGTGGTCTCTGAAACATACCAAAAGAGGTACATTATAGCATTGTGGCAGAGAAAATTTTTTGGCCAATGTTTGGTTTGAGAGTAGAATTAAGTTTCAATGCTTAAAATATATGCAATAAAGTGTCGAAGAGTTTCATCATACAGCTGATGCAGTCAGAAATCAAGGTTGCACTATGGTAAAAGCTTACAAACATATAAGCTAGTGATCTCATGAAAGTTAATAAAATTGACCTGTTAACCACAGAAGCTTTACTATCCATATCGTCCTTGTAATTTAAAACTGAGGAATTTTGTATTTTGGACATATGTTTCATGTGAATTAAGTCCTCAAAACATTTTTCCTTGTTTCCCTTACAAAAACGTTTCACATATGTGTTGCTTTTATATTGGTTTGTGTGCCAGAAGTAAACTCAACGTCATCATCGTTTTGGGTCCCCAAAAGGTAAAATTTAAAGTTCTCTTTTGGTAGATGCTGAGCTCATATAGGATCTTATGGAATTTTGTGCTTGACAAGAAGTTTTGATTGATCTGGTCTCTTTTCATCTCGAAGTTGTAAGAAATTAAGCCAAACTGGTGGATGCTTTAAATATAATTTTAGAATTTTAAAGCTTCTTTAGAACTATCTATCAATTTCAAGTGAGTAAAGCTTTACAAGATTCTTTTTCATGCCTAAGACTTTATGCTTCTTAGAACTATCTATAGGATTGAATATATTGATGAGAATTTTATTGATTTGTTGACTATGTTTTATCATTTTAAATTTTCCCAATATTTTCCTATTTAATTATTTTTTTGAATTATATTATTTTTGTTTTTATAAAGCTTCCATTTAACAATTGATGTATCAATAGTCTACAAGATAACATAATATAAGATCATTTTATTAATGACCAACGAATGACAAGGCATTTTATACAAAAAAAAAGGAAGCCACATTAAATAACCTCCATAAGCAAAATCCTACAAGTCTAGGGGATAGAAAGCAAGTCTACAAAGTTTCCACTTGAGATATAAAAAACATCAAAAATAATTTTTTCTCTAGGTTGTGCTATCACACAATCTATAAAGCCCTAAGGAAGGGAAACCTATAAGAAAAAGAGCTAGATCACGTGATAACAATGGGACAATGGCCCACTGTCACCACAACCAGTGTCCCTTGCTTTTTATGGGCTTTCACCGATGGGAGGAGTTCTGGTATGTTTATGATCACCTATAATAGATATTCCAGGGTTCAAGGTGATGGAGCTAGAACCCATTCGAGGAGAGGTTAAATAAAGGTACGAGGCTTCAAAGAAGCTAATTGATCTCAAAGAAAAACCCTAAAAAGGAAGGCACAAGACCTAGGGTTTTGAGATTTCTCGATGGTAATGGGTATTCACGAGGTCAAGGCCTGAGAGAAGAAAGGGCTTCTGATGATTTATTCCAACAAATGCTAATCTCATACAACCCTCAAATAAGTCCCCAAGTCAAAGGAATACAAGCTAAGGTTTCCCTTCTAGGGCACACCTAGGGTAAGAGTTTTTATGGATGAAAATCCAAGGGATGCATATCAAAATTTGAGGTCTTGTAGATAAGACCCTAGGATTGACGTTTGTGCTCCTGGAACCCACCTTTTCACTTTCTAGAGGATTTCACTCTATACCTTGTTACCGCTCAATTTAGTAGGGGTCCTAGGAGGAGTTCCAAAGGGACTACTACTAGATCAAGTGGCACCAATGGGACAAGGACCCACTGTCACCTCAGTCAATGTACCCTGCTCTTTACGAACTTTCACCAATGGGAGGGGTCCCAGTTTAGGGAAATCACTAGAACGGTGAGGGCAATAACAATGCATAATGTGATTTCCAAAGTCCATTCAAATGAGATGCTCAGATAATAGGTTGCTTGTTTTAGAAGCAAACGAAGCGCTCTCCAAGAAAGGCTTGAGGGAAGGATGACCTTGGGTTTAAGAATATTCAAAAAAGTTGAATGCCTAAGATCAAAACTTCCAAAATCCCTCACTTGTGATTGATGTGTTTATACTAGGGTTCAAAGTGAGGCAAGGATGGCTGATTCAATGAAAAGATTCAATTAAAATGTGAGATTTGGGAGAAGCTATGATGACTTTCGACGAAAAACCCCTTGGGAGAAATACTATAAGAGACCAAGGGTTGAGAGATATACCGTGGTAAAAGCTCATCCAATGATCACCTATAGTTAAGAGAAAAGGTTTTGAATGATGAACTACAAAGTGCAAACCTTCAAGCAATCCCCAAGTCAAAGCAACTTCAAGGGCTCCCTCTTGGTGTGATAGTTAAGGCATCAATTTATTTGAAACTCCACCGTCGGAATTCATTCAAAACTAGAGGATCCCTAGAGGAAACATAAATGAAGAAATATGTCTGGACGGAATCCTAAAATTCCTTCTCCCCAAAATTTCGCACCAAGCCCTAGAAAATCTCCTTTTCTTTAGGGGTCGAAGAAAAGAAGAAGAAAAGAGGTGAAAGAATGATATTTCATTAAGTTAATGTGATCACCAAGGATCTAGGACCAGTGCCTGGCTGTTGAGAAAATTGGAGTGAAAATGATTAAAATTTAAGAACTTTTCTCTTCAAGGAGGCCTAAAGAAGCAATTGTGCTCTTTGTGGATGCAACTTCACAACAAATTTAGACTTTTATACTTCAGTATGTAATATTTGATGGAGTTTCAAGGTAAAAGTTGCACAACCTAACCCTAGGAAATTTCGTTCTTCTTTCCAAGATGAATAACATATGCAATGAGCCAAGATTAGAAGTGTTTCATAGATTCACATTAAGTTTTAGGGAACAAGCAAAATCAAAGCATAGTGTTCCATACATTAAACATAACTATCAATAAATTCGCATGAAAAGAGCACTTACATGACAATTAAGTATATCCATCCATCACATTTTCAAAATAGAAGCTCCAAGAGAGATAGAAAAAATATTCCACACATCAAAATGCATTTAATCATCCAAATCATTCCACAAATTGCAGGTCTGAAATATTTAGAATGATATATCTCAAATACAAGTGATGATGAGAAATGAAATGAACCTCTCATCTATTTATATGATCCTCTAAGGGATTCAAATTGCCTAATTAGGCCTAATGATGCCCCTAATAATAAAATAATGTACAAATAACAACCTTTTGGTGACAAACCACCAAATAGCTCCATAATTGAAAAATAAGCCTCTCAAGAGCGCTGAAATGATAGACAAGTAGCTAGGAGGGTTGTTGGAAGGTCAAATGAAGTCCAAAATGTGCCCAAATGAGTGGAAGGGCTCCAAAAATAGTGATGAAGGGGGTGGCCCCTTGATCTCCAAGCAAATGACATGTGGTGCCCCAAAGTGGCTATGGGGGCACAAAAGCATATTCACGGGTTTCCAACTGTAATATCCCCAATTTTGTGAGCATGGGAGTCACTAAGGAATTTTTCCCAATTTTAGTAATATTAATTAAAAAGAGGCAAATTATATGGGAGAAACGTGGCTAGTATTGTTTTATTGGAGAATAGCGACAAATTATTATTTTATTAAATGGTGGAAAAAGTAACTTAGTGGAAAATGGCCCCCACCAATAAAATAATATTAAATCCCCGGGGGCCGAGGTTGGGATCTCCTCTCGGAGACACCCAGTGTGCTAAACAACACTTGCAAACTTCACTCGATAGCAAAAGCGTGCTCAATGTCAAAAGACAGAAATCATAGATGCATAATCGAATGAGAGAATGAGGAGCCTCTTCCCCTTTTTATGCTTTGAGAGCCTTTCTCTCTCCCGGGCCCCACCAAACTGCATTGTCCCTCTTGGCCCACATTGTCCCTGTCTCACTTGCTGTCATGGGCCCACACTGCCCACACAACCTCTTCCCTCATGCTGCCACTTCACCCTCCTGGGTCCCACGCTGTCAAATATATATATGCTCAAGTGACTTTAGGGAATGATTTATTTCCTAAGTGTGGTTATGTGTCTCATCAACCACTTTATTAACTGACTTAACTTTAGAAAAGCAAAATTGGCCAAAATTAATATTACCAATTAGCTGCTGCTAATTGGGAATATTACAGTCCTCCTCGCCAAAAAGTTGCTTGTCCTCAAGCAACTGCAAAGATGGGTGCTGCAAAATTTTCTCACTCTCCCAAGTGGCATCCTCATCCGGCAAGTTCCTCCACCTCACCAAGTACTCTCTGACTGTCTCGCTCCGTAGCTGTCTCTCCCTGGTTTCAATGATGGCCTCTGGCTGCAACACCAAATGCCCCTCATCATCTGTCGGTGGAAGCTCCTCTGTTGCAGTCACCTACTGCCCCAATGCCTTTTTCAGGCATGATACATGGAATATATTATGGATCCGGCTACCTGTAGGCAACTCTAGCTCATATGCAACCTCCCCAATCCTGCGGATCACCCTGTAAGGCCCATAGAAGTAGGGCTTGAGCTTCTCGGCCCCCTTCTGCTTCAGCGTGGACTGCCGGCATGATTGAAGTCGTAGGTAGACCAAGTCCCCTACCTCAAACTGCCTCTCAACCCATCCCCTTTCGGCATACAACTTTTGCTGGTTCTGAGCTGTGGCTAAGTTATCCTTAAGAGCCCAAAGCATATCCTGACTCTCTTGGATCCAGTTTTTGGCCCTGGGGGCCTTGCTAGCACCAAACATCACGTCAGAAAAAGTCAAAGCATGATATCCATACAAAGCATAGAACGGAGACATACCAATGGACATGTGGAAAGTTGTGTTGTAGCAGTACTCTCCCAAATGCAACCAGCGTAACCATGCCTTCTGCTGCCCTGTGACATAGTTTCGCAAGTAGCCTTCTAGCCACTTGTTCACTATCTCTGTCCGCTCGTCCGTTTGAGGGTGATAACTGGTACTTAGAGTCAACTTTGTACCCACCAAACGAAAGAGCTCCTGCCAAAAGCCGCCCATGAAATGGTTGTCCCGGTCACTAACAATCGTCTTCGGAAGACCATGCAATCTGAAAAACATCCCTGAAGAACAACTCTGCCACCTGTGCTGCTGTATACCGTGTTGATATAGCGAAGAAGTGTGCATACTTTGTCAGTCGATCAACGGCCACAAAGATGCAATCCTTGCCCTGCACCGTGGGCAACCCTGTGATGAAGTCCATATAAATGCTCTCCCATTTTCCCTCCAGAATGGGAAGTGGCTGTAGTAATCCTGCATGATGGCTTATCTCTCCTTTGTTCCACTGACACACCTCGCACTCCCAGACATGCCAGAGTACGTCCTCCTTAAGACCTCTCCAAGAGAACCTCTCCCTAATGGCCCTGTAGGCCTTAGTGAACCCCTGGTGGCCTGATAATGGTGAGTCATGTGAGGCACGCAGTACCTTCTCCTTGAGCTAAGAGCTCCCAATCAAGAATATCCTATCCCTGAAGTATATCACCTTATCCATCACCTAGAACATGTCATCTGTAATCTGTCCATCCAATATCTCACAGGAAAAACGGTCCTTGGAGTACTCCATCAGTAGCTGAGCCCTCTAATCTGTGTCTAAGCTCATCAGAGACAACGCTACCGGTCTGCGTGAAAGAGTATCGACTACCACGTTGTTCTTCCCTTTGACATACTCAATGTCAAAGTCATATGGCTAAATCTTGCTGACCCACTTCTGTTGCCTCTCTTGCAACTGCTTTTGCTCTAAGAAGAACCGGAGGCTGTTTTGATCAATCCTCACCCTGAACCTGTTCCCCACCAAGAACTGCCGAAACTTGGCCAGTGCATGCATGATAGCCAACATTTCCTTGTCGTATATGGGATACAACCTCTCATGTGGCAACAACCTCTTGCTCTCGAAAGCTATGGGGTGACCCCCTTGCATCAACACTGCACCCACCCCCTCTCCAGATGCATCACACTCCAAGACAAAGGGCTGCGTGAAATTTGGCAATGCCAAAACTGGACAGCTGCTCATCACCTCCTTGAGCTTGTCAAAGGCCCTTTGCCCTATGTCCGTCCAACTGAATGCCCCCTTTTTGGTAAGATCTGTGAGGGGTGCAGCAATCTGGGAAAACCCCTTGACGAACTTCTAGTAGTAGGTGCAAATGCCTACAAACCCTTGAAGCTCAGTCACATTCCTTGGTTCCAGCCAATCCCGGATGGCTCAGATCTTCTCCTCGTGGACCCTCACTCTGTCCACCCCAATGATATGTCCCAGATAGAGCATTTTTGTCAGCCCAAATCAAGGTTACTTGGAAGCGGGAGCGCGGAGCGCCATTTTTAAAAGTTTCCGGATCCAGAGCGTTTTCGGGAGCGTTTTTATTTATATATATATATATATATATATTTTAATATTTTTTATATTTTTTATATTTTGATGCATATATGTCAACAAAAACATGTAGAATGATGAATTAGACATAAAAAACATAAAAACATAGATTGAATCATATAACATCAATCATCTAGAAGTTATAATCTTCATCAACCACGCCCACGAGTTGGAAGCAGACAACATATTGACTCTTGAGTCTCGCAAATCATCAATCTGAAGGTTTCAAGCTTTCAAAATTCAATATATAACATTTATCATCATTGATATATAACATTTATCATCATTGATTTCAAATTTCAATATCTAACATTTATCATCATTGATTTCAAAATTCAATATACATTTATCATCATTGATATATAACATTTATCATCATTGATTCATTGATTTCAAAATTCAATATATAACATTTATCATCATTGATTCATTGATCACCATATAACTTCCATGAAGCATCATATTCATAATTCGTAATGACTTGTAAACAGTAAACTTATAAATGCCAACTTCAAAGTTTCACCTTTCAAATTCAAACTTCAAACTTAAATTGTCATTAAAAATTTAAATATATGAAATCAGTAGCAAGTCAAGTTTCAACTATTCAACTGTCAACAACAAATAGAAAATAGTAAACAACAAATATATTTTATCTGGCTGGCCCCTTGCCACGCCCACGAGAAATGTCTAATTTCTGTGAGCCACGAGGAACTGTTGGTCTTCTAGTACTCTCAGGAGTACCATGACCACGACCGTAAGGTGGAGGCTGGATTTGCAAAGGAACAATAGTGTGATATCGAGGAGTGGCACTGGCACTGGCACCCGCACTGCTACCAGTAGATGGTGGGACTGGCCCTGTGTGTGGCGGTGCTGCTGATGCTTCATCATCATCCCTATAAAGTTCTGCTTCCAATTCTTCTAGATGTAATGTGCCGTCCTCCAAATTATCATCCTCTGGGTTGTTGTCCCAGACTTTGTATGATTGATCCTCATTTGCCCGATCACAGTAATGGCTCAACAACCTCAAGTTATAATGCACATAAACCAAGCTTTCAGCTCGGTTTTCATTCAGCCTGTTTCTTCTCACATTGTGTATAAAGTTGTAGGTGCTCCAACACCTCTCTGCAGAAGAAGTGTTCACAACTTGTGAGAGAACTTTTTTAGCCAACTTTGGCAAAAGTCCCATGCCGCCATATGCTTCCCACCATGTGAGAGCATCGAATCTGTCCTTGTCTTCCATTGCATGGAATGAACCAAAGTTAGCAGTGCAACTGAAGTATTTGCCTAATTCAAGGCGCAATCTAGCACACTCTTCCCTGTCAGGTACCAATTTGTCCAATGCCTTCATGTACCCTTCTTGTACCTCTGGATCTGTGTGAGGTTTCACCCTAACCCGACCTCCAGGTGCAGGTTGGCCCAACCAAGATGGAGAGTAATATTTTGGTGTAAGGATATATGCCAAAGCATGTAGTGGAACATTGAGTTTATTCCACCGTGCACACACACAGTCATGAATCATAGCATACAAGTTGGGATCATTATCCTTAACAATATCTTTTATTTGCCCCAACATGCTATCCATCTGCTCATAAACCTCTCCAATCACTAGTTTATCAGTATCTGCAAAGCGAATCATGTTATAAATGGGCTTGGTAAAAATCACAATTTCCCTCATACGTGCCCAAAACTGAGGGTCAAGGGCGGTCTCCTCCACATGTTCGAAACTTTGCCTGTCAACTATTGTTGCCGCCCTATCCTTTAATAGCTGCCAGTGTGGGCTTGATACCATTGCAGCCAATGACTCTCTTACCTTCAAAAGGCGCCTGAAGGTGAGGTAATAGCTAGCAAATCTAGTTTTTCCTATTTTCAACAACTCCAATTTGGAGTGAGTATGGAAAAGCCCATGGGTATTGCTATGATTTGTAATAAATTTGATCATTTTTTTACCTCTCTTGTACAAATCACCAAGCCATTTGAATTGAGGTTGTTTGTTTTTTATGATATCATGCATCAAAAGGTTCATTGTGTGAACCAAACACCCAGACCAAAAAATGTTGGGGTATTTATCCTCAACAATTGCTCCTGCTGCCTTACAGTTAGCAGCATTATCAGTGATGACCTGTATCACATTGTATGGCCTAGTCTTTTCAATTATATCAAGTAATGGTTCTGCAATGTTAATGCCGGTTTTGAATTTATTTGAATAATCATAAGCTGCCAGGAAGACTGCACCACTAACCGACACAGCCAAAACATTTATCAATGGTTTTCCTTTTACATTGGTCCATCCATCAGAGACAATGGACAGCCCATGCTCATTCCATGAACTTGTCATTCTAGCCAAAGAATTGTTTATTTTAGCTCTTTCATGATCAAGACCCACGGTTCTGGCCTTGTCATACCCAGGGCTTTTGTATCCTTTGGAGGCATCATTAATGGCAGAAACCATTTCATGCCAATAAGGTGAGTGAAGAACATTGAATGGCACCCCACATGCATATAGAAACCGGTAAACTTTTGAATCCACATCACTCCTACACCGTTCGTCTAGGAAATCAGATATGGTTCTACGCCTTAATCTAGTGCCACTGCTTCCGAAACCACTGGCATGGGTGGAAGTTGAACTTGTTTGTCCATGATGTGTTGGGCCTGAATCAACGATACCCCTAGATCTTTTAGATGATCTCTGTAGGGCAACCCCCTCTTCCTTCCTATATATCTCTCTCTGTGGTGCTGGCACATAAGTACAAACTTTGATTCCAAGATTTTTAGTTCCATCTCCTGGCATTATCCCACAAAGGTGCCTTCTTAGATGGGTGTATGAACCATGGTATTGTTTATTGCAATGGGGGCAAATAAATTTAGTGGTTCCACCACCTTTCCCTCCTTCTTGTTTCTGAACATATTTCCACAAAGGATATTGGTCTTGTTTAGTTGGGGATTCTAGGTTCTCAGGGTCTCCACTTCCCACTTCCTCCTCAGCATAATCCTCCCCCTCTTCAGGATTTTCTTCAGATCCACCATAACCCTCCTCTTCATCCTCCTCTTCTCTGATTTGTCTCTTTCTTCTAGCACTCTCCAACACCATTATCACAAAGAAAGGAACCAACATGAGGAAAATTCCTAGCCATATAGCCATGATGGAAACAAGTTTCAAGTTTCTAGAATCTAGCCTGCAAAACAAATGGAAAAATGGCAAATGGGAATAGGAAATGCAACATAGGAAAAAAACAATTCATTTTAAAAGTTTTAAATCCAATAAATGCAACATTCAAGAAAAATTCAAGTTTTCATTTTCAAACAATTTAACAATCTACAAATTCATCCTAGAAAATACAAAATTGGATTAGAAGGCCTACCTCTTTCTTGCAATCCTCCTGTCAGCCTTGCTCCTTGCTCTCCTGTCAGCTTTGCTCCTTGCTCTCCTGATTCCTGTCAACCGGTCCTTGCGCTCTCGGCTCTCCTTCTTGCTCTCTCTCAACTCAAAAAACAATAACCAACAATGAAATGAAAATTAAACCCCCCCCCTTTTAAAAAAATCGATTTTTTTCATAAAAAAATTTCCACGCGGCGGGAAACGTTTTTTTTGCCGGGGAGCGTTTGGGAGCGAACGCTCCCCGAACGCTTCCCGTGTTTAAAAAAATCTCCCGAAGAATTTTTTAAACGTCGGAAGCACTCAAGGAGCGTTCGCTCCCGAGCGCTTCCTGAAACGCTCCCAAAAAAACAGGGAGCGTTTTTACAGGGTCGGAAACGCGCTCCCGAAAACGCTCCCGTCAGGAAGCGTTTTCGGAAGCGCGTTTCCGAGCGTTTCCGAAACGCTCCCGCACGGAGCGAGTTTCCGAAGCGGGAGCGAAGGGGGTTTGAAGCTTCCCCGCAACCCTGGCCCAAATTCACATTTGGAGAGCTTAGCATAAAAATGTTGCTCTTCCAAAATGCGCAATACATCCTCAATGTGTTGTAGGTGCTCCTCCCATGTCTAGTTGTATATCAAGATGTCATCGAAGAATACCAACACAAACTTCCTCAACTGGCCATGGAAGATGTGGTTCATGCAAGATTGGAAGGTGGCCAGTGCATTGGTTAGCCCGAAGGGCATCACCAAAAACTCAAAATGGTCGTAGTGACATCTGAAGGCCGTCTTGGGGACATCCTAGTCCCTCACTCGAATCTGATGGTAGCCCAACCACAGATCAATCTTCGAGAAGAACTTCGACCCCCTCAGCTCATCCATTAGCTCATCAATCCGCGGGATGGGGTATCGATTCTCCATGGTCTTCTTATTAAGAGCCCGATAATCGATGCACATCCTCAGTGTGCCATCCTTCTTCTTCACCAGTACAACAGAAGAAGCAAATGGGCTAGTGCTGGGTCGGATGTGTCCCAACGCTAAGAGCTCATGAATAGCTCTCTCAATATCATCCCTGTAGGCTTTGGGATGCCTATAGGGTGTAGTAATCATGGCCTGAATGCCTTGCTCAAGCTCAATGGTGTGCTCAAACCCCCGATCCGACGACTTCCCTGGCGGTATATCCCCAAAAACCATAGCATATCTGTCCAAAATCAACTACACATCTGGGTGAACTGCCCGTCTAGTAGATCCTGCCTCTAAAACACGTAGCTCCACTACCCACTCTATGTCTCCGTTCCGGAAGTCTGCCTCCATCCGGTGTGCTGAAACTATTTGCGGGGGATAAGTGTGCATGCCTCGGATCATCTCATGCTTACCGGTCTTCTTGTCTGTCCACTCCATGTCCAAAGTCTCCCAGTCTGTAGTGACCTTCCCCAATGTGATCAACCACTGCACTCGCAGTATCACGTTGGTGTCTGGAATGTCCACCACAAAGAAATGATCCGTCAGAGTGTAAGTCCCCATGGTCACTGTCAATGCTGGTACATATCTAGCACACTGCATATTTCTGGCACCCGGTACCAATACTGAAAATCCATCAAAGCTCTTTGTCGGAATGCTCCTCTACTCCACCAACTGTGCTTCAATAAAGTTGTGGGTGGCCCCACTGTCAACTAGCATTGAAACACGCTGTCCCTGCACGGTGCCCTAGACACGTAGTGTCAAATACTTGGGAACCCCTCGCAAAGAAGCAAGGACTCCCCCAGTAGGTGCAAACATTTCCCCTCCTGCTCCTGGGGGTGGAGGTGGTGGATGATCCCCTCTCTGCACTACAATGTTGCCTCCTGCCTCTATCTCCTTGTATGCATCTTCTTTCTCGTCACTGTCGGAGAAGACCTCTATGTAGTGTGCCTTCCCTGTGGCACATCAATCTCCCGATGCCCATGGCTCCTGGAATGTGAAGCATAGCTTCTTCCGTATCAAATCTCTCCCGGTACCATTGTCCAAAGGCCCCCGGCCTTGGTTCCCCCTCGGAGGTGGAACCCTCGTGTCCTTCCCCTTCAGCTGAAATGCCGGTCTCTGGGGGAAAGGAGCTCTGGTCCTGGGTAGAGCATCCTGCAAGTCCCTGGTCCTCCCAACTACATCATGGAGTGTAGCAGGCCTCATGGATCTAAATAATCCAGGCAGAGGTTTTTCCAATCCATTAATAAACATGTATATCATCCTGGTTGAGGATAAGTCAGGCACCATCACTAAAAGCCTCAAGAACTTGAAAATGTAGGTTTCCGGGTTCCCGGTCTGTTTGAGCTTGGTCAGCTCAACAAAGTGCTCTTCCAGATCCCTCCAGTCAAACCACTCTACCAGTCTCTGTGTAAACTCTGTATACGCTGTCATTGCTGAGTGACCCAGCATGGCCATCCCGTGGAACCACCAATCGTGGGCTTCTCCCTCTAGGTGCAGCGCTACCATCTTGATGGCCTCTCCCTCTGCCATCTGATTGAGCTGGAAATAAATATCCAGCTTCTCCACCCAAGCCTTTGCCGAACATTTTGAGGACCCATCGAATGTTAGCAAGGAAATCTTGCCCACTATACGCTATACGTCCTCATCCTGTGTGTATCTACCCCCTCTGTTCTAGTTACGGGGTTGGTTGTCCTTCTTGAGCTGAACAAAGTTGTGGAATGTGAGAGCTTTGCCAAACTCTCACCCATAGGACTGATACTCAGCAAAATAATCCCCCATAAGAACCGGCTCCGGCTCCTGAGGTGCTCCCGTTCCGGTGCCTGTAGCTAGAAATGTGGGCATCGTGGAACGTGGGGGAGTAAGTAACACAACCTGCTGCGCTGTGAGCTACTCTTGCAAATGGTGGGAAGTATCGGACCCTTCTTCGATGTGAAAACCCCTTGGGGTTTCACACTGTCTCTGGTCTGCGGTAAACTTCTGCTTCATCTCTTCTATCGTCCTCAATAGCTCCTGCACAGACTTTAGGAGGATGTGCCCAAACTCTCTCCCTTCATCCTTCTCTTCTACCATTGGTTCTTCCTCCTCTGCGTCCACTACAGGAACGCAGTCTCCCTCTCCAATAGTTGCCTCAAGCCTCCGCTCTTGGTCCTTGTATTTCCTTTCCTCGGTAAGTGATATATGGTTTTCCTTCAGGTGTCATAGACAATCTGCTCCGCAGGCTGAGCCAAGTCTATGAGCTCTCATACCACTGTAATATTCCGAATAGAAATAAAAATTAATATAAAGCAACATAAACAAGCATATACAACAAATAGAGAGACATCACATAAACAATAAAAATATGGAGAAATGTTGAGCCATTTTATTATGTAACTGAAGATACAATGAGTACAAAGGTGATCATAATAATGGCACCTTGGCTTGCACAAGGCAAGCTGGAAATACTCCCAGAAATGCTCAAGGAATGGTTGCTCTGTCAAGGACTGCATAATCTCCAAATGTTGTTGCTTCTACTGCTAATATGGGATGGCTCTTTGGGCTGTTCCCCTACTCAGAAAAATATGAAACTCTGGGAATGAGCTCTCCTCCAAATACCCAGAAAAGCCTAGAAAGGAATCCTGGAATGGATGACCCTGGAATTTGACCTCCCTTAGGAAATAACGCTATCCCAGTGAAATATGCTGGCCCTGAATGATCCTTTGCAAATTATGGCCTCCTTCTATACCAAAACGATGAAATAGTGAAGGGCTGACCCCTTCACAATATCTCGGACTGAAACCCCTGACAAATCCTCACTCTCAGAGCTGCCTCTACCACAAACTGCATGATCTCTCACAGAGACTGTACTACCCAAGCAAATGTGTAATTCCAGATCTGGAAGCAGACCCTATCTAAAGGCCAGATCTGAAGAAATCGTTAAGAAAACACCTTGCAGACCTGCGAAAAATCGAACAAAACCAAAACTGCAAACAAATTTACAAAGCTAATATACAATCTGGGGCCCTCGTGGCTAGATTTGAATCCATTTTAGCACAATTTTTAGAAATTTGAAATTTTAAAGAGAGGCACAAGCCCTAAAAAATCCTGCAAAACCACCAATTTTGTAAGATAGATTTGGAGTTTAACAAATAATGAGCTTTTCATATTTATGTTTTATGAGAGTCGGCTGGTCCAACCGAAGACTTCCCCAGACGCTCAACTTTTAAAAAAAAAATTCCCTGCACACTTAGATCTGAACCTTAGATCGATAGAGATTTAAGAAAATAACATGAGATCCTTCAAAAAAATCAAAATGTCATTTTATGAACCCATAAAACTGCACAAGATACCTGTATGCAGATTAATCCATGAAGGCCATCAACCATAAACATTCCAAACAAAGTAGCAGATTTTAGAGACAATTCACCACATAGATTTGGAAAAGGAACACCAAAATTTGTAACCCCAAAGTCTTTATGTTTTATTCATCAAAGAAAATTCACAAGAGCTTCCAAGACAAGTGCACAATTCTAAGATCGGATGACTCAAAACTGACAAAGACCTCTTAATTTATAGGACAAATCTCCAACAACTAGTTCGGTTGATCCATGTCAAAATAATCTCGACTGTCGATAAGATTTGATCATCTTTTAATCTAGACCGTCGAAATTATAAATTTGGGGAAAAAATGAATTTATCATTTAAATTCATTTTAATTAACTCAAAAATGCTATTTTTGAGTTAATTACCCCAAAATTTTCACTTTGACTTAACCACCTAGGCCCAAGGGTCCAAAATTTCTTAAAATTCTCAATTTTCCCTTGGCCCGGGGCCTTTAAAAATTCATTTTTTAAGGACCAACGAATTTTTCCTTTGAAAGATTTAATCCTAACTTAGGACCCTAAATTAATTAAATTTCTGGTTTAAGATTTTTTAATTAATTGACCAGAAAATTTAATTAATTGACTGAGAGGGGATTTTACTTATTTTTCCAACCCTCTTTACATAAGATAAATACATTTAGAAACATGAAGGGGGAATACCCATTCGTATAGACCCTCAAATAAATACCCAATTCTGCGACTCAAAACATGATCTAGTAGACCAAGTAGCTCAAACTACTTTTACAAGGACTCGATAGAAAACACTAGGACTCACTTAGCATGCTGATGACAAAATCCACCCTAGCTTTGGGGTGAGGTTGGAGGGAAAAACTCTGTCGATCATTTACGTGAATCAGTGAGACAAAAAACCTCCTAGGATAGAAATCATCAACAACATACTAGGCTTACCTAGGTTGTTACATAAATTGACGGTCTTACTTAGATTATTTACATCATAACATGCAAAATGGGTTTACATCATTTATAACAAAATGTCGTATGTCGATGAAATCTGGATGACGTGAACCTCGAACATGATAAGCCCCATTTGAAAAAATGGGGGTGTACTGCTATGGGATCATTGACAAAGTGTGGTCAACAGGACCCTAAGTCTAACTTAGGAAAATTAAATTATTAAAGGTAATTAATTAAAACATGTGATAAAATTGTCTCAAGTCACACGGATCAAGCTTTCTTTTAATCTTAGCCATCTATTCAAGATCTGATCATGACCGTTGGTTTCCCAACGAGAAAAGTATAAAGGAAAGTCTTGGGATCATTTGGAGAACACACACGGAGGCAAAGCACTGAGACTAAGATGAAATTCTAGGGCGGGGCTTGCTAAGAATTTTCAAAAGTGTTTCAGCTGTAGAGAGGGGTAGTTTAGGCAAAGGGGATGGTCTGATCCTAGTGCGTACAATCAGCAAGAGGCAAAGAGCAGCTTCTAGAGGCAGCGCAGAGAAAAAGAGGCAACAACAGCTGTGCAACACAGAGGCAGCTTCAGTTACGCCGTCCCTTTTGGGGCAGCGCTGGGCAGCAGGGGACCCATCTGGGTTACGCAGAGACCCTTAGGAGCAACGTAGGGTCTGCGTCACCCATTCTGGGGTTACACATCCCTCTCCAGGCCAGCGCAGAGGCTGTCTAAGCTGACGCAGGGGCTTCAGGGGCAGTGCTGGGGTTTCTAGGGCTAGAATTTAGCTGAGTCTTGTAAATCCCATTTGACGGTGTGGATTAGTCAAGGTTTTGGTCTTAGAAAAACAAGTTAGGTGCAGATCTATATTTTTCTCTGTCGGGTTAACCAATAAGGTCCCCAAATTTGCAATATTCAGAAAACTACTTAATAAGATACACCCACCAGCAGCCAGAAGACCGGTTTTCCGGCATTGGGTTTTTCCGAGGACTATTGTCCAGAAAATATTGTGTGTCACTTAGACTATTGTGCATGTAATTTTTTGTTTTAGATCTGAATCGGTGAAAGTATGTTATGTGTTTACTTCGATGTTACTCTGAAGATTTCAACATTAATAGCTTGTTTAAGTAGGAAAAATATAACCATATGTAAACGTAGATTTTTGCATAAGTAACATTCAAAAATTTTCACAGAATGTGCTCTAGCAATACTTCTCACCAGAAGCATCACCCTCATCCAAGGCATCAGTCCTCTGCACTGTTGATGCTTGGCCTACTACCCCTCATCCATTGCGCTGCTGTTATCTGTATTGTTGCCCATGACACTGCCATTGTCACTGCTGCTTCTGTACTGCAGTTCCCTCTCAATATGTTGCATCATGCTGCCCATAGCACTGCCACTGCTAACTGTTGCACTGCAACTCAGTTGCTGAGAGTTAAGCAACTGAAAGACATCCCAAATCCTGACATACTAGTCAGTCTGGATGCACCTCGATGCTAAAGCTCCCTCGGCTACTAATCTGTGCTGACCCTCTGATGCTACTGCGTTGTTGTTGTATTTTCTCTGTGCCTCCCGCACTACTACAACAGTCCATTGCGCTACTTCAGACTTTGGGGCTCTAGCTCTGCCACCGTTGCTCCATCATCCCTCGCACCAACTTACTCCCGTCCTTCTACTACTGTCATTAAGGGCTCCCATAGCCATATGTAATCCAAGAGTTTGGGTACCTCAAGGATCCTGCCCCAGTTCTCTGTAGCTCCAACTACAGCTCCATATCGCCCCACCTCTTCTCTAGAGGTGCATGAGCACTCATGGTGCAATCATCCTCCTCATCAGTCTATGCTAGTGTAGCCTTCAAGTCAGGCTTCTCTTCTTTTCTCTTCTTCTTTAGAAGGTACTGCACGGAAAAATTTCCTATTTCCCCACATCTGAAGCATCTGACTTTCGAGAGGTCCTTTTTATTCTGTCTCTACTGCCCTTGCTATCCCCTTGATGTGAGAGCCGCATCCTCCTCTTCCTCCGTGACTTTGATCTCTTTGTTTTTGCTTCTCGCCTTGGTCCATCGTCTGATCTCTTCTTGTCGAAGAACTACCCACATCTCCTCCTAGCTAGGAAGAGAAGCCTTGCCCAAAATGATTTGGACAAAATTTTCCCACTCTTCAGTGACAGCATTCAGGGCAGCCCTGACCATAAATCCAGCGTCTGGTGTAACCCCTACGAAAGCTAGCTGATCTTGGATCCATTGCAATTTGATAAGGAAGGGATCAATTTCTTCTCCCTTCCGCATCTGAAACAATCTCAGTTGATTCTCAAGCAACATCTTCTGCAGGACGGAAGATCCCTCATACAATGTGGTCAAGGCCACCCACATTTACCTTGTTGTGTTCTTCTTAGCAATATGTGGGATCACATGATCCTTGACTCCATCCATGATCATGCGCTTCACTTTCGCTTGAGCCTCCTCATACTTTTTGAGAGGATCAGCATCAACTAGAACAACAATTGTGTTCAAGGCATGATCCTTGATGCGATGTTCATCTAAAACTGCCAAGATCCTGGCCTTCCAGATAAAAAAGTTGGATGCTCCATCCAACCTGTCTTGATCCCTTAGTCCACTTGCAGCCATCTCTGCTCAACTGAATGTCAAACAAGTTCCTTTCTCCCTATTTCGCTGTTGCCCCAACAAATCTCAGATCTAGATTTATTTTGTGCTAGAAATCCTCTAAGGACCAAGCTCCCTCTGAATCTTGATTTCCTTTACGAAAATCTTTCTACCAACAATTGTCAAAGTACCCCTCTTTGATCTCTCTTTGCTGCTGCTCAACACTGAATCTAGACTTTTTGGCAAGAAATCTTCCGAGGAACTGATTCCCTCTACTTTGCTTCTACCCTACTAGACATTGTTCTGCACCAACAGAATTAGCATCCCACCAGCAACTCCAGATAGAATTTGTACTGCACCTCCAACCATAACAACCGGAAAAATGAGACTCAATAGCCTCTGCGTTGGCCCAACAATCATTATGTTGCCTTCTGCAACTACAACGTCACCCTAGCAGGTTGACACAGGCTCTATGTGAGCCTTATTTGGTGACTGTGTCGCCCTTCCTCTGCCTCTCTGGTCCGGAACTATGTTGTCTCTTGGGACAACTGCTTTTCTAAAACAGATTTTCCTTTGTCCTTCGCTGATGGCTTCAGTCCTCCTTGATCTGTAATCGCTCTGATACCATGTGAAAAAATCTAAATCTAAAAAACATAAATCCTACAGCAGTTAATTGATTTGCATTACCTACTTTAATTTTTCAATTAACAAGTTTTTACAGAAAACATTAATGCAAATACATTGCAGCCTACACCAATATACAGATCAAGTACTGAAAAATAAGATGAGACAATCACACAAAGGACACACTTATTATTGGACTAAACGTCCCCGAAAAAAGCCAATGCGAGAAAACCAGTGCAACAGATCTGAGGGTTTGTATTATTAAGCAATAGTTTTCTGAGTACAATCTCTGGATGCCTTGTTGGCTATCTAGTATAGAGAATTCATGGCAGACAAAAAATAGTGAGTTTTACCTCACCCTGCAAGTCTCGGATGATCCGGATTTGAACTGGCGAAACCCTAGCTCCCTTTGCGCTGCCTCTGCGCAGTAGATGTGTAGGCTTGTGTGGGGATGGCTGAGGACTGCGCCACCTCCTCTCTGAATCGATCTACCTTTCGGAAAATCAAGTTTTAGCCCTCCAGGCTCAAAAACCCCGATCTCCAGCAAAAATCAGACTGTCTCTTGGAAACACTACACAGTCCCTGCGTGGGCCTGCATCACCCCTTCTGGGGACTGCGTCACCTCTCCTGGTGGTTGCACTGCTTCCTCTATTGTCTATGCTGCCTCTCTGCTATGTAGTCTTGGTCCCGAAGAAGATCCTCCGACCAATAACTGCTTCTGCCCCTCACTGCATTGAATCACTCAGATCTTATCTTCGTCTGAGCACTGCTCTGTCAGAAGAATTCGATCTCCAGATTCACTCTGTGTGTGTTCTGCAATTGACCCTCAAGCCTTCCTTTATACTTTTCCTGTTGAGAGATCAACGATTAGGATCAAATATTTAATAAACGGCTAAGATTAAAACAGACTTGATCCTCATCACTTAGAAGCTTCTCACCCATATTTACGTTAATTCACTTTAATTATTTTAATTTCCTAAGTTTTAATTTCATAACTTTTTCATTTTTTAGGACTTTAGCTTTATTTGTATATATATTTTTTTTTGTATTTTTAGTTTCATTAACTTTAGATAAGAAAAATATAAAAAAAATTTGAAAAAAAAAATAATAATAATAATTTTTTTAAACTTTTTTAACTTTGGGAAATTTTGTTTTTAAATTTTTGTTTGGAAGTGGTCTTGGATGTTAGATCTAAATTATTGCATAGTCAAGGGTGGAACTTTAATTTTAATATTTGAAGTTTGACTATAGACTAAAATTTAAAATTCTGGATTGGAATTTCCAAGAATATCATTTCAATTCGGAATTGTTGGAAATGTTTAGCATTTAAATTCGATGGTCCTTTCATGATAATATCTTTCGGAATTTAAATTGTTTAAAGCTTGCACTTGGTTCGAAATATTTTTCATGCTTAGCATCTAGTGGAATTGATGGTCGTTTAATGAGCTTTAATTGTGGTTTTAAATTGCTTGAAATTGATGTTAATTGCCTAGTCAACTTTGAGAATTTTTCAAGTGATGATAAATTACATGCCACTTTATTTCTTAGATCGAACATTGTTGATGCATGATATTGAAAGTGTTTAATCAAATCGCATTGTTGAAAAGGGATTATCTTCCAGTTTGATAAATTGAGCATTTAATTGAAGAATTGTCGTGGTGGATTGGTATCTTCATAATTGGATAATTGTTCATTTTTAGCAGCAATTATCTATCAGCTACTTGAACTTAATTTCATAATGGGATAATTTGACTCCACAAGGCACAGGTCTTGAACTTTTAATCTAATTGAATTTGTAAAATCTCGTTAAACCTTAACAAGTACTTGGTCGTTTGACTGCGTCTCCTGAATTGGTTGGTTTCCAATCAGTTCTTCTTCTTCTTTTTCGTTAAGGTCGACCCCCCTTAGTCTACAAGGAGACAACTTAAATAGAGAGATTGGGGATCAGGGTGACAACCCCCGATGTGAACCGTTGTGGCGGTGCCTAGACATTTTGTGCGACAACACATAGTAAATAGTAAATAATTTGTTCCGTAAATTAACAAATAGAAGAAATCTAATTAGTTGTTGCAGTAGGATTTCAAGTCATGGAATCTTCACAATTGCTACAACTAATGTAAATGCTATTGTGCCCTAATTTTGTTGAAGAATTTTTTGGGAAGCTATTTGGTTGGATCTTGGATATGTTACTCATGATATAACATCCAATGAATGTTCCTCGTGATGAAATGTTATTTTTCTTCATGAAACTCCATATTCTAATAGTAGGTAATGTGAACATTCCAACACTGGAATCCAATTGCAGCAATTGGAAATTATTCTCCTAATTGTTAATGTTATTTAACAATTTATTTGTTGTTTGCTACGACAAAAACTGAATAAATCACACCACAATCTACACAAATAAAACTGCAGAAGAATAAAACACTGAAAGATGAAAAGTGTTAGCACACACATAAAAATAACATAATTGTTTTTTGAAAAAGTCCCCAGAAAAACCCAATGCGGGAAAATCAATGCAGTAGTTGACGGTTTTATTATTATGCAGCGGTGAGAAATTCTGAGTACAAATGGATGTCGAAATCTGGCAATCCTAAGAGAAAAATATTGGCAAAAATATAGTGAGGAATTTCCTCACCCCACAAGCAAACCCCAACACAACCTGCGTTCAGAAACTCAGCCCTCTGACCCTCTGCGTTAGCCTCTATGCTGCACTGCAAGCCTGCTTGACGTCAAGCCTCTAACTGGTCTCTGATGAAGTTGTTATGCCTTCTGCTAGTTGGAAAAACTCTTTTCCAGCACTCTGGGACTCCTTCCCAGCCTCAGGAACTAAGGAAATCTTTACCTCTCAGCAAATCAAACTTGCCTGTAGAGGCTGTTGCGTAGTCCCTGTGTCAGCTTCTCTATGGCTCTTCTGCCTCTCTGGAAATGCACTTGCTGGATATGGCATACTTCCTCTAGCCTCACTATCTCTGCCCCTCTCTTACTGCTTCGATCTCTGGCTCTCTTCGAAAATTGATTGCTGCTACTCTAGAAATTGATCTGCCAATAAATTGAACTACTCAAGTGTTCTGTCCATCACAACATCAACCTCCTCTTATAATCCTCTTGTAGAGCACCAACGACGAAGATTAAAACACAATCGATGGCTAGGATCATTTCTGGATCGATCTGTGTGAGTTTCTAGACTATTCTCGCCTTGAATTAATTAATACTGATTAATTAACTGGTTTTCCTAAGTTTAGACTTCGGAAACATTAAAAAATTGGTTAATAATCTAATTAATTCACTTCTAGGAGGAATTTCCAAAATGATTTCTGGGTTCTGGAGATCTCATGTATTCTAGCCTCTCCACAAAGTTTGGTGGCTAGAACACATCCGATGCTACAAAAAATAATAGGTAATTGTTGAAGGTTTCTATCTAGAACCTAGGGCATCAACTTTTGACCTCCATGAGGAAAAATTTAGCCAATCTAACGCATCTAGGACTCCATAGCCCAAAATACTAGGCACTAGTCCAAGAATTTTGGTGATCAAACTCCTCTTTCTCCATATTTTCTCCTCTTTAATATTGGTCCCCTAAAGGTAGCGCGGAAATCTAGGGCTCGTAGTGAAATTTTAGGGAGATAATTTTTCAAGAATCCTAGGGTCCAAACATCAAGCTCAGGCTCTAGGCTACTTATGCTCCAAGTTTGGTGGGCATCCGCCAGAGTTTCATCCATAAATCTCTTGCCCTAGGTGCTACTCTAAGAGGGAGAACCTAGGTCTTTCTCTCTCACCTTGGGGACTTATTTGAGGGTTGTATGAGCTTAGTATTCATTGAAATAAATCTCAAGAAACCATTTCTCCTCCCTTGCCTTACCCTAGTGAGTACCTTGGAAGCATTTCTTCCCATGATTATTCATAAAACCCTAGGTGTAGTGCCAATCTTTCTTAGGTCTCTTAAAGAGAGCAAAGAGCCTTTTTGAAGTGTTAAATCATCACATAGAGCTTCTTTGGGAGTTCCTACCTCATCTCCTAGAGTCTTGAACTTAGGAATACCTGCTATCACCATCATATCTAAAAACCTAAGGCTTGATCTCTTCATCTTAAATATTTTCTTAGAGAGCATGTTTGCTTCCTTGAAGCATTGAGCCAGTGTTGTGTTTTTCCTTGAATGGGCTTGGTGGAATCACTTCATACCTAAATCATTGATCTATCCATTCTAAGTGATTCTCTTCCCACCGAGACTCCCCCCATCGGTGAAAATCCGTAAAAAGCAGGGGACCTTGACTAAAGTGACAATGGGTCATTGTCCCATTGTTGTCACTTAGTCTAGCAGTTGTCCCTTAGGTTTTCCCTTCCTTAAGGCCCTCCTAGATTCTGTGGTAACACTACTCACCATGATTTCCTTGTAGTACCTAGTTGTCTAGAGTCTAGACTAAGTCACACTTATCCAAAAGCAAATATGTCTTAAGATGGTTCAAAATAGTAACAAGGTAATATATTTTAAAAAGTTAAAAGTGATAAAACATCCATCTAATGCTAGTCACTAACCTAAATCCTTACAACCATTTCTACGTAATGGAAGTCACGTAATGGAAAACCATACCAATTAATAATTGAAGCAACAAAGATATCATCTAGCACATCTAAGATCAAGGGTATAGGAACTAATATAACATTGTATGTGAATGACTAATGAGTATAGGAATGTGTAATGACCATCTCAAATTACTGATAGAACGTGATTATTAGCATGCATACGAGGCATGCATATGATAACTACATATGCATGCATCGCATGCACTGCACTAATATACCTATTAATTAGCTACAAAGAGTGGTTAAATATGGATAAATGAATTAATAATAAATTAAGTATCTAACTATCAAGAATTTCATGAATGTAACTCATTAATTAATAAGCTCATTTAATAATAAACTAAATTAAACAAACCACTATGCGTACTTTGGTATAACACCTAACGTATAACCCAGTTAAACCCAAATGTTCATATAATAAATTGTTAATTATTCAATGAAATTTACTGACGTTAAAGGACATCATATATATGTGGTATATGATATACGAGATGTGAACAATAATTGACATTATATATATATGTTAACATTGGATATCGACGTCAATCATCATAATTATGGATAGAAATTACATATGTATATAAAATATTAATTTATCTGGCATAAGACCTCTTCACATACATACCATAACTTTATACAAAAGTTCATTAAATAACCTAATACGTAGGAATTAAAAGTCATATAATAAACATTATAAAACAATTAAAGTTACAAGTCATTTTATAATTTTTTTTTATAAAACAATGAGAATGGTGACCACCTGCTATCGCTCCTTGCCGCCTACACCTACCTACAAGTTAGTGGAAAAAGCCTTCAATCCCACAAGGTATGGTTGGTGGCAAGGATCTCAGAGAAGGGGCTGTCACACTGATCCTAACTCTCTCCATTTTAGCTCTCTAAGTTAAACTAAGTTAAAGATTTGAGTTTCTAGTAGTATATTAGAGTGAAATTGGATTACTTTTAAAGATTTATGAGGATTTTATGAGTAGCTTTGAAATAATAATATAAAACCATTCAACCAGTGCCTTAAATAATGTGCTCAAGAATAATGCTCAAAGAGATGAGAACACAATAATCCTCAAATGGAAACAAAAGATGTCAGCACAAGATATTTGCAGGATAAAAATGATTACAAGATAACCAAATCACAATATTTAAACATATCTTGTCATACTTACAAACAACCAAAAATTTAGATACTAAAGATAAAATTAAACTTTGCAAATATAGAAAGTAAGCATCACACTACTTGCATAAGATCAACAACCATAAAAAGGGAAATGTGATGAAGAGTGCTCTTGATTCATTTTAGTTAAATTTACTCTACAACAAATATTTCAAATCAACTCTTCAATCCCCAGACCTCACCCTGGCCCAAATTATGTGGATCTCACAATGAGGAGTCAATAGAGGAGTAGAGGGTCCCTAAAGGTCTATACAACCAACTTATGTTGGAGGTAAGTTTTAATAAGTTGCTTGTGTGAAATGAATGTTGATTAATCTCTTTAAATGATACATGCAAATTTTCCACAAGAAATGACGCTTACTCGCAATAATAAATCAAGCTTTGAGAGAAACAATAGACTTATGTGTGTTGTAGCACTTAATGGCAAGTGGAATGAAATAAGTTTTTACAAAAAAAGTGCTTCAATGGTTCCTCAACATGCATGAAGCATAAACATGAAATCAATGGAATTTTTCCAACCATGCGAATTTGCTCACATATAAAAAGAGATTTTGCTCAAGTTTGTAGTATTGGGGCTCATGCATGTAAGTTTAATTTAACCAAAATTTAGTTAGATAGATGTAGAGTCCATTATTTGTTAATTCATTAGCATGCATAAAACGAAAATTAGAAAATGAATCAATCCACTCCAAAAATTCCTTCCTCTTCAAGCAAGAAAGGGGGATACCGTGGGAAAAATATCCCAAGCTCCCTCAAGCAACAAAAACTATTTTATTATTGATTACAAGTGAGGAAAACAACCTTTAAGAAGGTTGTCCAAAAGGAGGTCCTTCTACGAATAAAGAGCTTGGAAAATGGCTTAATCCCTCCTCAAAAATTGACAATACAACTTATGGAGAAAACCTTCAAAACATGAACTTTTCAAGGCTCCAAAGCCCACGACAAAGATCGAGTTTGCTGCTGTTCCAAAGGTGCTTACGACCTCCTTAAAACTTGATTTTGAAGTAATGGAAGCCTTCGCATGCAAGGAGGATCAATTAGCTTTTGTCGTCTATTCCTCAAGCTCCTCGATTTTCACGCTCAAGCTTGCGGGCTACGAAAGAAAATCAAACATTAGGCTGAAATAAAAATGATCTAAAGTACAACTTAATATAAAAAGGCACTAGCCCAAGGAATGGGAGCGAACCCCCATTCCTGTCTAGTCTAGAAAACGCTCTTGAAGTAGCAAATATGACTTTAAGATGCTCTACAAATGGAAATTTTTTAGATTTTAGAATTGGAAATAGATGATCAAGTGACTAGAGAATGAGAAACTCCCTCTTTGTCTTCCTTTGATGCAAAGCTTAGGGTTGAAAATAGCTGAGTCTTGGATCGCTTTGAATCTAGGAGTGATTTGATCTATTTGAGACTTCTCCCATGCCCGTATGGATTTCCTACACATAATATAAATAGATCTTCCCTACACACTTAAACAAATATCAGTCTGCAAAAAGGATCAGAGCATCATAATGAAATAAATAAACCAAACATTCCTCTGAAAATGACTTGGAAAACTAATTCCTAGAATAAGACTCTAAATCAAAGATGCATGCAAGATAACTTGCATGCATCAATCCAAGCAAGATGGAAAATATAAACTAATATTGATCAAGCATATAAACGAATTCAAATACAATAGCAATAATATGGAAATAAATCACCTCAGGACGCCAATAGAATATCCGTTAAATAGCCCCAAAGTCTTGATTTTATTGATATACAAAAATGACAGAGTTTCCTCAAGCGCAATAGCTCATAACATGATACAATATGAGAGCCCATGGCTCCATTATATAGAAAGTTGGGAGAAAATCCCAATGAAGAACCAAATTCCAAGTGGTGAGAGGGAGGAGATCACAAGGCAAATTCGAATTTTATATGTGGAGCTCCATTGCCAATTGTAAAAATCGGATTTTGGGAAGTGGCCATCATTTTCTTGTTCCTTTATGTGGCAAATTCGAATTTTATGATGGAATGACAAGTGTATATGGGTGGTAACCCATGTGGAGACAATTTCCCACAAAAATCTCCACCAAATATTCTCCCAAATCCTCCCAAATATGCACTAACTTCACAAATTCGAATTTCGAAGTAAGCAGCTCTCATTTAATGCCAGAAATTCAATTTTATTTGAGCACATGTCTTTTATTTGATTTTAGGAGTCCACATCACCTTGGGACTTCACTTTAACTCCTCCATATTTTTTCACTTCATTTCTACCTCATTTAACATGTGTGGATATTTATTTTTCTCCATTTATTTAATTTCTGACTTAATTAATTGCCAGATTTCCCACTACACTTGGAAAAAGTGGGGTTTGAGGGTTCAAAACACATTTTAACCCCTCAAAATGTGTCACAGTAGAAATTTTAGGGTGAGGTGTACTTTTGATTACTCAAACCCCATACAACTTCTCTAGGCAACACTTATTACAATTCAATTACAATTTTTATTGCAATTTTCGACTTGCGGGAAATCTAAAAAATTAAAAAATCACTACCTAGACCTGACTAAATTCCATGAAATTTTTTGTGTGATCTTGTATGGTAATATACATTGACTCTAGACACTAGGAATCACCCAAAGCCTCACCATCAAGCCGTACTCTGGCTTTGGGGTAATTTTGAAGGAAAAAACTCAATTAATTATTACCTCCTGGTAAGGAGATGATAATTAACCAAGTGAAAAAAACCTCCCAGAGTAATACTCACTTGTTGGAAAGGTCCCAGGCTACCTAGGCCTGTTACAGACTCAATACTGACTCAAAACTCATCATTACTCGCATCACTTATTGCAATTCCTTGTAGGGCGTGGAATCTGGGTACAAGAGAAAGATGATGAGAAGTAGTAGAGCTTAAACACTTTGTTGAATTGATGATATCTGATGATATTTGATGGTACAAGTGTCCTCTGGTTCATCCTTGGGCATGGAGTCTTCACATAATCATCAGGTACCACTCCAGTGGTCAACATTTGGCTCCATATAGGGATGCATGCTAGATATGAAGTGATAGTGTGCAAGAACCTGGAATTTGCATTCACCAACCAAAGAGATATATTAGCAGCATCCATTCAAAATATCATCAAATAAAATCAAGTATAGAAATGGAAATTTATTGTAAGAGCATAAATAACAATTTATTCATGAAAGAAATCTACTTAAACAAAATTTGACAAGGGATAAGGTTAGAACTATGATACAAAAATATGCCCCATGGCATCAGATGTCTTCAATGAAGTTCGTGCTGAGAAACTGCCTACTTTTTGGCAGATCCATTGGCTACTTTTATGATGTGCCTTGTCCAATTCTGAATATTTTAGGACTTTGATCCATCCCAACACTGTGTTGTTCCTGGTCATTAGATTTACCAAATCCTTTTCGCTTTTTTCTTTTCTTCTTAATAGATTGTGATGTTGATGTTGAAGCAATCAAAGTAGACCTTTCTGCCCAATCTTGAAGATGCTCAGATGGAAAATTCGAAGTATCCAAGAATTATTTGACCTGCCTTTCTGCATTTTGCATCTGCTCTGACATGGGTGATGGATCAATCTCATAAGTATAAACTTGATCCCCCTTAGTTTCCTTTCTATCCAAGTCACCTTCAATTAGCCATTTTTCAATGGAACAAATGCCCTCCTCATAACGAGATGAAGATTGCTTTAGAGGATGGGGAGGCTTATGATCTGTTTCTTTGTTCTTTTCCCATTCGTCATCTGACCTAAGCTAGAATTTTTGTACTTGTAATCTTTCCATTTCCTCCAACCTATTCTGAAAAGTGATCTTATTAGCCTTCATGACATTTATTTCCTTAGCATGATTTGTTTCCATGGTGTTGATTAATTGCACTTGTTTTTCTTCCATGGCGAGCAACCTGTTTTGAATAGAGACCATCTGATTAGAATGATTGACCTCCATGGCCTTTATTGCGTGTGCATGTAATATCCCAAACAAGATATTTTAACTAAAATTGCAGAAATAAACTCGAGCAACAAAATAAATGGAAATATACACATAGCCACAAATAGTACACAATGGATGTCGATAAAATCATTGAGCCATTTTATTAATCCATGGTAAAAAGTACATCAACATGAAGGAACAATGGAACCTGAGCTTGCAAGCAAGCAGAGAAAAACCCAGAAACATCTCTGGCCCAACTGATGAATGACGCTGACAATGATGTAGATGACTTGCCAAGAAGACTACTGCAAATCGGCTACGACAAAATTGACCTCTCCAAACTCCACTGAAGCACGGTGAGATCTTTGAGTGAAACCTCCTCAAGAGTATTGGGTTTCCGTCCAACACTCGACAAATCACCCGAGGGTTTCAGTCCTGGGGCTATGGCTGAAGTAGAGAACCGCGTTCTCAAACCTCTCATACACAAGAAAATGAGCTACTCCAAAGATATCTCTTAATGGCCTCCACCCTTTCTTTTATAGATCTCTTGGATCCTTCTAGAGCCTTATTTTATTCATGGAGCACTTTTCCCTCTTATTAAAATATTCCTTTTTAATGCAGAAAAGAGTAAATCGACTACCACGTCTCCTCCGGTCATTGAAACTCGTGTCCAACCATCCCATCGTGTAGGTATCCTCATCCTGGTTCCAATGAGCTATCACACTAAGGTGTTCTATCATGTATTTCTCCCGGAATGCCACCTTGAGCATAATTAACTGAGTTAAGCCCAAAAATAACTCAATTTTTCGAAAGTTGTCGGAATGCATCGGAACGAAAGGCAAGCTACTCAGATGATGGAATACATCAAGAAAATGCCATCGGACCTAATAGAAACTCCTCAAAACTCCTCCAAAAATCCCCTGAGCTCGCTGATGACACCATTTGTTCCTGTGACCTGTCTGCTCCTAACTCTGGAAGTCCAACCTAACCCTGTCGTAGGTGACACTAAAAAAGGGAATATTACAGTGCATGATTTACTATTAATCTTGTTTGATTGAGTTCCATGTTTTTAATGAGTTGAGCTTGGTTGAGTTTCATATCCTTAATCATTTGAGTCAACTCCCTGATGAGATCCCTATCATTCTCATTTGCTTGATTTTTCGCTTTGATCTTTCTTTCATCTCCATATTTTTCTTCAAAGGCATCAATGATTGATTCTAGAGAGTCAAAACTGTTAGCAGGTAAGTCTATGAACCAATCCATAGCATCGCCATCTAATGAAAAGATGAAAAGTTTAATTTTAACGTCCTCATGGTTAATATCATGGCACCATTTGCTCACACAAAGGTGGAAATTCCTAAGGTGAGTTTCGGTGGTAATGGCATTGTTACCTAGAAAACTAGGCAACTCATCAACAACCTCAATGGCTTCATCCGGAATAAAATTTGGATAGCCTGGAACGTTAATAAAATCACAAGGGGCAAACAAATCATTCATGATGTCATGCTCACTTGACCTTGAAAGATAAAATGGATATCAGAGAGAGGCTCCTGTCCAAGATTAGCAAGAATTCAATAAGAAGAAGGCTTCAAGAAAAGATCCTTGCAGAAAATGAAATAAGTAGAGTCGCCACTTGAACAAGAATCTAACTCTAAAATCCAACATGCAAAAACCAAAAGTTAGTCGATTTCTGAGGTACAAGAAAGTTTGTCCCTGACAAAGGTGCAAAAAATGTTATCGCTTGCCGCTTACACCTACCTATAAGTTAGTGAGAAAAGCCTTTAACCCCACAAGGTGTGGTTGGTGGCAAGGAACTCAGAGAAGGGGCTGTCACACTGATCCCGACTCTCTCCGTTTTAGCTCTCTCCTAGGTTAGCTAAGGGGGGTGGTCCCTAAAGGAAAACTAAGTTAAAGATTTGAGTTTCTAGGAGTATATTAGAGTTAAATAGGATTACTTTTAAAGATTTATGAACATTTTATGAGCAACTTTGAAATAATAATATCAAACCATTCAACTAGTGCCTTAAATAACGTGCTCAAGAATAATTCTCAAAGAGATGAAAACACAATAATCCTCAAACGGAAACAAAAGATGTCAACACAAAATATTTGCAAGATAAAAATGATTATAGGATAACCAAATCACAACATTTAAACATATTTTGTCATAGTTAGAAACAACCAAAAATTTAGATACTAAAGATGAAAGTAAACTTTTCAAATATAGAAAGTAAGCATCACACTACTTGCATGAGATCAACAACCATAAAAAGGGAAATGTGATGAGGAGAGCTCTTGGCTCATTTTAGTTAAACTTACTCTACAACAAATATTTCAATCAACTCTTCAATCCCCAAACCTCACTCTCACCCAAATTATGTGGATCTCACAATAAGGAGTCAATAGGGGAGTAAAGGGTCCTTAGAGTTATATACAACCAACTTATGTTGGAGGTATGTTTTAATGAGTTGTTTGTGTGAAATGAATGTTGATTAATCTCTTTTAAATGAAACATGCAAATTTTCCACAAGAGTTGGTGCTTAATTGCAATAATAAACCAAAATTTGAGAGAAACAATAGACTTATGTGTGTTGTAGCACTTAATGGCAAGTGGAATGAGATAAGTTCTTATAAAAAATGTGTTTCAATGGTTCTTCAACATGCATGAAGCTTAAACATTAAATCAATGGAATTTTTCCAACCATGCGAATTTGCTCACACATAAAAAGAGATTTTGCTCAAGTTTGTAACATTGGGGCTCATGCACGTAAGTTTAATTTAACCAAAATTTAGTTAGATGAATGTAGAGTGCATTAGTTGTTAATTCATTGGCATGCATAAAACGAAAATTAGAAAATGAATCAATCCACCCAAGAAATTCCTTCCTCTTCAACCAAGGAAGGGGGATACTGTGGGGAAAATATCCCAAGCTCCCTCAAGCAACAAAAGCTATTTTATTATTGATTACAAGTGAGGAAAATAACCTTTAAGAAGACTGCCCAAAAGGAGGTCCTTCTACGAATAAAGAGCTTAAAAAATGGCTTAATGCCCTCCTCAAAAATTGACAACGCAACTTATGGAGAAAACCTTCAAAACATGAACTTTTCAAGGCTTCAAGGCCCACGGCAAAGAGCGAGTTTGCTGCTGTCCCAAAGGTCGTTACTGCCTTCCTAAAACTCGATTTTGAAGTAATGGAAGCCTTCACATGCAAGGAGGATCAATTGCCTTTTGCCATCTTATCCTCAAGCTCCTCGCTTTTCATGCTCAAGCTTGCAGGCTACGAAAGAATGTAATATTCCTTGTAGAAATAAACAACAATATAAAGCAACATAAACAAGAAACTACAACAAATACAGATACATCACATAAATAATTCAAAACATGGAGAATGCTGAACCATTTTATTATATAACTGAAAGATACAATAAGTACAAAGGTGATCAGAATGATGGCACCTTGGCTTGCACAAGGCAAGCTGAAAATACTCTCAGAAATGCTCAAGGAATGGCTGCTCTATCAGTGACTATGTTATCTCCAAAATGTTGCTGCTAAAACTACTGTACTATTGCTACTGCTGGAATGGGATGGCTCTTTGGGGCTGTTCCCCTGCTCAAAAAAATATGAAACTCTGGGAATGAGCTCTCCTCCAAATACCCAGAAAAGCCGAGAAAGGGATTTCGGAATGGATGACCCCAGAAAATAACCTCCCTTGAGGAATAACGCTATCCTAGTGAAGTAAACTAGCCCTAAATGAATCCTTGCAAATAATGGCCTCCTTCTCTACCAAAATGATGGAATAGCTAAGGGTTGATCCCTTCTCACTATCCTGGGCTAAATCCCCTGATGAATCTCCACCTGCAGCACTACCTCCTCCAAATTGATGAAATTACACGTGATGAAATTTTCTTAAGTCTCACGAATCAAGCTTTCTTTTAATCTTAGCCATTGATTCAAGATCTAATCATGGTCGTTGGTTTCCCAACGAGAAAAGTATAAAGGAAAGGCTTGGGGTCATTTGTAAAGACACAGAGACGCAGAGCACTGAAGCTAAGCTGAGAATCTAGGGCAGGGTTTGCTAAGAATACTCATAAGTGTTTCAGTTGTAGAGAGGGGAATTTAGGGCAAGGGAATGATCTGATCCCGGGGTCTAGAATACACAAGAGGCAAAGATCAGCTCAAGGACAGCGTAGAAGAGAAGGGAAGTTGCAGCAGCAAGGACAGCGCAGTCCCTCCAAGGATAGCGTGATTTTCAGCAGGAAAACCCTCAGAGGGTTACGCAGAGACCCTAAGGGGCAGCGTAGTGACTGCGTCACCCAGTCTGGGGTAACGCAGTCCCTTCCGGAGCAGTGCTGAGGGTTTGAGGGGCTTCAGAGGATGACACAAAGGCTTTCAGGGGCAACGCTGGGGTTTCTAGGTGTTGATATTTTGTGTATTTGGGGTAGCATCAGTTGTGCTCTAGGTCCCAAATTTTGAGGAAGGACTAGGGTACATTGGATCTATAAGACCCATAAATGGATTTGGGAAATTTCATCTGGTTCAGGAGATATTAAATTAATTAATTATTTTAATGTATTTCGTAAGTTTAAACTTAGGAAAATAAAATAATTAAAGTGAATTTAATTAAACATGTGATGAAATTATCATAAGTCACACAGATCAAGCTTTCTTTTAATCTTTGCCATTGATTAAAGATTTAATCTTGGTCGTTGATTTGTCAACGAGAAAAGTATAAAGGAAAGGCCTGGGGTCATTTGTAAGACACACATAGGCAGAGCACTGAAGCTAAGCTGAGATTCTAGGGCAGGGTTGCTGAGAATTCTCAGAAGTGTTTCAGTTTTAGAGAGGGGAATTTAGACCAAGGGGATGATATGATCCTGGGGTCTAGAATACACAAGAAGAAGAGAAGAGATCAACAAGGACAGTGCAGAGAAAGGCATCAGACGGCAGTAGTAATAGCAGCAGACGGCAACAACAACAGTGTCTTTCAGGGGCAGTGTTGGTTTCTAGGCCTAGATCTGGCTGAGTTCTGTAAATCCCATTTGAGGGTGTGGATCAATCAGTATTTTTGGTCTTAGATCAGCCAGGAGCTGCAGATCTAGAGTTTTCTTTGTAGGGTTTTCTAGATCTGGAACCCAGAATTGTGTATTCAGAAATATTCTTAATAATAGAGCCCTCCAGCAGCCAGAAACTGATTTTCCAACATTGGGTTTTTCCAGATATAGTTTGTCCAGAAATAACTGTGTCACTTTGTCTATGTGTGCATGTGCTTATTCTAGATCTGAATTGGTAGAGATCTGTTATGTGTTTTTCTTTGATGTTAACTTGAATTTATTTAGTTGATAACTTGTATAAGTAGGAGAAGCTTAACCAGATTAACAGAAATAATTTCTGCATAAGAATTAAGATTCAGAAATTTCTACATGGTATCAGAGGGATTGCAGATCTAGAAGGGTCATCAGCTGAAGAATTTGTTCCTGAAAACTAGGATCCTGATTGTCCTTGAGGCATACGGTCTAACGCCGACAGATGCGGATCTCTTACGGAAGCATAGAGAAGCTGCTAGGCATGCCAAGCGGCTGAGAATGGACAATATCAAGGATCATATTGTGCAACACATAGTTGAGAAGAGGACAGCCAATGAGATGTGGAAAGCCTTGACTTCCCTATATGAGGGAAAATCAGTCCAAAGAAAGATGCTGTTGGAGGCCCAAATGAGGTTATTCATGATGACCAAGGGAGAAGACATCGAGCATTTCCTCTTCAGATTGCAGTCAATCAGGGATCAGCTGACTGAAACGGGTGCAACCGTAGATGATGCAGTGATAGTTAGGACTACCCTCAATGCAGTCACGGATGAGTGGGAAACCTTTGTCCAAAGTATCTTGGGCAGAGTGAACCTCCTAGATTGGGACAACTTGTGGTCGATCATGTGGCAAGAAGAACTATGAACGTTCACCAAGAAGCAGCATAGCCCTGCGTTGAGCAAAGTAAAGAAGGAAGAGGAGGGAGATGCAACCTTGGCATCAAAGAAGCAGCCGAAGAAGAAGAAGGATCTTTCTAAGATCAAGTGCTTCTAGTGTGGAAAAATGGGACATTTTGCTAGCCATTGTCCAGAAAAGAAGAAGGACAAGGAAGCATCTTCTTCCAAAACAACAGTGGCAGATGATGGGTCTGGAGACGATGTAGCCATGAGTGCTCATGAACCACGGAGGTGGGGTGACATGGACATGTAGAGGAGCTACATGAAAGTAAGGTGGGATCCTTGAGCAGCTCATCTCTTGGATCAAAATCGAGCTACGACAACCTTAAGACAGTAGCGGAACAAGTGGAGCAGTGGGTGCATAGATCACAGATGAAGGAGGCAGAGGCAAATCTGGAGGCTGGGAGGAGCAGTGCAAAGCATAGCAGTAGCAGTGTAGAAGCAATAGCAGCGTAGAGGCTGATGTGACTTCAGCAGTGCAGTGCAGTACTGCTTACGCAATGCAGAGCTGCAGCAGCGCAGAGAGCTTCAGAGGGACAGCATAGTGCAGTAGCACTGTGATAGATTTCAGCACAAGGAGCTGATGTGACTTCAGTAGTGCAGAGGGAGTCTAATTACGCAGGCAGAGCTGTAGCTGTGCATCGTTCTTTAGATGCCAACACGGATCTCTAGCCTATGGAGCTTCAGTGATGAGGATGCAGCCTATCTGACTTGTCTGTCAAATATTGGGTAGGAAATTCAGTTGTTTCTCTCAACAAATGAAGTTGCAGTGCAACAGATCAGCGGTGGCAGTGCTATGAGTAGCACAGATGTAGCATATTGAGAGGGAGCTGCAGTACAGTGGTTGTAGTGGCAGTGGCAGAGTCATGGGCAGCAGTACAGAATGGCAACAACAGTGCAGAGTTGAGTGGCAGGAGGCCAAGCTTCAGCGGCACAGAACCAGTGCCCAAAATCATGTAATGCATAAGTGTGATGTATTGCTAGAGCACACCCTTGATTCTACGAGGGAGTGTTGAGATTTTGTGTATTTGGGGTAGCATCAGTTGTGCTCTTTGTCTCAAATTTTGAGGAAGGACTAGAGTACATTGGATCTACAAGACCTAGAAATAGATTTGGGAAATTTCATCTGGTTTAGGAGATATTAAATTAATTAATTATTAATGTATTTCCTAAGTTAAAACTTAGGAAAATAAAATAATTAAAGTGAATTTAATTAAACATGTGATGAAATTATCTTAAGTCACACGGATCAAGCTTTCTTTTCATCTTAGCCATTGATTAAAGATTTAATCTTGGCCGTTGATTTTTCAACGAGAAAAGTATAAAGGAAAGGCTTGGGGTCATTTGTAAGACACACAGAGGCAGAGCACTGAAGCTAAGCTCAGATTCTAGGGTGGGGTTGCCAAGAATTCTCAGAAGTGTTTCAGTTGCAGAGAGGGGAATTTAGACCAAGGAGATGATTTGATCCCGGGGTCTAGAATACACAAGAAATAGAGAAGAGATAAGCAAGGACAGCGCAAATAAAGACAACATACGACAACAGTAGCAACAACAGAAAGCAGCAGTAGTAGCAGCAGATAGCAGCAACAACAGTAGCAGTGTCTTTCAGGGGTAACGCTAGGGTTTCTAGGCCTAGATCTAGCTGAGTTCTGTAAATCCCGTTTGATGGTGTGGAGCAGTCAGTATTTTTGGTCTTAGATCAGCCAGAAGTTGTAGATCTAGAGTTTTCTTTGTAGGGTTTTCCAGATCTGGAACCCAGAATTGTGTAGTCAGAAATATTCTTAATAATAGAGCCCTCCAGTAGCCAGAGACTGGTTTTCCCCATTGGGTTTTTCTGGGGACAGTTTGTCCAGAAATAACTGTGTCACTTTGTCTATGTGTGCATGTGCTTATTCTAGATCTGAATTGGTAGAGATCTGTTACGTGTTTTTCTTTGATGTTAACTTGAATTTATTCTGTTGATAACTTGTATAAGTAGGAGAAGCTTAACTGGATTAACATAAATAATTTCTGCATAAGAATTAAGATTCATAAATTTCTACACTAGGCCTTAAACTTGGCTGAGTTCTATAAATCTCGTTTGAGGGTGTGGATCAGTCATGAATTTGGCCCTAGATCAGCCAGTGAGTTGTATATCTATTATTATATCTCTAATAATAAAATCCTCTAGCAGCGAGAGACTGGTTTTCCCGCATTGGGTTTTTCCGGGGACTATTTGTCCAGAAATAAATGTGTCACTTTGTCTATGTGTGCATGAACTTGTTCTAGATCTGGATTGGTAGAGATCTGTTATGTGTTTTGCTTCGATTTTAACTTGAATTTATTCAGTTAATAACTTGTCTAAGTAGGAGGAGCATAACCAGATTAATAGTAATTTCTGCATAAAGTGTAAGGATTCAGAAATTTCAACAAGAATAGCTAAGGGCTGATCCCTTCTCACTATCTCGGGCTGAATCCCCTGATGAATCTCCCCCTTCGGCACTACCTCCCCCAAGAACTGTGTGATCTCTCCTCAAGACTGCGCTGCCCAAGCAAGTGCGTAATCCCTGGCTGAAGATGCTAGGGCTCCCACCTAAAAATCAAAAGATAGAACTCCTCACTCGATTAGGCACTCGAAGTCCCCTAGGGCTGAGGTTGGGATCTCCACTTGGAGACACCTAGTGTGCTGAACAACACTTGTAGACTTCGCTCAACAGCAAAAGCATGCTCAATGTCAAGAGACAAAACATAGATGCATAATCCAATGAATGAATGAGGAGCCTCTTCCCCTCTTTATTCTTGGAGAGACTTGCTCTCACCTAGGCCGCACCAAAACTGTGTTGTCCCTCTTGGTCACGCTGCCCCTCTCTCACTGTGTTATCATGGGCCCACGCTGCCCATGCTACCACTTCCCTCACACTGCCACTTCGAACCCTAGGCCCCACGCTGTCAAATAATAATGTGCTCAAGTGACTTTAGGGAATGTTTATTTCCTAAGTGTAGGAGAAGTCTTCTCACCCACTTTATTAACTGACTTAAATTTTAAAAAAGTTAACTGGCCAAAAATTAATATTACCAATTAGCTGCTGCTAATTGGGAATATTATAGTCCTCCCCGCCAAAACGTTGCTTGTCCTCAAGCAATTGTAATGATGGATGCTGCAAAATCTTCTCACTCTCCCAAGTGGCATCCTCATCCGGCAAGTTCCTCCACCTCACCAAATACTCCCTGACCGTCCTACTCCGCAACTGCCTCTCCCTGGTGTCTATGATGGCTTCTGGATGTAACACCAAATGCCCCTCATCATTTGTTGGTGGAAGCTCCTCGATTGCAGTCACCTGCTGCCCCAATGCCTTTTTCAGGTAGGATACATGGAATTTGTTATGGATCCTGCTACCTGTGGGTAACTCCAGCTCATATGCAACCTCCCCAATCTTGCGTATCACCCTATATGGCCCATTGAAGCGCGGATTGAGCTTCTCGGCCCCCTTCTGTTTTAGCGTGGATTGCTGGTATGGCTAAAGCCGTAGGTAGACCAAGTCCCCTACCTAAAACTGCCTCTCAACCTGTCCTTTGTCAGCATACAGCTTTTGCTGGTTCTGCGTTGTAGATAAGTTGTCCTTAAGAGCCCGAATTATATCCTGACTCTCTTGGATCCAGTCCTTGGCCCTGGGGGCCTTGCTAGCACCAAACATCACGTCAGCAAAAGATAAAGCATGGTATTCATATAGAGCGTAAAACAGAGACATACCAATGGGCATATGGAAAGTAGTGTTGTAGCAGTACTCTCCCAAGTGCAACCAACGTAACCATGCCTTCTGCTGCCCTGTGACATAGTTTCAGAAGTAGCCTTCTAGCCACTTGTTCACTATCTCGGTCTGCCCATTCATCTGAGGGTGATAACTAGTGCTCGAAGTCAACTTTGTACCCACCAAACGAAAGAGCTCCTACCAAAAGCCGCCCATGAAACGGCTGTCCCAATCACTAACAATGGTCTTCGGAAGACCATGCAACCTAAAAACATCCCTGAAAAACAACTCCTCCACCTGTGTTGCTGTGTACCGCGCTGATATAGCGAAGAAGTGTGCATACTTCGTTAGTCAATCAATGACTACGAAGATGTAATCCTTGCCCTGCACCGTGGGCAACCCTGTGATGAAATCCATCGAAATTCTCTCCCATTTCCCCTCTGGGATGGGAAGTGGCTGTAGTAATCCTGCTGGATGGTTCATCTCCCCTTTGTTCCACTGACACACTTCACACTCCCTGACATGCCGAAGTACGTCCTTCTTGAGGCCCTTCCAAGAGAACCTCTCCCTGATGGACCGATAGGTTTTGGTGAACCCCTGGTGGCTTGATAGCGGTGAGTCATGTGAGGCACGTAGTACCTTATCCTTGAGCTGAGAGCTCCCAGTCAAGAAGATCCGATCCCTGAAATAGATCAACTCATCCATCACCCTGTACCTGTCATCTATGACATGTCCATTAAATATCTCGCAGGCAAAACGATCCTTGGAGTACTCCACCAGTAACTGAGCTCTCCAATCCGTGTCTAAGCTCATCAAAGACAACGCTTCCGGTCTACGTGAAAGAACATTGGCTGCCACGTTGTTCTTCCTTTTGACATACTCGATGTCAAAATCGTATGCCTGGATCTTGCTGACCCACTTTTGCTGCCTCTCCTGCAACCGCTTCTGCTCTAAAAAAACCGAAGGCTGTTGTGGTTAGTCCTCACCCTGAATCTGTTCCCCACCAAGTACTGCCGAAACTTGGCCAGTGCATGCATGATAGCCAATATTTCCTTGTCGTATATGGGATACAACCTCTCATGCAACAATAGCTTTCGGCTCTCGAAAGCTATGGGGTGGCCAGATGCATCACACTCAAGGACAAAAGGGTGCGTGAAATCTGGCAACGCTAAAACTGGATAGCTGCTTATCACCTCCTTGAGCCTGTCAAAAGCCCTCTGCGCTGTGTTCGTCCAACTGAATGCCCCCTTCTTGGTAAGATCTGTGATGGGTGCAGCAAGTTGAGAAAATCCCTTGAGGAACTTCCGGTAGTAGGTGTAGATGCCTACAAATCCCAGAAGCTCTGTCACGTTCCTCGGCTCTGGCCAATCCTGGATGGCCTTGATCTTCTCCTCGTGGACCCTTACTCCATCCACACCAATGATATGCCCCAAGTAGAGCATCTCTGTCAATCCAAATTCGCATTTGGAGAGCTTAGCATAAAAATGTTGCTCCTCTAGTATGCGCAATACAGCTTCAATGTGTTGCAGGTGCTCCTCCGATGTCCGGCTGTATATCAAGATGTCATCAAAAAATACCAGCACAAAGTTCCTCAATTGACCACGAAATATGTGGTTCATGAAAAACTGGAAAGTGGCTAGTGCATTAGTTAGCCCAAAAGGCATCACTAGAAACTCGAAGTGGTCGTAGTGACATCTGAAAGTTGTCTTAGGGACATCCTGGTCCCTCATGCGGCTCTGATGGTAACCCGGCCTCAAATCAATCTTCGAGAAGAACTTCGACCCCCTCAACTCATCCATCAACTCATCAATCCATTGGATGGGGTATCGGTTCTTCATGGTCTTCTTGTTCAAAGCCTGATAGTCGATGTACATCCTCAGTGTGCCATCCTTCTTCTTTGCCAGTACAACAGAAGAAGCAAACGGGCTAATGCTGGGTCAAATGTGCCCCAGAGCTAAGAGCTCATGAAAAGCTCTCTTAATCTCATCTTTGTAGGCTTTACGATGCACATAGGGTGTGATAATCAGAGCCTGGATGCCCTGCTCCAGCTCAATGGTGTGCTCAAACCCTTGATCCGGTGGCTGCCTTGGTGGTATATCCCCAAAAACTGTGGCATACCTGTCCAAAATCGATTGCACATCTAGTTGTACAGCCTACCCTGTAGACCCTGCCTCCGAAACATGCAGCTCTACTGCCCACTCTATATCTCCCATCCGGTGTGCTGAAACTATCTGTGGCGGATAAGTGTGCATGCCCGAATCATCTCATGCTTCCCGGTCTTCTTGTCTGTCCACTCCATCTCCAAGGTCTCCCAGTCTATAGTGACCTTCCCCGGCGTGATCAACCACTGCACTCCCAGTATCACGTTGGTTTCCGGAATGTCCACCACAAAGAAATTATCCGTCAGAGTGTAAGTCCCCATAGTCACTACCAAAGCTGGCACATACCTGGCACACTGCATAGTTCTAGCACCTAGTACCAGTACCGAAAACCCATCAAAGCTCTCTGTCGGTATGCTCCTTTGCTCTACCAACTGTGGATCAATAAAATTGTGAGTAGCCCCACTGTCCACTAATGTTGACACACGTTGTCCCTGCACAGTACCTCGGACACGCAGTGTCAAGTATTTGGGAACCCCTCACAAAGAAGCAAGGACTCCCCTAGTATGTGCAAACGCTGCCCCTCTTGCTCCTGGTGGTGGAGGTGGTGGATGATCTCCTCTCTATACTACACCACTGCCTCCTGCCTCCATCTCCTCATATGCATCCTCTTCCCTGTCACTGTCGGAGAAGACCTCTATGTAGTGTGCCTTCCCAGTGACACAATGATGTCTCGGTGCCCACGACTCTTGGCATGTTAAGCATAGCTTCTTCCATCTCAAGTTTCTCCGGGTCTCATCGTCCAAAGTCCCCCAACCTTGGTTCCCCCTCGGAGGTGGAACCCTTGTGTCCTTCCCCTTCAATTGAAATGTCGATCTCTAGGGGAAAGGAGCTTTGGTCCTGGGCAGGGCATCTTGCAAATCCTTGGTCCTCCCAACTACATCGTGGAGTGTAGCCTGCCTCGTAGATCTAACTAACCCCCGCAGAGGTTCTTCCAACCCATCAATGAACATGTATATCATCCTGGCCAAAGACAAGTCAGGTACCATCACGGAGAGTCTCAAAAACTCGGAAATGTAGGTGTCTAGACTCCCGGTCTGTTTGAGCTTGGTCAGCTCAACAAAGTGCTCCTCCGAATCCCTCCGATCAAACCGATCTACCAACCTCCGTGTAAACTCTGCATATGCTGTCACAACTGAGTGACCCAGCGTGGCCATCCCGTGGAACCACCAATCATGGGCCTCTCCCTCTAGGTGCAGCGTTGCCACCTTGATGGCATCTCCCTTTGCCATCTGATTGAGCTAGAAATAGATATCCAGCTTCTATACCCAAGCCTTTGTCGAACACTTAAAGGATTTGTAAAATGTTGGCAGGAAAAATCTACCCACTGTACGCTGTACATCCCCATCCTGTGTGTATCTTCCCCCTTTGTTCTGGTTGTAGGGTCTGTTGTCCTTCTTGAACTGCACAAAGTCGTGGAAAGTGAGAGCCTCACCAAACTCTTGCCTGTAGGATTGATACTCGGCAAAATAATCCCCCATGTGAACTGGTTGTGGTTCCTAAGGTGCTCTTGCTCCAGTGCCCGTAGCTAGAAACGTAGGCATCATGGAACGTGGGGTAGTAAGTGATGCCATCTGTTGTGCTGTGAGCTACTCCTACAAGTGATGGGAGGTGTCAGACCCTTCTCCGGTGTGGAAACCCCTTGGGGTTTCACGCTGTCTCTGGTCTGCGGTAAACTTCTGCCCTATCTCTTCTATCCTCCTCGACAACTCCTGCACCGACTTTAGGAGAAGTTCCCCATACTCCTTCCCTTCATCTTTCTCTTCTGCCATTGGTTCCTACTCTTCTGCGTCCACTACCGGAATGCGATCACCCTCTCCAAAAGTGGCCTCAAGCCTCCGCTCTTGGTCCTTATAGCTCCTTCCCCGATAAGTGATGTATGGTTTTCCTACTGGTGTCATAGAAAATCTGCTCCACAAGCTGAGCCAAGTCTATGAGCTTTGATACCATTGTAATATTCCGTGTAGAAATAAACAACAATATAAAGCAACATAAACAAGAAACTACAACAAATAGAGAGACATCACATAAATAATGCAAAACATTGAGAATGCTGAGCCATTTTATTATATAACTGAAGGATACAATAAGTACAAAGGTGATCAGAATGATGGCACCTTGGCTTGCACAAGGCAAGCTGGAAATACTCTGAGAAATGCTCAAGGAATGACTACTCTATCAGTGACTGCGTTATCTCCAAAATGCTACTATTACTGCTATCGGACTGCTGCTACTGCTGGAATGGGATGGCTCTTTGGGGCTGTTCCCCTACTCAGAAAAATACAAAACTCTGGGAATGAGCTCTCCTCTAAATACCCAAAAAATCCCAGAAAGGGATTCCAGAATGGATGACCCCAGAAAATCACCTCCCTTGAGGAATAATGCTATCCCAGTGAAGTACACTGGCCCTGAATGAATCCTTGCAAATAATGGCCTCCTCCTCTACCAAAATGATGGAATATCTAAGGGCTGATCCCTTCTCACTATCCTGGGCTGAATCCCCTGATGAATCTCCACCTTTGGCACTACCTCCTCCAAGAATTGTGTGATCTGTAAATTTTTGTAGATGTTCTATGCTTGAAGCAACTTTACTTTTCTTACAGCAATCACGCAAATAGTTAAGTAAAATGCTGATAGAACATATAAGTGGATCTTATAGAAGACAAACCAGAAACAGAAAAATGTGGTGGTGCGTTACGGCGGTCAACAGGATGCTTCAACCAGCAAAGTCTCCTTGGTCAGCCAACCCAGAATGTGTCACAACAGTCCTCCAATCGGCAACCGAGTCAACCCAAGTCAACTCCAAAAAAGTCAACGCTGTCTAGAAAAGTCAACGCAGTGCAGCAAGCTAAAAGTCAACGCAGCAGCAGTTTGGTCAACCCTTTGACCTCGATTTCTGTGCCAAACAGTACGGCCTTCCAAAATCGAACTTCCCAACAATTTTCAGCCCTTTCGGACCATGCGTTGACCAAAGTCAACGCTGGTCAAACTTCCAGCAAAACCCTAGCCGCAGCAATTCGTCCTTCAGCTCAGCCGTACAAAAATTCGTCCTTCTTCTTCACACGTGTGGGCTGGAAATGTCCTCCAAGGAGCTCGTACTCAATCAGATGAGAGAAGAAGATGTGTGTTGAGTTGTGGTGAAATGCTCTCCAACTTTGCCTGTATTTATATCTATCATTGGGGTGTGTGACACATCTGCTGGGGGTGTGAAACCTTAAGGCCGACCTGCACATATAATTTATTATGAATAATAAATTCAAAATAAATGTTATGCTCATCGGATTAAGACATATTATATATGGATTTTACACCTCTCCGAAAGAGGAATCCAACAAAAATATTAGCCTCTTAATCTGAGCATCATAACATGGAGTTTGGACCTAGTTGTCCAAATTTAGCACTCCCTCTCAACTAGGGAGAACTCCATCTATCAGTGCAATCAAACATCGTGCGTCATCATAGTAACACAGCACAGTTGGCCTCTTTATTCAAGAATAGAAGTCGTTAGATCACACGAACATCATCCCCAAGCCCGACATAATCGGTCCGGGGTTACGACCTCTGGTTTCACAAAATTATGCTTCGAAGTTGTTCATCGACCCAAAGTCGGCAGTCCCAGACTCATAAACGATCCGGGATCAAAGTGGTTCAGACAAATGTATCTAAGGCCGAAGTGCGGTGATAAGTCGAATGCTGTCAATTGCTGTGGTCTCTGGCTTTGAACTGTTCGTAGACGAGAAGGTACTTCCATAGACACGAACTCAATGGGTAGGATGCATACGAGGCACTGATAAATGAGAGGCGAACCAGCTCAATAATCACAACGGTGGGGCAGAAGCATTATGAGTGCTTATAGCTCCGAGAAGCTATCCCCAAAGCCCCCCAGAGCTCCCAGAGCTCATCGTCCAACGGGACCCACATCATAGGGTCGTTCCACGATACCAAGATTCTCACGGAAGGTTAGGAACTTGACCTTCCCCAGGGGCTTAGTGAGAATATCCGCGACCTGCTCATCAGTTCCTATGTGATCGAGCCTTACGGCGCCTCGCTGTACCATATCCCGGATAAAGTGGTACCTGATATCAGCCAACTATTTGGATCGTTAGGCCAGAACACCGAAGTTCTCGATCCTCCCCAGTCCCTGCGGTTGTCACGGTATCACACGGTCGGTATCTATTTTGTGTCCAAACGACTCACAAACTTACGCAAGAGCCACTTCCTAGCAGGCCATACTTACTGGCTTGATAATAATGAGCCTCCCTGGCGATGCTAAGCGCCAAACTGCATTCTGTACTCATCCATGAGATCGAAGCAGAACCAAGATTGAAGCAGCATCCCGATGTGCTCTTACGATCCACCACACTGCCAGCCCAATCGGCATCAGTATATCCATGGAGTGTCACACTCCCGACAGTGTATCTCAGCCCATGGTTTATCGTGCCCCGAAGATATCTCAGAAGATTCTTGGCACCAACCCAGTGAAAATGATGAGGCTCAACCATCTGTTGACTCAAAGTGTTCACTGCAAAACATATATCCGGTCGGGTGTTCACTAAAAACATCAAAGCTCCTATGAGTTGACGATACTCAGTAGGATTGGCCATGATAGGCCCAGCAGCGCTGCCACTCAACTTCTTAAAGTTGAGTTCCATCGGTGTCAACACGGACTTACAGTCCACCATTCCAAATCTCTCTAGAAGTTTCACAATGTATTTTCCTTGAGAAAGGAAAATCTCTCCAGGTCTCTGCCAGACCTCCAGGCCTAGGAAGTAGTGCATCAGTCCTAGGTCCTTCATCTCGAACTCAGCAACGAGCTCCCTCTTACATTGATGAATGAGAGGGTCAGCACCTGTCAGGAAGAGGTCGTCCACATACAGCACTAGAATGAGAGGCTTCCCCTGCACAACCTTGAAGTAAAGGTTCGGATCAGCATTACTTCGAGTGAAGCCCGGCTTCATCAAGTAACTATCCATCCTCTCGTACCAAGCTCTGGGTGCTTGCTTTAACCCATAGAGGGCTTTCTTCAACCTGCAGACATGAGTGTCTCGATCCTGAACTTCAAATCCCAAAGGTTGTTCTACATACACCTCTTCTTTTATTGCACCATGCAGAAAAGCGGTCTTGACATCCATCTGATGAAGACTCCATCCTTGCGTAGCAGCAAGGGCTATGATTGATCGAATGGTGGTATATCGTGCCACAGGTGAAAATATGTCATCATAGTCAATTCCTTCCTTTTGAGAGAAGCCACGGGCAACAAACCTTGCCTTGAACTTTTCAGCACTCCCATCAGATCCATGTTTGATCTTGTAGAGCCATTTTGCGGTGACAACAGATTTGTCCTTCGGTCTCGGGACCACATCCCGGACATCATTCTTCATTATGGACTCATATTCTTCGTGCATAGCATCCTTCCAGACTTGATGCTTTACGGCTTCCTCAAAAGATCCAGGTTCAGATTGTACAATAGTACTCATGGCAGCTAGATACCCTTGGTATCTACACGGCTTCTTACTTTCTCGGAATGTCCCCCTTGGGGCAGCATGACCCTCAGCATCTTCGAGGGTGTCCCTGAGCCATGATGGTCTCTTTCCCAGTGAAGGAGATGGATCAATAGGGTCCATTGGTCCTTCAATATCAGGCATTGTCTCATCCTGCGGTTCTTCTTGATTTCCGGGCCTTTCTTCATGATTTTCTTCAGATCTTGGAAGATCTACTACTTTCTTCAGGGAAGCATCTTCGTCAAAAGTGACATCATGGCATATCTCTACTTCCCTTTGACCAGGTACATAGACTCTATAGGCCTTAGAAGTCTCACTATAGCCCACAAACATTCCTTTCTTCCCAGAAGCATCCAGCTTACTTCTCTTTTCTTTCGGCACATGAAAGTAAACGGGACATCCAAAAATTCTAAAATGTGAGACATCAGGTTTCTTACCAGTGAAAACCTCTTCGGGAGTTTTGGAGTCCAGAGTGGAATGAGGGCATAAAAAGAGAACCATACTGACGATGTTGGACGGTGACAAAAACTTGGGGCAGAATCACGGGTCACATAGCATGTGCCGAGCTGACTTCCTGACAGTCCCCACCTTCTTGGATTCGACCTTTTCGTTACGCTCGAGGGTATATGCGATGGTAGACTCCCTCTTAATGCCGACTTCTCTTAAAGATCTTTGAACTCATTTGACTCATATTCGATTATAAGTTGCATAGGTCCCATCTTGAAATTTTACGATCTTTCCGGTCATATTTTCCACCAAGGCTTTGAAGGTACGGAACCACTTGAAAGCCTCATCCTTCTTCTTCAAGAAGTATATCCAGGTTTTGCGAGAGAAGTCATCAGTAAATGTCATGTAGTAAGAACATCCCCCCAGGGATGTCACGGGCAACATACCAGATAGATCAGAATGGACCAGTTGCAATATATCAGATGTCTTTGTGACACTTGAGGGAAAAGGTCCCCTTGTATGTTTTCCTTCAGCACAGCCCTTACATACACCTTCATGATTATTTCCAAAGTCAGGCATCCCTGTCACCACCTTCCTTGCTTCGGGAAGGGCCTTGTAATGAAGGTGTCCAAACCTTCGGTGCCACAGTTCGGTTTGTCGGATAGTATCACATGTCATTGCTCCCAGCAGACTCCCTCCAACCTGGTAGAGTGTGCCAACTCTAAAACCAATCGAGATAGCTTCCTTGAAGCTCTTCTTCCACATGAGCACCTTTCCATCAGAGAATGTTACATTGAATCCTTTGTCTTCCATGGCGGATACAAACACAAGGTTCTTCTTCAATTTTGGTACATAGAGTACATCTTGCAAATGTAGGACTTGTCCTTGAGACAAGTGGAGGGTCACAGTCCCTGTCCCTTTCACGGGGTATGTGGCATTATCTCCAAGGATAATTTCTAGATTAGTATCACTTTCAAGCATGTCAGAGAGTGCTTCCTTGAATCCAGTGATGTGTCTTGAGGCACCACTATCGATTAGCCAGACATCCATAGTGTCGGGCGGAGATGTAGCAGAGAGAGCAGATACAAGAATATACTCATTTCTTTTATCAATAGCATTAGACTCCTCATACCTGGTGTTCCTAGACCTTTTAGAAGGTTGATTGTTTCCACCAAAGTGAGCCTTCCTCTTTCCTTTGGATTTGTCGTTTCTTCGATTCCCATTCCTTCGGTTGTTGTTGTTATCATCACTATCGGGAGAATCCTTCTTGAAGGGACATTCTCTAGCATAGTGACCAAGCCTATGGCAAGTGAAACACTTACCCTTCTTTTCTTGAGTCCTTGTTCTTCCTTTGTCCTTAGGACCACCAGAGTTCTTCTTTCGAGAATGAGCACCATAAGCAGCATTTCTGTCATTATCGAATTCCTTCATTCTTGTTTCTTCTAGCATACATCTAGACAGAAGCTCGTCAAAGTTAGGAATGGTATTATTATTGAGAATGGTAGTGGTGAATACTTGCCATTCATATGGGAGTCCTCTAAGTGCGGTGAGAACCATCTCACGATCAGCTATTGTCTCCCCAATAGCCAACAGATTGTTCCTTGTTTCGGTCAATTTCAGAAAGTAAGTTTGAACAGACTCATCCCGGCCCTTCTTCATATTCTTCAATTTATTCTTGAGAAATAGCACTTGGTTCACATTGTTTACTTTGAACATAAGGATCAATTTATCATACATCTCCTTGGATGTGCCTAGTTCAGATATATAGGCAACCAAATTCTTATGTATGGATTCCCTGATCATCAGCTTTGCTTTGATCTCTCCCTTTTTATACTTGTTTCTAACAGCAGCGGTAGCATTGGATGGAGGTTCTTGAATCTTACCCAGTACATGATCCAAGAGATCATGGTCTTCCAATTTGAGATCTAATATCATCTTCCAGGCATGGAAGTCATCCCTTCCAGTCAGCTTGTCATTCTCCTTGAATTCAAAACTTGTGGAACCCATATTCTTTGATGGTGATTGCTAGAGATAGGGCTTGTCTTCACCTCAGCTCTGATACCATGTAAATTTTTGTAGATGTTCTATGCTTGAAGCAACTTTACTTTCTTACAGCAATCACACAAATATTTAAGTAAAATGCTGATAGAACATATAAGTGGATCTTATAGAAGACAAACCAGAAACAAAAAAATGTGGTGGTGCGTTACGGCGGTCAACAAGATGCTTCAACCAGCAAAGTCTCCTTGGTCAGCCAACCCAGAATGTGTCACAACAGTCCTCCAATCAGTAACTAAGTCAACCCAAGTCAACTCCAAAAAAGTCAACGCTGTCCAAAAAAGTCAACACAGGACAGCAAGCTAAAATTCAATGCAGCAGCAGTTTGGTCAACCCTTTGACCTCAATTTCTGTGCCAAATAGTACGGCCTTCCAAAATCGAACTTCCCACAAATTTTCAGCCCTTTCGGACCATGCGTTGACCAAAGTCAACGCTGGTCAAACTTCCAGCAAAACCCTAGCCGCAGCAATTCATCCTTCAGCTCAGCCGTACAGAAAATCGTCCTTCTTCTTCACACGTGTGGGCTGGAAATGTCCTCCAAGGAGCTCGTACTCAATCAGATGAGAGAAGAAGATGTGTTGAGTTGTGGTGAAATGCTCTCCAACTTTGCCTGTATTTATATCCATCATTGGGGCGTGTGACACATCTGCTGGGGGTGTGAAACCTTAAGGCCGACCTGCACATATAATTTATTTAGAATAATAAATTCAAAATAAATGTTCTGCTCATCGGATTAAGACATATTATATATGGATTTTACACCTCTCCGAAAGAGGAATCCAACAAAAATATTAGCCTCTTAATCTGAGCATCATAACATGGAGTTTGGACCTAGTTGTCCAAATTTAGCATCTATCCTCAAGACTGCGCTGCCCAAGCAAGTGTGTAATCCCTGGCTGAAGATGCTATGGCTCCCACTTGAAAATCAAAAGATAGAACTTCTCACTCGAGCAGGCACTCGAAGTCCCCCGAGGCTGAGGTTGGGATCTTCGCTCGAAGACACCCGGTGTGCTGAACAACACTTGTAGACTTCGCTCAACAGCAAAAGCGTGCTCAATGTCAAGAGACAAAACATAGATGCATAATCGAATGAATGAATAAGGAGCCTCTTCCCCTCTTTATGCTTGGAGAGCCTCGCTCTCACCTAGGCCCCACCAAAACTGTGTTGTCCCTCTTGGCTACGTTGTCCCTCTTTCACTGCGCTGTCATGGGCCCACGCTACCCACGCTGCCACTTCGACCCCTGGGCCCCATGCTGTCCAATAATAATGTGCTCAAGTGACTTTAGGGAATGTTTATTTCCTAAGTGTAGGCTAAGTGTCTTCTCACCCACTTTATTAACTGACTTAACTTTATAAAAAGTAATCTGGCCAAAAATTAATATTACAAATTAGCTGCTGCTAATTGGGAATATTACAAAGAAAATCAAACGTTAGGCTGAAATAAAAAGGATCTAAAGTACAACTTAATATACAAAGGCACTAGCCCAAGGAATGGGAGCGAACCCCCATTCTTACCTAGTCTAAAAAAACATTCTTGAAGTAGCAAATATGACTTTAAGACGCTCTACAAATGGAAATTTTTAGATTTTAGAATTGGAAATAGATGATCAAGTAACTAGAAAACGAGAATTTCCCTCTTTGTTTTCCTTTGATGCAAAACTTAGGGTTGAAAATAGCTGAGTCTTGGATTGCTTTGAATCTTGGAGTAAGTTTATCTATTTGAAACTTCTCCCACGCTCGGATGGATTTCCCGCACACAATATGAATAGATCTTCCCTACACACTTACACAAATATCAGTCTGCAAAAAGGATTAGAGCATCATAATGAAATATATCAACCAAACATTCCTCTAAAAACGACTTGGCAAGCTAATTCCTAGAATAATATTTTAAATCAATGATGCATCCAAGATAGCTTGCACACATCGATCCAAGCAAGATGGCAAATATAAACTTGTTGTCGCACAGATTGTCCAGGCACCGCGACAACGACTCAGATTGGGGGCTGTCACCTTTATCCCCAACATCTCTATTTAAGCCGTCTCCTTGCAAGCTAAGGGAGATAGACCCTATTAGAAATGAAGATGAAAAATCCAGGAGACACAGCTAAAACATCAAATACTTGATAAAATGAATGAGATTCCACAGATCTAAATTAGATTTCACGTTTAAGACCAGTGCCGTATGGAGTCAAACAAGATCCCACTATGCAGTTATAAACAAGTAAGTGACGATTAACTGCTGCTTATTAGAACACAATTGATCACAATGATATTCAATTGAAAAATGTCACAACCATGAATAATCTGAACTCACAATAATATGAGAATGCCAAATGCTTGAAAATTTTCTGAAATTAAGATATTCCAATATAACCCAGTTCGAAAATTTAAATGATCCACAATCAAACTTTAGATAAAAAAAAATTAGTGTATTTGACTATAGAAAATTTGAAAAAAAAATATATTTTTGTATTTTCTAGAATTTTTATTTTTGTTTTATTTTATTTATTTATTTATTTTTAATTATTTCATTACTTTCATTTTTTTTTAATCTAAAACAAGTTAAAAAATCTAAATCTAAATTAAAATACAACTAGAATTAAAACTAAATGAAACTTAAAAACTTAAAATCTAAAAGCTAAAACTGAACAAAACAAATTTAAAATCTAAATTAAAATTAAATTAAAACAAAACTAAGTTAAAACTAAACTTAAACTAAAACTTAAACAAAACTAAACGAAAATGAAATTAAAATTGGAATCTAATTAAAATCTAAATTAAATCTAAAGCCAAATTAAGTCAAAATCTAAACTAAACTAGAACAATAAAAAAGGTAAATCCTAACTCAACTAAAAAAAAAAAATTTTAAATGCTAACCTTATTCTATCCCACGAATCGAATTAACAAAGTCTAACCAAATCAAATTTAAACTTAATTAAAATCTAAATGAATTAACGCTAACACTAAATCTGAACTAATTTAAAATAAAAAAAACTAACAAAAAAAAGAAATGAATTAAATCTAAAACGTAAATCTAAAGACTAAGTAACGAAAATTAAAACTAAAATCGAATTACATTAAAACTAAAGTCCCAACTCCCAAAACAAATTGTATGCTCAGAAGAATTAACGCGTTGGCTTTGAGAAATCCACGCAATTTTTTTTTTGTGTTTTTCGTTTTCTTTGTTATGCAGGTCGAGCTACAGGAGTGCTGGCTTGGTCGGCGACACAATGGCTTGGACAGCAGAAGAGGATAGGAAAACGTGAAGGAGGGAGTAGCAAATGATAAAGGCACGTGCAGGTTGAAACTGGACAGGGACAGATCGAAGCTAAGGCTGAAGGAATTAGCGGATGACGGCAGAAAGAGTAGAATTGGATTCGATGGAGAGCAGTGAAAGCAGAAAGAGGGAGGACGACAACAGAGAATGGTGTGAGAAAATGCGTTAAGAAGAAAATCGATGGCAGAGGATGGACGTCTGAACAAGTGAGAGGGTCGATGGCTCAATGAGACAGTGGGCAGGTTCACTTGGACGCTGAAAGGAGCTCGATGGGTCAAAAGCAGAGATTTGAGGCAACGACAAGAATAAACCCAGTACATTCAATTTCTTCCATAAAATTTCCAACGTTAAAGCTCAGTTTTTTAGAGATTTAAAATTTTATTGAGAGGCACAAGCCCTAGGAAACCCTGCAAAACCACCAATTTCGTAAGATAGACTTGGAATTTAACAAATAATGAGCTTTTCAGACTTATGTTTATTGAGAGTTGGTTGGTCCAACCGAAGACTTCCCCAGACACTCAAAAAAAATTTCCCTGCACACTTAGATCTGAAACTTAGATTGATAGAGATTTAAGAAAACAACATGAGACCCTTTTAGACAAATCAGAATGTTGTTTTATAAACCTAGAAAACTACACAAGATACCTGTATGCAGATTAATCCAGGAAGGCCATCAACCATAAATGCAAGAAACAAAGTAGCAGAGTTTAGAGACAATTCACCACATAGATCCGAGAAGGAACATCAAGATTTGTAACCCCAAAGTCTTTATGCTTTATTCCTCAAAATATTTACAAGAGCTTCTAAGAACAAGTGCACGATCCTGAGATCGGATCACTCAAGACTGACAAAGACCTCTAAATTTATAGAACAAAATCTCTAACGGCTAGTTTGGATGATCCTCGTCAAAATAATCTCAACCGTCCAAAAGATTTAATTATCTTTTAATTCGGAGTGTTGAAATTAAAATTTTGGGGAAAAAACGAATTTATCATTTAATTCAATTTCAATTAACTCAAAAATATTATTTTTGAGTTAATTACCCCAAAATTTTGACTCTGACTTAACCACCAAGGCCCAAAGGTCCAAAATTTCTTAAAATTCTCAATATTCCCTTGGTCTGGGGCTTTCAAAATCATTTTCCAAGGACCCACAAATTTTGCCTTCAAAGATTTAATCCTAACTTAGGACCCTAAATTAATTAAATTTCTGGTTTAAGATTTTATTAATTAATTGACCATAAAATTTAATTAATTGACTGAGAGGGGATTATAATTATTTTTCCAACCCTCTTTCACATGAGATAATACATTTACTTACATGAAGGGGGAATACCCATTCGTATAGACCCTCAAATAGATACCCAGTTCTGCGACTCAAAACATGATCTAGTAGACCAAGTAGCTCATACTACTTTTACAGAGACTCGATAGAAACACTAGGACTCACTTAGTATGCTGATGATAAAATCCACCCTAGCTTTGGGGTGAGGCTGGAGGGAAAAACTCTGCCGATCATTTTCGTGAATCAGTGAGACAAAAAACCTCCTAGGATAGAAATCATCAACAACATACTAGGCTTATCTAGATTGTTACATACATTGACGGTCTTACTTAGATCATTTACATCATTACATGCAGAATGGGTTTACATCATTTAGAACAGAATGTCGACTGATGATGGAATCTGAATGGCGTGACCACGTCGAACATGACGAATCCCATTTGAAAAAATGGGGTTGTACTGCTATGGGGTAGTTGACAAAGTGTGGTCAACATCTGGCTCTACTTGGGGACACGTTGCTTCATTGAAGGAATGTGAGAATCCAAAATCTTCATCCAAGCAACACACAAGATTACATAAGTAGCGTCCATCCAAATATCATCATATAACATTAAGCTCATGAAAAATAGAAGCTCTTCTTTTATTTATTATTCTACTTAACATGAAAAGTAAATCTACTCTAACTGCAAAATGAAATGCTGAAATAACAAGGTGTAAGGTTAGAGATACAATACAAAGGATGCCCTGTGGCATCAGATGTGCTCAATATAGTGTATGCTGAGCATTTGCCTGCTTTCAGGCAAGTCTGTTGGTTGCTTTTCAGATGTGCCATGTCCAATCTTGCATAATGTAGGACTCTGTCTTATCCGAATGTCGAGTTTTTCGCAGCCATCAGATGTATCGAAGTGCTTCCTTATTCTTTTTTTCTTTTGCTTCAGGCTCTTCTTTGTGGAAGATTTTATGGTTGATGATGTGGAACCTTCCTCTTGTGAACTTTCAGACGAAGTAAACAATATATGTGTGACATGTCTCTCTTCACTCTGCATCTGCTTTGTCAAGGGTGATGTATTAACCTGATTCCCTTCGGTTTTCCTTCTATCCGGGTCGCCTTCAATCAACCACTTTTCAATGGAAGAAATGGTCTCCTCATAATAGGATGGAGCTTGCTTCAGCAAACTGGGAGGCCTATGCTCTGTTGACAACTGTGATCTTTCCACTTTCTCCATATTAGAATGCTTAACCTTTATAGTATTGATTTCCTTCGCATGATTCTTTTCAACAATCAATAACCTGTGCTGGAGAGAAATTTGACCAGTTTCCATGTCCTTTATAACTTTATCATTACCCGCTTTCATGGCCATGAAGCAATTTTGCATATAGTTTACCTCTCTCTTATGATTTGCTTGCATGGTGGCTAATTGATTGTTGTGATCAAATTCCATGATGGCCATTTCTTCATCATGTCTTTCTTCCATGGCATTCATTTGATTGGAGTGATTGAATTCCATGATCGTCATCTTTTCCTCTAAGGCTAACAACTTGTTTCGTATAGCATCAATTTCCCTGGTATGATCTGCTGTTAATCTTGCTTGGTTAAGTTCCATATTCTTAATGATTTTAGCCTGGTTGGCCTCCATATTCTTGATTACCTGAGCTTGATTTAGTTGTATATCCTTAACCATCTGAATCAATTCTTTAACAAGATTCTTATCGTTGTCAATACTAGTTTGAAAATTTGGCTCTGCTTCACCACTATCATGGATTTGTGCTATCATGGTACAAGTGGATTCATCCTGAGAATTGTCTGGAGATCTTATGCTGACAGTTGAGTTCTCTACACGATCAATTTTATTATTTTTCACAATACCGGGAGTACAAGGCGAATCATCTTTTGTCATATATTTTTCTATAAAGGCTTTGATGAAAGCTCGCCAAGAAGTAATATAACCCCTAGGCCAATTATCCAACCCTTTCAGAATATCACCATCTAAGGAACAACAAAAGAGACGTATCTTGATATCTTCTCGATTATATTGCGAATGAAGACAATATTTATTTATTATACGAGTCGTCGTTAAGAGATGATTTCGAGCAGCAGCTAAATTACCCCCTGAGAACATAGGCATTTCTCGAATGGCTTCCATTGGCATGTCATAAAAAGGATCATCCATGATGACTTACTTAGATGAAAAAACCAAATAAATGTTAGAGAAAGAGATCCTTGTTCAAGAAAAATCAAGAGATCCACAAGAAGCGAGCTTCTTAGTAGAAGTCCTCATAAGAAATGAAAGAAATGGAGTCGCCACTTGAACATGAAACTAATTCTAAAACAGAAGCATAATCAAGAGTAGCAAATGGATATCAGGGGGGGATTATTGTCTGGGAGTAAATAGATGAAAAGATGGAGTCGCCACCCAACAAGAAGCCAACCGAAATGTCCAGGTGCTAACGATACGATGATGAAATGATTAGTGATATGACGAAAGATAAGATGATGAAAAAATGAAGAGATGAAATGACACCAGAAAATGTGATCCCTTGCGATAGGCTAATGAATGGCGAAAGAAGATTTGAAGATTATAAAATGTCGTTAAGACCAAGGACAGAAAAACTTTATCCCCGGCAACGGCGCCAAAAAATGTTGTCGCACAGATTGTCCAGGTACCGCGACAACGACTCAGATTGGGGGCTGTCACCTTTATCCCCAATCTCTCTATTTAAGCCGTCTCCTTGCAAGCTAAGGGAGGTAGACCCTATTAGAAATGAGGATGAAGAATCCAGGAGACACAGCGAAAACATCAAATACTTGATAAAATGAACGAGATTCCACAGATCTAAATTAGATTTCACATTTAAAACCAGTGCCTTATGCAGTCAAACAAGATCCCGCTATGCAATTATAAACAAGTAAGTGACGATTAACTACTGGTTATTAAAACACGATTGATCACAATGATATTCAATTGAAAAATGTCATAACCATGAATAACTTGAACTCACAATAATATGAGAATCCCAGATGCTTGAAAAATTTCCGAAATTAAGATATTCCAATATAACCCAGTTCGAAAATTTAAATGATCCACAGTCAAACTTTAGATAAAAAAAAATTAGTGTATTGACAATAGAAAATTTGAATTTTTTTTTATATTTTTTTATTTTCTAGAAATTTTTTTTTTTTTTCAATAAATCTAAAACAAGTAAAAAAATCTAAATCTAAATTAAAATACAACTAGAATTAAAACTAAATGAAACTTAAAAACTTAAAATCTAAAAGCTAAAACTAGACAAAACAAATTTAAAATCTAAATTAAAATTAAATTAAAACAAAACTAAATTAAAACTAAACTTAAACTAAAACTAAAACAAAACTAAACGAAAATGAAATTAAAATTGGAATCTAACTAAAATCTAAATTAAATCTAAAGCCAAATTAAGTCAAAATCTAAACTAAACTAGAACAATAAAAAAGGTAAATCCTAACTCAACTAAAATCAAAATAAAAAAAAATTAAAATGCTAACCTTATCTATCCTACGAATCAAATCTACAAAGTCTAACCAAATCGATTTAAATCCTAACCCTAAAAAAAAATCGAATTCAAAAATTTTAATTAAATCTAAGCTAATAAAACTATACGACTACAAAAAAGGGAGACGACTATTCAAATCTGAAGTAAAAATAAATCGAATGTATGTAAAGATTTAATCATGCGCTGTGCGTTTCCCTGTCGTTTTGTGTCTTTGCTTGCAGGTCGGACGTGAGAAATGGATCGACGGCGTGAAGGAGACAAGCTTGACTGCTTGTAGAGGCGGCGTGTCGTTTGATGAGCAGATTGGACGGCAGGGCTCGACGAGAAGAGGGTTCGACAGGAAAGATGCTGGACGAGGGCACAGAGAAGAACAGTCGAATGGCAAGAGATGGATCGTAAGCTGATTGCATCAAGGCAGAGAACAGAAGGGTCGATGGGGAGGATGGTGAAAAAGAAAGGTTTGCGGATAAGGCAGGACGAAGGCACAATGGGGGACGGATGACAACGTTTAAAAGGTAGATGCGTGCTTTGCTGGTCAGTGAGAAAATGCGTTAAGAAGAAAATCGATGGTAGAGGATGGACGTCTGAATAAATGAGAGGGTTGATGGCTCAATGAGACAGCGGGCAGGTTCACTTGGACACGGAAAGGAGCTCGATGGGTCAAAAGCATAGATTTGAGGCAACGACAAGAATAAACCCAGTACATTCAATTTCTTCCATAAAATTTTCAACGTTTAAGCTCAGTTTTTGTGCTCTTTAAATCAAAGCAGTGTCTAGATTCGTCCACAGTTGTAATTTGAGGCTAGATCTGGCCTTTGGAGGCTAGTTTTGCCTCAGATCTTAAAAAAAAATTACGATTGAACCCTGAATCTGCAAGAAACCAGCCAGATCTGAAGATTACACACCAAGAAACGATTAAACCCTTACAGTCCTAAACAAAATTTACAAATTTACAACTAGTTTACATATTTAAAACCCTCATGGTCAGATTTGAATCCATCTTAGCACAATTTTCAGAGATAAAAATTTTTGGGAGAGGCACAAGCCTCAGAAAACCCTGCAAAACCACCAATTTCGTAAGATAGACTTGGAATTTAACAAATAAAGAGCTTTTCAGACTTATGTTTATTGAGAGTCAGCTGGTCCAACTGAAGACTTCCCCAGACGCTCAATCTTAAGAAAAATTTCCCTGCACACTTAGATCTGAACCTTAGATCGATAGAGATTTAAGAAAACAACATGAGACATTTTCAGAAAAATCAGAATGTTATTTTATAAACCCAGAAAACTGCACAAGATACCTGTATGCAGATTAATCCATGAAGGCCATCAACCATAAAATGCAAGAAACAAAGTAGCAGAGTTTAGAGACAATTCACCACATAGATCCGAGAAGGAACATCAAGATTTGTAACCCCAAAGTCTTTATGCTTTATTCCTCAAAAATTTACAAGAGCTTCTAAGAACAAGTGCACGATCCTGAGATCGGATGACTCAAGAATGACAAAGACTTCTAAATTTATAGGACAAAATCTCTAATGGCTAGTTTGGATGATCCTCGTCAAAATAATCTCAACCGTCCAAAAGATTTAATTATCTTTTAATCCGGAGCGTTGAAATTAAAATTTTGGGAAAAAAAACGAATTGATCATTTAATTCAATTTTAATTAACTCAAAAATATTATTTTTGAGTTAATTACCCCAAAATTTTGACTTTGACTTAACCACCAAGGCCCAAGGGTCCAAAATTTCTTAAAATTCTCAATATTCCCTTGGCCTGGGGCTTTCAAAATCATTTTCCAAGCACCCACAAATTTTGTCTTTAAAGATTTAATCCTAACTTAGGACCCTAAATTAATTAAATTTCTGGTTTAAGATTTTATTAATTGACCAGAAAATTTAATTAATTGACTGAGAGGGGATTATAATTATTTTTCCAACCCTCTTTTACATGAGATAATACATTTACATACATGAAGGAGGAATACTCATTCGTATAGACCCTCAAATAGATACCCAGTTCTGAGACTCAAAACATGATCTAGTAGACCAAGTAGCTCATACTACTTTTACAGGGATTCAATAGAAACAATAGGACTCACTTAGTATATTATGATAAAATCCACCCTAGCTTTGGGGTGAGGCTGGAGGGAAAAACTCTGCCGATCACTTTTGTGAATCAGTGAGACAAAAAGCCTCTTAGGATAGAAATCATCAACAACATACTAGACTTACCTAGGTTGTTACATACATTGACGGCTTTACTTAGATCATTTACATCATTACATGCAGAATGGGTTTACATCATTTAGAACAGAATGTCGACTGATGATGGAATCTGAATGGCGCGACCACGTCAAACATAACGAATCCCATTTGAAAAAATGGGTGTGTACTGCTATGGGGTAGTTGACAAAGTGTGGTCAACAAAACTAATATTGATCAAGCATATAAACGAATTCAAATACAATAGCAATAGTATGGAAAAAAATCACCTCATAATGCCAAGAGAACATCCGCTAAATAGCCCCAAAGCCTTGATTTTATTGATAAACAAAAATGGCAGAGTTTCCTCAAGCCCAATAGCTCACAACATGATACAATATGGGAGCCCATGGCTCCATTATATAGAAATTTGGGTGAAAATCACAATGAAGAACCAAATGCCAAGTGGTGGGAGGGAGGAGATCACAAGGAAAATTCAAATTTGATATGTGGAGCTCCATTGCCAAGTGTAAAAATCGTATTCTGGCAAGTGGACATCATTTTCTTCTTCCCTTATGTGTCAAATTTGAATTTTATGAGGAAATGACAAGTATATATGGGTGGTAACCCATGTGAGGACAATTTCCCACAAAATCTCCACCAAATATTCTCCCAAATCCTCCCAAATATGCACTAACTTCAAAAATTCGAATTTCCAAGTAAGAAGCTCTCATTTAATGCTAGAAATTCAATTTTATTTGAGCACATGTCCTTTCCTTGATTTTAGGGGTCCATATCACCTTGGGACTTCACTTTAACTCCTCCATAATTTTGCACCTCATTTCCACCTCATTTAACATGTGTGGATATTTATTTTTCTCCATTTATTTAATTCCTAGCTTAATTAATTGCCAGGTTTCCCACTAAACTTAGGAAAAGTGGATTTTGAGGGTTCAAAACACCTTTTTAACCCCTCAAAGTGTGTCATAGTAGAAATTTTAGGGCAAGAGGTGTAATTTTGATTACTCATACCCCATACAACTTCTATAGGCAACACTTATTACACTTCAATTATAATTTTTATTGCAATTTTCGACTTGCGGGAAATCTAAAAAATTAAAAAATCACTACCTAGACATAACCAAATTCCACAAAATTTTTTAAGTGATCTAGTATGGTAATATACATTGACTCTAGACACTAAGACTCACCCAAGGCCTCACCATCAAGCCGTACTCCGGCTTTGAGGGAAAATTGGAGGAAAAAACTCAATTAATTATTAACTCGTGGTAGGGAGATGATAATTAACCAAGTGAAAAAAACCTCCCAGAGTAATACTCACTTGTTGGCAAGGTCCCAAGCTACCTAGGCCTGTTACAAACTCAATACTGACTCAAAAATCATCATTACTAGCATCACTTATTACAATTCCCCATAGGGCGTGGAATCTGGGTACAAGAGAAAGATGATGAGAAGTAGTAGAGCTTAAACACTCTGTTGAATTGATGATATCTGATAGTACAAGTGTCATCTGGTTCATCCTTGGGCATGGAGTCTTTGCATAATCATCAGGTACCACTTCAGTGGTCAACACTGCCTAAAATCATAACGGAGATTGCAGGTGGCAGATAGCCGGGAAGAGTGGAGAAGACTCTTGAGCCAGACGGTGGAGAAATTTCGAAGGGGAAAGTAACCTCTTACGTATAAAAGGAGGGGAGTTTTCTCTTGGGAGTTTTCTCTTGAGTTTTACAGAGATAGAGTAGGAAGTTCTAACAGAGTCACCGACAAAGTTCTTAGAGTTTTGGGCACGGGGGCCAGAAGACTTATCTTCTAGATCTGGGGACTGTATAGGTAGACCCCAGATAGGCTGGGAGGAAAAGGGCAGTTTGGTAATGGGAGCGGGAGCCATGGGGGGTCAGAAACATCTTCAAACCCAAAGTTCTAGTAAGTACTCAATAGTGAATTCATAAATTCTGCTTCAAAATTTCACTGTCTGGATTCCAAGTACAAGTTTTGTTAAAATCTGTTAATTTCTGAAATTAGGGCTTTACATAATGCACTTGATGAATGGAGAATAGCAGATCTAGGATGATGAGTAGAAATATTGTCAAAGAAGCAACAAATCACCACTGAGTGTGTCTCTAGGGGAGTTGCCCAGAGGGCAACACTCACCATTTTGCTTCTTGCCTTGCCTCAGCAGCCCTTGACAATGACCTTGTATGCTTGACATGGTTTTGTATCTGTACTACTTCTCATGTTTCTATTCACTGCATAGTTAAATCTTTATTTTCTTTTAGTATAGTAGTGATAAGAGTTGCTTTTGCACTGCCACTGTTTATTTGCATTGCCTGTACTTTTGATTCATATTGACCAACTTTGTGGTCATTTGTTGGACATTAATAAATTTATTTTCGCTTCTCTGTCTGTCTACATCTTTTAGATCTGCGATTATGTAGTTACCATATCCTAATTTTGCTCAAGCACACCTTTTTTATAGTTATGTATCTAATTAAGTTGTGTTTTTGATAAGTGTTATGCCATAGCCAATTTTACATGAAAGCGTATGGGCAACAATTCTGTAAAATGTTGAAGTGGCAGTACAAAGAGTACTTATAAATTCTAGAAAGAGATCCAAAATTCACATCTCAAGGATTTTAATGATTCTCTAATCTTTTACTATATTAATACTAGTGACAATTAAAGAAGACACAAAAGTAATGGACTTCCAGATTATCTGGGTTTCTCTCTGGTTAGACAATATTTATATTTTAGAAGGCTATAAATGATCGTTGGAAAAGTTATTGTATATTATTTTGATGGATTGAGATCTTATTTTCTTGAAATAAACTTCTGATAATAACCAGAGAAATCTCTCTACTGCTAAAGAATCTTATGTTGTATGGATTGGACTTTTAACATGCTTTACATTTTGTGCATAGGATAAAAATAGACTTGGTATTATAGAAGGCCACTTTCCTTGGTTTTTAATATTCACCTCATATAGGTTTTTCTGTTGGAAACTAACCAATACAAATAAATAATAATCATTAATATTCGTAATTCAAGAAAATCTTATCTCCTTGAATTTAGTTTAGAATTACAATTTTGTCATTTTTATTTTCAGGTGGGCCCGACAGCTGCACAATTTGCTCCTCTTCTTGCAGCTTCACCATTTTATGAGATAGCTAGAAGTACTTCAGGTAATGTTTTTATGAAAATATTTTCAAAATATGGAATTTTCTTTTTAAATTTACATGCTTACCTGGTATATTCAACATAACAATTTTGTTCTTATTCTATGAACCGTCTTTTATTTGATTTAAAAACTGCTAGTCACAAAAAAGTAAAAGACTCTTAGTAGCTCTAAGAATATGCATTCTTAGATGCTTATTCTCTTATGAAACAATTTAAGAGAATTCATCTTCAAGTGATGGCATTCACGAGAGGCCTATTATAGAGCAGTCTCCTTTACTCCCTCCAACTACACAAGTATATATATATATATATATATAGAGAGAGAGAGAGAGAGAGAGAGAGCTTGGTTAGAATATAATGAAATTTTCTCAGAGTGTAAGGAATAATTAGTGATCACTCACCATTCTGCTGATTTGGATTGGATCATTATATTGTTTGTCATCCATTTTGATACTTTTAATGTGGAAAAAGTGGAGGAATCAGCTCATAGGACCATTTTTACTAGAAGGACCTAGTTTGGAAAATTGGGTTTTGAAACCTTCCGGGAGCATTTTGAGGCATCAAACAGTGTTTTTTTGTTCACCGCTTTAATACACACCATTTTTACATATTCTACACCCAAAGACCTTTCCAACGGCGCAAGAATCACCTCAATCAAAGTCTATGCCACTCTGAAGTTGAGCTTCCTGTTTTGGCCACCATAATTTGAGAGGAGGCCACATCAACCCCTTTTATTGATTGAAAAGGGGCTAGCCACATGATTTCGATGAATAAGAGTCTATATTGTAACTATGGTTAAGAGTTGAGGTAGTCAAACCTAACGACTAGTAAGCTATCGGGTTGTGTTATAACTGGCCACTAGGAGAAAAAGGGGTTTCATTATTTTTCTAGTGCATTTGTTCCATAGACGGGCAAAAAATATCCAATTGGGATAGGGAGAGAGTACACAGAGAGGATTTGTGCAATGTAGTAGCCCGCGGGCCACAGGCCTTAGTTTTTTGCATTCGCAGCCATTTTCTATTCAGAGAAAGAGAGTAGAGAAATCTGACCTTCTAGTTGGGTTTCCTCCTAAAAGGGTTTCCCAGGTTATATCTTGTGTTAAATCATGGTAAGTGAGTTTTTATTTCACTGTTCTCTATTTTTTGCATAATTTTAATTTGCATGCATATGCAATTAACTGTAATCTACAGATCCAAAAATTTGAAGAGAAATAAAACTAAGTAGGAGTGGTTATATTCTACAGGGCGCTACACCATATACTAAAAGGAAATGGAGATGGAGTTCATAGGGACAAATGGGAAGAAGGTGGTGTTGAGGGGCATCCATTCCTGCCCACCTCAATTTGTGACAGCCAACAATATGGAGGCAGATCTATGGAAGGGAGACATAGCATGGGAAGCAGAGTGCATAATTTCAGAGACAGTGATAGGGGCTTAGGCATGAAACACCATATAGACATTTTAGCAATACTACAGAGACATCAAGCAGTTTTTGGAGAGATTCCTCCAGGTCGTCCCCAAGACAAAGGGTTTGAGCACACTATTGAGCTGGAGGAGGGAGTTCAGGCGGTCATCACCACGCCCTACAGACATCCCAAGGCATACTGGGATGTGATAGAGAGGGATATTAAGGAGGTGTTAGCCTTTGTCCACATCAAGCCGAGTTACAGTCCCTTTGTTAGTTTTTGTAGCATCGAATGTGTTCTAGCCTCGAGATTTGACAAAGAGGTTAGAATACATGTATTCTCCAATTCCCAGAAATTGTTTATGGAAATTCCACCTAGAGACGACTTAATTAAATTAATTAGTCAATTTTTAATATTTCCTAAGTCTAAACTTAGGAAATATTATTAATTAAAAGGAATTAATTAATTCACGGTGAGAATCTTCTAGAAAAATACTTGGATTGATTTCTAGCTAATCTTAGCCATCAGTTAAGTTTTAATCATGGTCGTTGAAGTCTCAACGAAAGATTATAAGAAGAAACTCGATGGGGTTTGGAGAACAAACACACTTGCAGAGTTCGATTTCACTGGTAGATCGATTTCCTTAGTAGCAGTGCTAAGTTTCCGGAGAGAGAGCTAGTGAGCTCAAAGATGTGAGAGAGGGGTAGGGATAGTAAGGTCTAAGGAAGATTTTCCAGTCCTGGTGAGTGCATTGCAATGAGGTAGTGAGTGCCATAGAGAGACAACACAGAGCCACGCAGAGGCAGCACAGAGCCATGCAGAGGCAACACAGTGCTTCAGAGGAGATTTTATATTTTGCTGGGGAGAAGAGTTGATTCAGTGCCAGAAATCGGAGAGGGAGTCCGGAGGCCAGGAGGATCCATTTCCCAAACAACAGTTGGTTAGATTGCGAGAGGAGAAGCAGTTCTGAGTTATGGGGATGCATTACTACGTAGGCTGACACAGTGACTGTGCAGAGGCAGCAAGGAGCAGCACAACTTGAGCTAAGGTCAATGTTGTTGATATTTTGTGTATTTGGGGTAGCATCAGTTACTCTAGGTCCCAAATTTTTTGGAAGGACTAGAGTTCACCTGATCTACAAGGCCCAGAAATGGATTTGGGAAATTTCATCTGATTTAGGAGATATTAAATTAATTAATTATTTTAATGTATTTCCTAAGTTAAAACTTAGGAAAATAAAATAATTAAAGTGAATTTAATTAAACATGTGATGAAATTGTCCTTAGTCACACAGATCAAGCTTTCTTTTAATCTTAGTCATTCATTAAAGATTTAATCTTGGTCGTTGATTTGTCAAGGAGAAAAGTATAAAGAAAAGGCTTGGGGTCATTTGTAAAGACACACAGAGGCAGAGCACTGAAGCTAAGATGAGATTCTAGGGCAGGGTTTGCTAAGAATACTCAGAAGTGTTTCAGTTGTAGAGAGGGGAATTTAGACCAAGGGGATGATTTGATCCCAGGGTCTAGAAGAAACAAGAGGCAGAGAAGAGATCAGCTCAAGGACAACTTAGAGGAAGGCAGTAGCAGCAAGGACAGCGTAATTTTCAGGGAAACCCTTCAGGGGTTATGCAGAGACCCTTAGGGGCAGCGTAGTGACTGAGTCACCCATTCTAGGGTAACGCAGTCACTTTCGGAGCAGCACTGAGGGTTTGGAGGCCATCCAAGGCTGACCCAGAGGCTGTCAAGGGCTTCAGAGGCTGACGTAGTGCATTTCAGGGACAACGCTGGTGTTTCTAGGCCCTAATCTTGGCTGAGTTCTGTAAATCCCGTTTGAGGGTGTGGATCAGTCATTATTTTGGCCCTATATCAGCCAGTGTAATATTCCTAATTAGCACTGCTAATTGGAATATTTCATTTTTGTATAGTTTTGCCGCCTTTTAGTTAAATTAATAAATAAAGTGAGAAATAGGGGGTCAACTCACTTAATAAAATAAAGTGCTTCCTAGTTGATGAACGTTGTAACTTAAAAGGGAAGGCCTTGGGGGTCCACATGCACATGAGGGGAGGCCTCACGCAGGCACCTAAGGTAACTGCGCAGGTCAAGGAGGGAGTCAAGGACGCAGTTAGGGTTTTTGAGGGAGCTAGCACTATAAAAGGTGGGGTTTCACTCCATTTGGCATTATTGATATGTTATTGATATTGAGAGCTAGACTTCTGTCTACTTCAGCACGCCGGTTGTTTAGTCGGTCTGCAGCACTGTTTAGTGCGAACTGAGTATCTCCGGTCGGAGATCTCACCCTTGGCTCCGGGGGACTTCGAGTGCCTGCTCGAGCAAGGTATTTCCTTCAGTTTCTGTAGGTGGTTTGCAGTGGATTTTTGGGTGGATGCTGCGTAGAGCCGTCTCTTGGAGTGACTACGCAGATCTGTGAGAGAGGAAGGAAGCCAAGCAGGAGGACTTGCCATTGTTGAGCAGCGTTGTTGTGTGGTGATTTGGCAGTGGTTTCAGCGTTTTCCAGCCTTGAGGAGATTGCTATTTCATCCGGAGGTTTTGCAGGAGGATTCAGCCCCTTTTCTCAGCGTGTTTCTTGAGCTTCTGCGCTGTTCCTGGGAGAGACAGCGTTTTCACTGAGGAGGGTTTATTTGGTGGATTTTCGGAGGTGGAGCACTTGCTTCACGGTTTCTGGGTTTTGTCCGGAGGGTTGAGTAGAGATAGCCTTCCGATTTTCAGCTCATTCCGGTGTGGGGATCAGCCCCTAGTTCCAGTACATTGCAGCAGCAGTTTTCTACGGCAGTTTTCTCCAGCAGCTAGGACGTAGTCTCTGTGGTAGCCATTTCTTATTCTGAGAGGGTCTCCGCTTGCCTAGAGCAAGGATAGGTGCACTCATTCTGATTATCTCTTGTACCCATATATATGTATTCTCAGATTAATAAAATGGCTTAGCGTTCTGGTATTTTATGTCTATTTGTTCCATATTCTAGTTCCGGCATTTTGTTCTATATAGCTGCTTGGTGTTTTGCTGTATATTACTGTTTATTTCCCGTTGGGGATATTACAGTGGTATCAGAGCATAGTTCTGGCTCAGCCTATGGTGCTAGCAGTCTATGACGCCCGGGGATAATCCCTACTTTGATCAGAGGAGACACAGAGACGTTGAGAGTAGGTGGGAGTTTCCCTTCGGAGGGAGGGATTCTGATCAAGAGCCACCTGAGACAGATTCAGAGCAGGAACAGCCTGCAAGGGACACAGAGCAGCGGAACCCGATGGCAGACGAGGAGGGTTCGAGGAGATGGGATACGCTCCTCCATCACATGCAGGAGATGACACAGAGACTCACGGCCATAGAGATCAGACAGAGGGAACCTCCCAGGGTTTTCCAGATCGGTGAGGGATCGGGTATGTCTCACCACGTGCCAGTGCATGATGCTATCCCCATTGTGGCATCTCATGCACCCACGCGATCCACTATGCCCACATTCTTGCCAGAGGACGCAGGAGCAGGGGTACAGGGAGGTGCACAGAGGGATATTATAGCACCCACGCGATCTACCATGCCTACCTTCTTGGCAGAGGACGCAGGGACAACAGTACAGCGAGAGATAGATCCGGCTCGGATGGCTGACCTTTTTACAGAGTACCAGGCTTACGGATAGGCGTTCATGGATTCTCTCACCTTCAGAGACTATATCCAGGTCTAGCATGACATTAGACCCCGTGATCATCACCGAGGGCACAGGCACCACCGTGATGACCACCGCGCAGCTAGTAGATTTCATTTGCCCATGTTTGATGGCTCATCAAACAGTTCGGCAAAGTCTTGGGTGGAGAAGCTGGACATCTATTTTCAGCTTAACCCGATGTCGCAGTCAGAGGCCATTAAGGTGGCAACATTACATCTGGACGGTGAGGCTCAGGACTGGTGGTTCCATGGGATGACGACACTCGGACATTCTGCAGTGACGACATATGCCGAGTTTACCCGGAGGGTGATAGAGCGCTTTGACAGGAGGGATCCGGAGCAACATTTTGTTGAGCTGACAAAGCTCAAACAGTCTGGGAGTGCAGAGACATACATTTCAGACTTCTTGAGGATTTCGGTGATGGTCCCTGATTTGTCTGCAGCTCGGATGGTCTACATGTTTGTGGAGGGATTGTCAGAGCCACTTCGTGGCCTAGTCCGGTCAACCAGACCAGCTACCCTTCAGGATGCCATCAGCAGGACTCGGGACTTACAGGATGTCTTACCTAGGACTCGGACACCCTATCCCCAGAGACAGGCTTTCCAGCCTAAGGGGAAGGACACGAGGGTTTCGCCTCCCAAGGCGAATCCTGGACGGGGGCAGTTTGATGACGAGGCTAGGAGAGAGCTGAGGAGGAAGCGGTTGTGCTTCACTTGCCAGGAGCCATGGGCACCGGGACATAGGTGTGCTGCAGGGAAGGCACACTTCATTGAGGTCTTCTCCGAGAGCAGTGGAGAAGAGGATGAGGGGGATGACGTGGAGGCAGGAGATTGTTATGCAGCGCAGAGTACCTTACCACCTCCACCACCCACAGCAGGTGGGGCATCATTTGCACCCACTGGGGGAGCTCTAGCCGCATTGCGGGGAGTTCCCAAGTACTTGACGCTGCGCGTACGTGGGACAGTGCGCGGGCAGCGGGTTTCAGTCTTAGTTGACAGTGGGGCCACCCACAACTTTATTGATGCCCAGATGGTTGAGCGGAGAGGCATACAGACAGAGGGCTTTGATGGGTTCTCCGTCTTGGTCCCAGGAGATCAGACCATGGCATGTGCTCGATATGTTCCAGAGTTATCAGTGACGATGGGCACTTATACATTGACAGATCACTTCTTTGTGGTGGACATTCCGGACACCAACCTGATATTGGGTGTTCAGTGGCTTATTACTCTAGGGAAGGTCACGACAGATTGGAAGGCCCTAGAGATGGAGTGGGATGATCCCAAGACGGGGAGGCATGAGAAGATACGGGGACAGCACACATACCCACCCCAGACAGTGTCGGCACACAGGATGGAGGCGACCTTCCACAAGGGAGACATAGAGTGGGCGGTAGAGTTGCGGGCTTCAAAGGCAGTGGATACAGGGCAGGGAGGTGCATCCTGAGCTACAGTCTATTCTCGATAGGTATGCAGCGGTTTTCGGGGATATTCCACCAGGGCAACCACCAGATCGGGGGTTTGAGCATACGATCAAGCTTGAGCAGGGGATACAGGCCGTGATTACCACACCGTATAGGCATCCCAAGGCCTATCGGGACGAGATAGAGCGGGCTATCCAGGAGTTGCTGGCCCTTGGTCACATTCGGCCCAGCACGAGTCCTTTCGCTTCTTCTGTAGTGCTGGTGAAGAAGAAGGACGGCACATTGCGCATGTGCATTGACTACAGGGCTCTGGATAAGAAGACCCTGAAGAACAGGTACCCCATCCCCAGGATCGATGAGCTGATGGATGAGTTGAGAGGGGCACGGTTTTTCTCAAAGATTGACTTGAGGTCCGGGTACCATCAGATTCGCGTGAGGGAACAGGACATTCCCAAGACCGCTTTCAAGTGTCACTATGGGCACTTTGAGTTTCTGGTCATGCCATTCGGGCTGACCAATGCACCTGCTACTTTCCAGTCATGCATGAACCACATTTTCAGGGGTCATCTAAGGAAGTTTGTGCTGGTCTTCTTTGATGACATACTTATATACAGCAGGACTTGGGAGGAGCACCTCCAGCATATTGAGATAGTTTTGCACATCTTGGAGGAGCAGCAGTTCTATGCCAAGCTCTCCAAGTGTGAGTTCGGGTTGACAGAGATGTTGTATCTAGGGCACATTATAGGAGTGGACGGGGTGAGAGTCCACGAGGAGAAGATCAGGGCCATCAGGGATTGGCCAGAGCCGCGGAATGTGACGGAGCTTCGGGGATTTATTGGCATTTGCACATACTACAGGAAGTTCGTCAAGGGCTTCTCTCAACTTGCTGCACCCCTCACAGATTTGACGAGAAAGGGGGCATTCAGTTGGTCGGACACAGCACAACGAGCTTTTGACAAGCTCAAGGAGGTGATGAGCAGTTGTCCTGTGTTGGCGTTGCCAGATTTTACACAACCCTTTGTCCTAGAGTGTGATGCATCAGGAGAGGGGATTGGTGCAGTTTTGATGCAGGGCGGTCACCCGATTGCTTTTGAGAGCCGGAAGCTCCTTCCACACGAGAGGTTGTATCCCATATACGACAAGGAGATGTTGGCCATCATGCATGCATTGGCCAAGTACCGGCAGTACCTGGTGGGCAGCAAATTCAGGGTGAGGACAGATCATAACAGCCTGAGGTACTTTCTGGAGCAGAAGCAGTTGCAGGAGAGGTAGCAGAAGTGGATCAGCAAGATCCAAGCCTACGACTTTGACATCGAGTATGTCAAGGGCAAGAATAACGTGGTAGCTGATGCCCTTTCTCGTAGACCGGACATGTTATCACTTATGAGCTTGGACGCTGATTGGAGGGCTCGACTGCTAGTTGAGTAATCCAAGGACAGGTTTGCATGTGAGGTCCTGGACGGGCAGGTAGCAGATGACAGGTATAGGGTGGTCGATGAGATCATCTATTACAGGGACAGGATCTTCTTGACTGAGGGATCTCAGCTCAAGAAGAAGATACTCCAGGCTTCACACGATTCTCCATTGGCGGGCCATCAGGGGTTCACCAAGACTTACCGGGCTATTCGGGAGAGGTTCTCATGGAAGGGCCTCAAGGAGGACGTACTCCAGCATGTCAGGGAGTGCGATGTTTGCCAGCGAAACAAGGGAGAGATGAGCCATCCCGCAGGGTTGTTGCAGCCTCTTCCCATTCCGGAGGGGAAATGGGAGAGCATATCGATGGACTTCATCACAGGGTTGCCCATGGTGCAGGGCAAGGACTGCATCTTCGTAGTCGTTGACTGGCTGACGAAGTATGCCCATTTTTTCGCCATATCCGCACATCACACAGCAGCGCAGGTGGCTGAGCTGTTCTTCAGGGAGATTTTCAGATTACATGGTCTACCCAAGACCATCGTCAGTGACAGGGACAGCCGCTTCATGGGCGGATTCTGGCAGGAGCTCTTCCGACTAGTGGGGACCGAGTTGACACTGAGCACTAGTTATCACCCCCAGACGGACGGGCAGACCGAGATAGTTAACAAGTGGCCGGAGGGCTACTTGCGTAACTATGTCAGTGGACAGTAGAGGGCATGGCTGAAGTGGCTGCATTTGGGCGAGTACTGCTACAACACGACGCATCATATGTCTATTGGTATGTCACCTTTCTATGCTTTATATGGATATCATTCCTTATCTTTTGTGGACGTGATGTTTGGTGTTAGCAGGGCTCCGAGAGCCAAGTTATAGATCCAAGAGAGCCAAGATATCCTCCAAGCTCTCAAGGACAACATAGCCACAGCACAGAATCAGCAGAATCTGTATGCTGATAAGGGTCGGGTGGAGAGACACTTCGAGGTAGGGGACTTGGTCTACCTACGACTACAGCCATACCGACAGTCTTCACTCAAGCAGAAGGGGGCGGAGAAGCTTAAGCCCCGCTTTTATGGGCCATACACGGTGATACGCAGGATCGGGCAGGTTGCATATGAGTTGGAGCTGCCCCAAGGCAGTAAGATTCATAACATCTTTCATGTATCATGCTTGAAAAAGGCACTGGGCCAGCAGGTGACAGTTACAGAGGAGCTACCACCCACGGATGATGAGGGGCATCTGGTGTTGCAGCCGGAGGCTATTATTGACACTAGGGAGAGGCAGCTACGGAGCAGGAAGATCAGGGAGTCCCTGGTGAGATGGAAGAACTTGCCGGATGAGGATGCTACTTGGGAGGATGAGAGGATATTGCAGCATCCATCACTTCAGTTGCTTGAGGACAAGCAACGTTCTGCCGGGGGAGACTGTAATATTCCTAATTAGCACTGCTAATTGGAATATTTCATTTTTGTATAGTTTTGCTACCTTTTAGTTAAATTAATAAATAAAGTGAGAAATAGGGGGTCAACTCACTTAATAAAATAAAGTGCTTCCTAGTTGATGAACGTTGTAACTTAAAAGGGAAGGCCTTGGGGGTCCACATGCACATGAGGGGAGGCCTCACGAAGGCACCTAAGGTAACTGCGCAGGTCAAGGAGGGAGTCAAGGACGCAGTTAGGGTTTTTGAGGGAGCTAGCACTATAAAAGGTGGGGTTTTCACTCCATTTGGCATTATTGATATGTTATTGATATTGAGAGCTAGACTTCTGTCTACTTCAGCACGCCGGTTGTTTAGTCGGTCTGCAGCGCTGTTTAGTGCGAACTGAGTGTCTCCAGTCGAAGATCTCGCCCTTGGCTCCGGGGGACTTCGAGTGCCTGCTCGAGCAAGGTATTTCCTTCAATTTCTTTAGGTGGTTTGCAGTGGATTTTGGGTGGACGTTGCAGAGGAGCTGGCCTCTTGGAGTGACTGCGCAGTCCAGGAGAGAGGACGCAGTCATTATTGAGCAGCGTTGTTGTGTGGTGATTTGGCAGTGGTTCCAGCGTTTTTCAGCCTTGAGGAGATTGCTATTTCAGCCGGAGGTTTTGCAGGAGGATTCAGGCCCTTTTCTCAGCGTGTTTCTTGAGCTTCTGCGCTGTTCCTGGGGGAGACAGCGTTTTCACTGAGGAGGGTTTATTTGGTGGATTTTCGGAGGTGGAGCACTTGCTTCACGGTTTCTGGGTTTTGTCCGGAGGGTTGAGTACAACTAGCCTTCCGATTTTCAGCTCATTCCGGTGTGGGGATCAGCCCCTAGTTCCAGTACATTGCAGCAGCAGTTTTCTACGGCAGTTTTCTCCAGCAGCTAGGACGCAGTCTCTGTTGTAGCCATTTCTTATTCTGAGAGGGTCTCCACTTGCCTAGAGCAAGGATAGGTGCACTCATTCTGATTATCTCTTGTACCCATATATATGTATTCTCAGATTAATAAAATGGCTTAGCGTTCTGGTATTTTATGTCTATTTGTTCCATATTCTAGTTCCGGCATTTTGTTCTATATAGCTACTTGTTGTTTTGCTGTGTATTACTATTTATTTCCCGTTGGGGATATTACAGCCAGAGAGTTGTAGATCTAGTGTTTTATTTGTTGGGTTTTCCAGATCTGGAACCCAGATTTGTGTGTTCAGAAATATTCTTAATAATAGAACCCTCTAGCAGCGAGAGACTGATTTTCCCACATTGGGTTTTTCCGGGGACTATTTATCCAAAAATAACTGTGTCACTTTGTCAATGTGTGCATGTGTTGATTCTAGATCTGAATTGGTAGATATCTGTTATGTGTTTTGTTTCAATGTTAAATTGAATTTATTCAGTTAATAACATATCTAAGTAGGAGGAGCTTAACCAGATTAACAGTAATAATTTTTGCATAAGATATAAGATTCAGAAATTTCTACATGGTTTCAAAGTAATTGCAGATGTATAAGGGTCACCAGCAGGAGAATCTGAAGGATCAGCTGCAGAAAGCAAATGGAAAAGCAACAGAGAAGTAGATCTGAAGGGACATTGCAGTTTTCAGGAGCAGATTCACACAGAGGGAAGTGTGATGCTGTCTAGCGTGTGTCCTAGAAAGCCCACGCAATTACTGCGCAGAGGCAGCTCAGAAACAACACTGGTTGGGTCTAAAGCCAGCCATTGTGATTCAGATCTGAATCTGTCAGATCAAGAAAAGACTGCAGAAAAGTTGCAGAAATTTAGAAGAGCTGGTGGGGTTAAATTTCTGAAGTTTTCAGATTTTTAGCCTTACCACAAGTGACAAAGATTGGGGGGAGATCAACTTCTCAGAAAGTTTTTTTTGCCAAAGGAAACTTGTAGTTTAATCAGAGGATCAAATAAGAAGTTGAATCATAGTTGATTTGGTAGATTTCCAAGGAGGGAAATCAAGTGTCAGAGGGAGCAGAGGGTGCCCAGTTCGTAAAGGACCCTAGATCTAGATCTCTAGTATAGAGAGGAGGATCTCCGACATTCTGAGTAGATGGCTCCTCATAGACTGCATGATTAGGATAGGCTAGAGGGCCTCTCAAACTTTTCGGTTTGGAAAGCAAGGATCCTGATTGTCCTTGAGGCGCACAATCTAAGAGACCATGCAAAGCAGACTCTGGCCACAACGACAGATGTGGATCTCCTACGGAAGCATAGGGAAGGTACTGGGCATGCCAAGCAGCTGATTATGGATAGTATCAAGGACCATATTGTACCACACATAGCTGAGAAGAAGATAGCTAACGAGATGTGGAAGGCCATGACAGGGAAAGTCTGTCCAAAGGAAAATGTTGTTGGAGACCCAAATGAGGTCATTCATGATGACCAAGGGAGAAGACATGGAACACTTCCTCTTTAGACTGCAGGCAATCAAGGATCAACTGACTGCAATGGGTGCAACCGTAGATGATGCAGTGATAGTCAGGACTGCCCTCAATGCAGTCACGGATGAGTGGGAAACCTTTGTCCAAAGTATCTTGGGCAGAGCGGACCTCCCAGATTGGGATAGCTTGTGGTCAATCCTGCGGAAAGAAGAACTAAACAGATTCACCAAGAGGCAGCATAGCCCTGCGTTGAGAAAAGTAAAGAAGGAAGATGAGGAAGATGCAGCCTTGGCATCGAAGAAGTAGCCGAAGAAGAAGAAGGATCTTTCAAAGATCAAGTGCTTCCAGTGTGGTGAAATGGGACATTTTTCCAACCATTGTCCAGAGAAGAAAAAGGACAAGGAAGCATCTTCTTGCAAAGCAGCTGCGGCAAATGATGGGTCAGGAGATGATGCAGCCATGAGTGCTCATGAACCACGGAGGTGGGGTGACATGGACGTGTTGAAGAGCTAAATGGAGGGAGGCAGGATCCTTGAGTATCTCATCTCTTGGATCACAAGCGAGCTACGACAACCTTAAGACAGTAGCGGGACAAGTGGAGCAGTGTGTGCATAGATCACAGATGAGGCAGAAGTAGAGGCAAATCTGAAGGCTAGGAGAAGCAGCGCAGAGCAAAGCAGCAACAACGCAGAAGCAGTAGCAGCGCAGAGGCTGATGTGACTTCAGCAGTGCAGTGCAATGCTGCTTACGCAGTGTAGAGCTGCAGCAACATAGAAGGCTTCAGAGGGACAGCGCAGTGCAACAACATCGTGATAGATTTCAACACAAGGAGCTGATGTGACTTCAGTAGTATAGAGGGAGTCTGATTACGCAAGCAGAGCTGTAGTTGTGCATCGTTCTTTAGATGCCAGCACAGATCTATAGCCTATGGAGCTTTAGTGATAAGGATGCAACCCATCAGACTTGTTTGTCAAAGATTGGGCAGGAGATTCAGTTGTTTCTCTCAACAACTGAAATTGCAGTTCAGCAGATCAGCAGCACAGATGCAGCATATTGAGAGGGAGCTGCAGTACAGTGGTTGCAGTGGCAGTGGCAGAGTCATGGGCAGTAGTACAGAATGGCAGCAGCAGTATAGAGTTGAGTGGTAGCAGGCCAAGCATCAACAGCATAGAGCCAGTGACCAAAATCATGTAATGCATAAGTGTGATGTATTGCTAGAGTACATCCTTGCTGCTAAGAGGGAGTGTTGAGATTTTGTGTATTTGGGGTAGCATCAGTTGTGCTCTAGGTCCCAAATTCTGAGGAAGGACTAGAGTTCACCTGATCTACAAGACCCAGAAATGGATTTGGGAAATTTCATCTGGTTTAGGAGATATTAAATTAATTAATTATTTTAATGTATTTCCTCAGTTAAAACTTAGGAAAATAAAATAATTAAAGTGAATTTAATTAAACATGTGATGAAATTGTCTTAAGTCACACGGATCAAGCTTTCTTTTAATCTTAGCCATTGATTCAAGATCTGATCATGGCCATTGATTTGTCAACGAGAAAAGTATAAAGGAAAGGCTTGGGGTTATTTGTAAACACACAAAGGCAGAGCACTGAAGCTAAGATGAGATTCTAAGGCAGAGTTTGCTAAGAATACTCATAAGTGTTTCAGCTGCAGAGAGAGGAATTTAGACCAAGGGGATGATCTGATCCCAGGGTCTAGAATACACAAGAGGTAGAGAAGAGATCAACTCAAGGACAACTCAGAGGATGGAGCAGCAGCAAGGACAACGTAATTTTCAAGAAACCCTTTAGGGGTTACGCAGAGACCCTTAAGGGCAGCATAGTGACTGAGTCACCCATTCCGTAATGCGTCCCTTCCGGGAGAGCTCGAGGGTTTGGAGGCCATCCAAGGTTGACGTAGAGGCTTTTAGGGCTTTGCAGGTCGACTCTGCCATTTCAGGGACAACGCCGGGGGTTTCTAGGCCCTAATCTTGGCTGAGTTATGTAAATTCCGTTTGAGGGTGTGGATCAGTCATTATTTTGGCCCTAGATCAGCCAAAGAGTTGTAGATCTAGTGTTTTCTCTGTCGGGTTTTCCAGATCTGGAACCTAGATTTGTGAATTTAGAAATATTCTTAATAATAGAACCCTCCAGCAGCCAGAGACCGGTTTTCCCACATTGGGTTTTTCCTGGGACTATTTGTCCAGAAATAACTGTCACTTTGTCAATGTGTGCATGTGCTTATTCTAGATCTGAATTAGTAGAGATCTGTTATGTGTTTTGCTTCGATGTTAACTTGAATTTATTCAATTGATAACTTATCTAAGTAGGAGGAGCTTAGCCAGATTAACAGTAATAATTTCTGCATAAGATATAAGATTCATAAACTTCTACAAATGTCGCATCGCCTATGGGAGTGAAAATTTTCTCACTAGATTTACTACCAATATTTTCGCTGTATGGATTGCTAGATTTAAGCATCCATAGTTTTGTACTCAGATTTACTACTGCATAATAATCAAACCCTCAGTTGCTGCACCGGTTTTCCCGAGTTGGGTTTTTCTAGGGACTTGGTCCAAAAATAATTGTGTATTTGTGTGTGTGTGCATCTATTCTTCCAGCGTTTATTTTTATTCCGCAATATTTGTTTTGTGAAGGCTACAGTGTATTAGTTTCAATATTTACCGTAGCACACAGTAAATAATTTGCTTAATTTATTTAACAAATAGAAGAAGTTATATTAATTGCTGTAGTAGGATTTCGGGTAATGAAATTTTCACACCCTTCGCGTCTTCTGTGGTGTTGGTGAAGAAGAAGGATGGGACCCTCTACATGTGCATTGATTATCAGGCTTTCAACAAGAGGACGCTGAAAAAATGGTACCCTATCCCGAGGATAAATGAGTTGATGGATGAGTTGAGGGGAGCCAAGCACTTCTCTAAAATTGACCTGTGTTCCAAGCAACATCAGATTCGGGTGAGAGAGCAGGATATATTGAAGACGACATTTTGATGTCACAATGAGGATTTTGGGCTAACCAATATCTTAGCACAACTCTTTGCTAAGTCATGAGTCCATTTTAAATTTTTTGTTTTTAGGATTAGACTTCGAAAATTTCAAAAAAAATTTGGTCGTTACCCGAATTTTCGGAAGAACCTATTTTAGTCTTTTCGGATAGTCCGTTACATTCCTGTTTCTGTCTTTTTTCCTTTTATTCAGAGGCTGCCGGAAATTCTGGAAGCATACTCTGTTTTATTTTAAATAAACGAAAACGTGCATCCGCTTTTGTCAAGCCACGTGTTGTAGTGTAAATACGTTTCAAATCTTTTTTTAAATATTTCATATCTCATGATAGGTGTCGTATGCAGTCAGTTTAGTTGAAGTCAAGTCATGGTATACATTAATGCCTATGTGTCAACTCGCATTTATACACTTAACCATTAATCCCATCCTGCCTGTCAACCCCAAGTCAATTAATCGTATGTTGTTAATTTTCCATAGATGTTCTATGCTTAGATGCAAATACACTTTAAAATTCTAGGGCATAAGTAAAGTAAGATGCAGATAGAACATACCAATAGATCGATGGAAGACAAGCCAAAAACAGAGATATAGGATAGTGGCATTACAACGATCAGCAAGATGCTTCAACCAGCAAAGTCTTCATAAGGTCAGCCACCCACATATGTCACACAACCCCAAGACGTCCCATCAAGAATACTCCACAAAGACGCTGCACCAAGAAACCCTAAACGCAGAACCAAAAACACAGCTCCATCACCATCAAGAGAGAAGAAAAATGCCTCCACACATTGTGTGTATAATGAACTCCAAGTCTATCCAATATATAGCCATCTTTAGGGGTGTGTGACACATCTCTTATGCATGTGGGATAAAACAGGCTGACCTTACACATGTGGAATAAATTCGAAATACATGTTCTGCTCATCCGATCAAGATGATCTTTAGATCGATCTTGCACCTCTCCAAAAGAGGAACCCAATAAAAATATTGGCATCGTCATCTGAGCATCACATCATGGAGTTTGGACCTAGTTGTCCAAAATTAACACTCCCTCTCAACTAGGGAGAACTCCATCCACCAGTGCCATCCAAACATCATGCGTCATCCCGCCGTAACTTGCTTCACTGGCTTCTTTATTTCAAACAAAATGTGAGTCACAAAGACATCATTCCCGATCGATGATTCGCACCCCGCAGGTCCTAAACCTCTATAGGACTCACAAAGAGTCTCATACCAACCCGAAGTCAATTGGAGGTTCGAAACTCACTATACTTGATCCTCCAAACATCAAGTGGTTGGACCGTGCCATCCTAGACATAGAGAGAGTATGGCAATCTCCTCGATGTGTCCATCGGTCTTGCTATGGTCTCTTTCATATTTCCCACCCTACAAGCCAAAATGAGATACTTCCCATGAGTCCGAAACTCCATGGGTAGGATGCATACGAGGCACAAATCAAAGAGAGGAAACCAACTCAATATCATCACTAAGTAAGGTGGCTTACCACCAACAAGGTTCGGCAAGCCTGGCCTTGTGATTGCTCATAGCTCCGAGAAGCTATCCGCAAAGCCCCCCAGAGCTCCCAGAGCTCATCGTTCAACAGGATCCTCAGAATAGGATCGTTCCATGATTCCAAGATTCTCACGGAGGGTTATGAACATGACCTTCCCCAAGGGCATAGTGAGAATATCCGCGACCTGCTCATCAGGCCTTTATATGATCGAGCCTTACGGCGCTCGCTGTACCATAGGCGTTATAGCAGCATCGTAAACACATACACCCGAAATGAATTTAGAGCTTTGACCAGGGCATAAGCTTGCTTCTCCAGGATATCATATTTCAGGTCTACATCTCCCAGGACTTGGTTGAAGAACGCAATGGGCTACTCATGCCCTTCAGAATTTTTCTGTAAGAGTACTGCAGCTATAGTGTGAGGAGAGGCGAAAGAGAAAATTATGAACAACTTCCCATAATTTGGACTGACCAGCACTGGAGCTTCTGCAAAGGCATGTTTGATCCTGTTGAAGGAGTCCTTGGATTCAGGGGTCCATCTAACTTCACTGTTCTTTTTCAACATCCCAGTGATGTTTCAGACAATCTCGGCATAGTTGGGAATGAACCTTGTGAGGAAATTTATTCTTCCCATGAACACCTATACCTCCTTTTAGTTTCTTGGTAGGGGAATGCCATCTATCACCTCCACCTGCTTCGGGTCGATCTTCACTCCCTTCTTAGTTACTTTGTGCCCCAAAAACTTTCCTTCCTCCAAGGAAAACATGGATTTTGAGGATTCAGAGATAGGCCATACCTGCGACATTTTTCAAAGGTTCGTCGGAGGTGCTCTATGTGTTCAGCGTCACTCTTTGTAAAGACGACGATGTCATCCAGGTAAATCGCCACAAACCTTTCTTGCTCTCCTATGAAGGCAATGTCCATCGCACATTGGAATGTAGCACCGACATTTATCAGGCCAAAGGGAATTTGGGCATACATGAAGGTCCCCCAAGATGTATGCCATCTTCTTCTGGTCTTTGGAGAGCACTGCCACCTGATTATATCCCGAGAAGCCATCCATCATGGACATGTGGGAGGATCCCGCCACCTTTTGAAGGATGTGGTCCATCTTTGGGAGGGGATAGTTATCCTTGAGTGAGGCTCTGTTCAGATTGCGAAAATCCACGCAGAGTCTGATGTCACCATTCTTCTTTCTTACTAGCACCAGGTTCACCACCCATTTGGAGTATCTTAAAGGGACAATGATCTTGGCTTGCAACAACTTTTTTATTTCCTTCTCAATAGCTGGGAGGAGAAGGGGGTTGATCTGTCTCAATTTATGCTTATGAGGCTTCACGTCTTCCTTTAGAGGTATCTTGTGCTCTATAATGTCTACGTCAAAAGTCTTCAGATCCTGGTATGACCAGGAGAAGACGTCTTTATATGATTGGAACAGACTGAGATTCTGACCTTGGTATTCTTCAGGAACGCCTTTTGACAGCTTCACCATCTTCAGATCTTCTTCTGTCCCAACATTCACATCCCTGACAGGATCATCGAGGGTCATTTTGGTGGGGTTTACTGGGATGTAATTTTTGTCAAACAATCTCTTCAATGGAATAAGCCCCCTAGGTATGAAATTCCCTTTTAATTGCAGAACACGATGTCTAGCCAGTGTCTCTTCCCACCTGGTTTTTGATTCTTCGTTGTCATCCTCAGAGACTGAATCGATCACCATATTTTAAAATTCGCCTAGCGTTTCCATGAAACGCTGGACCTGCTCTTCATCTTCAAGGACTTGCCAATGCTTTATGTTATCCGGAATGGAAGGGCGGTATCACACTTCAACCTCATATCTGAGCAAAGGATTCTTCGAGGGGCGGAAATTACTAGCAGCCACAGCTAGGGAGTCTTCCATTCTATTTATATCCCTTGGCATGAAATCAATATTAAATGCAGAAAACAAGTTCTCAACTAAATCCCATACCTCGTTCCTGTAGGCTCTGAGCCGCGGGTGTTTAGTTTGGCATTGGCTCCTGACTTGTCTCACTACAAGCTCTGAATCTCCAAAGACCTTGAGGTTTTGTATGTTCATATTCCGCGCTGTATGCAACACCAATAACAAGGCTTCATATTCAGCCACATTATTTGTGGCTTCGAATTCTAGCTTAAAGGAGAGGGGAACCAAGCATTCTTCCGGTGATATCAAGAGTACCCCGGCCCCATTCCCTTCTCGTGAATTAGCCCCATCAAACTGCAAGGTCCATATCTTTTTTTCCTCTCTACTCATAGGATTCTTTTGTATTATAGGATAAATCTCTGTTTCTTGCAGGAAACCTTCGTCCTCCTCAAGCATAAGATGAGAGAATTCACCCTCCTTACCATATACCGAAGAATTTGTGGAACCATTGGCTTTGGTGACCATCTTCATGAATCTGGATTCACTGTATAACCTTCTTTCCTCCCCACTGAATAATGGAATAGTGGCATAAGTGAGGTCTAGTTTTATAGACCCTCCAATCTTGGATCCTCAGGATCTGGACAACAACATTCCAAACCGAGCTGGGATATTAGCTCCAACGATGTCCATCACTACACTTTTGGCCAAAATCTGGGCCAAGTTTACTGTTTGGTCTCAATCTAGTCTCCTAAATTGAGCTCATTTAATTGTCAACCAGGGTTGGTAAACTGCTGAAGTGAAGTGTACTGTATGTACCTAGGTGTTTGTTTCTTAATGTGTTGTGTGTAATGTTTTGTGATGTTTTTGGTCTTTTGTGATGATTTATGATGTTTTTGATCTTTTGGTGGTTTTAACTTTTATGTTCACAAGGAAAATGACTAGAAAGCTAATGGAAAGAAGCTAATGATTAAAAACAGAGTAAAGCCTAATTGGTTGATGACAAATGACAAATGCAATTGCAGATATTGAAACAGAATCAAATCCAAACTATGACTGAGCAAAAACAAAGCTTGATAATGACTTTTAAGCAAATGATTCAAAACATAAACTCAACTTGTCAAATTCTTTCATCAAAGGTGTTTTGAGAGAGAGCTTGAGACATGGTCAGCTAAGCATGCAAATTCTCCTAACTAAACAGTTAAACAACTAACTTATAATGATGCAACATGTTATCCATGATTAGAGTTTTGTTGAAGCATATTTGGAGTAAAACATTGATACCATCATAAGATCCTCTACTCTAAGGCTAGTTCCTAACTCTATTTTGCAACTTAGTTTGATAGCACTACACTTCACTCAAAGGTTATAGATTTTTAAAATAGTCTTTTGAGGAGATGTTTGTTTGTGAGATGATAAGGAAGTTGCAGAAGTACTTCAGGCCTTAAAATGATATTGTCTTTTGTTCATATGGTTATGAATCAATTGTAGATTTTAGAACAAGAAGAGGTTTGTAAATAATGAAGGTTGTTTTGTTAAGCTTAACAACTGAAGTAATCTAATATGCAGTGAATGACAACCGAATGTGGAGTGCAAATGCAATGAGTTAAGCTAAAACTGAACTTAAGATGTCACTAGTCTAAAACAGTGCTGAACTACCAAGTCATTATCAAACTTAAAACAAAATAACTGAACATGAGTTAAGTGCAATTAAACTCCGGAGTATCCTAACTAGGCTACCATGCATTATTCTATGGAATTATACAGTCTGTTTGTCCATCACGATTGGTATTTTGGAAGAGTTTCTTAGAACAATCCTAACTGTACAATTCAGTGCAAATGCAAACATAAAGACTGAAAGCAATGAAAAACTAAGATATCATAGCTATCTCCTACCCATCATTATGATATTTTGGAAAAGCATTTTAAGAGAAAGAATAGCTATGATGCTTAGTGAAAACACACAACTGAAACATTCAAGATCACAATCATGCTTAAGACATTATAAGGATTTTTTGGAAGAGTTTCTTCTTTTGGAAGAGTGCTTAGCATAAGTATAACTGTGATGGTGAACAAAAGAGATTACAATTAAATCCTACAATACTATAGCCATTTCCCATTCATGATCATAATCTTTTGGAAGAGTTTTTAGAACGAGTATAACTATAGTAGCTAATGAAAACAACTACGAATTCAACTTCAAAAACGTAAAGGCAGCTAAGATACTTATCTAAATTGCGCAAATAAATCCGTGCAAGAGGCAGGGGCCCTCTACCACCAGACGGAATCTAACTCCAAATCAAATCAACGCTTTCAAAACAATATTGTCTGCTTCATTAAAGGTGAAATAACTTGAACAGAGCAATCTGCGTCTTCAGAAATGTAGCACAGAATCTAAGCAAAATCTGGAAACAAAATCTAGCCTAGCTCTTGGTTTCCCAAGTGTTTTTATAACAAATTTACATAACAAGACTTGCAACAATTCCAGGATCATTGTCTTTCCTTATCGAAATCACATTAGGACTCTTGAAGTGGCCGCGTAAAAAGGAAAAGGACATCTGGACTAAGACAGTCCTATTAGAAGTCTGCCTTCTTAAATGTGTTCCCACGTACCAAAACCATATCCAGAATTCGGTTTTTCCTTCATGGTGAGCAAAGAACAATGTAGACATGACGTGGAATATACCCATATGCGGTTTTTCTTGAGAGGCCACCTGGAACATACCCAAACGTGAAGACAGCTGCAGAATTTCCGGTTAGCTACGGAATGTCTGCATTCTGCAGCTAGTTCCGGTCAAAATGCATTACAATGGCAAAAATCACAAAACTTAGCAAGTCAGTCATGTTAATCATTCTAAAAGTAATTTTAACTAAATTCATTGATCAATTGGGTCTAGGATAACAATGGACAAAGGAAAATGAGGTAAAGTAAGATGAAAGAAAACACAATCTTGAGGCTCAACATACCCCCACTGCTAACTTCTTGCATGTCCTCATGCAACTTATCCTATAAACTCAGAGGCTTCTGCAAGAACATCTAATCCTCTTCTTCTCCTTTGCCTGCAAGCTAGAGATCTTCTGGGTTTTCTGATGACAAGTTTGAACCTTAAGTTGATAAGTGCCCTGATTAACTTCTTGTTCCTCTTTTTCAACTTTTCATTAGCCTTTTCCACTTTGTCTATATGTAGGGATAAGGTTGAGTTCATATTAGTTTTGAGCTTGACTTGTTCCTTCAAAATTTCATTCTCATTTTTTATGTGTCTATTAAGTATTTCCAGCTCATACCTATCCCTTCTTAACACATCTATTTCAGATAGTGGAGGACTAGGGGTTCTCTCTCTACTCTCTGAAGCTTTCCTTTCCAAAGTTTCAACATAGTCATAGACTTCTTGCTGAGCAAGGTCAATTTCAGGGGTTCCTTCATTAAAATCCTCTTCAACATCTTCTTCAATAGATGTTTCCTCATCTTCTATATTTATCACCCCTGTTTGTTTGATTTGAGTTTTCCTTAGTTTCCCCTTTAGTCTATGGCTTCTTCTTGGCTAGGAAGATCCCTCTCCTTTCTCTGTGGCAGATTTCCTAATTACCTTCTCTTTCTTAAGTTGTCTCTTGATTTGAGTCAACTTCTCTGAGATGATTTCCTCACTACTTTCCTGGACTGTTTTGTCAATTTCAATTTTTGAAGCTCTCCATTTTCTGCTTCTCCTTGTAGGCTGTTGTTCATGTGAGGGCTCTTTTGGCTCTTCAAAATGATTTCTTATCAAGAAATTGTCCCAAGTATCATTTGTTTTGGCTAAATGGTGTTCAATCAAAATTTTAACCAAGCCATGATGATATAGAGTTGTCTCTAAAAATTGAACCCTTCTTTGAACACAAGAAGCCATATTTTTCAAAATTTGAAGCAAGAAATAGGGTAGGTTTAAGTCTTCCCCCAGGAAATGCATTATCAGTCTAATGTGGTAAACATAAAATGTGCCATATCTACCCTCACATGTAATAAATTTTTGCAGAATAAGCAGCATGTTTCTCCATTTATTTTTCAAGGCAGAACTTGAAATTCCTTTCTTAAACACAGTGATATCCATACCTGGTGATTTTAGAATTTGCTTCCAGGATTCATTATGGAATTCTCTGTTTTTGAACCATCTCTCTCCATTTCTAAGCAATCCCGTAGCTTCTGCAATGAAAAATTCAGTGACAGTGAATTTAACATCCCCCACTTCAACCTCAGCTCCTTGAAATGATATTGCAAATATTTTAATGACTTCCTTGTGGAAGCCATTAAACTTCTCAAGAAATTGTAGCCATCCTATCTGTTGCAACATTTCTTTACATTGAGGGTAGCCTTCTAGGTATTTTATACCCACTGGTTCAGTTCTTACAATGAAACCCATAATTGCTTCTTCAATGTTCAGATTAATACTCTTTCTATCCACTGAAACAATAACTTTCACCTTCGAATCGAAAAGGCTTCAAACTTCGGACTAATATACCTCTGCGTTATAATGACAATGGCTTCAAACTTCGGACTGACATGCCTTTGGTTGACAGTGACAACAGCTTCAAACTTCAGGTTGATATGCCTCTGGTTGACAATGAAAACAACTTCAAACTTCGGACTAATATGTCTTTGGTTGACAATGAAATTTTGGACTGATATGCCTCTGGTTGACAGTGACAACAGCTTCAAATTCTATTCTGATATACCTCTGTCTCTCGGTGGCAAATGGCTTCAAATTCTTCACTGTTATACCTCTGTCTCCCGGTGACAAATGACTTCAAATTCCACACTGCTATACCTCTGCGTTTACAGTGATAATGCTCACTCTCTGCCCACGATGATAGTGCTTTGATATTCAAACTGATATACCCTTTTGTTCTGCTCACGGTGATAAGAATATCTCTGTTTGCGGAATGCAGTGCTGGCTACAGAATGGAGTGATGGAAGTAGTTACGGAATGAGTAAGTGGAGTGAGGTGGAGGAAATGAATTAATGATTGAAAAGACGGCGGAGATTTTTACAACGGAAAAGAGAATCATCATTGAATGATTTGGTTGGGTGACGTGAAGAATTCAAACACTTCAGCCATTTTAACCGCTTAAATGATGTCGGGTATGGAATTTGAAATGAGAGATTTTAATCCAAAGTTTGTGGAGGGTATTTTGGTCATGATCAATAAAAATAATTAAAATAACCTTTTCGAATGATTCATAACTAAAACTATGCTAAACTTTATGAAATGCCATTATAATCTAAACTTGTTACCTCTGCTTTTCATTTGATTTTTGTAGTCTTTGTCTTCTTTGTTCACCTTTGGAAGAGTCTTCATAATTCTTCTTGATTCTTCTTATTCATGGATACACTGGATCATTTTGTTGCATTTCTAATGTCTGCTGACTAATGCCTTCAGGATTTGTAGCTGCGGAATGACTGTCTGGCTGCGGAAAGTCTGATCAGCTGCAGAATGTCTGTTAAGCTGCAGAATGTACCTGTAGAGCATTTTAATCATGGAATGGAGTGTTTTTGGAGTATAAGTGAAATGTTATATGGCATGAATGAAGATGGATGATGCGACATGATATGTATGAAATGGATGATGAAATGGAATGGATTCAGTTTATGAAATGGAGTGGAAGAACATAAGAACTGCCCTGCAATCCATGACATTTGTTATTCATTTGCAGTAAGACATCAGACTTTAAATTTTGACATGAAAATGAGATGGATGGAGTATGGAATGAGATGAATGAAATATGGAATGAAGTAGAATATGAATGAATGAATGAAATGGAGTATGAATGGATAAGTGGATGGAATTAAATGAAATGAGATGGATCATAAGCACTATGGATCTGAACTTATGATTTTGTAATAGTTGCTTGTAAAAACAAAATGGAAAAGTTAGAGTGTCAGAGAGACTCTGATTTTCACCCTATCTTTTCTGTATAAACATGCCAATCAATGATTGGTTTTCATGTTTATACCTTTATTTTATTTTATTTTTTATTTTTTTAAAACAATGCTTCAGAAAATTCAATCAAGTTGATGAAGAAGAAAGATTCTTCTTCATTAACTTCACATCGCTGCTTTCTTGGAACTTCTAGACAAATTCTTCTCTTGAGAGTGGTTTGTGATACATCTTCAATCTATGACCATTTACAAGAAAAGTGACCTCTTCTTCATCTATAGTTCTGATTTTTACTGCTCCATTATAAAAAAATTCAACAATTTCATGTGGCCCAAGCCAATGTGTCTGAAATTTACCTTGAAAATCCTTGAATTTTGAATCAAACAAGAGAGCCCAATCACCTTCTTTGAATTTCTTCTCTTTGATGTACTTGTCATGCCATCTAGCTCTTTGCTGTTGAACTAAACTTGTTTTCTGAACTGCATCTTGTCTGATCTCATCCAATTCATTAATTTGCTCCAGTCTATGCTTTTGTGCCTCCGTCAAATCAAGTCCTAGCTGAACTGCCATTTTGAAGGTTTGAATTTGGAACTCTATGGGAAACAAAACTTGCTTTCCATAAACAAGCTCATAAGGAGTATGGCCTGTTGTGTTTCTCCATGTAGTTCTATAGGCCCACAAGGCTTCAGGAATCCTATCCACCCAATCTTTTCTATGTAAATGGACAGTCTTTGTTAGGATTCCTTCAATAAATTTATTAGTAGACTCCACTTGACCATTTGCTTGTGGATGATAGGGAGGAGATTTTCTATGCCTGATTTTGTACCTCTCCATCATTTGCTCCACTAGCCTTGATGTAAATTGAGCTCCTTGATCTGTAACAATTTCCCTTGGGACACCAAAACGAGTAAAAACATCCTCAAAAAGAAAAGTAACTACAGATGCTTCATTAGCAACAAGTAATGGCTTAGCTTCTACCCATTTAGTAACATAATCAGTGCAAACTAATATATATTTCTTTTGTCTTGATGGAGGACTAATAGGTCCTACAAAATCCAAAGCCCATTTTTCAAAAGGTTCAATATGTACTTGAGGTTGTAATGGCATCTCACCTGAAGGAGAAGGTTTCCCTACCCTTTGGCAACTGTCACACCTTTTGACATACTCTTTAGCATCTTTAAATAAGGATGGCCAATAATATCCTAAATTAAGGATCTTATAGGCTGTCCTCTTATCTGCAAAGTGTCCGCCACAAGGTTCATCATGACATGCCTTGAGAATCTCAGGCATCTCATCTTCACGAACACACCTTCTAATGATCAAAGCTGGACCTGTCTTGTACAACTCATTAGCAACCCATGAATATTTTGCATTATCACAAATGATTTTTCTTTTATCCCTTGCATTCATAATTGAAGGAAATTTTCCTGAAACTAAATAATTAGCAATATCAGCAAACCATGGAGTTTGAGTGGAGATTGCAAAAAGATATTCATCAGGAAATTGATCTTCAACCGGAGTGTCATCTTTGATATTTTGGAGTCTAGATAGGAAATCAGCTACTGTGTTTTGTTTTCTAGGCCTATCTAGAATGGTGATGTTGAATTCTTGTAAGAGCAATAACCATCTTATAACTCTGCCATTAGTGATTGATTTGTTCATTAAATATATAATTGCAGAATGATCAGTGTGAACAAAAGTTTCATAGCTTGTTATATAGTGTCTAAATTTGTTTATGGCATGAACAACGGCTAAAAACTCTTTTTCAGTTACAGTATAGTTTAACTCTGCAGGAGTCAAATTTTTACTGGTATAATAGATGGCATAGGGAATCAAGTCTTTCTGCCCCAATACTGCTCCTAGAGTTGTATCGGAGGCATCTGTGGAGATATGAAAAGGTAACTTCCAGTTAGGTCCCCTTAATATAGGTGCTTCAGAAATTTTGGTTTTCAGGGTTTCAAAAGCTAACTGGCAATCATAAGTCCATTTGAATTCACAATCTTTGGTGAGTAATTTGAAGAGTGGAGATGCTATTTTGGTGAAGTTTTCTATAAATCTCCGATAATATCCTGTAAATCCTAGAAAACTTCTAACATCTCTTTGACAACTAGGAACGGATAAGTTAGATATGACTTCAACTTTAGACTCATCAACTCTAATCCCATCCCCTTAAATGTGGTGCCCTAAAACAATACCTTCAGTAAACATCATAAAAAAAATTTCATGACTAAGTGAAAGGTTTGATTCTTGACATCTTTTTAAAACTTTTTCCAAGTTGTCTAAAGCTTCTTCAAATGAGTTTCCATAAATTGTGAAATCATCCATGTACACCTCTACACAATCATGTATTAGATCTGAAAAAATTCCTAATACTGCCCTTTGGAATGTTGCAGGTGCATTGCATAATCCAAATGGCAATACTCGGTAAGCATAGGTACCCCAAGGACAGGTAAATGTGGTTTTGTCTTGATCTTCAAGTGCTACTTGAATTTGATTGTAACCACTAAACCCATCTAAGAATGAAAAGTACTTTTTGTCAGCTAATGTATCTAATACTTGATCTATGAAAGGTAAGGGAAAATGGTCTTTAAGAGTAGCTTTATTTAGTTCTCGGTAGTCAACACATACCCTCCATTTTCCATTTTTCTTTGGCACAATTACCAAAGGAGAAACCCACTGACTATCTGAAATAGGATAGATGAAATTAACATTTAACAATTTTTGCAATTCTTCTTTAACAATTTCCCTAAGATTTGGATTCATCCGTCTTTGAGGTTGTCTGATTGGTTTGCAATTTTCTTCTATATAGATGTGATGAGTGCAAGTATTGGGACTTATCCCTTTCATGTCAGTGTATTCCCATGCATATGCAGAAGAATGTCTCTGTAATACTTTGACTAACTCTTCTTGTTGAGATTTTTCTAGGTTCTTGTTTATGTTCAAAGTTTTACCTGGAAAAATCTCTCTTATAAAGCTACCAAATTTGTCCATAGAATGAAGAGACATATGTCTTGATGACAAAAACTCAATATTGGATCCCTCTTGAAATGATTCATGTTTGTGTTCTGGAGAGGATTCAAAGTTTTCTAAAGTATTCAGAATTTGATTATCTTCACTAATTTCAGAAATTGTGAAGAAAGGTTGTAAATCTTCCTCATCCTCTATCCATTGAGTGTCATCTAGATTTGTAATTGTCCTAGCTGGAGGATATAAAGTGAACTTCTTAGTTGAACTACCATCAGAGATATACATATCACTGGATCTACAACTAATAAAAGCATCAGCTGTAGCCAACCAAGGTCTTCCTAATATAAAAGGATGGCCTCCTAGATTATTCTTAGGAGTTAGGATCATGAAATCCACAGGGTACTCCCAAGAATCTAGGGACACTGGAATGTCTTCTATTACCCCATCTGGTTTGATCACAGATCTATCCGCTAATTGTAATAGTGTGGGTGTAAAGAGAAGATTAGGAAGTTTCAGTTTGTCCATGATTTGTCTACTCATGATATTTATTGCTGCTCCTAAATCAATGAGTGTGTTTTGAATTTCAATTCCATTGATGTGAATTTTGACAACTGGATTTCCCGGGTCAAGATACTTTGGAATAGAAATCTTGCCCATCATAATGTCTGCTATTTGTCCTGCCAGTTGAATTTTCTTTGTTTCTCTTATTCTTTTTCTTGTTTTCTTCATGCTCAATTCCTTTATTGTTTTGGCTAAAATTGGAATTTCCTTGATGGCTTGTAATAATGGAATTTTAATGCAAACATTTCTCAGCTCATCTAGGAAATCATAATTAGGCACCATGATTTGTTTTTCTACACCTCTATCAATTTGTAATCTTTCTGGAAAGGGAGGTATAGAAGTAGATGTGGATGGTTGCTCTAATACAGGAGTTGAATTTATTGGATATTTTTGCTTTAATTTTTCAGTGTTTGGGTCTTGAAAGGATGTGTCTTCCTCAAGAATTTTATTCACCCGTAGAGAGTCTTCCTCAGAATTATCTTGTTCTTGTATGATCACAAAAGGCTTCCTCTTTTCAAATATTCTTCCAAACCTAAGTTGAACTTCACTAAGGTCTAAAGGAGTAATTAAATAAGTTGGAAACTGTTGGCCTTCTATCATTTATGTGTTCTGAAGATTTTTATTATTGGGGTTTGGTATGGGTTGAGCAGGCAATTGATTTGATTTTTGAGGAAATGGTAATGGGAGTGGTTGATTTTGATGTGGTTGGTTCTGATGATGTTGTTGAGGACTTTGTTGAAAATTTTGTTGAAGATTTTGAGGAAAATTTTGTTGAGGATTTTGAGGATAAAAATGTGGGCATGGTGGATAGGATGGTGGATACTGATAGTATGGAGAGTATCTTCCATAGGGACTTTGTGTTCCTTGTGCCCAAGATTGAGATTGATTTTGAAATTGGGGTCAAGGTTGCTGCCAAGAATTCCAAGGTGGAGGTTGATTATACATTTGATCATGGAATCCTTGTGTTTGAGGTCCTTGCCAAGGTCTTCTAGATACAAAATTGAGAGACTCTGTGGAATCTGTAGGAGTTTCCTCCTGAAAGACAGCTTTGAGACCAGGAAGAGAAGGACAATTCTTGGTCTCATGTTTTTCAAAACAAATGACACAGGTTTCTACAACTTTTACATCCAAAGGACACTCTCTCAAGGCATGTTTCTTTCTACATTTGGGACAAAAGATTGCCAAGGCATCAGATTCAGCCTTTTGCTTGTTTTGTATCTTGAGGGTGTCTATTTGTTCACTAAGACTTCCTAAGATGTCAGATTTAAAATCATCAAGCATGTGTCCTATTTCTGATCTACTTACTGTCCCAGAAGCAGATTTACTTGCTCTTGCAAGAGCAGGATCTCTTGGACCTTTGACAGTTTTGGATTTCCCTCTGGAAAGGTTGATACATAACTCGGATATTTCAGGTAATGTGAGTTGTGATATATCCCCTTTTCCCATCATGTTAAGGATATCCAACCATTCATCCCTAATTTTTTTCAACAAAAGAGCTTTTAAAGTGTCTTGATCTAGGTTTTCCATTTTTGCCCTTTTTATGTTGTAATTAAATCTTTCCAACAAATCTTCCAAATTTTCATCTTCTTTTTGTAACATCTTGAACACTTCTTCCTTATGATTAACCGGCATACAATAATCCAAATACCTCTCTAGAAATGCTTGTTTCATGTCTTCCCATGTTCTAATAGAACTGCTGATCAGACTCATGAACCACTTCAATGCTGCTCCTTTCAAAGTTGAAGGAAATAATTTCAGTTTTTGAGCATCTTGTAAGTAGTCATAAGTTCTACATAGCACTTCAAATTCAAATAAGAAGGTTTCAGGATCTTCAGTTTTAAGTCCATAGAAGTTTGGAAGGACAAAGGGTGAAATGTTTTTCATGGTTGTATTCGTTTCTTCATCAATTATAGAGAACCCAAAAGAGCTTCCTATTCTACCTCTTCCTCCATCTGCACCTCTACCTCCTTCTCCTCTACCTCCTCCTCCTCTACCTCTACCTCTACCTCCAAATAGTGTGTTTTCTCCATTAAAAACTCCTCCTCCTTCTTCTGCCATGGTTGACTCTCCTGTGGAAGTGGAAAGGTTTGTGTCCCTAACAGGAGTTTTTAGATCTTCTTCTATGGCAGGTTCAGTGGATGAAGTGGAAGGTTTCTCTAATGGAATAGTTGACCTTAGATCTTCTAGAAGTCCAGGATCAGGAGAGGATAGAATATGGGTATGAGTTGAAGGTGTACTAGCTCTGGATCTAGATGAAACAAGTGGTGTTCTAGAAATAAAACTTCTGCCTCTGCTGCTTATGAATCTTCCCCTTGAATCTCTCTCCCTATGCATATAATTATTTTTGGATACTACGAAACAAAGGTTACCTAGTTTTCACTTCCCCGGCAACGGCGCCAGAATGTTTGGTCTCAATCTAGTCTCCTAAATTGAGCTCATTTAATTGTCAACCAGGGTTGGTAAACTGCTGAAGTGAAGTGTACTGTATGTACCTAGGTGTTTGTTTCTTAATGTGTTGTGTGTAGTGTTTTGTGATGTTTTTGGTCTTTTGTGATGATTTATGATGTTTTTGATCTTTTGGTGGTTTTATGTTCACAATGAAAATGACTAGAAAGCTAATGGAAAGAAGCTAATGATTAAAAACAGAGTAAAGCCTAATTGGTTGATGACAAATGACAAATGCAATTGCAGATATTGAAACAGAATCAAATCCAAACTATGACTGAGCAAAAACAAAGCTTGATAATGAATTTTAAGCAAATGATTCAAAACATAAACTCAACTTGTCAAATTCTTTCATCAAAGGTATTTTGAGAGAGAGCTTGAGACATGGTCAGCTAAGCATGCAAATTCTCCTAACTAAACAGTTAAAAAACTAACTTATAATGATGCAACATGTTATCCATGATTAGAGATTTGTTGAAGCATATTTGGAGTAAAACATTGATACCATCATAAGATCTCTACTTTAAGACTAGTTCCTAACTCTATTCTGCAACTTAATTTGATAACACTACACTTCACTCAAAGGTTATAGATTTTTAAAATAGTCTTTTGAGGAAATGTTTGTTTGTGAGATGATAAGGAAGTTGCAGAAGTACTTCAGGCCTTAAAATGATATTGTCTTTTGTTCATATGGTTATGAATCAATTATAGATTTTAGAACAAGAAGAGGTTTGTAAATAATGAAGGTTGTTTTGTTAAGTTTAACAACTGAAGTAATCTAATATGCAGTGAATGACAACTGAATGTGGAGTGCAAATGCAATGAGTTAAGCTAAAACTAAACTTAAGATGTCACTAGTCTAAAACAGTGCTGAACTACCAAGTCATTATCAAACTTAAAACAAAATAACTGAACATGAGTTAAGTGCAATTAAACTCCGGAGTATCCTAACTAGGCTACCATGCATTATTCTATGGAATTATATAGTCTGTTTGTCCATCATGATTGGTATTTTGGAAGAGTTTCTTAGAACAATCCTAACTGTACAATTCAGTGCAAATGCAAACATAAAGACTGAAAGTAATGAAAAACTAAGATATCATAGCTATCTCCTACCCATCATTATGATATTTTGGAAAAGCATTTTAAGAGCAAGAACAACTATGATACTTAGTGAAAACACACAACTGAAACGTTCAAGATCACAATCATGCTTAAGACATTATAAGGATTTTTTGGAAGAGTTTCTTCTTTTGGAAGAGTGCTTAGCATAAGTATAACTATGATGGTGAACAAAAGAGATTACAATTAAATCCTACAATACTATAGCCATTTCCCATTCATTATCATAATCTTTTGGAAGAGCTTCTTCTTTTGGAAGAGTTTTTAGAACGAGTATAACTATAGTAGCTAATGAAAACAACTACGAATTCAACTTCAAAAACGTAAAGGCAGCTAAGATACTTATCTAAATTGTGCAAATAAATCCGTGCAGGAGGCAGGGGCCCTCTACCACCAGACGGAATCTAACTCCAAATCAAATCAACGCTTTCAAAACAATATTGTCTGCTTCATTAAAGGTGAAATAACTTGAACAGAGCAATTTGCGTCTTCAGAAATGTAGCACAGAATCTAAGCAAAATCTGGAAACAAAATCTAGCCTAGCTCTCGGTTTCCCAAGTGTTTTTATAACAAATTTACATAACAAGACTTGCAACAATTCCAGGATCATTGTCTTTCCTTATCGAAATCACATTAGGACTCTTGAAGTGGCTGCGTAAAAATAAAAAGGACATCTGGACTAAGACAGTCCTATTAGAAGTCTGCCTTCTTAAATGTGTTCCCACGTACCAAAACCATATCCAGAATTCGTTTCTTCCTTCATGGTGAGCAACGAACAATGTAGACATGACGTGGAATATGCCCATATGCGGTTTTTCTTGAGAAGCCACCTGGAACATACCCAAACGTGAAGACAGCTGCAGAATTGCCGGTTAGCTACGGAATGTCTACATTCTGCAGCTAGTTCCAGTCAAAATGCATTACAATGGAAAAAATCACAAAACTTAGCAAGTCAGTCATGTTAATCATTCTAAAAGTAATTTTAACTAAATTCATTGATCAATTGGGTCTAGGATAACAATGGACAAAGGAAAATGAGGTAAAGTAAGATGAAAGAAAGCACAATCTTGAGGCTCAACATTTACTACCAGATATTTTATCATGCCCAAGCATTTTACCCTCTTTGAATAAAAAAAATACAGATCTTTATAAGGTCTGGTAATCTGCAACCCCAACTGCTCCATGACAGACAATGGCAATAGATTATGTGAAGCCTCGAAATCTAGCATGCAGTTGTGCAGTAATAGGTCATGTATAACTAGAGACACATAGAATGGAGGAGTGGCTGAGTCCAACTCTTCTACATGAGGGCCAAAGACTACCATGGGTATTTCCTCTTGGAGATTGAGGCTGTCAGGGAGAGGGCCTATGCTATGGGGCAACATGAATTGAGACACTTGGGCTTTGTATGGAGGTTGCTTTAGGAGCTCGATCAAGGGAACCGAGATCTTGACCTTCTTTAGTTCTTTCTGGAGGTTAAAGGTCGAAGCTTTTTCTGCAATGACTTCTTTGGATTGCTCTTTAGGGTGATTAGGCAGGTTGAAGTCTACAGGAGATGACTTCTTGTTGGCAGGAGGATCAAAACTTTTCTTTGTGGAAGTGGACGCAGTGGCTTTATGATGTGCAGACTCTTCTAAAGGCGTTTTCCCCTTACTGGCAGAACTAGAAGGGGTGTGTTCTCTTGGTATTGACTCTTTGTTTTGTTCTTGCACTCGAGTTCTCTTTCTAGAGGACCTGAGGTCACACTTCTTATGGAGCTAAGCTTGCATAAATTCCACAAACTACCTGCAGTAATTATAAATATCTTGATCGTCTGGGGGACTTCCTTTTCTTCTAGCTCTTCTTGCAGGGTGAGTTCACCTTCTTCATCTTCTGAATAAGCGAGGAATTGATCTTCTTGACTGTCAGATATTTACTCGGATTGTCCCTCCATTTCCCCTTCTAAATATAGAGGAGTTTGGATGTGATCTTGCTGCTCCTTCCTTTCCCACTGTAACAACTGTAGAGGGGGCTTTCGGTGTTGGGGATTAAACCCATGGTTTGGAATCATTTGGTTAGGACGAGGAGAGGGATTCTTAGCCTCCAATTCAAGCTTCAACAACTTATTCGAGAGGTTCTTGATCAGCTTATTCATCTCTTCAATTCTATACTTCGAGGATTCCCTTTCTTGATTAGAGGTAGAAGCCTTCTCCCTACCCCTTCTCATGGCCTCATGCTCTATCCTCCCTTTGAATTTACTTGTAGAAGCAAAGTTTGCTTCTACCTCCAGTGCATAAGTCTGGATCTGATCTAGGGATGTAGACTTTCTTTCCCTTAGGGTGAAACCAAATTCTGGTTCAAAAGCTCTTGCGAAAACTGTTAGCCACCTATAAATTCTGATATACCTAAGTGGTGGCTAAATTTGTGTTCAAGCCTTCAAGAGATATATTTCCTTTGAAAATCCATCATCTTTGAAGCCTTATGATGATTCTTTGTCCTTTGAATTAATCTTCACTGCTATTTCGCTATAAGCCCTCAAGAACCTGCTCATTACCAAGAGAAAACTGCTCATAATGCTCCATTTCCCACCATTTACCTCTCCATTTCACTCCCACAAAATCTCCATTTTTCATCCTTGTTTCCTTCAAAAGATCCCACAAAACCCATCCATTTCACCTCTAAATCACCTTAACCCTTTTTTAAACCTTACATCATCCCTTTATTTGGTTTAAAAATCATTTTTCTAGCCTATTGAAACCCTCATTTGGCCTTAAAATCCCTATTTTTGGCCCAAAAACAAGTCTTCTGCTCTATAAAGGTATTAAGCCCCCGAGGGCTTAAGTCACCTGCTATCCCCGATTCTTTCCCCTCCATGGGACCACACCCGAGCGCTTTTCCCTAAACCCTCCTCTCCTCATATTTCTTCGCGAATGCACCTTTTCCTTTACAATTTTTTCACCCGACGTTTATTCCCCGATTGCAATCTCCACCGTTGATCTAACAGAGATCAATGGCCATCGGACTTTTCCCACTTCCGCCTCGTCCTTCGATCTCGACCGTTCATCCAAAGAATTCAATGGTCGGGACTTAACCTAATAGCCCAACACCTCTCCGCCCCGCGACACACTTGCTGACCTAACCGGGCCCCACCATTTGTTCCGCCCACGCACCTTATCCTCCATCGCGCTCTCCCACAAATGTTCGACCTCCTGACAAATATCTAACGGCCGATGCGCGATATCGCGTAATTTTTGAGCCTTCCCCGCAGTCCGCTACTTCGGCGCGATATGGGCGGTTTTCATTTTCCATGTGTCAATCACTGAATGGAATCGCGTTCCAAAAGGCAATACCGCCTCCCCCCCATTTTACTGCGCGAAAACCATTACCAGTTTTCTGCTATACTACTGCCCTCCGCCAACGTTGCCTTTCGCGTTTAATCCTAGACGTCGATCTTTGAGATCGAACGGTCCACATTACTTCGCGTTTTCATTCATCTACCATTCATATAATCTCCCAAATGACTTCATTAACAAATCTCCACCGTTGATTGTCCTAATCCAACGGTCCATGTTCATCCTCGCACCCAGACCCTCACTGAACCTGGTTAGCTGCTCTGCCAGGGTTTTCATCCCATTTTTCTGCTGCATACGTCTACCTCCTCACTGCTCCTCCACACCCAGAGCCTCCGCAAGCAGTCTGAACCAAGCCCGCAGGCTTTCGTAACAATTTGTCGTGTGTTTGCAGGTTTTTCATGGCCGAATGAAGGATAAATGTTTTACAGTCACACAGGTGACACAAAATCTTAGATGGCAATCTCAGGGCCATGAAACAACATCAAAGGGAACCCAAACTAAGGCGAGGTTGTGTCAATCGATGGATCATGAACCCTCGGTAACCCTCCAGCTTAGCGAAACCCTCCACCTGTACACAGAACACTCAGAAAGATGAGGATCATAGATCCAGTGGCGGATGACAAGGCACAGAAGAGTAATAAAACCTTTGAAGGCATCAGCACAGAAGCAGTTCAAGCAATCAGAAAAGTTAAAACATAAACAGAGCTAAAACAGGTTGAAGTACAAGTGAACAAAGCAGTTATTGGTGCACAAGTTGACTAACATTACCCATCTCCATTGCACAAAAGCCTGCCAAGCAGTTATTACACCAAAGAAACTGCTACAAACTGTCAGAAGTAGTTATTTAGAAGAATGGGAGTCCTCATAGCCCATTCTTTCACTTAACTCACACTAAGGAGACAACAGTACCACTCCAGATGGTTTTTCCTCTCAAGGACACCCTATGGGTGATTTCTGTCATATCAAAATGGTCTCAGTAAGCAACAAGGTTACTAAACCTGTCTAGAATTTAATGTTATGTTTATGACACAAAATGGAGCATTCGAATGCCCTCTCCTATCTCTGATGATCATTAAAACCTTCTTTACCTACTTTTCATCATTTCTCCTATAAAGACTCTTTGAAGTCTTATTGTAAAAAGTTGGCATTTGGTGATTTCTAAAGTAATACATATTGCTGCTTTGAAGAAGCATTGGTGTTCTAAAGGAGTGTGGAAGTCTCTGTTTTTTCTGTTGATGAAGGAGGTTGGACCATTGGATCCCTGAGCCTGGTTTTGGTGAAGTAATCTCTTTTTGTTAATGTTATTCCCGTTTATCACTTTGTTCCATTATGCTTTGACTTACAGTAGAATAAAAAGTTTAGGCAGAGAAATGTATCTTAGAAGCACCTCTGACCTGTTTATCCTTCACTGTTTATATGTTTTCTGCTACTGAACATGACAGGGTAGTCCAATCGCTCTCTTGAATATTCAATATGTTTTATTTCAGAAATGGTTAATTCAGTTGTGCTAAAGACTGTTTAGGCGTTTCCTCTTTCTTTGCCACTGAATATTGTATCTGAAATCTCCCTTTGATTATTAATGCTTGCAGTTTGACTAAGAGGCTTGTTCCAATCATACCCTCTGTTCATTACTGTGATTATTGTGTTAAAGGACCCTATAATTGCAGTCCTAGATGTCTAAGGTGTTCCCTCTTCTTTGAATGCAATTGTATGTCTTTGTTGATTAAGCTCTCAACAGTGAACTTATAGGAGGAAATAGGGCGTTCCCCGAATCCTTTAAGTCATTAAGAGAGTTTAGTCTGCATTTCTCTTTTTCTTTGAGTGTTTATATTGATTAAGTCCAAAACAGTGAGCTTACTGGAGGAAATAGGGCGTTCCCCGAATCCTTTAAGTCATTTGTGAAAGGGTTTAGTTTGCTTTTCACTCTTAGTCCTTAATGTTCATCCCATTTCACCTATATTATTCAACAGATCCTTGATCAAGTTAGATTTTCCCTCTGGTTTCCCTTCCTTCTCAATCAGAACTATTTGGATTTTCACATGACTCCATTGCCCAATGGCTTGTAGATTCCCATGCTCTATCCATACTGATGAAACCTATCTGTCCAACCAAACAAAACAAACAACCCTGCACTTCCTAACTAGCCTAAAATCAACTTCTAAATCTTTCAAGACATATCTTTATAAACATATTGAGAGATCCCTATCTGAGACTAGGAGGGCTAGATCCTAGAGCTCTAAAGATTGGTTCTGATGTTGCCTTGTCTTTTGGTTAGCCAATCTACCAAAACACAGGACCCCAACAAAAACCACCTTAGCAGCTGCTTGTGGAGGCTTTATTTTAGCAGGAAGATTATTATAAAGCTTATTGAGCCTCTTTATAAATTCAGTTACATCCTCATTGTGTCTTTTCTTGAGAGCATTGAACTCTGTAAGAACATATCCGTGGTCCCTCTTCTCTCCCCATTTTAGTGTGAAGGAATTCTCCATTTCTTGCCAAGTGGTGATGACATTATTAGCAAGAGATTTGAACCACTTTCGAGCCTCTCCTTCCAAGGATTGGATGAAAAGCCTCACACCACATCTAGGTGCTCCACATTCACATTCTCAGCAAAGGCGCAGAAGTCTTCAATATGTTTCTGCGTAGAAGTACTATCCTCCCTGGTAAACCGAGGCAAGAGCTTTAGATAATCTTGAGGCATGTCATGCAATACTTGAGGCAAAGCTAATGGAGCATATTTGTTGAGGAGGAAGCCGGGTATAGCCATGAGGGGCGGTGGTGGTAAGTTCTGAGGATGATTTGGCTGTGGTATAACAGGTGTATGTTGAGAAGAGGTTTGGATATTTATCTGTAATGAGCTTTGAAGTGCTGTAACTTCTTTGACTTCTTCGGCCTCTCGAGTAGGATGCAAAGGAGGCAAAGAAATATCAACGGATTCGGCTTCATCTTTTATGTCTGAACTGGCTAAAGCAAAGGCTTCTGGAGGGTACTCAAGTACACGAGATGTGGAGCCAAGACCATAGATATCAACTTTCTGGGAAGAGGAAGGCGAATCTTCTAGAGAAAATGAGGGTAGGTCAACATGGATGGGCTGCTTCTCCCTCCATATTCTCCTTAATATAATCTTTTCAGCATCAGATACAGAAGGGGTTCTCTGCTGAGAAGTATTTGATCGGGTATGAGGTCTCAAGCTGAGAGCTTGGTCTCTGGAACTACGCAGTGAAAAGAAACCCAGCTGGGCAAAGTGAAAACCGACCAAGGGAATGGTAAATCTGCCTGAGGGAAGTGTAAAAAACGAGGATATCTAAAGGATAGTGTTGGCTTGAGTGAAAATATGACTTAGTGTGAATGAAACAAGACATATCGAGTGCAAAAACTGAATAAATTGGAAGAAAACCAAATCGATGAGGAGAGTCGCTCCAACAACGACCATCAATGCAAAAATGAAGAAACCAATGCGACACTTGTGAAAGGCAAACGATAACTTGAAACAACACTTCTACAAGCTAAAGAAAGTTAAAATGCTAGCATGCATGCAAAGAAATATCCAAAACAACACTCACACAAGCCAGACGGCAAAAACCGATAGAGAAAGCGACAAAAAACGATAAATGTGAAACTCACCCGGAAAAGTGATGACAATTACACCAAAGGTTCCTTGATTTCCTCGGGAATGCTAGACCTCCAAGATCAAGTATCCAAATGATCTCTAGGGGTGTTGAGTAAATAGATTTGAGCGAATTAGGGTTTATGACATGCCAAAAATCAAGGAAAAATTGACACTTGGCGAAAGTTTCCAAAAATAGCAAGTGTGTCTCCTTCGGGAAGCTAAAAATATATCCCTATTTTTTAGTGATGCTTTTTCCTTTTTTCAGCTTTTCTGCTTTTTCGGGAAACTGTCATGCACACTGTCGAGAAAGATTGCACAATTATGGGGAACTAGGAAACTTTCCGGCTCAGTCCTACGCAGTTTCTGAGCTCAATGATGGATTGCACAGTTTCTGGGCTCAGTGTCAGGTTGCCATCCATGACTGCGCAGTTTCTAGACTCAAGGCATAACTACTAGTCATGACTGCGCAATTCCAGTCGTCAAGGTCAAGCTTTCCCCCATGGATTGTGCAGTTTCTGGAAGCAAGCCCATAACTGCTACAAGACCAAATTCAGAGGTTATCTTATGACTTAGAAAGATGAGTTAAGTGCAAAAGCTAGTGAACCTAAGTTGCACGAAATGGGGAAACGGAAACGAGTTTTCGAAACGGGGTACCATACGAAATGCGACCTCCCCAAATTTTGGAAACTGGGAAACGCGATATATATATATATTTTAGAATTTAGAACATCTAAGAAATGTTATGTGAAATCGTAAAACATACATGATAAATTATAATTTGTTACATTCAAAGCATAAACTATTACAACACATTTACTCATAAATGACAACAAACACATAATGAAAATAGCAAAATCGGAATATCCAAAACCAACCTTTATTATATCTCAAAATCAGCCTTTATTATATATATGAGGCTGCAAGTACAATAAAGACTATGAGGCTGCAAGTAATATAAAGTCAAAAGACTAATACTCATTATCATAATCCTCATTTAAAATAGCAGCAGAAGCATGCTCAACAGTGGATGGTGTAGCTGAAGAAGATGTTCGGCCAATTCCACTTCTATGATCCTGGTCCTCAATATTCAAGGCAAGAAGAGAGAGATCCAAATCAGGATTTTCTGGATCCACATCCCATTCTTTAGAAGGACCATTTCCATATTTTGGACCCCTACGAGATGCAAGGCGAAGGTTGGAGTGCACATAAACAAGATCCTCGGCCTTTTGTGAGCCCAACCTGTTGCGCTTCACAAAATGAATAAAACCATAGGTGCTCCAATTCCTTTCTGCTGATGAAGAGCTTGCCACTTGCGAAAGGAGGCAAATGGCAAGGTTTTGCAAATGTACACCATTTTCTCCATGACATTTCCACCACCTAGTTGGATTCATGGTGCTTCTCTCCTCCAAAGATGATATATCTGAATAATAATCTATTCTTGCAGCGAAATTGGCAAATTCTTCCTTCACCTCCCTGTGTAGATGAGTTGGAATAATTCTCATAAAGCCTTTTTTCACCCCATTATCCACTTCTCTATCCTTATGGGATGCCTTCCTCTTCCCATTTCTTTGAGAAATAAGCTCCTCATCATAAAATTTTAGGTTCAAGGCATGTGCTAAAGTGTGCAATGGAGTGTTGAAATTGTTCCACCTATCAACAATGATTTTCTTGATTAATTCAACAAAATGATCATCTACAAACAAAAGCTGTGGATATTCTTATGAAATGATTTTCATAGTTTTCTCAACCATGGAATCCATGCCATCATATACCTTTCCTAAGAAAGGTTGGTCAGTGATCCAGGTGGCTCTAGGGACACACAGGACAAAGAGGGCTTATGAAAGCTCAAAAATCAAAGTGATCAGAATGCTTTCGAACTAGGACCAGAGCGTAGATCTCATCGTCCTAATTGCACTGGTGCGAACTGTTCGTCAAACCGAGCTCGTACGTGAAAGTTAGAGGCAATCAAATTTTTTGGGTTGACTTGATGATGTGACAGGTTAAGGAGGACACAATTTCATAGAAATCCGGCCACCGGATTCTGGCCAGCTCTGGCCGATTTCCGGGCGAAATTGTGGGACATTTAAAGCGTCTCCTTCGGTCAAAATTCGGGTAATTAAAAGAAAAACCATGTTTGTTTAAAAATCAAAAAAATATATTAAATTAAGGGTGGCGGACCATGACCCCCGCCACCCTCGACCATGTGATGCCATATATCATTGGGGGGAGGGATTTCAACCCCGCCACCCCTACCGCTAGCACCACCATGATATAAGCACCACCGCAAATAGGCCACAATGTACCCAAAATTGCACCATATAAAACATTATATGTCACGGTGGCTCCATTTAAATGGGTCGGCGGGAATTGAACCCGCCTGGCCACGTAGGTCGGCCCGCTCCATGGGCGGCCCAACCCAACCCAACCTTCAAACCGTTCCAACCATATTACAACATAACACCAACTCAAAACAAAACGCACCATTAATACACACAAAATGCTAAGTATGGGGTCGGTGGGGTTGGAACCACCGACCACCACGCGCCCAACATAAACCATATGCTAACAACCCAATGGGCTTGAATTTGATAACTCTGCCCGGATTTTATTATATAAAAACTCATTGTGCACAATGCTCCTAGGGCTAGGTCAGTTCGAGGCAAGATGGTACACGCAGTTCGAGGGAATCTTTTTTATGCCAAAGGAATCTTTTGATTCCAAGGAGGTAAAATTTCTGTGTCAGAATGTATTGAACTTTTTATTCATTTTAACCAAAATTTTGTAGGGAGCGTGATGGCGTGCCCGGATGCGCCATTTGAGTAGCAGTTCAGAAGATTCTCTTCATAATATGAGGATCAGGAATCTTGAGGGAATCTAAAAGATTCTTGTAGCCCCAGAATTTCACTTTGTCAAAATTCAGAAATTTGATAGTCGATTTTGCACTATTCGACGCCACAAATCTGATGGTGTATTCAGATTTTCCATTTGACCATTCCATTTTTCGGCCACTTTTCAAAGTGGAGTTGCAGGTGTCAGCATTCAATGTGTGACTAGTTATTTTCAGGATATTCGACGCCACAGGATTGATGGTACGGCCAGATCCAACAATTTATCATCCTTTTCTTCAGATAGCTCCAGGATGTGAGGTATATGCAGTGTGATCATGTACTTCTTTGTCTCTTTGCTATGAGATGCATTGTATTGTATAGATCCATGTTTGATGTTTGATGTGCAATCTTGTTTTGTTCTTGATGTGAGATGTAATTTCTGTGAAATTATCAAGACGAAAATATTTCTGCAATACTTGGTTTATTTCTCCTACTTATGAGATAAGTTATTTATAGATGCATCAGTAAATTCTGAAATAAACACATTTGCAGATCTTCACTATCGTTAAGAGCATAAGAACCGAAAGATAAATTACACAAGTAGCACAAGAGAAACAACCACATGAACAGAGTTATTTTTGGACAATTATCCCCAGAAAAGCCCAATGTGGGAAAATCAGTGCAACAGATGACGGTTTTATATTTATCTTCAGAAATGGAAAGTACATTTACAGGAGTCTGATGAGCAGAGAAAAATTAGCAAACACTTGGCTGAATTTTCTAGACCTTGCAGACAAATTTCGGACCCTCGGGGTGACCTCCTTCACCCTTTGCGTCATCTAGCGTGGGAGCTCTGTGTAGTCCCTCTTCGGACTGCGTGATTCTGCGTGGAGGGGTTCTTGCTGCTGATCAGCTCACCCTTCCCTTCATCCTCCTGACTTCTGCGTCCCGATAACTGACTCCTCCCTCGTCCTTTTGCTTCTGTAACCCAGCCTCTACAAACTCACCAACTGAAGTCGAATTCTCTTGCTTGAGAATTGATTTCCCTCAGGTATTGAGAGTGTCGCCGGCTTGATTTCCAAATGGCCCTCAAGTCTCTTCTTATAGTCTTCTTGCTAATGAATCAACGGCCAAGATTATATTGTTGATCAATGGTTCAGATTAAAAGATAACTTGTCACTGCAACATCCGTACTGCAAATCCCTCTTCTTCTGAAGACCACCCTTTCCTCTAATGGAAGGGGTTCTCAACCATCCCCATCTTCTCTCTGAAGTAAGTGAACTTGATCTTACTTAGAGCCTTTGTGAGGATATATGCCACCTGTTCTCCTATAGGAGTGTATCACAACTGTACTGCTCCCCTCTGGACATAGTCCTTGATAAAGTGACACCGAATGTCAATGTATTTTGACCGGTCATGAAACACAATATTTTCAGAGAGCTTAATGCAACTCTGATTATCGCACATAATCTCGGTCAATTCCATCCACTTCTTGAGCAGGTTCAACAATAACTTGTGGAGCCATATGGCCTCGCACGAAGTTGTGCTCGCTGCCATGTACTTTGCCTCAGCTGAGCTCAGTGCTATGAACTTCTGTTTCCTGCTGCACCAGGAGGTCATTCCTGATCCGAGATTGAAACAGTACCCACTGGTGCTTTTCCGATCTACTGTGCTTCCAACCCAATCTGCATCTGTGAACCCACTCAACTGGACCTCATTACCATTGGTGTACTTCAACCCATATTCGACTATCCCTCTTAGGTTTCTGAGAACATATTTGGCTGTTGCCCAGTGAGCCCTCCTTGGTTCCACCATGAACTGACTGAGGGTATTCACTCCATAATAGATGTCTGGTCTCGTATTGACTAGATACATTAAAGATCCGATGAGCTATCTGTACAATGTGGGATCAACGTCATCATCCTCTGATGTGTCTATTTTCTTCTAGTTAGTAATCATTGGCGTGGCCATGGGTCTACAGTCTTCCATCTGAAATCTCTTCAGAGTTTTTGTCGTGTATCGTCCTTGTCCTAGGAAGATTTCTCTTTTTTGCTGCCAGACTTCTAATCCAAGAAAATAGTGCATCTACCTGAGGTCCTTCATGTCGAATTCTGTTGCCAAATTTTCCTTGCAGTCTTTGATGAGCTTGGATGATCCGGTCAAAAACAGGTCATCCACATAAAGAACAAGAATAAGCGGCTCATCTCCTACTCTCAAGTATTATAAGTTAGGATCTGCGTCACTCTTGACGAACCCCATCTTTTGAAAGTAGCTATCAATCCGACCATACCATGCCCTGGAGGCTTGTTTTAAGCCATACAAGGCTTTCTTAAGTGTGCAAACATGAGTCTTCTGCTCATGTGTCTCGAAGCCCTCTGGCTGCTCTATGTACACTTCCTCCTCTATCACCCCGTTCAAGAACGCAGTCTTGACATCCATCTGGTAAATCTCCCATCCCATCTGCGCAGCCAGAGAGATGATGGATTTGATAGAAGTGTATCGCGCTACTGGAGCAAAAGTTTCTTCATACTCAATGCCTTCCTTCTGGGCATACCCCTTTGCTACAAATCTTGCCTTGAATTTCTCTATGTTGCCATCTGCAACATATTTGATCTTGTAGATCCATCTGTATCCTACAACAAATCTGTCCTATGGTCTACGGACTACTTCCCAGACATCATTTGTCATGATGGAGCTATACTCCTCCACCATGGCATCCACCCATACCTGATGTTGAGCTGCTTCTCGAAAGGTAGAAGGTTCTCCAACCTGAGCTACCAGTGCCTGATATATGTCTGGTTGTTTCCTTATCCTCTTCCCTTCTCTAGGGGCTCCAACAAATCCTTCTGCATCCCTAAGAATTTGTTGGAGTTTTCTGCTCGGTCTCCCATCAGTGGTGGGCAATCTCACCTGTTCTTCATCATGTTCTTCGTCGGAGGAGCTTCCCTCAGAAATATTGTGCCTTGGAGAGGCACTGGAGCTCTCCTCCAGAGGTCATTGAGGCTGTACCAGTGGATCTTCCTCAATCTATGTATCTATGGCCATCTCTCGAGATTTCCTGAAGGCTCTCTCCTCTAGGAATTTTACATCCCTTCTTACAACGACTTTCCTACTCTCTGGAATACAGATATGGTATGCCTTTGCATTCTCTCTATAACCCATTAGGAAACCCTTCTCTACAGTTTGATACAATTTCTTCCTCTTTTCATCTGGAACGTGGCAGTACGCTATGTTGCCGAATATCTTGACGTGGCTCACTTCTGGCTTGCTGCCTGTGAACAAACTCTCGGGAGTTACCTTCCCCAAAGCTCTATTGGGAACTCTATTCTGAATATATACTGTTGTGTTGCAGGCCTTTGCCCATAAGAATTTGGGCATATCTTGGTCGTACAACATTGCCCTTGTAGCTTCTATTATGATCTGATTCTTCCATTCTGCAACTCAATTTTTCTCTAGATTGTATGGATTTTTCCATTCTCTCTTGATGCCTTCCTGTGCACAGAAATTTGTGAAGTCTTTATCGATATATTCTCCACCGTTATCTGACCACAACTTCTTGATCTTCTTTCCTGTAGAGTTCTCCACCAATGCTTTGAAATATTTAAAGTTTAAACCGATTAAAGACTTCATCTTTGGCCTTCAGAAAATAGATCCAGGTTTTCCTGGAATAATCATCAATGAAGGTGGAAAAATACTTTGTTCCACTGAGAGCAGTTGTGGACATTGGACCGCAAATGTTAGTGTATTAACTCTAATACACCTTTGGCTCTGTTGTTGCTTCTTGGAAATGCTGCCTTAGCGTACCTCCCTAGTACACATCCCCTGCAAACTTCGTCTTTCTTCGTGCTGAGATCAGGAGCCCCTATGACAGTGTTTTTTAGAATCCCCAAGGCTCCATGATGTAAATGCCCCATCCTTCTGTGCCATAATTCATTCAGATCTCTGTCGTCTATACTGCCAATCAAGGCCACTGGATATTCAAGCTGGAGCTTATACAACTTGTGACTCCTTACTCCGATTTGTGCCTTTTTTCTCCAGTTAGGGTGTTTGACATACACCTTATCTCGAATAAAGTATACGTCATAGCCCTTGTTCTGAAGCTGAGACACTGAGAGTAAATTCATCCCCAGCCCTGGTACATGCAGAACGTTCATGGCTCGAATCTTGTTGCCATCCTCAATTTGAAATGTTATGGTACCTCTCCCGATGGGGGTACATTTTGCCTTATTTCCCATAGTTATTTGGAAATTCATCTGTTCTTCTTGGTAGCTCGAAAAACATTCTCGAACCCCAGTCATATGAGCAGATGCTCCACTGTCAATATACCAAACACTTGAAGGAGCTGTGCTCGACACACAAGCAAGATTCTCTTGTAGTCTGGATGCCAACACCTTCATGTCATGTTCTCTCTGCATTTCTGCGTGCTCTGGAGGACTGCGTGAACCCTTCCGGATGATGGAGCTTTGGTCCATGGCAGATCCTCCCTTCCTGTTTTAAGCCCTTTGCTCTAATACCATGTGAAATTATCCAAAGGAAAATATTTCTGCAATACTTGGTTTATTTCTCCTATTTATGAGATAAGTTATTTACAGATGCTTCAGTAAATTCTGAAATAAACACATTTGCAGATCTTCACTATCGTTAAGAGCATAAGAAAAGAAAGATAAATTACACAAGTAGCACAATACAAACAACCACATGAACAGAGTTATTTTTGGACAATTGTCCCTGGAAAAACCCAATGTGGGAAAACCGGTGCAGCATATGAGGGTTTTTTATTTATCTTTAGAAATGGAAAGTACATTTAGAGGAGTCTGATGAGCAGAGAAAAATTAGCAAACACCTGGCTGAATTTTCTAGACCTTCTAGACAAATTTCGGACCCTCAAGGTGACCTCCTTCACCCTCTACGTCATCCAGCGTGAGAGCTCTGCGCAGTCCCTCTTTGGACTGCATGATTCTGCGTGGAGGTGTTCTTGCTGCTGATCAACTCACCCTTCCCTTCATCCTCCTGACTTCTGTTTCCCGATAATTGACTCCTCCCTCCTCCTTCTGCTTTTGCAACCCAGCCTCTACAAACTCACCCACTGAAGTCGAATTCCCTTGCTTCAGAATTGATTTCCTTCGGGTACTGAGAGTGTCCCCGATTTGATTTCCAAATGGCCCTCAAGTCTCTTCTTATAGTCTTCCTGTTGATGAATCAACGACCAAGATTATATCATTACTCAATGGCTCAGATTAAAAGATGACTTGATCTTCGTTTTCTAGAAGATTCACACTCTGCTCTATTAATACCCTTTAATTATATTTCCCTAAGTTTAAACTTAGGGTCTACATTAACATAATTAATTATTTTAATAAAGTCATAACCGAGTGGAATTTCCACAATGATTTCTGGGTTATCTGGATAACTGATGTCTAAGCTCCTCTACCAAATATGAGACTTAGAACACTTTCCGATGCTATAGAAATCAACAATTTCTTTCTTGGATTTGTTTTATGTTTGAGATCTCTTTGTTGCCATGTTCGGCGGGATACTCTTAGTCACCATTGAATGAGATTGTCATGCTGATAGGAGTCCTTTTGTGAATGAGAGTTCCTGTAGCGAAACATCTCATGGAGAGGTCCAGCCACTCCTGCGTGAGGAAATTTTCCTTGTATGACATAGAAAATACCATCCATGTATATCATCACTATTTCTAGCACTTAATGCAGCGACTTACACCATCTTGACACCCAGCCCTGGAGACGTAGTCCCTCCTAGACGAACTCCGTTATCAATATCTTATGTTGCTAATGCTTGTCATGTTCCTCTTGATTATATCTGCATGAGTTCATTAATGCTTTTGATGAAATGTAAGTCTAACACATCAGCCGAAGTAAAAGGTCTTGATTTAAAGGGTAGCAAAATTTACCTGGATGAGTCAGTGTCAGCATTACAAAGAAGCTCAAATGCAGGGGTTGTGAACATTAGCAAGAAATCTATCTTGCTACACCAATCCTCATCAAGGCACAATCTATGCAGTGTATATCCCCGCTCTGAATCTGCCTGTCTCCACTCAGCCCAACGTTGACTCACCACCATAGACACTAATGCTTGCTTAACCTCAACAAGGCGGCGCAACATTATGAAGTTTGAGGCATATCTTGTCTCAACAACTTTTAACAACTCCAATTTGGAGTACTCTCGAAATATTGCTTGAGACTGGTGGTTGTTGGTGATGAATTTAACAATCTCCCTTGCTTCCCTTGTGAGTTCCTTTATCCATGGGACTTTATTGTCGAACTCCTCTAAGATCAGATTCAGATTATGGACAATGCAGGGTGTCCAAAATATGTGGTCATACCTCCCCTCAATAATTAAACCTGCAACTTTGCATATTGGTGCATTATCCGTGATAACTTGCACCACCCTGTTAGGAACTACTTGTTCAATATATTTTATAATAACATCAGCAATGAATTGTGCATATTTTACCTCTCCCGAGCAGTCTTCTGCCTTTAAAAACATTGCTCCTTTTGGTGAAGTGGCAATGATATTTATCAATGGTCTACGCCTTGTATCTGTCCATCCATCTGAGACTATGGTAACCCCAGAGCTACTCCAAGAAGAAAAAATTGGTGATAAGACATCCTCCACAAGATCCTTCTCATTTTTGAGAAGTTGAGTTCTAACTTTCTCATAGTTGGGCCATGGAAAATTTTAGGGGGTAATATTCGCAGGTGGGCTAATTTTCCATGTTTTTTCCAAAAAAAAGATTTGCCAATTTACATTTTTTATAAAAATGATTCGCCCAAATTTTACAATATAAATTTATTTTAATTTAAAAATCGCCAACATTATATACAGAGTATATAGAAAATCAATATAAATTTGAATAATTTTACAAATATATCAATAAACATTTTATAGTTTGCATATTAGGGACTAGTGAGATTCGCCAATGTTTTAAACTTCAAAATAATTCCCCATCCTTAAAATTTTTCCTGAGTTGGGCCCCTTGTACCCTTGAGGAGCTTTGTTAACTGCCCTTATCATATCTTGCCAGTAAGGAGAGCAAACAACATTGAATGGGATACCACATGCATAGATACACCTAGCCACTCTGGAATCAACTTCTTCTCTTGCTTTCACATTCACCAATTTAGCAATTCTGCTATCTTGAACTGTACCGGATGCCCCTCTGGATGGTGGTTGTCTGGTTGTTGAGTGGCTCTCCTCTTCCTTGCTTCAGCTACAATCCTTGGCTTAATGTTTGCTGGAGCTTTAGTAGTAGCTTGACTAAGATCATCATGCCTTCTTTTAATTCCATCCGCCTGATCTTGCTCTATTTGATATTCCCTCCTCGCCATAGGGTCTGATTTTTTTGTGCAACCTACAATCCCTTGTCCTCCTCCATGCAAAATATGTGCCTTCACTCTTGGGTAAGAGCCCTTGTAAGAATTACTGCAAAGATTACATCGCCATTGCCATGAGCCACCATCTCCACATCTTTGAAGCTTCTCAACATGCCTCCAAAGAGGATAATGTTAAGCCCTTGGGTTGGCCTTAGGGTTTGAACTTGAACCTTGGATGGAAGCCATTGTTGCAAAAAACAAAAAAAAACAACTCTGTAAATAAAAAACTTTTTTTATAATTTTGGTAGCATAAACCCTCGAAAAATAGAAGAAACAATGGGAAAAAACCCAGAAAATGAATGCTTCTTACCCAAATTAATTTTGTGTAGCTGAAGCTAGCCCAAATGCTAGAAAAAACAAGAGAAATATGGTTGTAGCTGATCCAAAAACCAAGAATGCCGTAGTTGGAATCTTCGCAGCTCAAATCTGCTTTTGAAATCTCTTTCTCTTGCTGCTGAAATCTCCGTTGTTCACTAGTGAAAATGCCCTAGCTGAAGCACTACTCTCTTCCTCTTTTCTCCTTGCTAAAATCGCCCTTCTCCAAGTGAAACGACTTGCTCAATTCATGTGATGAGAGAATGAGATGAATTGTCTTTTTATAAGTTGAGATAGCCATCTAGAAGCATCCAAAAGACATTTTAAACAATTAAAAAAATATTAAAATGCACGCAAACCAAAAAAAACACAACTTAAGTAGCTTTAAATTGAAGGAAACACGGCCATACGGCCTGGAAATGCGTTTTTGGCCATACTGGAAAAGTTTCCCGTACGAAAAACGTACCAGTACAGCAGAGAATGTGTTTCCAGGTCATACGGTATGTGGAAATGCGTTTCTGTTTCGTTTTTTGGTGAAACGGGGGTGGGACCCATGTTACCTGCAACATAGACTATAAGCAAGCAAACATCAATCTTAATCAAATCCACTTTCAAGGCATGTTCAAGCAACAAACTGTGCATCTGATGGGAAGGATTGCGTAATTTTCATTGGCAAGAGGGGTTGGCTACCTCTGGGAATTGCACACAGCGCAATCCCAGCAGTCAGGGTCAAAGGTCGAGGTTTGAGACTGCGCAATGCACAGTTTAGCCTAGGCAGTGGTCTGGGAGAGATTGTGCATTTTGCTGTCTCAGTGGCCAGGGATGCAGATTGAGCCATGAAACTATGCAATGCGGAATTGGGCCAGCCTGTATTGCGCACTGCGCAATTCTAGAGACCAAGCTGTCAGCTTGAGCCTTAGAATTGCGTAGTGCTCAGCTTGGCAAAGTGAAACTGGCCAAGGTAATGGTAGATCTACTGAAGGGAAGTGTAAAAAATGAGCATATCTGGGAGATAGTGTTGTCTTGAGTGTCGATATGACTAAGTGTGAATGAAACAAGACATATTGAGTTTAGAAACCGAATAAACGGGAAAAAACCAAATTGGTGAGGAGAGTCACCGCAACATCCACCATCGGTGCAAAAACGAAGAAATTGATGCGACAGTTGTGAAAGGCAAATGATAACTTGAAACAACACTTCTACGAGCTAAACCAAGTTAAAATGCCAGTGTGCATGCAAAGAAATAAGCAAAACAACACTCAGACAAACTAAATAGCAAAAAGCAATAGAAAAAACGACAAAAAGCGATAAATGCGAAACTCACCTGGAAAAGCGACGACAATCGCACCGAAGTTTCCTTGATCTCTCAAGAATGCTAGAGCTCCAAGATTGACTATGCAAATGAGCTCTAGGGGCGTCGATTAAATAGATTTGAGCGAATTAGGGTTTATGACGCGCATGTCGAAAATCAAGGAAAAAGCAACACTTGGCGAAAGTTTCCAAAAATAGCAAGTGTGTCTCCTTTGGGAAGCTAAAAATAGATCCCTATTTTTTAGGGATGTTTTTTCTTTTTTGAACTTTTCATCTTTTCTACTTTTCTGGAAACTGTCATGCACACTGTCGAGAAAGATTGCGCAATTCTGGGGAACCTGACAACTTTCCGACTCAGTGCATTGCATAGTTTCTGAGCTCAGTGATGGATTGCGTAGTTCTGGGCTGATTGTCGGGCTTCCATCCATGACTATGCAGTTTCTGGGCTCAAAGCACAACTGCCAGTCATTACTATGCAATTCTAGTCATCAAGGTCAAGCTTGCCCTCATGGATTGTGTAACATCCCGAAAGGGAAATAGACAACAATACAAAGCATGCAACAAGATACAAAATGCTAAAAACTGAACATGAAGCAGATACACATGAAATAGAGAGAATACTGAGCCATTTTATTGTATTGAGAAATAGAAATGAGTACAAGAGGTGATCAGAGTGATGGCACCTCGACTTGCACCAGGAAAGTGTAGGAATACTCTCAGAATATCAATGGAATGGTTGCTCTCTACTCTGCGTCCAAGTTGCTGGAAAATTGTCATGCTGCTACTACTGCTGGCACAAGATGAGTATTTGGGGCTACTCCCCTACTTAGAAAAATCTGAAACGCTGGAATCGGCCTCTACTCCCAATACCCAGAAAAGCCCAGAGAGCATTTCTAAAATGGTCGACCCCCGAAAATGCCTCCCTTGAGGATCTACGCTATCCTCCCAAGGGCCACACTGGGGCTGAATGAAATCCTCCAAATATGGCCTCCCACTCTGCCAAATGCCTCCAATAGGCAAGGGCTGGCCCCTTGCTCAATCCTCCGGCCAAAATCCTCCAAAATAGTGCCACTTCGAAGCTCCCTCAAGATGGACTACGTCCTCCCTCTCAAGACTGCGTAGTCTCTAATGGCTCTACTCCTCCCACGAATGCAAACACCGATCCTCCTGCAAAATGCTGATGAAACTACCTCACCCGAGCAAGCACTCGAAGTCTCCCGGGGCTGAGGGTGGGATCTCCGAACGGAGACACCCGATGCACTAAATAGTACTGCAGACAAGCTAAACAACCAACGTGCTCCGATTCGAAATGACTAGCTCAATATGCATAAACATAAATGACCAAATGAGGGGGCTCTCCTCCCTTTTATAACGCTGGGCCTCTCTCTCTAGGTCCCACCACCTCCACGTGTTCCTTTGCCCACGCTGTCTCCCTCTTCTGCATGAAGTAGGCCCCACGCTGCCCACGTGGTCTGCGTCCCTCTCCTGCACTGTCCACTTGGCCACTAAGCCCCACACTCTTTAATTTCGATGTGGACTTTAGGAAAGTGTTTTATCCTAAGTGAGTTAATTAATATTTTACACACTTTATTCATGCTCCGAATATAATAAAGCAAAATTGGTCAAAATTAATATTTCCAATTAGCTATCGCTAATTGGGAATATTACAGTCTCCCCCGGCAAAATGTTGCTTGACCCCAAGCAACTTTAGTGATGGATGCTGCAAGATCTTCTCACTCTCCCAAGTGGCATCCTCATTCGACAAATTCTTCCACCTCACTAAGAATTCCCGGACTGTCCTGTTCCGCCACTGCCTCTCCCTGATGTCAATAATGGCCTGCGGTTGTGGCACCAAATGCCCCTCATCATTCGTAGGCGGAAGCTCCTCTGTCACTGTCACCTGCTGTCCCAAAGCCTTCTTCAGGCATGATACGTGAAAGACGTTATGAATCTTGCTGCCTTGGGGCAACTCCAACTCATAGGCAACTTGTCCAACCCCGCGTATCACTGTGTAAGGCCCATAAAAACGGGGCTTGAGCTTCTCAGCCCCCTTCTGCTTCAGAGTCAACTGTCGGTATGGCTGCAAACATAGGTAGACCAAGTCCCCTACTTCAAACTGTCTCTCCACCTGACCCTTGTCGGCATACAGCTTCTGCTGGTTCTGTGTTGTAGCCATGTTATCCTTGAGAGCTCGGAGGATGTCCTGACTCTCTTGGATCCAATCCTTGGCTCTCGAAGCCTTGCTGACACCAAACATCACATCAACAAAAGATAGAGCATGATAACGATATAATGCATAGAACGGAGACATACCGATAGACATGTGATGTGTGTTGTTGTAGCAGTACTCTCCTAGGTGTAGCCACTTCAGCCATGCTCTCTGCTGCCCACTGACATAGTTATGCAAGTAGCCCTCCAGCCACTTGTTAACTATCTCTGTCTGCCCATCTGTTTGTGGGTGGTCGCTGGTGCTCGATGTCAACTTTGTCCCCACCAGCCGGAAAAGCTCCTGCCAAAATCCGCACATGAAGCGGTTGTCCCTGTCACTGACAATGGTCTTGGGAAGACCATGTAACCTGAAGATATCCCGGAAGAACAACTCTGCCACCTGTGCTGCTGTATAGTGTGTAGATATGGCAAAAAAATGTGCATATTTCGTCAGTCGATCAACGACGATGAATATACAGTCCTTGCCCTGCACCATGGGCAACCCTGTGATGAAGTCCATCGAAATACTCTGCCACTTCCCCTCTGGAATGGGAAGAGGCTGCAACAAACCTGCTGTATGGTTCATCTCCTTCTTGTTGCGCTGACAAACCTCACACTCCCTGACATGCTGGAGTACGTCCTCCTTGAGGCCCTTCCATGATAACCTCTCCCTGATGGCTCTGTAGGTTTTGGTAAACCCCTGGTGGCCAGAAAATGGTGAATCATGAGAAGCCTGCAATATCTTCTTCTTGAGTTGATAGCCCTCAATCAAGAAGATCCTATCCCTGTAGTAGATGATCTCATCCATCACCCTGTATCTATCATCTGTCACCTGTCCATCTAGAACCTCACAAGCAAACCTGTCCTTGGAGTGCTCCAAACTCATCAGAGACAACGCGGCTGGTCTGCATGAAAGTGCATCAACCACCATGTTGTTCTTTCCTTTGACATACTCAATGTCAAAGTCGTAGGCCTGGATCTTGCTGACCCACTTCTGCTGCCTCTCCTGTAGCTGCTTCTGCTCTAAGAAGAACTTGAGGCTGTTGTGGTCAGTCCTCACCCTGAACCTGTTACCTACCAGGTACTGCCGGAATTTGGCCAATGCGTGCATGATGGTCAGCATCTCCTTGTCGTATATGGCATATAACCGCTCATGTGGAAGGAGCTTCCAGCTCTCAAAAGCTATCGGGTGGCCTCCCTGCATCAATACTGCACCGATCCCCTCTCCTGATGCATCACACTCCAGAACAAATGGCTGCGTGAAATCTGGCAATGCAAGTAATGGACAGCTGCTCATCACCTCCTTGAGTTTGTCAAAGGTCCGCTGCGCTGTATCTGTCCAACTAAATGCCCCCTTCTTCGTCAAATCTGTAAGGGGTGTAGCAAGCTGAGAGAAACTCTTGACGAACTTCTTGTAGTAGGTGCAGATACCCACAAACCCCCGAAGTTCCGTCACGTTCCTCAGCTCTGGCCAATCCCTGATGGCCCTAATCTTCTCCTCGTGGACCCTCACTCCGTCCACACCTATTATGTGTCCCAAGTATAGCATCTCTGTCAACCCAAACTCGCACTTGGAGAGCTTAGCATAAAACTGCTGCTCCTCCAAAATATGCAACACTGCCTCTATGTGCTGGAGATGCTCCTCCCATGTCCTGCTATATATCAATATATCATCAAAGAAGGCCAACACAAAATTCCTCAGATGACTATGGAAGATGTGGTTCATGTACGACTGGAAGGTGGCTGGTGCGCTGGTTAGCTCGAAGGGCATCACCAAGAACTCAAAATGGCTGTAATGGCACCTGAAAGCGGTCTTGGAAATGTCCTGTTCCCTCACGCGAATCTGATGGTACCCGGATCTCAAATCAATCTTTGAGAAGAACTCTTCCCCTCTCAACTCATCCATCAGCTCGTCAATCCGTGGTATAGGGTACCTGTTCTTCATGGTTTTCTTGTTCAGGGCTTTGTAATCAATGCACATCCGCAATGTGCTGTCCTTCTTCTTCACCAACACTACCGAAGAAGCGAAACGACTGGTGCTAGGCCGAATGTGTCCAAGAGCTAACAGCTCACGAATAACCCGCTCGATCTCATCCCGATAGGCCTTGGGGTGCCTATAGGGTGTGGTAATGACGGCCTGAATGCCTTGCTCAAGCTCAATAGTATGCTCAAATCCCCGATCCGGTGGCTGTGCTGGTGGTATCTCCCCAAACACCATGGCATACCTGTCAAGGATGGTCTGTATCTCTGGATGAATCGTCTGCCCGGTGGTCCTTGCCTCTGATGCACGCAGCTCTATGGCCCACTCTATGTCTCCCTTCCGAAATTCTGCCTCCATCCGGTGAGCTGAAACGGTCTAGGGTGGGTAAGTGTGCATGCCCCGTATCTTCTCATGCTTCCCGGTCTTCTTATCATCCCACTCCATCTCCAAGGCCTCCCAATCCGTGGTGACCTTCCCAAGAGTGATCAGCAACTGCACACCCAACACCACATTGGTATCCGGTATGTTAACCATGAAAAAGTGGTCGGTCACTGTGTAGGTGCCCATCGTCACTGCCAGCTCTGGGACATATCTGGCACACTGCATAGTCTGATCTCCTGACCAACACTGAAAACCCATCGAAGCTCTCTGTCGGTATGCCTCTCCACTCTACCATCTGTGCGTCAATGAAGTTGTGGGTTGCCCCACTGTCTACCAGAACTGATACTCACTGCCCCCGTACTGTCCCTCGGACACGCAGCGTCAGATACTTGGGTACTCCCCGCAATGCTGCAAGGGTCCCCCCAGTAGGTGCAAAGGTTGCACCTCCTGCTCCTGGTGGTGGAGGTGGCAAATGGTCCTACGCTGCATGGCTGCCCCCTGCCTCCACGTCGTCATACTCATCCTCTTCCTCGCTGCTCTCGGAGAAGACCTCAATAAAGTGTGCTTTTCCAGCAACACATTTGTGTTCTGGTGCCCACGGCTCCTAACATGTGAAACACAACCTCTTCTTCTTCAACTCCCTCCTGGCATCATCATCAAACTGTCCCCTACCCGGATTCCCCTTTGGAGATGGAATCCTCACATCCTTCCCCTTAGGCTGCAAAGCCTATCTCTGGGGGTAAGGCGTCTTGGTCCTGGGTAAGGCATCCTGCAAATTCCGGGTCCTGCCAACTACGTCATGGAGTGTGGTTGGTCTAGTGGATCTGACCAATCCCCGAAGCGGCTCTGCTAACCCCTCAATGAACATGTAAATCATCCGTGCCGCGGATAGATCTGGCACCATCACTGAAAGTCTCAGGAAATCTGCGATATAAGTATCCGGACTCTTGGTCTGTTTGAGCCTCGTCAACTCAACAAAGTGCTCCTCCAGATCCCTTCGATCAAATCTCTCTATCAACCTTCGGGTGAACTCGACATAGGTGGTCACTGTCAAATGCCCGAGTGTAATCATCCCGTGGAACCACCAATCCCGGGCCTCTCCATCCAAATGCAACGCTGCCACCTTGATGGCCTCCGTCTCTGCCATCTGGTTGAGCTGGAAGTAAATGTTCAACTTCTCCACCCAAGCCTTTGCCGAACTGTTTGATGAACCATCAAACATAGGCAAGTGGAACTTGCTCACCGTACGCTGAGTGTCTCCGTCATGATAATGCCAATGTCCCCTGTGATGGTCACGGGGTCTGCTGCCTCGCTGGAGCTGAACAAAATATCAAAATGAAAGGGCATCCCTGAACTCCTGCCCATATGCCCAATACTCGCCAAAATAATCACCCATGTGGCCAGGCTCCGGCTCCTGCTGTGCTCCTGCCCCTGTGTCTGCAGCTAGAAAAGTGGGCATAGTGGAGCATGTGGGTGCATGTGATGCCATGTGTTGAGTGGCATCGTGCTCCTGCAAATGGTGTGATGTGCCCGATCCCTCACCAATCTGGAAACCCCTTGGGGTTTCTCGCTGTTTAGCCTCCACAGCAGTGAATCTCTGTCCCATCACCTCAATCTGACTCGATAGATCCTGCACTGACTTGAGGAGCATTTCCCCAAACTTCTTCGCATCACTATCATTTGCCATCGGTTCCTCCTGTTCTGCGTCCACCACTGGAACGCAGTCACCCTCTCCGTAGGTGATTTGCAACCTCCGCTCTCTGTCACGGTACTTTCTACCTCTGTAGCAAATATACGGCTTCTCTCCCAGTGTCATAGACAACTCGCCCCACAGGCTGAGCCAGGTCTATGAGCTCTGATACCACTGTAATATCCCAAAAGGGAAATAGACAACAATACAAAGCATGCAACAAGATACAAAATGCTAAAAACTGAACATGAAGCAAATACACATGAAATAGAGAGAATACTGAGCCATTTTATTGTACTGAGAAATAGAAATGAGTACAAGAGGTGATCAGAGTGATGGCACCTCGACTTGCACCAGGCAAGTGTAGGAATACTCTCAGAATATCAATGGAATGGCTGCTCTCTACTCTGCGTCCAAGCTGCTGGAAAACTGCTGTGCTGCTGCTACTGTTGGAACAAGATGAGTATTTGGGGCTGCTCCCCTACTCAGAAAAAGCTGAAACTCTGTAATCGGCCTCTACTCCCAATACCCAGAAAAGCCCAGAGAGCGTTTCTGAAATGGTCGACCCCCGAAAATGCCTCCCTTGAGGATCTACGCTATCCTCCCAAGGGCCACGCTGGGGCTGAATGAAATCCTCCAAATATGGCCTCCCACTCTGCCAAATGCCTCCAATAGGCAAGGGCTGGCCCCTTGCTCAATCCTCTGGCCAAAATCCTCCAAAATAGTGCCACTCCGGAGCTCCCTCAAGATGGACTGCGTCCTCCCTCTCAAGACTACATAGTCTCTAATGGCTCTGCTCCTCCCACGAATGCAAACACCAATCCTCCTGCAAAATGCCGATGAAACTACCTCACCCGAGCAAGCACTCGAAGTTTCCCAGGGCTGAGGGTGGGATCTCCGAACGGAGACACCCGATGCACTAAATAGTGCTACAGACAAGCTAAACAGCGAGCATGCTCCAAGTCGAAATGACTAGCTCAATATGCATAAACATGAATGACCAAATGAGGGGGCTCTCCTCCCTTTTATAACGGTGGGCCTCTCTCTCTCTCTAGGTCCCACCACCTCCACATGTTCCTTTGCCCACGCTGTCTCCCTCTTCTGCGTGAAGTAGGCCCCATGCTGTCCACATGGTCTGCGTCCCTCTCCTGCACTGTCCACTTGGCCACTAGGCCCCACACTCTTTAATTTCGATGTGGACTTTAGGAAAGTGTTTTATCCTAAGTGAGTTAATTAATATTTTACTCACTTTATTCACGCTCTGAATATAATAAAGCAAAATTGATCAAAATTAATATTTTCAATTAGCTATCGCTAATTGGGAATATTACAGATTGTGAAGTTTCTGGAGGCAAGCCTAGAATTGCTTCAAGACCAAGTTAGGAGGTTAGGTCATGACTTAGAAAGATGAGTTAAGTGCAAAAGCAAGTGAACACAAGCATAGATGAAAATATAAGTTACAATCAAAGCATGAATACTTGATAGCAGTGCAAGATAAACTCCTGTGAAAAGAAGGTTAGGCTCCAAAATCTATGCAAAGACAAAATTTTGGAGGGTGGTTGTAGCCGCTACAATAGACCCCTGCTAAATTAAGCAGTAATAGGTCATACGCACCTGTGAGAGGGTTTCCTCACTGCTTGGAGTTGAGCCAAACCCTTTCCAAGTTTTTGTTGGTTTTTGGAGAGGAGTCCAGGGGCTGAGTTTCCGGCTGATCCAGGTAGTATTAAGAGCAAAAATCGTCGTTTTAGTTGGCAGCCAACAACATATTACTCACTGGCCAGTGCACACTTCTCTTCTGGGGCTATTCTTCACTTGGATCAGAGACATCTTTCTGGGTTTTGCTCAGCTTGCTTGGCAAGACCAAGTTCTATCATGTCATCTCATTCTATCTACCCAGTTCCCCATTATTAATAGAATGGCTGAGAGTATTTTGGTGGTGTCTCTTGTGTGCTAATTTGTGGTTGTGTTATTTATCTATTTAGCTGTTCCAAGTTACTGTTTTGGTATGCACTGTTATTTTTTCCATTAGGAATACTAAAGAAAGAGCCATTGAGGTGATATTGGGTAGCCTTCTTGAGTTACACAAAACTAGTACTTTGGTGCTTGGGACTTACACTTCTGCGGGCACTAAAAATTGTTGTAACAGGGCTGACAAACAATGTTGCATCTTCTGTTTCAATGCATTCCCAGAAGATATGGGCCATGCAGCAGGTCCAAAATAGATGTCATATTGTCTACTTCTAGCTGACAAGGAATAGCCTATCTGACTAGCCCAGTGAATGGAGTTTATCCCCAATTGCTATGCTTTGATGGACACTTAGCTAGTCCAAAACACACAGTTTCAATCAGTATTCCAGAACTCTCTGATTTCTCTCAATTGTTTGAGTTTTTCAGGTTGTTGAGTTTCCGAGTTTTAATGATTTCCCAAGTTGATTACCCCCGGGCCCCACCTTATTTTACCTATGAAATCAATGAAATGACAATCATGAACTGTATGTTTTGCAACACTGCTTTAATTATCATTATGTTTTCTCAAGTTGTTGGCATCTTTTAATCTATTTTTCCTATGTCCCAAATCCCCATTTCTTATTTAACCTTTCTACATTGAAAGGTTTCAACTTTGCCCTAGTAGACTCAGACAGGTTTCTTCTTCCTTCATAGTTCCTGAGTTTTTTAAATCATATTTCCATCTTAACATGAGCTTTAGCTTGTCTATTTCTGTGTTGCTGCGTGTCTTGCTGATATTCCATGTAGTTTTTGGTTAGCGAGTCAAATATTTCCTTTTAGAACTAGGTATAATTTTCTTGCAGACATATTTTTGTTGTTATCATGAAAAAGCTAAAATGCAAGTATGATGATAAGACATGAAAGATTGTTCCTCTACAGGAGATGCTTTCAGGACTATGCTAGAAGCTGCGGGACCAATACTTGAACAATATGATCCAGAAGTGATATTATCTCTTAGTAGATTTACAGAGCAATTACCATCAATCGTGAATCAGGTCAGAACAATTACGTATGGCATTTTTTTGTTTCATACTCCAAATATTTGATCAATTGAAAGCATTCGTTTCATTTGGTATTAGTCATTGTTTGCAATTCCTCGACTTTCTACCAATGGTGTGGGTACCTTGCAAAAAGTCCCAGTTTGGTGTTTTGGTTAAGGACCATATTTAGAGGTAGTTTCCTGAATCTTGAGTCATGGTTTTGACTGAGACCTTGAAATATAATTACTTTAGCTAATTCATGTTTATGACATTTTTAGATATCCCAAGGAACATCCGAGTTCAAGCCATCACCTTCAGAAAATCGAGAAACTATCAAGACGCGTTATACAGTTCCAATGACATTGCTGGTACACTCATTCTTTACAGATATATTCCTTTTAATGTAATTATGTAAAGAAAAATATTCCTTCTGTAAAATTACATTATTTCTCGTTCATATGTGGAAATGAAGGTTAAGTTTAGCTTTGATACAATTGATGAAACGGATCGACTTGAAGAAATTTTGAGGCCATGTGTTGATGCTGTTGGTGGCACTCTGTCAAAAGTAGTATTGAATGGAACTCATGTCACCCCATGTGGACAAGTAAGCATCAAATTAAGTTTCCTCATTTCATTAGTGTAACAATTGCTTCTTCTTCCATGTTTATCAAAATAATATTGTACATGCTCATATTGTAAATGAATGCCTTTAAATTCCTCTAGTTGTTGCTCTTATTATAGGAACTGTGGTTTCAATCAATTCACCAAAAGACATCTTACATTTATTCTTCATTTTTTACATGTTTACATATCCAGTTAAATGTGTTTTACTTTCTGATTTCCAAAGGTGAATATACCTAGCATCAATCCATCTTAACTCTGGTTTTATTAAGTACTAAAAGGAATAAGAAAAAAAGCATGTCTAGACCTCTTGCTTCTTAAAAGAACCAGGGTTAAGATGAATTTATGCTTGTTTATTTATTTAAGGTGGTTTTTTTTCACCATAAATTCAGATATCAATTATTTTATCCATTTTTGTTAATTATTGTTACACACATTATGTGACACATCTCTTCCACCTTGGCTGTACAGTGGACCTCACTTTTTTGAGTGCAATAATGAAATATAGCAGATAATTACAAATAATTTGAGTTTATTGAGGTTCTTCATACTGAATCTTAGATTGATAAAAAATCATCACTATCTCGATTGATAGTAGATTCTAGAGAAGCATGGATATCAATCATGTTTGTTTAAGAGATTGAAGGAGTTGTATCCTATTACAACAAAATCTAGCAGCCCCATATGATGTAAAGTCTCAAGCATCAAGGGGTTAGTCTCATGTAACTCATGAAGGCTACCCACTATCACCACAAGATCTCTTCCTCTCAATTTTGGTTGGCTCTTTTCCAACTTAATGGGGACCTCCTTAAGGATAGGATTGCTAATGATATAGAGTTGTCTAAGAAGGAAGGATGAAGATAGAAACCCCAAAACCAAGTGCCTAATCACATCTTCGGAAAATAGACTGAAGAAATCATAGATCAAAAAGGACAAGTACATGAAAATGTGTGGCAATAAGGGCTGCTATGCATGCAACAAATCAGCCCTAGATTGCTGAAATATATTACAAAAAATCATCCTTAGAAAGCTATTTGATCTATTCAAAATGTTTGTATGAAGGTGATGCCATATCATGCTAGCAGAAATAGGTTTATTAGGTGTGAAAATTCTACTGCAGTATCTTGGTTTATTTCTCCTACTTGTTTTTAGATTAATACTTATTTTCAGAAATTAGATTCAGAAAATACCAAAATAAACACAACTACAGCCTACACAGGCAGATCATTCACTGAATAATACGCTCATGCAACAAAGTGACACATGGATTTTTAGACATAATTCCCCGGAAAAACTGTAATATCCCGAATGGAAATAAACAACAATATAAGGCACATAAACAAAGACAAACAACAACTAGAGACAAATCATAAGAAAAACAAACAATATGGAGAACGCTGAGCCATTTTATTAATACTGAGAAATGGAAATGAGTACAGAGGTGATCAGAATGATGGCACCTTGGCTTGCACTAGGCAAGCGTAGAAAGACTCTTGGGAAATGATTCAGAATGGCTGCTCCCTCAGGACTGCGTTATCTCCAGAGCTGTTGGTACTGCTACTGTGTTGCTGCTACTGCTGGAATGAACTGAATCTTTGGGGCTACTCCCCACCTTGGAAAATTCTGAAACTTCGAGAATAGCCTCTACTCCCAATACCCAAAAAATCCTAGAAAGCTTTCCGAAAATGGCTAACCCCCAAAAATGGCTCCCTTGAGGCACTACGCTATTCCTCAAGGAGGGACGCTGGCTCTGAATGATCTGCTCCAAATAATGGCCCCTGATCCCTCCAAAATACTGGAATAGGGAAGGGCTAGCCCCTCTCCCACTATCCTGAGTTGAATCCACCAACAAACCCTCAATCCGGAACCACCTCCTCTCAAGACTGCGTCCTCCCTCTCAATGACTGCGTTGTCTCTCTAAGTGAATGCTCCGCCTGTGGTTGCTGTAACTCTCTCCGGCAAAACAAGGATGAAAATCCTCGCTTGAGTAGGCACTCGAAGTCCCTTGGGGCTAAGGTTGGGATCTCCGAACAGAGACACTCGATGTACTGAACAGTACGTGAAGAATTTGCTAAATAGCAAGCGTGTTCAATGTCAAAAGATAAATCTCAAAGATGCATAATCAGAATGAATCCAAATGAGGAGACCCTCCCTCCTTTCATGCTTGGTGAGCCTTGCCCTCACCTAGGACCCACCATCAACTGCACTGTCTCCTTGAGCCACGCTGTCCATCTCTCTCTGCGCTGGCTTGGTCCCACGCTGTCCATCTCTCTCTGCGCTGGCTTGGTCCCACGCTGCCCCTTTTACCACACTGCCACTTGACCACTAGGCCCCACGTTGCCAACTAGTCATGTCTCTTAAGTGACTTTAGGAAATACTTCTTATCCTAAGTGTGAGTTAAGTGTCCCTCTTCACCCACTTTATTTATAACTTAACTTTATAAAGGAAAATTAGTCAAAATTAATATTTCCAATTAGCTCTTGCTAATTGGGAATATTACAGTCCTCCCCGGCAAAACGTTGCTTGTCCTCAAGCAACTGTAATGATGGATGCTGCAAAATCTTCTCTCTCCCAGGTGGCATACTCATCCAGTAAATTCCTCCATCTCACCAGGTACTCTTTGACTGTCTTGCTCCGCAACTGCCTCTCCCTAGTGTCAATAATGGCCTTTGGCTGTAGCACTAGATGCCCCTCATCATCGGTGGGCGGAAGCTCCTCTGTTGCAATCACCTGCTGTCCTAGTGCCTTCTTCAGGCATGACACGTTAAAAATGTTATGAATCTTGCTACCAATGGGCAACTCCAACTCATATGCAACCTCTCCAACTGTGCGTGTCACCCTGTATGGTCCATAAAAGTGAGGCTTGAGCTTTTCAGCCCCCTTCTGCTTCAGCATGGACTGCCGATATGCCTGCAAGCATAGGTAGACCAAATCCCCTACCTCGAACTGCCTCTCAACATGTCCCCTGTTGGCGTACAACGTCTACTGATTCTGCACTGTAGCCATGCTATCCTTGAGAGCTCGGAGTATATCCCGACTCTTTTGGATCCAATCCTTGGCTCTAGGAGTCTTGCTAGCACCAAACATCATGTCAGCAATTGATAAAGCATGATACCCATACAATGCATAAAATGGAGACATACCGATGGACATATGATGAGTGTTGTTGTAGCAGTACTCCCCCAAGTGCAACCATCTCAACCATGCCTTCTGCTGCCCGCTGACATAGCTACGTAAGTAGCCCTCTAGCCACTTGTTGACTATCTCTATCTACCCATCCGTCTGGGGGTGGTAACTAGTACTCGGTGTCAATTCAATGCCCACCAAACGGAAAAGCTCCTGCCAAAACCCGCTATCCCTATCATTGACAATGGTCTTTGGGAGACCATGCAATCTGAAAACATCCCTGAAGAATAACTCTGCTACCTATGTTGCTGTGTAATGGGTCGATATGGCGAAGAAGTGAGCATTTTTAGTTAGCCGATCACTGACTACAAATATGCAATCCTTGCCCTGCACAGTGGGCAACCCCATAATGAAATCCATCGAAATACTTTCCCATTTCCCCATTAAAAACTTAGAAGATTGGGAAGATAGAAAAAGAGGGTCAAAATAGTGACAAAGAAATCTCCTTCATCACAGCAGATGGTTTCAAGAATTTTCAAGCTACCTTATAGGAGTTGGCAGACAAGCACTAACTCCACCTCAGCAAAAGGAAAAATCAAAGTTTTTAAAGAAGAGCGAGAAGGGCAGACATGAAGATCAAATACTCCACTACACTAAAGGCAGAAAGAATGACAAAGTCAAAGGAAAAAATGTTTCAAATACAGAAATATTAGTCAAAAGGAGAAATGGAAAAATGATCAGTTTTCTACGTGTAAGTGTTAAAGTATAAAACAATTCTTTTTCCAAAAAAGGGCCTGAAAGGCATAGGCTTGGTGTCTTCAGGAAGGTTGTCAAAAATAAAAAGAGCCTTAAGAGGCCCCCAGCAGTGAGAAAAAGTGAAAATGAATGAACATTATTAAAGTGGGTTGTGTTTCTAATTTTCCAAAAAAGGTATAAAATCCCTACAAAGCAACATCTCCCCACTCCTTGGCTCATTTGCACTCACAAAATGGGTTTCCAATTTTTCTGCTAGAAGTCCTCGGGCGAATTTTTCTAGGTGCTGCGCTCTTGTAGAGTCGTGCTGCGTGCCTGTAGCTTCTCCCAGTGTAAATTTTCACTGCGCACTACGTGTCTGTAGATTGGTGCTGCGCTCTTGTGTTTGTGCTCGAAGTTCAGACCCTGCACGACAGGCCCGTTGAGGGTGACCCGAACCACATGACTGCCATGCTGCGCTCTTGCCACTATTGCAGCCGCTGAACGAGGGCACATTCAAACACCCGACACCATGTTGCACTCTTGCCACTGCTGCAGCCGCTGAACGAGGGCACATTCAGACACCTGACATCGTGTTGCGCTCCTGCCACTGCTGCAGCCGCTGAACGAGGACATGTTCAGACACCCGACACTGTGCTACGCTCCTACCACTGCTGCAGCCGTTGAACGAGGACATGTTTAGGAGGGACCCGAGCCGCCCGACCCTTGTGCTGCGCTCCTGCCACTGCTCCAGACTCTGCACGACAAGCCCGTTCAGGGTGACCCGAGCCGCCCGACCATTGTGCTGCGCTTCTGCCATTGTTTTGCAGCCTGCTTTTTGAGCCATTTTCTCTGCTGTGGAGGCACTTCAAGAGGTATTTTGAACATTTTCCTGCATATGCATGGTTTTCTAAAGATAAGGCCACTAAGAAATTTGAGAATTGGTGTTAGAAAAGGCAGTTAAATCCTAAAAGACAACACTTAACCTACACACTACCATGCTTTGACCTAGTCAGAGAACTCAGCATCTCCTTTGTTCCCTTTTCACATCATTTCACTAGCAGTGCCATTTCTCTTTAAGGATCTTGAGGCAGGGGTAAAGAAAGACAAAATGTCTAAAAAGAGAATGTTGACATAGATGAGGCGACTCAAAGGCCTAAAAAGCAGCAAAGGAAGGGAGGGATGCCAAATAGGTTTGACCCGATAAACACTGAAGAGTTGATAACCTCCCCTACTATTTTGACCTATTTTCAAGAGTTGGGCTACTATGAATTCTGTAAAAAGGTACAAAAGCTCCAGAGTCACCTTTAGTTGACCAAGCTCTTCGCCCTGAACCTTCATAAACATAAAGTACACCTAGCCGAGGTAAAATTTGAGTTAACCGCCTATGCCATCTCTAGGGCCAATGGAATGCCTTGCATAGGAGAAAGGTGGTTCAAACAAAAGTATCTAGACCTAAGCCACTATCGCCCATTCTTGAAACCAAGTTGTCAAGCTGACTGTAAAACTATGTTCCCCTTCTCTCATCTATTGGATAAATATGCTCTCCTGATGAAGATCATCATGAAATACTTCACCTGTGAGGGCAGGTTCTCCAGAGTCTATTCATACCACATAAGGCTCCTCATGCACTTCACCAAAACCAAGTTGCTACACATGCCCTACTATCTTTGCAAAAGTATTGAGAAAATGTCTTCCATCATGCAGAAAAGGACTCCATCCCAAAAAATGTCAAGCCTTTTTCATCATTCCCTCATCAAAGTGATTGTCTCACACCAACTAGAACAACAAGGCATCCCCTGGGAGGTTTTCATCGCCCACAATGATTTCACAACTCCACAACCCACTCCTCTGCAAAGTCTGCGACCATTATCTAAAAATCCTCCTCACACACCTCCATCACCTTCCACTGACCTTGGTTCATCTTCTTCACATGAATCATTCCCTCAAATAGACCTTCCTCATTCACCTTCCTCTAAGAAATCAGAAAAGGAAGAAAGCAGTGAGGGCCATGAAGAAAGTAGTGATGGCCAAGAAGAAAGCAGTGATGAAAAAGAAGAAAATAGTGAGGGAAAGGATGATGAAAATGAAGAAAAAAGTGAAGAAGAGGAAGGTGGCAGAGAGGGAGATAGACAAGGAGAAATTAACAAAGGCAGTGAAAAAGTTGAGTGTGTTGATAAAGAAGAAAACAGAGTTGAAATTAGTGAGCCCCATAATGAGCAAAAGAGTCAAAACAATGGGTCTTGTGATGAAGACAATGACACTGAAAATATATATGAAGACAGTGGGGAGGAGGCATATGAAATCAATGAAGAAAACAAAAATGACAGTGACAATAATGGCAAAGATAGCCAAGAAACAAAGTTTCAAGTTGTTTTCCGTAGGCAAGAAAATGATGGCAAAGGGCCAAATAATGAAGATAATAAGCAGGGCAGTGAAGGAGAGATCAGCCAAAGGAACTCACCTAGTGAAGAAAGAAAAGACCCTCACAATGATGGGAAAACTAATGAAGGTACCCAAGACAGTGACCCTACAAAGGACACAAACAGTGATACTAAGGATCAATTTGACAATGAATATAGTGGGTCAAAAGATGAGGAAGAGGACAGTCATGGAAATGAAGATGTGCCCAACAAAGATCAAGGCGCCTCTAACATTGCAAAAATAGAGAAGGATAGTCCTAAGGATCTTGATAGTGACGATGGCATAAAGGATAGTGAAGATGATGATTAAAAGGGTAGCCAAGAGCAAGATAAGGAAGATGCACACATAGAGATCATTCATGAAGAGCAAAACAGTCCTAAGGTCACTAGTGATCAAGCTTTGAAAGTGAAACTTGTTGCACCTTTCACCATTATCTATCAAAGAGGAGAGAGGCATGTGTTTGCTTCCTCCAAAGGGCAAGGGGCCATGCACTCCTCCTCAACTCCAGTGAAAGACAAAGGTAAACAACAAGTGAAAGAGGAAGAGGACAATCATGAGGAAGAAAGAGAATTTGAGCTCATTCACATAGACAGTGATGAGGAAAATGAGACAAGAATAGTAAACTCTCTTCTACAAGACCGGAATGCACAGATCAAAGACTTGGAATTTGAGCTAGAAAGGTCTAAGGATCTCATTCACTTTTTGCAGATGCAGAACAAACAAATGAGTGGCCAGCTGGCCATCTATGAAGCAAGGGCACTCAAATATCAAAAAGAGGCTCAAAGGTCACAAGTGTTGTTGGAGGAATACATGGGTGCTTATGAGGATAGTGGTGAAGAGAGCTAGAGTAGAAATAGACCTAAGACTATGGGTCTTAGAAAAGCATTGGAAAAACAGAGAGAGGAAGAATCAGCCCTAGCACAACAATTTCCCCTCACCGAACTCCTTGCCATGGAAATTGAGCATAACAGGGAATCATGGCTTGAGAGAGCCAACATACATCTAGAGGCCAAATTGGAGAAGACCAACAAAGACTTTGGATTGTAAAAACTCTGGTAAACTTGATAATTATATATTATTATTGATAAAAGATGAGATGATTACAAGTGGAGATCACCCAGGCTTTAAATACAACCCTACGGTGTCCCTTGGCTCCTTCCACATTAATAAACCTAAGATAACTATGTTTAACTAATAATTAATAAAATATACATAACATTGCCCCTCTCTTAAAGATGCTTTGTCCTCAAAGCATACGTAATGATGGACATCGTTGATGAACGCCTGGGTTTCTCGAGCGGTGGGCTCTTGCTTCCCACATTTTTAAAAGATCGTGGAGCATCTCCTTGAGTTCAATCTTTTGGTGATGTGGATAGTGACAAGATTTGATATTGACAGGGTCGGGTCCTTTCTTGACTTCTATTGGATGTTCGTGTTCCCTATCAGGAGGTATTTTTATTGGCAGGTCTTGGAAGACCTTTTCGTGTTTCTGAACTATTCCTTGTTCTTTTGGAGACTCTTCGTGGTTCCTTTTTGTAGATAACATTTCTAATTGATGACATTGTGCTATAGAGGGTGGCGCTCCTTTTTGAATCATCTTCGTTATCTGAGATGATGATCCGATGTGATTTCCTGGGGCTTGGAATCCATACAACTTGTGCTTCTGCCCTTTCCATTTAAAGCTTATAAACTGCTTCTAATGGTTGGTAGAATAAGTACCCAAAGTTTGTAGCCATTGAATTCCTAAGACCACATCTAATCCTTGTAATGGCACTGTGTAGAATGGAGATTCTAAATTAAAATTTTGAATCTGCAATTTGACTTTATGGCATTTCCCTACCTTCTCAATTTTCTTACCATCGGCCACCATTACCTTCATATTGGGTATGGGAAACGTAAAGATGTTGAGTCTTTTGGCCATGGTCGAATCTAAAAAATTATGGGTATTGCCGGTGTCAAGGAGAACCATTACGTTGTTCTTCTTAATATGTCCTTTTAGTTTTAGTGTGTGAGGTTGTGATATACCTGTCATAGCTGATAAGGACATTTGTGTAATGCTTCTGTCATCTAGTTCTGGGGCGGCTGCACCTGATTCATATTTGTTAGAGTCATTAGTTGCTTCACAATTATATAGAATCTTTGTCTCATTTCTTTTAGCGCACCTAAGCTTAGGGTCCCACTTTTCACCGCAACGTTTGCACTTGCCCTCTCTCATCCTTTGTATTTCCACGTTAGATTTTTCTTCTTCACAAAGATGGGGTGGGACATATTTTGTGTTATCTATACTTTCAAATTGAGGAAATCTGTCTTGAATATAATCTTTCTGATTTTGACCACAATAACCTTTCAAATTTCTTTTCAGCAGCTTTTGCTTTTTTCCTTGCTAGTTCTACTGATGTAATGTCGTGAAGTTCGAGCTCTTCTTGTATATGGATTAAGTCCTGAGATGAAAGACTGGATTAAATGAGATTCTGACAATCCAGGTACTCGTGTTGCTAAGGTCTCCCATTCTCGAGTGTACTCATCCACATCTCCTTTTTGGCGTAATTTGATGAATGTTGAAAAAAACTTTTCTTCTTTTATACCTTGGAATCTTTTAAAGAATGCATCCTTAAATTTCGTCCAACTGATAGCAAGTGTCGTCTTTTTCCACCACATATACCAATTATATGCTTCTCCTTCCATTTTCATGGAAGCGTGCTTAATTTTTTCGTCACAACTATTAATGTCATAAATCTCAAAATATTCTTCGGCTTTATTAAGCCATGCAACGCTATTTTTTTCATTACCGTCAAACTTGGGTAGCTCGATTTTTGTTCTTCGATGATATGCTAACGGTGGAACAAAAAAGGGGTATTGATTAGCAAATGCATTTCAGAGCTGCTTATTTTGAGAATCTGCATTACTATCTTCGTGATGATGTGGGGAATCGGTTTTTTCCTGATGCTCTTTTGAGTTCCCTAAATCTGCGAAATTGTTCTGTTGATTTTGTTCCATATTAGGGGATATGGGTCGTTGTGTCTGGCTTATCTTATCGCAGAGTTCTGTCATCTTTTGCATTGCTTGAATAAGATTTTCTGTGGCCTCGTGATGATTTAGCCACATTTGTCTTTCTATTCGATTCACCATATCTTGAAGTTTTTTGATATCGTTGGAGTTTCCTACAACTATACCTTCGAGACCGACTAATCTTTTGCCAAAGTCTTCGGAATTATTATTGATCTGTTTCTCAAGATCCAACAATTTTTTTTGGAAATCGGCCATCGACATTGATGAAGACATTGAATGCGTATGCGGTGGTGAATATTTTTCTGCTAGTTGTTTTTTCCCTTTTTTTTTAAAACTAATTTTTATATAAAATTAATTTTAAATTAAGATTATATAAAAATTAAATATATATATATATATATATATATATATATATATATATATATATATATATATATATATTTAAAAAAAATCAAATTTACTTTTGAACGTCCACACCCTATGGTCACGATGGTTCACAAAAAATAAAAATAAAAAGGACCAACTTTAAAAAATTCGTGGGAGGCAGGTTGTAAAATATTTTAAAAATTAAAAAATCTGAAGTGTGAGGGGCGTGGGGTGTGGCTGGGTGAGGGAGTGGTGGTCGAAGGGAGGGATGGGGCTTGGGTTGCAGTGCGAGTATGTAATGGAGAGGGGGGGTGAGTGATGGTGAGGGGGCGGTTGGGTAGAGCATAGGGGGTGAGTGTATGGTGAGTGGAGCCGAGTGTGAGGGAGTCTGCAGTTGGGGAGATCGGTGAAGGGTAGCGAGGTGTGCAGCGAAGAGTGGAGGCCACGAGGGAGGGGGCGGAGATATGGTGCGAGGGGGAGGGAGTGAGGGCCATAAGGCCGAGTGTGACGGGAAGCAAGGGGTCGGTAGGCCGAGTGGGGAAGGGGGTTGGGAAGGGGGCGAATTTAACAGGGGAGTGTTTGCGAGGGGGAGGGGAGGTGAGCGACGGCCGAGAGAGCGGTGGATGGGGAGATAGCCATGGGGAGTGCAGTGAGAGACGAGGTGTAGGGCGGGTGAGTGAAGCCGAGGGGCCGAGGGTTGGGGAGGGAGTTGGAGCAGGTGAAGGGGGGGGATGGTTCGTGTGGGCATAGCGCACAGTAAAGGGGAAAGGGGGAAGGGTGTCAGGGGAGAGAATGGGGGATGGCCACGGGAGGGGCTGAGGGGGGAGTGTGCAGGTGTGGAATGCGCGAAGGGAGGAGGCAGTGGAGGCGTGCTGTGGGAGGTGTGAGTAGTGAGTGGGTGGTGAGAGCTATGAGGTGAGAGTAATTTAAATGGGAGGGAAATAAGTATAAGCGGGTCAGAATGGAGAGAGTGAGGGGAATTTCGGGGGGAGGGAAATGGGGTATGTAATGTAATGGAGGGGAGTGCTATGTGAGGGGGAAGAGGAAAAAAATTCAGGGGAGGAAAAATCTGTAAATTTTTTTCAAACAAATGCTACCCACATGCACTCGATTTAAAAAAAAATCTGCAATTCTGGAATTTTCTTGTAATTCCTTAATTGTTGGTGATCACACAAATCCTGAAGAGCGACTTCTCCGATACCAATGGAGTGTAAAAACTCTGGTAAACTTGATAATTATATATTATTATTGATAAAAGATGAGATGATTACAAGTGGGGATCACCAAGGCTTTAAATACAGCCCTACGGTGTCCCTTGGCAAAGAGGCATGATCGTTGATCATGCCCTTCCACATTAATAAACCTAAGATAACTATATTTAACTAATAATTAATAAAATATACATAAAAAACTTGAGCTTGCAAAAGGAGAATGAATGAGCACTATAAACGGAGAGATTGCTTTGCAAGGAAAAAGCTCAAAATTGCCCAAAATGAGGGCCCGGCACCAAATGATGAAAAAGACCAAGCTAGGCTTGGAATTTTGGCCCAAGTTTCTCTACAGGTCTCCAAGGACCCATGAGGCACCTACCTACCAATTTTGAGGGCAATTCAACAAGTTTTTGTTTTTTGTAAATTTTGAGCCTAGGACATCTGCAGGAGGAGCAACTTACATTTTGGGATTCCCCATCACAAGAGGATCAACTTAAATTTTGGATTCCCCATCACAAGAGGAGCATTATCACCAATATTCAGCCTAATTGGAGTTGTTTTGACCCCTCAAAAGGTCAAAAACACTCATTTTTTCACCTTTCTGCCCACTTTTTCTGAGCATGTGCTGCGCTCTTGGAAGTCTTGGCTTTTTCCACTTTTTGGGCAACTTGCAAAGGTTAGATTCAAAAACTAAAGGTAGAACTGGAAACTAGACTTCAAGGGCTTTCCAACGAGCCATCTCAGAGCCTTTTTCAACATCGGAAAGGCCTCCAAAACACTGCTACAAAAGACCTATTTCTACGTTGTGCTCCTGGCAAGTTTTCAAATTTTTCACACAGTGTGTTGCACTCCTGTGTGTGACTAGGCAGAATGTGCATTTGGCAAGTTTTCTTAGGCATGTCAGGCCTAAAAGTCAATTTTATTTCCATTTATAGTCGGAAAAGACATTTATTTAGATATTTTTGTGCCTTGGGCTTTGCAAAGCCTCAAGGACAACTTAGGATATTTCTTTTTGGCCAACAGGCTTCTAGATACTCTCTATGGCCCTCCTCTTCCTTGTTTGTTATATAAGGCATGAGGATTCATTGTAAAAAGTTGGGACTTGATGTGTTTAAGAGAAATATATGGTTTTATGAGCTTGGAGAAGAAATTGGTTTTATGAAGTGAATGAATGGCTTGTGTGGCTTGATGTTGGAGAAGCTTGCTTGTAGGATTACATAGCTTGGTGAATGGTGATGCTTTCCTAACTTGTTAATGTTTTCATGTCCTCATTTTGTTTCAGTCTGCTTGGTTGCTATAGATCAGAAAAGTATAGGTTGAGATATGCTTATGGAAGCACCTCAAACCTCTTGTTTGCTATAGCTTTGATGTTTTCCTCTTTTATTCATCTTAAGGAATTCTTGACTGCTCCGTAGGCCCACTAAAACTTGTTTTTGTTTCATGAATGGTTAGTATGCTAGCTTATAAATATGATTTATGGTATGCCCTGCTTATTTCAAGTTTTCATAATCCTATCTTGAGGCTTTCCTATGGAATATTGATTGATTAGGTTAAGATAAAGAGGTCTCGTTCGATCTTTCCCTTTGCCCATGCTTACCAACTTGTTTCAGAGTTCCTGATAGTTTGATATATGTTGTTTAGGAGTTTCCTCTCCATATATTAAGTTGTTTGTTTATCTTATGTGTTTTCCCAAAAAGCTGAAGGTGAATTTCTAAAGTTAGGAGTTCTAATGCTTCTATGTCTCACCGGAATGTTCATCTTACATGTTTATCAATTTGAGTATTGTTCATATAGATTAATGGTTTGCCCTACCTCATGAGTTATTACTTCAGACTATATATGTTTAAGACCTCTTAGTTTTTCCCAAACTTAATGTTCATTACACCGCATACATCACCTAAAGGATCCATTAACTTTGCTAAATCGGCCCTACAATACACTCCGTTTCATCATTTAGACACCCTTGACTTCATCTTACCCCATAGCCCTATTGATTTGATAATATCTCATTCCACCTATCCTAATTAGTCATCTTACGCCAACCCAAAACAAACAAATAAATTACACTTAACAACTAGCCTAAAATCAATCATCCAAAGCGAACAAGTTCACATCCTTCGCATAATAGAGAGAGCCCTCTCTGAGTCCAGGAAGGCTAGGTCATAGGACTCCAAAGACTGGTCTGATGTTGCCCTGTCGTTTGGTCTACAAATCTGCCAAATCACGGGACCACAACAGTTGGCATTATGATGTAATATTGTGTCCTTGATGGCAACCTACTCGATGAGTTGCCTTTTGATAGCAACCTATTTGTTGAGGATGAAACTTGATGCATCTACAGGCCAGTTCAAATGTGACAGAGAAAGGAATTCCAGTCAGTGATAGAGAAATTATGAAGGTAAATTTTCAAGAAATATATGTAGGTTTAATGAAGGGAACCCACTTATACCCACAGGTTCAATGAAACCAAGTCTTGTATACATCCAGAATTTGTGTATATGCATTTTTTGTGAAGCAAAGTCGTGTGTACATGCTGGTACAAAGAATAAAAGTTGTGTATGAATTGACACACTAATTTTAACAATACCAAGGGTCTTTACCATGGTATTTGCCCACAATATTGAGCGTAGTAACGACTATTTGATCCCGTCCAAGAATACCATCGACACTTGTGTTGTTTTTGGCTCATGGTATTGGCTAAGGCTCAAACTATATAATAAGGAGAAGATCATAGTGAAAGCGTGAGTATATGAATGAGTATTGAATGAATACTTCATTTTGAAGAATATCTGCATGGATTGGGCTATATTCAATCGATAGACCTGATATTTTGATGCACTTATGAATACAATAATAGATCAGGATCTTTAGACCTGAAATGGTTATGTATTTGCATGATCTTTTTATGAGTTGTTTAGATCGGTGGTTTGGCGCATAATTGCTGAAGTAAATGATATGATTTGAACAAATTTTCTACTTTGAAGTATTGCACAGTCCTGTATTATTTACAGATCTATATGTTGGTTCGTCAGGATAAAAGCGCGTATACCCGCGGGTTTGTTTCAGAAAAGGCATGTATGGAAGTTAGGGTTTTTGTGAAGATTGTTGAAGATAATTTCTGATCATTCTGTTGTGTTTATGTTGTCTATCAATGAAGTATTCATGTCGATCTAGATTGTGTGAATATTGTTTATACTGCTAATTGATTATATATAAATATGATCAGTGTCTAGTTGATTGAGAATGATGGAAGTTGCTAACTGAATAAGGGTTTTGTAAATCTGACAAAGTGTGCCTGAATGTCTCTGATCTATTCTGAGTCTGGTCAGATCTCTAATTTCATTATATAAAGATATATACACAGGTTTCTCCACAGAAAATCATGTACATACGCAGGTTATCGTAAGTAAAGTAGCGTATACAATTTTATGAATGATCATGGTTGAAGTTGATTCTGCGTAACTCTGGGTTTAATGATGTAATCTAGTTACAATGATCTCACTATTCTGTTTGAAGATTAGTTGATGGTTATTAGCATTGTTCTACAAATGGTGTTGTGTTAAGTTGTTGGATCCAGTGTGAAATTTTATGAAACGTGGTCTACAATGGTTTTGAGGGTTGAAGCCTTCAGTGTGGAAGTCGAAGCTTCATGCCAGTAGAAGCTAGTGATTAGTTCACGGGGTTGAAGCTCCCTTCTAGTAGTGGTTGGTAAACGAGATCAGGGGGTTGGAGCTCCCTTCCAGTAGCAGCTGGAAAACGAGAGAAGGATGCAACCTTCTGTAGGTGGGTGCTTGTGTACTGGTATGAGTGTGCATCAGTACAACATTGTAAGTAGTTTTCTATATAACAAATATTGAAGACAGAGACATTAACATCGATGGTTTTCTCTCGAATTGGGTTTCCACCTTAAATCTTGGTGTTAATGTGTGATGTCTTTTGTGTGATGATTTACTCTGTTATTACTGCACATATCTACTACTTAAATGTCTGATGCATAACCGATGATCTGGGCTAAGTAAAGTTTCTGAAGATTTATTTGAAAATTAAAGTTATCTGGGTGTACGCTTGTTTCCTTTACAAAATCCGCGTGCATACGCTAGTTGGACTAATTAGAGTCGTGTATAAAAATCAATAAAATGAAAAGAAAAGATTGTGATTATTGTAAATACTGTTTCACCTCCCCCTCCACCCTCTCTATATTTTTCCCAACAGGTTGGTGCAATTGGCTACAGGTACGAAGAAGAGAGTTCACCATTGGGTAAGATCTTGTGCATTTGAGTTAAATGGTATGCCTACAACAACACATTTGAATGTACTGCCATTGGGATCGTATAACATGCTTTTGGGTATGGATTAGTTGTACCTTCACAGGACCAAAGTAAGTTTATACGACAAGGCCATTGAGTGCTTGGATGATAATGGAGAAAAGAGAATTATGCAGGGAAAGAAGAAGCCTACATCAATGAGGATGGTTACTGCTATGCAGCCTAAGCGTAGTTGCAGGAAAGGTTGTGTGATGTTTGTAGTGCATGTTTCTAGTGATAAGGGTAAGGATGTTGAGGATGAAAAAACCTTCCAAAGTTATCCTGTATTGCAGAAGTTTCGGGATGTGTTTCCGGCAGAGATTCCAGGGCTACCTCCTCACAAGGAAGTGGATTTTTCTATTAAGTTGGTTCTAGGGGGCAGCACCAGCATCAAAGGCACTTTACAGGATGAGTATGCCAGAGTTAGTTGAGTTGAAGTTGCAGCGGAAGGAAATGCTTGACAAGGGATACATTAGGACGAGTGTATCACCTTGGGGTGCACTAGTGTTGTTCGTAAGAAGAAGGATGGTACTCTCAGTTTGTGCATTGATTACAAGCAACTGAACAAAGTGACGATCAAGAACAGGTATCCATTGTTGCCGATTGATGACTTGTTTGATCAGTTGAAGGGAGCAATAGTGTTCTTAAATATTGACTTGAGATCAAGATATCATGAGGTACACATCAAAGAAGAGGACATCTTCAAGACCGCATTTAGGACCAGGTATGGGCATTATGAGTATTTTGTAGTTCCATTTAGTTTGACTAATGCCCCAACTATATTTATATGTTTAATGAATAGTGTATTGCGTCCTTATCTAGACAAGTTTGTTATTGTATTCATTGATGAAATCTTGGTATATTATAAGAATGAGGAAGAGCATGTCGAGCATATAGCAACAATGTTGAGATTGCTAAGAGAGCATTAGTTATATGCTAATCTTAGCAAGTGCAACTTCTTCTAGACAAAGGTACGCTACTTGGGACATGTTGTTTCCAAGGAAGGCATAGTAGTAGATCCAGAAAAGATAAGAGCCATCATGGAGTGGGAATCTCCTAAGAACGTGGAGGAAGCCAAGTCATTTATGGGATTAACAGGTTACTATAGGAGGTTCATCAAGAACTTCTCATGCATTACATATCCTATTACATCTTTGCAGAGGAAAGGTAAGAAGTTTGAATTGACATAAGAATGTGTAACTACTTTTGAGCAACTAAAGCAGTTGTTGACCAATGCTCCAGTTCTTATGATTGTAGATCCGGATAAAGAATTCGTGGTGTGTACAGATCATAGGGGTTTCACTGCGGGAGAAATACCATAGCACGTGGGTTCATATTGGGGGATATATAATGAGGAAAAATTGACATAATATATTGGGGGATACATAGGGGATAAAGGGTTTTTATATTGGCACTTATAAAAAATAGAGCTCAAAGTTAATGAAAAAATAGAAAGGGGTATAAAAAATGCTAATAAAAAAATTGATACCTATAATATATAATGAACGCAGGGACTTTCTAAATTGGGAAGGTGTATTGGGTTTATAATGGTAGGGGGTTAAAAAATGTGATTTTTAGGGGTATTTTCCAATATGTAATCAAATTAAGGGTATTGTTTAATATTCTATGATCACACATGATATGTTATAGGCTTATTGAGTGAAGCCCCTGTGGTACAGATGCTTGTAAAAGAGGACTTGGTGGAGTCATTATGCAGGAGGGACAAGTTGTATGCTATGTGTCTAGGAAATTGAATGAGCATGAACATAACCACGAGGGTCATGATCTTGAGTTGGCAGCTATTATTCACTCATTGAAACTGTGGAGGCATTATCTGTTGATTTTTGTAGCATCGGAAAGTGCTCTAAGCACCAGATTTGGTGGATAGGCTTAGACACAGGTATTCCAAAGTACCCATGTTACACCAATTTTTGGTCATCTAACTGGTTACTATTAGATGGACTAAAGTAACCATGTAAGACCAATTTTACCATAGTAAAATTGATTTCACTATGAAAAATAACTTAAAAACCCATAATTTATTAAGTTGTTTCTCGTCTAAATAGGAAACCCCATGATGAATAATTGAATAAATCCTTGATTGTTTGATTTTCCTCAAGGGATAATTAATTAAATCGTTGTTTAATTAATATTCTTGGTCATATTTAACCCAAAACAGAAAAATTAATTAGATAAATCATTATTTATCTTATTATTTTCTAAGAATAATTATTTAAAACATTATTTCATAATATTCCTTGTTAAATTTGACTAAATCATTTATAAATAATTGAATAAATCACTATTTATTTAATTATTATTCAACCACATTCTTAACATAATAAATAAATCATTTATTTATTTATTATTTCTAAGATTTGACCAAATTCAAATTCCTTTTCCCTCCAACAAAAATAATAAAATATTCCATGAAAGTTGGATCTAGATTTGGTTAATAATATTTTAATTATGCACCAATATCTAAATTAACTCAATATTTTGTTATAAATATAAGGGTTTTTCCATTCATTCACTACCTTTTGTTGCCTAGAGATCACTCTTGATCTATACTTTTGGTCTGACTTTGATCCTCCCATCATTGTCATATTTTTCTACTTTTTGCTTGTGAGATCCCTTTCAGTTCCATTTTTGTCTGGATTTTCTGCACCATCAAGAGAGAGAGAGATTTTAGATCTGAAGCGCTAAGGACATACAAGAACCCATCCCATTGAGGGGGACTGGTAACATTTTTCTATGTTCCCTTCCCAGGTGTCATAATACATAAAATTCTTGAAAAATTATTGTCTTGTTTATTGGATACATGGAGCAACTCTTGCTTATTATTTGCTGTTTAATGTTTTTAACTACATAGATCTGGATTTCTATAGCATTTATTATGATCACTAACTGCAGATCTAAGGAAATTAACAACCATATTTGATGTTAGGGTTGTTTGTTATGCACAACTAAAGTGAGTTTTTTTCGTACGCTTGCGATTAGAATTCACACTAACAACTGGCGACTCCATAAGGGTTTATAATTACGACCATTGTCGTTTTTCATATCCCTGCATGACCAACTGCTTCAACCCCTAGGGTTTTTTTTCAGCTTCTTCTTTTTCATTTCTTGATGTTGTTTTTAACCTTTAAAACCCCAAAACAGTAAAAATTCTAACTTCTGTGTCTTTCTGAGCCCTTTTCGCAGGTAACAGATATCAATCGTAGCAAAGACAACACTTTTTTCTGAAACCTACTCCCGAGACAGCCGAAAGTGCAGGTCACACTTTTTGGGCCAAAAACTGCGACCTCAGCGAAAAACAGGTCAAAAACTATGACCTGTACTTTTTGCAGGATTTTTTCTGTGATTTTTCTGGGTTTGTCTGGGGCACTATTCAGGGTTATCTAACCTCCCTCTCCACCTGTCTTGGATTTGTACTTTTTTAGTTTTACTCTTTGAAGTAGGAACCAAGCCCCTTAGGGCTTCAGTACGCTTCCACCTTTTTAGGAGGAGTTCAGCTGAAGCAGGTCTTCTGAGATTTCAGTGTTTTTAGCCATTTTTCATATCTGAACCTGCACTTTTAGATCCATTTTAGATCAGTTATTTATCCATCCAAAAAACTTGTTTTCAGTTTTGTTTGGTCCCCCTTTAGGGTTCACCTTGTTTCCCTTCAGGTTGTAGCCTTTCGCCCCCTTTTTTGCAGCATTTTTCCCTCTGGTTTTTTGTTGTTTTCTGCCCCTCTTTCCAGTAGATCTGACCTTTAAATCCCTGTCCCTCCCGACTTTAGATCCATTGGCCATTTTGTGTGTTTTGACTAGATTTCGCCCACCCATAGATTAGTTGTTGGGAAGCCCTCCTCCTTGGGTTTTAAATTGATGCATATTTAGCTGTTTATTTTGCTGTCGAATTCAGTTTCCTTTACTGTCATTTTCAATTTTTTTTACAGCTATACAATTTTTTTTCTCTTTACACACGTATGAGATTAATTAAAATTAACACACTTATCACATACACACACACTCTAAGCGAAGAGAACCTGGTTTACACCACCAGGCCAAGACTTAAATATTGTAATCAATTGATCCTGCACCTCCTTGCCCTTGTTTACCTCTCTTCCTTATTGTGTTCTGTGTCTCTTTATCATCATTGTGCCCCAAAGGCATTTATCCCGGAGACTCCAAGGCCTTCATCCTCAGTTTTCATTAGGAAGACTTACCCCACCGTGTAGGGTTCATGTTCATCCTCCACCGAGTCCCCATTCTGACTCTAATTCTGGTTCGTCGGGTTCCCCTTCTGGTTCTATCCTCGACTCTCCTCCACCTTTCACCTTCATCATGTCTGGTTCAAGAACTAACGCTGGTGGCAGCCCTGACCATAATGCTAGAAATGCTACTAGTGGTGCCACAACATGAACTATTATGTTTGCTCCCTTGCTTCCTTATATGGCAGGCCTAAGCCTTCCCGATTTTAGACAGTTGATTAATGACCCCATACACCATGATCCTGGTTGGCCTACTATGCCAACTAAACTTCCTTCAGACATCCCCAAGTTTGAAGGAAATGCTGGAGAGGATCCTACCAACCATGTTCGTTCTTTCCACATGTGGTGTTCGTCTAACTCCATCACCAATGACTATGTCCGTCTTCGATTATTCCAGCGCACACTTACTAGAGAAGCTTCCAAGTGGTATGTCGACCAGGCCTTGTCCTTTCATACTACTTTTGTGACCCTTGCCAAGGCTTTTCTATCTTACTTCCAGCTTCCCCTCCACTATGACATCGGTACCGAACTCTTGACCTCTTTCCGTCAAACTTCTGCTACCCGCGTATCTGACCATATTCAAGAATGGCGCAAAAGGAAGAACCTACGTTGAGCCCCTATTTTCGAAGTTTGTGTCTACATGGACGGGTTTCTCAGATCCCTTTTGCCTGCTATCGACAAAGATGTCGCATCTCACTTTCCTCAGACCGAGGAAGCTGCCCTCCAGATTGTGTTGAAACATGACCTGATCTACGCACAATCTGGTTATGTTTATACCGTCTTACCTAATCTCCCTAGACCAAGTGGTTCAAATGCATTGAGGGCATCCCATGCTGCCGACGGTATCGTTGGATCCCTTTCACATCCATACACTCATCCTCCCATGGGTTATGGTTTCTCTCAGGCAGGGGCCAGCTCCTCCAACACTTTGTCCCCTCCCGGCAGCATGTATCCAAGATATGACATGCCTCCTCCTTTTTCCCAACCTGTTTACCCTAATGTTGCCCAACCTCCTTATTATTTGTATCCACGGCTTGGTGCTCCAGCTCCTCCAACACTAGCACCTCAGCCTCCCTTGCCTTCTCAAACTCTGCAATAGCAGCCACCCCCCCCCCCCTCAGGGGTAGGTGTATGCACAACAAAGTGCGACTAATCCTCCTACTTCCAAAAATAAGAGGAAAGGAAATCAAAACCAATCCGCTCCAGGTAATCCCGGAAACAATCCCCAAGGGAATACATCTAACACTGCAACCCAACAATAGGGCTCTTAGCCCAAGCATGACAGGCCTATTCGCATGAATAAGCCTTGTTCTTTTTGCAGTGTCTATGGTCACTATACCCATGATTGTCTCTTTTACCTCAGATGCGTCAAATGTGGGAAGCTCAATCAACATCCCGAGGACATCAAGCCTCCCCTTCGGTTCCTCCTAATGTTTCCCCTACTCAACCGGATGTGTTTACCAATGATTTCCCTGAGCAAGGATATGTGGCTACCAAACCCCTTGAAAGTTAGGTGCCCACTCAACCTCCTCCGTATGGTACCTCTGATTACCAGATCCTCATGATGAACTTTGACAAACCCAATACCGCTAACCTCAACCTTCAGATTTGGTCTCGTTAGTACAACAAGCCCCTCGCTACATCTGCTACCGAGCCCTCGTCTTCAGGTCCCACTGAGCCTCTTTCGACACCCAATGGTCCTATACTGATCCCTCAGCCTAAGGCAGAGGTCCATACCAAGATCCCCAAGGGACCATTATGCTAAAACGCTACTTCTGGAAAAGCCGCCCACTCCTACAGTATAGTAGATGACTTGGCGTAATCCCCTGCCACCATGTCAACACTGGAAGTCCTCTAGTCATGCCCTTCACAATGAAAATCTCTACTAACTGCTATGGGTGTTGTAGATCTTTCAGATGAATGTTTGATTGTCTTCAATGTTGACAAGTTAGAGAATCCACCCCTTCCTGCATCCGTCGCCTTCCAAATCCCTATCAAGATCCGGAATGCCAACGTCTCCCGTTGTATCATTGATGAGGGGCATCCACTTGTGTGATGTCTGCTTCTGTTTGGAAACAACTTGGATCGCTCGAGTTAGCACCTTCCATTATCACCCTCCATGCGTGGGACGACCACTCTTCCCAACCCCTTGGCATGTTCTGCAATTGTCCTATTACTCATTAGGAGAATTTTGAGGTCTAAAATGGGTCTCCTAAGGAAAATGTACAATCAAAATTCATTTTATGAAAACCAATCAATTTTAGGGGATGACATCATCCCTAATAGTTGAGGTGGCATTACTTGAGTTAAAGGTACTTACTTGTCACATTCTCAATAGTGGATAAAAACTCATGGTTAACCATGGTAGTGCTCTAAGTACTTTTAAAGTCAAAGTAAAGTACTCATAATAAATGTCATTTCACATTTTTTGAATAAAATTCATACAAAATATAATATATTACATTTATTATATTATTTTTATATAGTACATTAATTACATGTTATTATACAATTTAAGTAATATAAATTTTAATTAATATCATATTATATAATTAATAATTTATGAATTTATATTTATATTTTATGTTAAGTTATTTAAGTACAAAGGACAAATGCATTAGTTGTTCAATGATAACGACTTTTTCTTGAAAAAATCATTCTTTTTTATAGTCACATCAATACAATATTTTTATTAATTTTATTTTGGTACAACTTTTGAAATGAATTTAACCATGGTTACATTGATTGTGGTGCAAAAAGTGAATTGGAAATTCATAAATATTATTTTGTTAATTTAGCTATTATTTTATTATTTCCTTAGGAGGCCCATTTTAGACCTCAAAATTCCCCTAATGCTTGCGAGCAAGACTATTTTTGTTGATGTTGAAGTCATTGATGCCCCCTTAGACTACAAAATTATACTGGGTCATAGCTACACTTATGCGATGTGTTTTGTCCCATCTGCGGTTCATTGTAAGATGTGCTTTCCTCACAACGGAAAGATCATCACCATCGATCAGTTGACATATTATGAACCGACGTCTCAGACCTCTCTAGAGTCCATTATCTCTTTGGTGGCCAATAAACAAATAGTTGAACCTCTGACCAGTGTCTAACTCAGAGTCTATAAAGATTCCTCTTTGCTTGGTTCATTCCCTGGTTTGCCCCCTCTCATCTTTGACCCTACCTTGTCGAATGTTTGCATGATGCAATTGTCTCGGTCCAAACTCAAATGGATTGGTTCGACTAGCCAGCAACCCCGCCCTCCAAAACCTTTTCCTAGTACTTCGACTCAGCCTTCAGGACCCCCTCCTCAAGACCCCTCATATGTAGCTGGTGTCCATGATCCTCTCTATCCCCCTAGAATGGTTCCCCCTGGCCTCAACCATCTCGGAGCTATCCCGCCTAGCCATTACCCCTTAGGTTAGATACCATTTCTTTCTCCCCCTCCTGGAGTATTTTCAATACCTGTTATGGCTACCTTGTCTCTTCCTAACATGAACCTGGGGATCCCAGTCTGGTACATTGATCCCCCAGCCAATACCCCACCTGGTCAGCCCAAACCTTACACCACTTTGACCTCGGTCCAACCGGTCGCTATGACCCCTCCCTTTGCTTATGTGCCTCAGCCACCTCAACAGGACCCTACTCCTATTACAAAAGCCTCCGGTGAGGAGGGAAAAGCTCGCAAGAAGGCACCTAAGGAAAAGGTTGCCCAGACAACCCTCGTTCCTCCTCAACCTCCAAAGCGTACACCCCTGTGTGCTTTGTGTGATGTTGTCGGTCATGCCACCCACAATTGTCCTGAATTGCCTCGTATCAAGCCCATGGTCAACGTAGTGTTTCTTGAGTCTAAGGTCCCAGAAGCCCCTGAAACTTTACCGACTGCAGCCAAGAAACTCAAGATTGTGCACACAAACCACCCCTGTGCGTTGTGTGATCTCCATGGCTACTATACCCATCTTTGTCCCCGCCTTGTAGACTACCCCACCTCTTTGGAGGTAGTTCGCCAGTATGAGGCCGATCACAACGAATCCTCCTCTCCTTTACTTGCGCATTACGCTTTGGCAGCACCAGAGGACACATCCACTCCCATTGAAAATCCCCCTCCCAATGTCTAGATGACGGAGTCTTTGGCCACTATCCTTTACATGTCATCATCTATGAGATCCACGATGGAAGACCCCTCTGGGGCTTTCATCTACTTGTTTTTCTGTCCCCATCCATGACGATGCGCATGTGAACCTCTCTTCTCATGATGATGAGTTAGGTAGCTTCGCCACACCACGTGGTCTTTCTTCCACTAGTCACCCCATCTTCTATTGCGTTGACGACATTATAGAAGCAATCACCACCCCTAACTTTATCTATCCCCCCTTACATCGAACCCCTGCATTCGAACCACATATGCCTTGTGGCCATTACATTGACACCCAATGTTTTGGTAAGGGGGCACCCATATTTGAGAGTCCAAGAGAATCAATTCTCCACAACCCTTCTAGTGCATATGGACATGTCGACACTATTACCATTATTCTTCTCCATGTAGAAGAACCTCTAGAGTCCCATATCACTTCATATCACTCTAGGGATGATCCCCTTCATCATTCCTTTGTATTACATCAACAACCCAGTCCCTTAGACATTGTTGTTGACCAACTTGTGTGTTTTCTAGGTAAACACCTGTTCATTATATCCAAATCCACTCTTTAGGATAGTGACACCATGTATGCAAACCCAAAAATTTAGTCCATTTGCTTCATATATGCAGTACCAAAAGAGATTGGTAATCCTCCATTCCTCTTCTCGAACTGCATCTATCCATTCTTTCCACAGAAGATAACCATCATGTCAGCAAATGGCGAACCACATCATACAAATGTGTTTAGATTCCACTTTTCTAAATACATTTTGCATGACCATAACATGCTTGGGGGCACCTATGCCCCTCAACCATAAAAATCTCAGCTCTCAGCCAAAAACAACACTAAAACCCCTTTCTCTGATAGGTCACACTTTTCAGGTCATTTCCTGGGACATGTCACAGTTTTCTGCCCAGTACCTGCTACCCAGGTGACAAAATAGACCCCAAAAAGTGTGACTTGGCCTGTTCCGGGGCTCTAGGTGCCTAATCTGAAACTTTAATCCACTGAATTGAAAGTGTATGGTTAGGCCTCTTATCTGAAACTGACGTATCTTGATTCCAACAGTCGGTTTGTTCACTACGATCGCCGCAAGATTTAGGGTATTTTCTTCTCTCTACATTCACCATAACTACACTTGCAAATGAATCAAATTGGAGGGAAAACGCCTTATTAAAAGAGAAACCCCAGATTTTTCTTTTGCCAGCTGCGACCAAACCATAGCTCGGTTTGACAAACCATTAGCACTGTTGCAAATCTCTCACCGAGCTCCCAAATGGGTATCCTTTCATTTTTGGTGATTTGATACTTCACCCGGACACATTTTTTCCAAGAAGTGTCATTTCAACGCTTCTCAAAATCGAATTTCTTCACTTGCAACAGTTGTACTTGGAGCACCACCTTTCCTTCATACTTATCCACGCTAGTGTCAATTTTCGTCGTGAGTAACCATCTTGTACTCATGTTTTTATGGCCCCCACCGGGCCTATTCCGTGTGGAAGCATCATCGAGTCACCCTTGTTTAGAGCATCCGAGTCGAGTCATCATCGCATCCATGGAGTCTGTCCTGAGTCCCTTTGTCTCCTACCACAATCCTCCATCCTTCATTTCTTTGTCCCTCTCTCGTGTCTCACATTTTGGCCTCCAACCATACTGTCCCCTATCCCCTCCGGAGTTGAGTCAGTAGCTGCCAGGTCATCCATGCCCTTTATGCTCTAACAAGGGAAGTTGCCAGCTCACTACTCAGTACCCCCCCATTCCACCATCATCCCTGGTGTCAGTTTATCAGTCTCTCTACTATTATCCCTCGTGCTTTAGTTGAGGATTCCTTATTGCCTCACCTATGGCAGACCTCTTTCTGTCGACATCATCTTATTCATTCTTGAAGACAGGTCTAGAGGGTGGTGTACCTTGGTTCCAACTTTCACTTTTGTTTGGTGCCTCGGATCAGGTAAAGGGACCCTTTATTGCCATTTGACTTGATTGTTTATCAGTTCCAACTCCTTGTGGCATGATCGAGATCCGTATACTCGATGGTTCAGTGATGCAACATATTGTGCCAGTGATTCCCGAGCGTGTGTGAGATGTTTCAGACCTCATGAGGGGGTGGCCCTTTAGGTAGCCCCCCACATGCCCGGATGACTTCTCTACTATAGCCTCGAATGCAGCTCCATAGATTTGATGGTTCCGGCCTTAGCCGATTGCAACACCTTTTTAGTTTGATGTATCATTCAGATTTTTAGAGCCCTTTCCTCTTTTATAGGGCCTCTTTGGTTGTACTTATATCTCATGTACTCAGATATTATTGTATAAGTCCTGGCTGTTGTCTCAGGCACAATATGTATGTGGGATCCATTATCATGTTTTTTATCTGGCCCACGTTTATGCCAGCATGTACTATATAGTTCAGTCCCATGTTTGCTGGGCGCATCATTATTCTTTGTACTTTGTTATCTCGACAGGCATAGGTATGCCTCCCCCGCCTCATGTAAAACAGGTACTCACTCATAAAAGAGACTTGTCATACTCGTAAACCTCGCCTCCTCAGGGTCTTGTCCTCTCGCACTTCAGTCCGCCTTATATTTCTCTCTCTCTGACTCCCCTTCGTTGTCTAGTGATTGCGTTCTTACAATGTACTTCAATCATACGATTAGCTCCTAACACTCGCACGTTGGGGGTCCATCTATTACACCAATTTTTGGTCATCTAACCTGTCACTATTAGATGGACTAAAGTACACCATGTAAGACCAATTTTACCATAGTAAAATTGCTTTCACTATGAAAAATAACTTAATAACCCCCCATAATTTATTAGGTTCTTTCTGGTCTAAACAGGAAACCCCATGAGGAATAATTGAATAAATCCTTGTTTGTTTGATTTTCCTCAATGGTTAATTAATTAAACCACAGTTTAATTAATATTCCTGGTCATATTTAACCCAAAATAGGAAAATTAATTAGATAAATAATTATTTATCTTATTATTTTCTAGGAATAATTATTTAAAACATTATTTAATAATATTCCTTGTTAAATTTGACTAAATCATTTATAAATAATTGAATAAATCACTATTTATTTAATTATTACTCAACCACATTCTTAAAATAATAAATAAATTATTTATTTATTTATTATTTCTAAATAAAGGGATTTGACCAAATTCAAATTCCTTTTCCCTCCAACAAAAATAATAAAATATTCCATGAATGTTGGATCTAGATTTGGTTAATAATATTTTAAAATTGCACCAATATCTAGACTAACTCAATATTTTGTTATAAATAGAAGGGTTTTTCCATTCATTCACTACCTTTTGTTGCCTAGAGATGACTCTTGATCTATACTTTTGGTTTGACTTGTATCCTCCCTCCATTTTCATACTTTTCTACTTTTTGTGTGTGAGCTCCCTTTGAGTTCCATTTTTGTCTAGGTTTTCTGCACCATCAAGAGAGAGAGAGATCTTAGATCTGAAGCATTGAGGACATACAAAAACCCATTCCATTGAGGGGGACTGGTAACATCTTTCTATATTCCCTTCCTAGGTATCATAATACAAAAATTTCTTTAAAATTTCTTGTCTTATTCATTAGATGCATGGAACATTTCTCGCTTATTATTTGTTGTTTAATGTCTTTTATTGCATAGATCTGAATTTCTGTAGAATTTATTCTGATCACTAACTATAGATCTAAGGAAATTGACAACCATCTTTGATGTTAGGGTTGTTTGTTAGGCACAACTAAAGTGAGATTTTTTCATATGCTTGCAATTAGAATTCACACTAACAACCCAGAAACAGTTTGTGAAAATTCCGCTTGGTTAATGTTTTATGAAAATAATTAATTATTTTAATGGAGACCCTAAGTCTAAAATTAGGGAAATTAAATAATTAAAGGACATTAATAAAACAATGTGAGAATATTCTAGAAAAGGTGGAGATCAAGTCATGTTATAATATTAGCTGTTGATTAGAGATCTAATCTTGGTTGTTTATTTATCAACGAGAAGAATATAAAGGAAGGTTCGTGGGCCATTTGGAAAGACACACGGAGTGAATCTTGAGATCGAATTCTTCTAACATAGTAGTGCTTAGACGAAGATCAGATCTAGGTGATTTAGTGAAGTGAGGGGCAGAGTAGCTTCCGGAGAGAAATATTTTCTTAGCTGTAGAATCATCAGCAGAGAGAGGCAAGAAGACATTCAACAGCGCCAACGCAAAGCCAGTGAGGGTGACGCAGAGGCTGCATAGAGACAGTTAGGGTTGCGTAGAGGCTCAAAGGGTTTCTTAGATTTCTTTGTTAGATCAGATCTGGTAGCCGAAAGTTGCGGTGTGTGATCGGGAGGCCCATATCTGTGATTTTGGGAGTCATATCGATCTATTGTTGGGGTGACGCAGTGCCTAGAGGAGGTGATGCAGGGCCTACACAGTCACTACGTAGAGACCTCTAGAGGCAACTTTTCCAGTGACTGAATCAGCCGAATTTTCCAGTGATTGTGTGAGGTAAAACTCAAAATTTCTTTCTGCCAATATTTCTCTCTGTAACTAAATAACCCTTGGAGGTATTCATCAATGTATTTAGAAACAACAATTGTTTAATAATACAAACCCTCAGGTCTGTTGCACCGATTTTCCCGCATTGGGATTTTCCAGGGACTTAGTCTAAAAATAATTGTCCTATGTGTGATTGATTTCTTGCTCAGTTTCCTTGTTTCAGAATCATATTTATTCAGTGCGGGTTTCTTCAATATTTACTTCAATAATTCAGATATGAATAAATTATGTAAATGTAATTTACTTAATAGGAGAAGTACGCTTAGTTGATGCAGTAGGATTCCTTAGATTGCCAGATCTAGGAATTTTCACATTATCTTCTTAGCAGGAGATTTGTATTGTTGAGTTATGACAATGGGTTGAGATATTTGTTTTACCAACCAAATCTGAATGTCAGGCAAGCTATATGGTTGGCCACCCTTACTGAGTTTGACTTTGAAATCATATACATCAAGGGAAAGGAGAACAGGGTTGCAGATTCTCTCAGCAAGAAATATACAGGTGAACCATATAGAAGCTATGAGTTCCTATGGGACAGACTTACGGGATCATATCTTATAGGTAGGACAACAAGATGTCAGGTATATGGAGCTTAGGCACAGGTTACAACAAAGTTTAGGTACATGTACAGGTGAAGGTACAAGTGATCATGATGCAGACTATCGTCTCATGGTAGATGGTTTGGTGAGATTTAGGGCAGGATCTATGTGTTGGATGACAGTGAGCTCAAGAATCTTATCTTGAGGGAATTTCATGTCAATCAATACTCAAGTCACCCAGGTTACCAAAAGACATTGACAATAGTAAATAAGTTTTACTATTGGACGAATCTGAGGAAGGAAGTGGTAGAGTTTGTGGCTAGATGTTTGGATTGTCAGCAGGTGAAGGTTGAATGTAAGCATCCAGGTGATCTACTACAGCCTATTCTGATTCCAGAATGGAGATGTGAGGTCATTTCCATGAATTTTACTACAGGTCTTCCGAGGACAGTGAGGCAACATGATTCTGTCATGGTTGTGGTCGACATGTTGAGCAAGGTGGATCACTTCATTCCAATGAAGACTACATATTCAACTAGTGAGGTGGTGCAGGTCTTCATCAGGAATATTGTGAGATTACATGGTTTTCCGAAGAATATTGTGTTAGACAGGGATGCAAAGTTCACTTCCAAGTTTTGGAAGGAGTTATTTGTAGGTTTAGGTACAAAGTTGGTCTTCAATACAACTTATCATCCATAGACAGATGGATAAACTAAGAGGGTCAACAGGATCCTGGAGGATATGCTGAGGATGTATGTCATGCATCAGCAGAGGAGATGGGAGGGGTACCTTCCATTGGTTGAGTTTGCATACAACAATGGTTATCAAGAGTCATTGAGGATGAGTCTGTTTGAGGCATTGTATGGGCAGAGTTGTAATACTCCCATCAGCTAGAGTGATCTAGTGAACATGATACTTATTGGACCGAACATGTTGGAAGATATGGAACATGAAATGAAGGTTATAAGGAAGAATCTAAAGGCAACACAGGACATGCAGAAGAGTTATGCAGATCAACACATGGCATTTAAGGAGTTTCAAGTTGGGGAGCATATGTATTTGCGCATCAAGCCCAAGAAGAGCTCCTTGAGGATTGGATCATGTTCCAAGTTGGAACGATGCTATTGCGAGCCTTTTAAGATCCTTGAGAGGATTGGACCAGTGGCCTATAGACTTGCACTCCCTCCAACAATGAAATTCCATGATATTTTTCATGTTTCATTACTTAAAGGTATATAGAGGATGTTGATCATGTTATTGATTGGTTTGTATTGCAGGTGGAGCAAGAAGGAGAATTTCAGTCGAAACCTCAGTGCATAGTGCAGCGGAAAAAACTCATGCTCAGGAACATAGCCATAAAGAAAGTTAAAGTGCAGTGGAATCACTTTGGGCTCTAGGAAGCTACATGGAAGATGGTTGATCAGATGCAGGCTATGTATCCTTCATTGTTTTCCGGTTGAGGCAAAACAATTTTGGTATTTTTACATATTTATGTATGGTTGCTATTGTAAATACCACCATGAGCTAAGTTATAAAGCTCCAATAACCAGTATGGTTGTTATATTGTGATGTTGTCAGATGGTTTTTTATTTTGAGTAGGTTATTCATCGTAAATACTACATCGAACTAAGTTATAATGTTACATGGGCAGTATGTTTGATTTTCAGCAGTTTGATGAGGTATAGGTGTGGTTTAACACCGAGAACAGTGTTCTCCAAGGGGGAGGGTTCTGTAACAGATCCAGGTTAAAAATTCCATGTAATAAAAGTTAATAAAGGTGAAAATAAGACCACGATAAAGGGACACTTATTTCAAGATGAATGTTGGGAAAGATATCCTAGTGGGCATCACTGGATATGTTTATGGCTAAAAGGAAATTGGCAAAGGCAATGGCTAAGGCATTGAAAAGAAAAAAATCTTTTTGGCACATTTATTTATGAAAATAAAGGAAATTAGGAGAAAATGAAGGTGAAAGGTCACAGGCTGCATGTGAGGAGGAAAATGAAGGAAAATAATAGAACGATGGTTTATAACCATAATTGCTTGAAAAGTTAAAGCTTTCGCATGGAGTATTAAAATGATGGGTAATTTGTGTTTTTAAACTAAAGTTGAATTCAAAAAAAAAAAAAAATTGTCAAAGTGGGGTTTTTTATTAAGGTTAACAACACAATTGAGATAATAAGGAAGAAGCTTCTACGAGAGAATGTGGGTTGATATGCATGTGGATATGCATTTTTAAATTTTATATAAAGAATGTGGGTAAAGGTAGCTTTGGTTGTATCATTTGGTATCATTATGCATAATGTGGATTCTTCACAGTTTTGTTTAAGTCATTTTGGACCGAAGCTTGTAGTTGGAAAAAGGAGAATTATTTTGATTTGTGATTGAAAACATAATTGCTTGATGTTGTAAAATCTTTGTTTTACCATCATATGGTGGCAGCTAAGGAGGAATTATTCAGGATGGACACAATGTACAAGTTGTACATTATTCATCAAAGAAGTTGAAAACATGTTCTCTGTACACAGGTGAAGAGATGTGAATTGATGTTGTATGGTGCATAAAAGTGCAGGGAAAATTTTTGCAGTAAAATGGCGATCTTATGGTATGAAGAGCATGCAAATGTTAACAGTGACGAAGACGACACAGAGGAGTGGAATCCAGAGAATTGAGTTTGCGAAGAAAAAGTTTTGTTAATAGCCTTAATGGAAGCATAAGGTATGATACATCATTTCGAGAATATATTTTTGAATGTTGGAAATTGAATGGTTTATTTATTTTCACCATAAAATAAATCTTGGGAAAGTGAAATGCATTTCAAGTTAAAGACTTCAACATCATGTGAAATGATAATGGGAAACTGATGATCTTTCATAAGAATGAAGTATGGAAGAGAGTGAATATTTTATATCCTAAAAATGTATTAGGGGTGTATGTTTGTTGGAGGATGAAATAACTTGAATTAAGTCAAAATATCCACTGTCATAATTATTGGGGCAAAGCTTGAAGTCAAAACAGATGTTAGAGTCAAATGAAAGTTTGGATAGTTTGATTTAAGATTGAGTATTTTCATCCAAGATGAAAAGTTGATGTAAAGTCTGAAGTCAAAGAGTCATAAGCTAAGTCAAAGGTATGAATGTAACTGGGTGCATGATCAGTGGAGCCCAACACCCAAAGAATTGGTCATTGTAACACATGAGTTACTAAAGTGTTGTTTGCAGCAAAGTGGAGCAAGAGAATTTCTAGAAATGACTCCAAGACAGAGAACCGAAAGATACAAAGCGCTAGAAGAAAGCTTGCATTGTTGAATGGCAAGTGGGAAGACTTGCGGAAAAGTGGATTGAATGAAATCCACACGTGAACATATGAAGTTCACAAAGAAGGGGAAGATGACTGTTGATAGTCATTTCCGAAGATCTGATAAAGACCACAGCAGAAGGAAGAAGAAGGAAAATGCTAAGGTAAGTGGCATATGTGAGCAGTTGATAGATGAAGAGTATGAGCAGGAGAAGGCTGAGATAACAATTCAACTTGAATTGTTAATGGAATTGTTGCAAGAAAATGTGAAAGACCAAACACATGGTTGGACCATGAGGAAGAAGGTAAAGTGGCAAAGGCTACACGCAAAGAGGGAACAACAGGTAAACATATAGTTGACAGAAGAGCTGAGGAAGCTCGAGCAGATGATAAGTGTTCAAATGAGGTGTGAAGAACTCAGAGAGGCTGAGTTAAAAATGGATGTTTCCATTTGTGGCCGAGAACAGGGTGAAATTCTGGGTGAAGAGATCAATGAGGAAGATCTCATGAACTATTGGGATATTTCAGAAGAATCTGAAGATGTGTTGTTGAGAGAAGCAGATGAGGCTATGAAGCCTTGCAATTTTTCTCACAATTTATGTATGTTTGCAGGATGTGCAAAAGATGGTGAACAGTCTAGTGAAACTGTCACAGAGAAGAATGAAACTCTTGAGATGAAGTCTGAGGAAGAATGCATTTTAGAGGAGGAAGGTACTGATTTGTTGCAGCAGGAGGAAATTATAAATGAATTCTTGTTTGGGTTAAAACAACTAGTTGAAGTTTTTATAGAGCATAAGCATATTGGAAATGTCGAAGAGATATTCCAAGGAGGTAAACAAATGTATTTTTTTAGTGAATTTTCTGACATAATTCTACCATGTGATGAAACAGGAACCAGGAAAACTCAGGAAGATTTCTAGAAGAAGAATGAAGCTGGAAAGGAAAGTTGTGATGAAGTGCTGGAAAGATTTCATATGGAAATCGAGTTCTTGGAACGATGGCTTAAGGAACCCGAGGGAGAAGTAAAGATTGCAGAACCTGATCCAGAAGAAATTGCAGTTACTATGCATGATAGGAATGAAATGTTTTTAACATTTATGGAGTTGAATGAATGTTATAAATTTTCAAATAATGATGTAACTATAGGTACAGAAAACAAAATTAACATATATGATGTTGAAATTAGAGAAATTGAGCAGAAATTATTTTGCGTTGAGATGGAAGATCAGAAGCAACAAGAAAATTATGTCCATAGAGACATAAAGGAGACAGAAATATTGATCCAGCAGGATAAAGAGGAAAGCAACCAGCAGTTCAAAACATGATCTATTGAAGTCCAGGAAGTCGATGATGGGAGATTGGTGCTTGAAGCATCAAAAGAGACTGAAAGGTCTTATCTTTTTAAAACTAACAGTTTTTTGGTGAATGCAGGTACAACACTGGACGAGAAAGTTGTTACTATTAAAACAATCAAAGACTACGGGTGTAATCAAGAAGGAGTTCTTGATTATTTTTTGCAGAAAGTTGAGTGTTCAGCTCAGTTAGAGATGAAAGAATTAGACAAAGAGGAATTACTCCAAAGAATTGGTGAAAGAAAGTGTTGGAGAAGCCGATGGAATCCGATTGACAGAGTGCGTGATGAGTTACCAAATCGAGTTGATACTTTGAAGGACCAGCAACAGAACAGAGTTTGGAATCCTGGAGGGAGCAAGTCATCAGGACTTGTGGCTGTTGCATTGTTACAGAAAAGTGACAGACCTTATAGACAGGAGTCTATGGAAACTTCTCTACATGGGGAGTCTGATGCATAGAATCAAAGCTAAATTTTTATTATTCCTTTATGTAATTTAGGGGGTGAGATATTTTAATTATTTATTTAAATTATTTTGCTCATTTTTAATTAATTAAGAGATAAAATATAAATGTGAGGATTATTGTAAATATTCTTTAAATAATTAAAGATATGAGTGGAGTTGAATTAGGTAGATAATCTAAGGATGAGGAATTCCATAAACGGGACTAAGTTGAGTAAAAAAAAAGATAAATATAATTTAGATTTTAAGTTGAGATTTGTGTGGAGGAAATTATGGAATGGAATAAATTATATTTATGTATAAATATGTAGCTTGTGAGGGTGAGAAAGGGAGCAAGTGAGGAAGTGAGGAAGTGAGGAATACAGAGAGAGTAGGAATGGGTTGAGAGCTTCTTGTAAAGGGCCAAGAGCCAAAAGGCCATTCATTGTAATATTTGGCCGATGATTTCTTGTGTTATTGTACATCAATATATTTTTGTTTTTATAGCTCTCTTTCCTGTATGTATATTTTAAGCTGCAAATTGTTTCTTAATAAAGAATTAGACGAGTGTTTTCATGCTGAAGGAAACACACTGTTTTATATGCTAGGATTTGATTTAACCCAGAATCTTGGAATCACAGTTGTTCATATCAGAGAAGCTGTAATAAATTTCATCGTCACGTGCAATTCAACGCTCTCATCGATGGGGCTTTTGCAATTTTCCCTGTCAAGGCAAAATTCGTTCCTATATTTTATTTTTCGAGACACCACGACAGTCTACGTAGAAAATCCCGAGAGGAAGTAAACCGTCTTCAATTCAACCATGTTTCTTCCATATGTGGGTAGTCGGTGCTATATCATTCAATTCTGCACTAGATATGGTATTTTTCCAAATTGCATTCTGCAGGCATAGGAAATTGACGTCAATCTGATTTCCCTTGATTAGCAGTGTGACTTCAAAATTTCAATTCGATTCGGTGTTCGAGACCCTTCCATGAGGATGCCGCCCCTGGTGTCTCTTTATCTTGCGCCAACGTTGCTATGGTTTCCAGAAGATTTTCCGCACATTAAAAATTGGTAGATATGACAGTGGAGCGGCTCCCTCAGGGCTTTCGGTTGCTGAGCTGAGCTGGACATCTAATCTGACTAGCAGTCGGTATCATGAATTTTGCCATGGATCGACCAAATTGTGATGATACGCGTGCATGCTCCTTGTGGGTTGCTGTTCTGAGCTATAATTTAATAGAGATAGTAACAGTTTCGAGAGATTATCGTGCCAGACCCGAGCCTCTACTTCCTGCCAGACTTCTCTTCTTAAGAGAATCCGAAGCTGCAGAGAAACACAGATTTTGCGGCTTGGTCAAGTGTTACTCCATGATTATGGACAGGTATCAACAGTCCTCCTTTGTTCTGTGTATCCATAAATGAATACCAGGCTGTCGTAGCCTTGAAACCATTTTTTCGGTTTTGTTTTGGAGAGGGTAGGCTTGCGGCATACCTTAGTTTGCGGCGGCTCCCTAATAGCCTCCTCATACTTCTTTTTGACCTTCAAACAAGGCCGCAAACATCTATAGCAATCTCAACCTTCCAGCTCCGTCTTTACATTACAAATTGGGCTTGTCTTCCCCTTGGCTCTGATACCATGTTAAGTTTAGAACATGTTCTATGCCATTTCAGATTAGGGCACACAATACTGAAGCAGATAGAACATACTAATAGATCAATGGAAGACAAGCCAAAACAGAGATAATGAATGGTGGCATTACGGCGATCAGTAAGATGTTTCTACCAACAAAGTCTCCAATAGGTCATTCAGCCAAGCGTGTCACACATAACCCCAGAACAACCCAAACAAAGAACTTCACAAATACACAACACCAAGAACGTAGCTCCATCCTCATCAAGAGAGAAGAAAATCCTCCACACATTTTGTGTGTATAATGAACTCCAAGTCTCTCCATTATATAGGCATCTTTGGGGGTGTGTGACATGCCCTTTAAGACATTTAAGTCTATATTATATCGAGGCCGACCTAGCACATAAGTGGAGTAAATTCAAAGTACATGTTCTTCTCATCCGAATGAGATGATCTTTAGATCAATCTTACACCTCTCCGAAAGAGGAATCCAATAAAAATATTGGGATCGTCATCTGAGCACCACAACCCGGAGTTTGGACCTAGTTGTCCAATTTTAACAATATATATATATATATAAAATTTTCCCTATAACTTTGTATGCTTGATAAGGTTATGAGTTTTCACAGTTATTCATTTATGTTTTTGAATGTCATGGTGAGTAGATTTTATTATTAAGAAAAAATGTAATTTATTTTTTTCATAACAAACTCACCATTTGTATTAATAGTTTTTAATAAGTGAAAATATTTATGAATTTTAAATTAATAAAGTGATATAATGGGTATAGTTGGTTAAACACCTAAGCTATTAAGTTACAAATTGAGTTCTAAAGTTTAAATTATTGACGAAATAGTATATAATTTGGCACTTTATTGAGGGTACTTAAAAGTAGTGGTCAAAGATGCGATATGCATAGCACTGCTCACATGCACATATAATTATATAATTAGATCGAAGTCCACCACATGTTCTCTCAAGGCCTACCTAATTATATTTTTACCCAATATCTTAAGGCCACCATGTGGGCACCCAAGGATAGTGGTTGGACATGTGAAGCATGCATAACAGAATCCACTCACATAGATGTGGACCATATCCCACACCATGTTTTTCTTAAATCCTACCAAAATTTTATTTAACATATGTGAGGGAAAATCATATTTTCTATATATGATTTAATTTTCTAAATTGGAATAATTTTAAGTGTGTATATTTTCAATATTAAAATTCATGTTGTCAATCTATTTTTTTCTTTTGGAGAAACTATGTATCTTAATTGAAACGACCAATGTCTTGGGTGGATGCTCCACCCATCATCAGGGTCACATAAGTTGTTTGTGAGAGCAAGAGTGCGGAACCAAGTTAAATATAAATATTTGTAATGGCTAATAAAATGGATAGTGAATAAAAATTATTAATTTTTTAATTTATTTAAGAGGAATCAATCAAGATACACAATTTAAGGGAAAAATGATTTACAACTAGGAATACGTTTTCAAAATATATAGTTTTGAGGAAAAATAAGACAAACCTTTATTGGAGTTCAAAGAAAAATGTAAGAGGAGTTATATGTGCTTGTTGCACTGAGATAAGTAAGGTGTTCCTAACCCAATTAGATGGGATGTGTAATATGTGTATCTCCATCATACTAATAAAATAAAATGCAATTTGGCATTCAATATCAATGTAAAAAGTAATAATAATAATAATTATCATAATAATAATAATAATAATAATAATAATAATATACTTAGGTTATATATTTTTTAACTCGAAAGATTTTAAGTATCAAAAGGTTTGAGCATTGGTCCACTTTTAAAAGCTGAAGTTAACATAATCTATGTTAATATGATGTATGCAAGCCATATTTTTTACCCTAATGCTTATTGTATGGATTGTGCATATTATATTTGTTGCATGCCTTATTTTTAGCTATTATAATTTTGTGTTTATTTTATACTTCGTCATTTAAAATTAACAAGGTTTTTATCACATTATCAGGACTTTAATTGGCAAGTTGGTGACTTATACACTCCAGTTGATGCCGTTGCACAAGGTTTCAAAGGTGTTGCTCTAAATGACATTCGAGAAATGGTCAAAACAATTTCTCAATGGTTTGATAATATAAGTTAAGGATGCAAATATCATAACATATTTTGATATGTAGCATGTCTTAGAAGATAAGATCATATCATGGATCATCTAATGTAGATGGAATATCTATAGAAAAGGCTTAAAAATGTGATACCATTCATGAAATGACATTCCTTTAGAGACAATGTGTTGTAATATATTTTCAATGGAAAGTTTCTTATAGATGATTGGCCTATTGGGTCTCCTACGTATTTTCATCATTCATAATCAATCAATGTAACTATAACAATATATTTGTAGTAATACCATATTTCACATTAGTTTTAAATTTATAGATTTTAATTTTACATTTTCTTGAATGTTATTGATGGATGCAACACTCGTAATTGGATTTTATCAAATCTTCATATAGCACATTATATTACTAACTCGAAAACTCTACTATCTATGTGATTTGAATTGTCCCCACAATGTAAGTATCTCTATATATGTTTACAAGGTAGTGAGAGTTAGATTTGTTAGGTTTAAGGATGAATTCTTGAATTACACTAGTAACATCCTTATAACGAGAGTGTTATCAAGTCTAACACCTAAATGTTAATAGGCATGAACTAAAAAACTTTTATGATTAATATATGTTCAAAGTGACTTTTTTTTTAATGGGTATGTGTGTGTATGAAATACAAATATTTGTAACACCTGTCACAACAAAGCATGTAAAAACATTTTGATATATGTGTCCCTCTATGTATAAATGATTTTTTTGTTCTATCCTTTGTGTTTTCCTTCATTTACTACCAGCATATAAGAAAATTGCAAATATTAAAGCACTTCTCTCATTTTTTTCAACAAAATTCTTCCGAAAAAGCACATTAGAATTTATAGAGCCACACGTTTCGAACTACTAAGTGTAGTTCATCATCAGGAGAATTATGATGGTGTTGATTCACACACACACACACACACACACACACACACACACATATATATATATACTGCAAAGATATGTAATGGTCAGTGACAAAAACGCTATAAAAAAATAGTAAAATAATAAAATTGAACGTTAAGAAAATAACTACATCTTTTACCCTTTTTAACTATATAATAATATTATTGAACCTAATCAATATAAATAGAAAAAAAAAATTAAAATAACAAAACAAAATAAAAATAAATCAATGCTTAAAATAAAACTAAAGACAAACCAACAAATGAAAACATAAGAAAAACAAAAAAAATGAAAACATAAGTAAAAAAATAAAAAATAAAAAATAAATAAATAAATAAATAAATAAATATATATATATATATATATATATATATATATATATATATATATATATATATATATATAGAGAGAGAGAGAGAGAGAGAGAGAGAGAGAGAGAGAGAGAGAGAGAGAGAGAGAGAGAGAGAGAATAAACACACAAACCAAACATAGAAAAACTACACAACATAAAAATGAATCAAAATAAAGAGAGACAATAAACAAAAGGAGGAGGAAAAGGAACAATAACAGGGGCAGAGAGACGGGTTCCAAAAACTGCTAATTTTGTACTTGTCGTCCCTATTCAGTGTATGAGACCTTTTCTTGATTTCAACAGCGTCCCTAAATTTGTGGTGATGGAAATGCTCAACCCTAGCAATGACCCTGGACTCCTCCAAACAATCAACCATAGTGGTGATTCCTCTCCTTGTTAGTACCCAGTTTCCTTGAGGAGGGTCAACTAGGATTTCTGTAGTATTCTTGGTGGAAAAATTAATAGTGCATACCAAAATAGTAACTTGGAATGGCAAGATAAATAAACAACACAACCAAAAATCAACACACAAATGAAACCAACAAAATATACTGAGTCGTTTTATGAATAATGTGTAACTAGTTACATAGAATGAGATGAAATGATATAACTTGGGCTTTCCAAGCAAGTGGAGTAAAACCTAGAAATATGTCTCTGACCCAAGTGAAGAATATCCCCATAAGAGAAATGTGTACTGCCTAGTGAATAATTTGTTGCTAGCTGCAAATTTAGATGATGATTTATTCTTTAAATACTATCCGAATTAGCTTGAAACTCAACCCCTAGACTCCTCTCCAAAAACCCAAAAAACTTGGCAAGGGTTTGGCTCAACTCCAAGCACTGTGGAAGCCAAGTGTGTATGGCCCAATTGGCTAACTAGTGCGTACTTATGCAAGAAATTCTTCTGTTGGAAATAAACCCAAATCCACCACTAAGAAATGCTTCCCTGATAAAAAAATTAGCCTCCAAAAGCCCTAATTACTTGGCACCTCAAGCTCCCCAACAACCTAGCTCTAAGGCCTATGCAGGCTTTGTCTAGTGATTTCTACACACTACCAGAAACTAGAGGATTCAACCCTCAGGAATGGTTGAAAACTAACACTGCAAAATGGAACCAAAATCCCTGCTCCAAGATGTGTAAATACTCCTGCAATTTCTTCTCACCCAAGTCACTGAAGTTGACCCAAATTATTGCTAATTAGAACTTCCTATGGGCCTAGGAAGTGTGCACAACTGGTTCGATTTGCTGCAAATATAACCTTGTGTAAGCCCCATAATGGACTCCCCAAATTCCTACTTAGGGAGACAATCGAATTTCTTTGAAATTGGTGTGGATTTCACTTGAAACCCTTGTGCTCAACAATAATCCAACCCTTGCACTGAACAACTCCAAGAGGTGAAATTCTGAAGTGTAATAGTCAAAATTTGGTGTGGAATGCCTCCCTTCTACCTTTATATACTCTTGGCCCATGCAACCCCTTGGTGCCCCCCACTTCCCACTAATTCACACACTCTGTCTCTAAGGGGTGTGTATTGTGTCCTTGTGGCCCCCTGTTGAGTGTGGGACGCATTTATCCATATTTCCTAAGTCCAAAATTTGTTAAAATTCCCCCCCAAATCTTTGCCTCTTTTCCCAAGTGACAAAATTGGATTGAAGGCTTCCCATTTAGAAACTTATGTGATGGGTAATATTATAGTACTCCCCATCAAAATTTTGCATCCTCAAGTAACTTTAAGGTTGAGTGCTATAGTACATGTTATCCCTTCCATGTAGCATCCTCCAATGGAAAAACCTTCCACCTAACAAGGAATTCTCTAATAACATTGTTCATGTGCTTCCTTTCCTGCACCTCCAGAATGGATTCAGGATCCAACACCAAATATCCCTCATTACCATGTGGTGGTAGCTTCGATGTGGCTATAACCTTCTAGCCCAGTGCCTTATTCAAGAAGGACACATGGAATATGTTGTGCACTCTGTTGCGAGGGGGAAGCTCCAACTCATATGCCACCTCCCCTACTCACTAGATCACCCAGTAAGGCCCATAAAAGTGGGTATTGAGCTTATTTTCCCCCTTTTTTTGAGTGTATACTGTCAGTAAGGCTACAAGCATAGGTACACCAGGTCTCCCACCTCAAATCTCCACTTCGTCTATTGGTAGTCTGCATACACCTTATGCTGATTTTGTGTTGTCTACAAGGTGTCCTTGAGATCCCTGAGGATATCTTGACTCTCTAGAATCCAATCCTTTTCCCTTGGGTCTCTACTGTCCCCAAACACCATGTCAACTAAAGATAGAGCCTCATAGACATTTAACACTCTAAAGGGGGTCATCAAAATGGACATCTAGTATGTCGTGTTGTAGCAATACTCCCATAGATGAATCCATATCACTTATGCTCGTTGCTGACCTGCCACATAACTACACAGGCAACCCTCTAGCCATTTGTTCACAATATCAACATGGACATCGCTCTGAGGGTGGTAAGTGGTGCTGGGTGTGAGGTTGGTTCCCACCAGTCTAAAGAGCTCCTGCAAAACCCCCCCCCATGAACCTGTTGCTCCTATCACTAATGATTGTCTTGTGGAGACCATGCACCATGAACACCTCACTAAAGAAGAGCTCATCTACCTGTGAAGCTGAGTACTTGGATGGAATAGAAAAAGAGTGGGTGAACTTGGTCAACTTGTCCACCACCAAATAGATGTAGTCTCACCCATAAACAACTAGGAGCCCAATGATGACGACCATGGAGATACTCTCTAACTTCTACTTTTCAATCGAAAGAGGCTAAAGCAACTTGGTTGGATGTGTGTGCTCATCCTTGTTCCTATGATAGGTTCTATGCTCTTACACTTACCTCAATACATCTCCCTTGAGGCCTATCCATGTAAACCACTCCCTAATTGACCTATAGGTTTTGAGGAACCCCGAGTGTCTTACAAGAGGTGAAGCATGGTTTGGCTACATGATCTTCTCCTGTAGATGAGACCTTTGCACCAAGTATATCCTATTATTTTAGTAAATCACCTCATCCATCACCTTGTACCTGTCATCTCAAAATTCGCCATCTAGAATCTCGCAAAATTTCTGATTCTTGGAGTGCTCCACCAATAGTTATACCCTCCAGTCCTAGGTGATGTCCATGAGAGAGAGTGTTTCGGGCCTCCTAGTTAGTGCATCAACCACTACATTATGTTTTCCCTTGACATACTCTATCTCAAATTCATACGCTTATATTCTGCTAACCCACTTCTGTTGCCTGTCATTGAGCTCCTTTTGGTCTAGGAAGAATTACAAGCTGTTATGATCTGTCTTCACCCTGAAATGGTTCCCTACCAAGTACTGTCTAAATTTGGCCAGCACATGCATTATGGAAAAAATATCCTTATCATAAATGGAGTACAATATCTTGTAGTCATGGGGCTCTTGGCTCTCATAAGAAATGGGGTGACCAACTTGCATCAAGACTGCTCCAATGATCTCCCCTAATGCATCACACTCTAGTATAAAGGGTTGCGAAAAATATGGGAATGCTAAGACAAGGTATGGAATCATGAATACCTTGAGGTGCTCAAAGGCCTCCTGTGTTGTGGCTAACCACTTAAAATCCACCTTCTTTATGAGGTCCATAAGAGGTGCTTCCAACTAAAAAAAATTCCCTTCACTAACTGCGTGTAATAGGTACATATGCCTAGAAAGCCTCTTAACTCTACCACGTTCCTAGGAGTTGGCCAATATAATATTGCCCATATCTTCTCTTGATGAACCTGTACTCCCTCCTGTCTAATCACATGGCCCAAGTAAAGCATATTTGTAAGGCCAAACTTGCACTTAGAATTTTTTGCATAAATCTATTACTCCTCCAAAATCTACAATACCTCCTCCAAGTGCTGCAAATGCTCCTCCCAAATCCTATTGTAGATAAAGATGTTTTCAAAGAATCCCAGAACACATATGTGAAACTTCTTGCGGAACACATGATTCATGCAATACTGGAAGGTGAAAGGTGCATTGGATAGCCCAAAGGGCATAACCAAGAACTCAAAATGCCCATAATGACATAAGAATGTCTTCTTCGGGATATCCCGCTTTCTCACCCGAATTTTATGGTACCCAAATCACAAGCCAATTTTAGAGAAATACTTGGCTCCCCTCAATTTTTCTATCCTTAGAACAGGGTACTTGTTTTTCAATGCTCTCTTGTTGAGGGTTCGATAATCTATGAACATGCAGAGGGTCTCATCCTTCTTCTTCACCCACACCACGAAAGAAACAAGGGGATTGGAACTCAACTTGATGTAGGATAAGGCTAACAACTCCTGAATATCCCTCTCTATCTCATCCCCGTATGCCTTGGGATGTTTGTAGGGGGTAGTGATGACTGCCTGAACATCCTCCTCCAGCTCAATAGTGTGCTCACATTAGGGGAATTTTGAGGTCTAAAATGGGTCTCCTAAGAAAAATGTACAACTAAAATAAACTTTATAAGAATAAATAGGATTCAAGATGATGATGTCAATCATGGGGGTTGATTCACCATTTTTGGAGTAAAAAAGTAAAAAGATTAAAAAATAATAAAACAATAAACTACTTTTTCAACTCGTATTTTCAACTTATCTTCCTAAGGGTTTACTCAAATTTCAAGTGGGAATATTCGTTGAATGAAAAATTTAATTCCTCATCCAAGGATTACCCATGTTGCATACTTTTGATGGACCCTGATACATGAAAAATGAGAAATACATAAAAAAACGTGATTGCAAAAACATGATTGCAATCACGTTTTTTTATGTATTTCTCATTTTTCGTGTAGGAAAGTCCACCAAATGTATGAAACATGGGTACTCCTTGGATGAATAATTAAATTTTTCATCCAACAAGTATTCTCACTCGAAATTTGAGTAAACCCTTAGGGAGATAAGTTTAAAATACGAGTTTAAAAAGTAGTTTTTTTCCTTTTTTCTCTCTAAAATTTGATGATATAATCAAATATTATTTGATTATTTCCACTATTATTTTATAATTTCCTTAGGAGGCCCATTTTAGACCTCAAAATTCCCCTAATGAACCATTTTTCTCGGCGACGACCTGGAAGAATCTCTCCAAAAACTATATGATGTCTTTACAAGACTGCTAAAATGTGTGGATGATGTTGCCATTCCTGAGCCCCTTTCCCTATCTCTAAAATCTTACTCTCCACTACCCATGCTATATCTCCCTTCCACATATTTGTCTCAATCCTGTTGGCTTTCACAAACTAATGTGGATAGGAATGCATTCCCCTCAACACCATCTTCTTCCCATCTAGCCCTATGAACTCCATATCCATTACCTTATAGTTTGTAGTGTATCACCCTATAGAGTACAAGCATTGAACCCACAACAGTGTCTAACACGTTCACCACAAAAAAGACATTGGTGATCGTGTAGTTCCCCATCGTCAACTTCATCTTGGGGATCATCCTGATGTTCTCCATATTTTGGTTCTCGGGTATTAGAACTGAGAAGGACTCAAAAGGTTGTGTCTCCAACCACCTCTGGTCTACTATCTATGCATCTATGAAGTTGTGGGTGGCCCCACCATCAACCAAAATAGTCACTCTCTGAACTTGAATAGTGCCCCTGATATGCAACGTGTGATATCTCGAAATCTAGGTAAGAGAAGCAATGATGCCCCCTTGGCACCCTGAAAATGCAGATCCTCCTCTACATCATGGTGCTCCTCCCCTCCTCCTACCTTCTCCTGCTCACCTTCCTCCTCAAGCTTGTTGTCAGGAAACACCTCCATATAGTGGGCCTTTACCTTAGAACACTTGTGCCCAGGTGCTCAAGGCTCCTAAAACGTAAAACACAATTTCCTCCTCCAAAGGTCCCTCTTGATCTCATCATCCATCTGCCCACGTCCTATCCACTCCTTTTGAGGAGGTATGGTGTCCTTAGCCTTTTGAGGAAAGGTAGGTCTGGGAGGTAATCTAGTATTAGGGACTGCATCTAGCATATCCTTAGTCCTGGTGATCACATCATGCAAAGTCACATACTTGTTGGTCCTCACCTAACCACAAAATGGGGTTTTCAGCCCCTCAATGAACAACACTACCAATCTCGCCTCTAATATGTCAGATATCATCATAGCTAGCCTATGGAACTCTGCAATATACGCATCTATGCTACTTTTCTTCCTCAATTGTGCCAACTCTTTGAAGTGCGGATCTAGATCCTTCTTGTCAAATCTCTCTATGAACCTCTATGTGAAATTTATGTAGGAAGTAATGACATCATGACCCAAAGTGAACAACCCATGGTACGACCATTCATGCAGATCTCCATCTAGGTGCAAGGTGGAAAAATTAATAGCATCTACCTCCCTCATGCAGTTTATCTAGAAATAGGTGTCCAAATTCTACACTTATGCCTCGGAAAACTCTTGGACGATCCATCAAATATGGGAAGTATTATATTCCCCACTATCATCTACAAGTACTAGTTCTACTAAGCTCCCCTATACAATGGTCCAAATCCACCTTTGTGCTTCTCCTTCAAGTGGAAAAGATCCCCAAAGGTCATAGCTATCTTAATCCTCAAGTCTAAGGTATCATACTCATCAATGCCATCTGCAAATAACCTCATAAAGGCTGCAAATTAATATGCTTTTCTTGTGGGTCCATCCTCGAATTGGGGCATCATGGGTTGATTGGAATAGCCCATTATGTGTGGGATGTCCTGCTGGTTATTGCGCCCATGCATGTGGCTCACCTCTATATGTTGGGATCCACCTTCCCCATTTTGATCCTGCTTCCCCTGATTCTGTAAATTAACACTAACCAGTTGTGCCAACATGTGCATCATGAGATTATTTTATTTTTCCAAATCTGCCAATGTCATCTCCTTTCCCCCCTATTCAGTCTCTTCCACATTCTCCATGGGATCTTCGTCCTATTTATCATGCCCCCTAGTGTGTTCTCCTTTAGTGTCAGAAAAAAATTTAGGCTTCCAACCTTTACCATGTCCTCTTCTGCCACGACCCTTGCCTTTGTGAAAGAACACACCACTGTAATATTCCTAATATAAAAATTAACGGTGCATACCAAAACAACAACTTTAAATGATGAAATAAATAAAAAACACAACAAAAAATAAGCACACAAATGACACCAACAAAATACACCAAGCCATTTTATTAATAATGTGGAAGTAGGTACATAGAATGAGATGAAATGATGGAACCTGACATTTCCAAACAAGTTGAGAAAAATCCAAAAAATATGTCTTTGACCCAAGTGAAGAATAGCCCCATAAGAGAAATGTGCACTACCCATTGAATAATTTGTTGTTGGCTCCAAATTAGATGGTAATTTCTTCTCTAAATATTGCCCAGATCAGCCCAGAACTTGGCCCCAAGACTCCTCTCCAAAAACCCGGAAAGGGTTTGGATCAACTCTAAGTAGTGTTGAAGTCCTCCAATAGGTGCATATGAACCAACTGGCCAAATAGTGTGTACTTCTACAAGAAATTATCCTGTTGGAAATAACCCCAACTCCACCATTGATAAATTCTTCCCTGATTAGAAAATTAGCCTCCAGAAGGCCTAATTCCTTATCAGCTCGAGCTCCCTAATATACCAACTCTAAGGCCTGCACAGGCTTTGTCCAGTGAATTCCATGCACTGCCAAAAATTGGAGAATTTGACCCTCAGGAATGGCCCAAACTAACCTTGCAAAATGTCACTAAAATATTGGCTCTAAGATTTTGAAATACTCCTGCAATTTCTGCTCACAAAATCACTGAAGGTTGCCCAAATAACTATTAATTCAAACTTCCTCTGCTCCCAATAAGTGTTCATAACTAGTTTTATTTTATGCAAATATCACCTTGTGGAAGCCTTAGAATGGACTCCACAAATTCCCAGCTAGGGAGACACTCTAAGTTCTATGAAACTGGTGCATATTTCACTTTAAACCCTTGTGCTCAACAACACTCCACCATTGCGTTGAAAAACTCCAAGAGAGGTGAAATTCTGAAGTGTAGTAGTCAAAATATGGTGTAGAATGCCTCCCTTTTTCCTTTATATAATCCTGGCCCATGCGTCCCCCTCGGTTGCGCCCACTTCCCACTAATTCGCACACTCTCTCTCTATAAGGGGTTTGTATTGCCTCCTTGTGGCCCTTGTTTAAGTGTGGGACCCATTTATCCATATTTCCTAAGTCCAAAATTTGCCAAAATTCTCCCCCAAACGTTTGTCTCTTTTCCCAAGTGAAAAAATTGGGTTGAAGGCTTCCCTTTTAGCAAATTATGTGATGGGGGATATTAGAAGTTCAATACCTCATCATACTCAACATCTTATGGTAAATTGTATCATTGTCTAAACTTTCTTTCTTCAACTTGAGAGATTGAACTTAGGAAAGGTAGTCAATACTCATCATTAGTTGGCTTAAGCTCTTGGTCTAGTATTATGAGGGAGTCTGTTCTAGCCAGCAACAACCCCCCTTTTTATTTAGTATTATCACTATTACTAAATAAATGAGGGCCCTTAGTTAAACAATTTAAAAAAATCGATTAGTGCTTGTATTTCCTTTTTCAATAAAACTTACTATCATAAACTTAGGAGAATACCCCTTGAAAAATTTAAAAAGACTTAAGTTTTATGATAAGGTAGGATAAAATCATTCCTTAAGAAATATCGCATCGCAAAAAAGGTAATGGATACCTCCTTACAAGCGGAATTCTAAGATTGCGAGATCGCGATGCGAAACTACGCACTAAAAACATCCATCGCATCACATGCCTCAAATATCACTTACGCTGAAAAACCTCAAACCGCCGATATGCGATGGCACATATCGCAAATCGCATTTCACAGAAAACACATTAACGGATGATTGTCATATGTTACGCTCCAGAGATATTGCGAAGCAAATCGCAGATCGCCTTATCGCAGATCTTTAGGGCTTGTTGTACGAAAAATCTTTTTCCATAAACCGAGACCTGGTTATGCGCTTTAATGTTAATCAATGAGTTAGTTGCCAATCATTAATGAAATATGGTTTTGTTCTGATCGAAGAGCCATTTCACGTAAGGTGGTATATTTTATATGTCTTCGGAATTTAAAGCTTTCCCGTCACCTTTTTCTTTTCATTATTCTCACCTCATTTGTAAACTACAGGAACAAAGAACATAAAACTATACAAAGCAGCATTCAGGATATTATGGGAAAGAAATGCAAAGCTCCGAGTTCTGAAGACAAAGAAATGACGCCCTTGTATACAGACACCGCCTGTAATAAAGATGTTGGTATTACTACTTGGGAAGGCATGTACAGTCTACTTGAGGAAGAGAATCCCAAAATGATGGAGGTTACAGCTACTACAGGCTCACATGGGTCTTCTGAGGCATCTATTGTAGAGCTAGCTTGCTCGTTCTTGCACCAGATAGCGGCGAGGCCCAAAATTCTTCCATACACAGACATGGTTAAATGGGTACTGGAAAACACTGACATCACAAACAGACAATTTAATACTCAGAGTCAAGAACTTACGAAATCGTTATTTTCACGAAATTTAAGCTTTATATCCGCTAACAAAATGCGCGCTAGAGGAAAAAAAAATAAAACTTGAATCCTAAAACCAGTGGTATTTGTTAGAAATATCTTCAAAATGGTATGTATATATGCACAACAACTGCAGACAGGCTAGAGACAGAAGGCTCAAGAAAAGGCAGAATCAATCAAAAGATTAACTAAGTTAAATTGGGATTCTTACTGGGCGTATTTGGTAAAACCACACAGCCAGTGCATGACTCTCAAATGTATCATCAATTCTGCCGAGAAGATGGCTCCAGCTCTTGCCGATTCCGTTTTCGCAGGACAGTTAAATTCATAAGTTGGCCAGCCGACTCTTCTCAAACAAATGCTCAATGCTTGCGATTTCAAGGAACATATACACAAATAGTTAGTTGTTAGTTTTAATTTTAGATTCAGTGTTAGTAGTAATTTTGCTTTATTTTTGCCTAAAATGAGGACGGTCATTTAAACCGTATCCTACATTTTTGTAATAAATTATTTTTAGATTTAGTTAGTAGTATTTAAACCCTTCTCATGCATTTAGAGAAGGGTCCTGAAATTTATCAAAAACTTGTCCTTAGAACATGTACTTTTGTACCCTCCGAGGAGGTTTTGATGAATAAATGGAACAGGATTTATTGATATCTGCATTTAATATCTACTACTGATGTTGCACTTTTGTACTCTTAGTGGATGTTGGATTAAGAAGAGATAAATCATTATTGCTTGAAGCTCATGAGTAGAACTAGTTATAAATGGTATTTTTATCTCTTAACTATTTATGCCTTTGTGTTAAAGTGATATTCATGTTCAATTGTTTATATATTGATGCGTGAATGCTCGAGTTATCATTTGGCACTTCTGTACGGTGATAGCTATTTATTTATGCTTAATATATGAGTAGCTTATTATGTGATATGTTTTTCACAACTGTTTCATCTAACTTTTTATACGAAGTGGTTTATCTCCATTGAATTCTTTTCTCATAATAGTTGAATGATCTTTATTACCAATTGTTATTTGAAATCATTTTAGATCGCAGAGCGGAAAGATTACATCTCGGGTTAGTGTAGAATTAGATATTTATGTTTATTAGAATACAATTGCATGTTATTAGATTAGAGATAGAATAAAAGCATTTCACTTAGGAACTTTTAGAAAGGAAATATCAATTCTCAACACACACACACACACATATTGGGAAACTGGTCCCATATCCCCAGTCGGACCCACTATACCAAACAGAAAAGGAGCTGCTAACCAAGGTCCGGACTGGGTGGGTATCCCCCTTGTTGTAGACCCGATTTTCGGGGCTTCAACATATTTGGCGCTAGAAAGAGGGCACCAAACTGTGAATGGAAATTAAGTCAAAATCTATATACCATTCTGAGAGTAAATCGCCCTCACCATCTCCCCTGACTTCCCCATCGCACTTAGAATCTTTAAATCTAGAGCCATAAGTCGAAAGAACAACAACCACTACCACAAACCCTGACATTTCAGAAGAATCTGCTATTGAACCTCCTAAAGTTGAATCTTTGATCCATAAACTTCAGCGATTTTCAATATCACCTCAAAGATCTGATAAATCTCAAGACAGCGTGACTTCGCAATATAACCCTGCTCATCCTCTCACCAGATTAAAGAGCGAAAAGTTTGGTGTTCAGCCAACGGAGTTACCTCTACCTGCAAGGAAGAGAGCAAGGAAATCACCTAAAGGGTCTGATAGCGAGACTCTTTCATCATCATCATCCATCTCAACCTCTTCACCGCAAAGTCAACCATCCACCCCTCCACTTCAGATTATTGTCCACCAGTCCACTAGAACTTCCACATCTCCTTCTCAAACATCTGGAATCGTAATATCCTCATCTTCCCAACCGCAGGGATCATCTTCTGCGCTTTCCTCTGTTGGTAGTTCATTGATGGCCCAATCTCCATGGAATAACCCAGGGGCAGTCTTAATGCCTGCGCCCTTGAGTCAAATACCGGCCCATCCTGAAAAATGGCTGCCTAAGTTTAATCCTGAAGTAGGCATGCTAGCGGAAGAACATATAAATAATTGTATGTTGTCCATAAATCTCAATGGAGTTACCAATGAAGACGCTGTCATCCGACTTTTTCCCTATACTCTACAAGGAGCAGCCGGATCATGGTATTTCTCATTACCGTCTGGATCTATCACTAGTTGGGATATCTTCCAAGATAAATTTTTGACTAAGTTCGGTGATGACAGGTCTACGACGACACTGATCAATGACCTATCTAACCTTAGAGCTGAGTCAAAAGAACCTATCAAAGATTTTAATTCACGTTTCAATAAACTGTTAAATAAAATTCCTATTGCTTCCAAGCCTAGCGAAGAAGTGCGAAGTGAATGGTACATCTCTGCTTTACCATCAAACATAGCAATCTTTGTTGATAGGGCTAACAAGACAACTTTAGCTGACAATATGAAGGAAGAAATAGCGGTAGAGAAACGTATCATAGCCCTAGAAAAGAAAAACGCGATAGAGGAACGAAAATCTAAGAAGGTTACTTTTAAGGAAGAACCCAAGAAAAAACAATCGAAAGATTCATTCGATTTAGAAGGATTGTAGAAAGTTCTGCAAACCATGTCCAACGAAATGGTTGACATTAAGAAACAAGTGGCAGAAACATCTTCTAAAAGGCCGTACAAGCCTTATAAAAGAAACCCTTCGACCGATTCAAAGCCGCCAAATGCTATCACAAGTGCTGAATCAAAAGAAGAAGAAGAGGAGATTGCTACTGAAGAAACTACTGATGAAGAAGAAGTTGTAGAGGTACAAGGTATGTGGGATTTCATCCTCCCAGATGAGGAAGATCAAGAAGCATTCCCGGTTAACACTCGAAGTAGAAATCAACTTGATCCTCCTCAACCTACTCATAAGCCAAAGAGCGCAAGCTCAATGATTAAGGATAAAGTCGCAGCCAAGAAAATAACATCTAAAGCGACTCAAACCAGCCCAGTCCAAACAGATTCATCAACTCCATCAAAAACGTTGATCGTTTCGGATGAAATGGAGTATAATATCATAGAAGACATGAAGAAGACTAGGGCTAACATCACTTTTTACGAATTGAGCAAGTTAAAACACCAACAAAAGGTACTTTTGAAAGAATTACATGCTGTACCAGAAAAACCTCTGCCCGTCGCTGTAATCTCTCAAGCTTCCCATGAAATGGGAAAACCTCCAACTAATGTGATTAATAAAGTTAATCCAAATGATATCGCTTTAATTGGAGGAAGGTCAAGATCTCATACTCCCCCATTTCTTCTTACTTATGAAGTTTTCAATAAAAATTTGCATAATTGCTTAGTGGATTCTGGATCTTCATCTAATATTTTACCAAAATAAATATGTGCAAAGTTGAACGTTCAACCGCAAAAATCTGTTGTGCGCATAGTTCAGCTAGATCGATCGCAAGTTGAAGTGATCGGCGAATTAAATCAGGTTACCATAAGGCTGTCATCCAATCCAAAGGTATGTCAAGTTATCGACATTTTAGTTGTAGATATTCCAGAATTTTATGGCTTAATTCTTAGCAGAGATTGGTCAAAAAAACTTCATGGATACTTTGCAACTGATTGGTCGCACATGTGGCTCCCTTACAATGGTAAATCAAATCAGATAAAGGTTGAGCCAGAGAGACATCAGGAATACATAGTAACAGAAATGGAAGGAGAAAATGAACCGGTAGCATACAACAATAATATCATTGGCAACTACTCAGTTGATTCTTTCTTAGGAAATTTTAATGCTCATACTTCACCTTACTTAGAACATTCTATTTTATCTCAAGTAGAAATTTTTTCTCAAACAGATAGTTCTAAATGTATTAATTTTATAGATGCTCCTGTAAATAAATATTTATTTTGGAAGTTATTTTTTGACAGTTCTAAGTCTAACGAAGGAGCAGGAGCAGGATGCGTGTTAATTAGTCCAGAGGGAAACAAAACTATGCTAACTTGTAGACTTGAGTTCGATTGCACCAATAATACCGCAGAATACGAGGCTTTAGTCCAAGGATTATATAAAGCAATCGGATTAGACATCAAATATCTACAAGTTTTCAGAGATTCTGAAATTGTAATCAGACAGGTACGCAATACTATACATTGTTTATCAGGTCATTTAAAGCATTATCAATCTTTAGTTCAAGATATGATTGAACACTTTATAGCATTTAATATTTCATCAATCCCCAGACTCCAGAATGCTAGTGCAGACCTCCTAGCTAACGTAGCTTCCAAACTCATTCCATCAGAAGACTATAGCCCCGATCGATTTTCAATTGAATTAATCTTTAGACCCTCGATTCCTGATAACATTACCAATTGGAGGATTTTCAACGATGATCCTGATATTGTAAGCTTCCTCACATCTGAAGGATCTTACACCAATCAGATAATTGATGAGGACCAACATGACAGACAATTGCAACAAGATAGCACTAATAATGCTATGCCAAAGTCAGTAGTCAAGTTAGAAGACCTTTGTGATTTGAAAGATCGATTCAAAAGATCTACCAATTCAAAACTGCAAAGTTCAACTTTGAACTATGAATTAGTAAATCTAGGCACTGATACCAAACCACAGAATATCAACCTAGGTCGTGGCCTAGCTCCTAAAGAAAAATTAGCGTATATTCGTCTCTTGAAACAATACAAAAGTGTCTTTGCTTGGAACTACGATGAACTCAAAACTTATGACACTTCTATCATCCAACATACTATCCCAATGATAAACGATGAAAAACCTGTCTAGCAAAAGCTGAGAAAGATCCATCCCAATCTAGAAAACCAGATCAAATCTGAACTCAATAAGTTATTGAAAGCCAAAATCATTTTTCCCGTTCGACATTCTAAATGGGTTTCCAATATGGTTCCCATTAGAAAGAAGAACGGAGACATTAGAATTTGCATTGACTTTAGAAATCTTAACAAAGCCTGCCAAAAAGATAATTTTCCTTTGCCTCCTATGGAGCAAATATTGCAGGCAGTCGCAGGATCAGAATTAATGTCCTTCTTGGATGGTTTCTCTGGCTACAACCAAGTATTGGTCCATCTCGATGATCAATTGAAAACCACATTCAGAACCAAATGGGGCACTTACGCATATCAAAATATGCCCTTTGGTCTGATCAACGCTGGTGCCACATTTCAGAGAGCCATGGACATCGCATTCAATGGATTAGTTAACAAATTAGTGGTAATTTACTTGGATGATATAACTGTATATTCCAAGAAACGAGGCAATCATCTTAGATATTTAAAACATATCTTCCAACGTTTTCAAAGGTATGGAATTTCACTTAACCCGAAAAAATCCTTTTTTGCATTAAGTGAAGGAAAACTTATTGGATTCATAGTGTCAAAATCTGGAATTCATATTGATCCTGATAGAATCAAGGAGATTTCCGAAATACCCCTACCTCACAACAAGAAAGCTATGCAATATTTCCTTGGCCAGATTAATTTTGTAAAGAGATTTGTGCTAGATTTTTCAAGAATTGTATCTCCTTTACAAGCAATGATTAAAAAGAACTCAAACTTAAATTGGGGTCAAGACGAATATGAGGCATTCAATTTGATCAAACAAGCAATTATTAACGCTCCATCTTTAGCAACTCCAAATTTTTCCGATCCTTTTATTTTATATACATTTGCCTCTAATAGATCATATCCTGCGATACTCACTCAAGCAAATCAAGACAAGGCAGAAGCCCCAATTTCTTTTTTCAGTTCAAACTTACAGGGGGCTGAGTTAAATTATTCAGATGTAGAGAAACAAGCTTATGCTTTGAAAGAAATTAAATATTTCAGACCCTTTCTACTTAAAACCCATACAAAAATCATAGTACCGTTTCCAACGGTAAGAAATCTCTTAGTACAGAAAGATGTGGGTGAGAAAAGAGCCAATTGGGTTACTGCCTTACAAGAATATGACGTAGAAATCAAACCAGCAAGTATTGTAAAAGGTCAAGGCTTTTGCAAAATGCTAGCTGGAGCATCGCTTATTTTTGAAATACCATATGCAGAGATACAAATGTATGAGGTAAGCCTAAACGATGTTGAATCCATTATACGCTGATATCATATTTTAACTAAAGAATGGATATGCTCCTCCAAATATCGATTACACCAAGAAAAGAGCTCTAAGGTTGAAGGCTAAACAATATTAGCTCGTGAACGATGTTCTTTTTAGAATGAATTATGATTATGTTCTCCTTAGATGTCTTGAGAAATCTAAAGCTGAAAAATTCTTGCAGGAACTCCACGACGGGCTAGCAGGCAGACATTATGCTGGAGACACTACTGCACATAAAATCCTCCGCGCAGGCTATTACTGGCTCACACTATTCAAAGACTCACATAGCTATGTAAGGAAATGTCAAGTTTGTCAAACCACTACTGGGAGACAAAAGAAACCATCATTGCCGCTGCAACCAATCAACATTGAGCAGCCTTTTGATCAATGGGGATTGGACATAATAGGTGAGATTGTTCCTCACTCTTCTAAACAACACAGGTATATCCTTACATCAACAGATTATTTTACTAAATGGGTAGAAGCAATTCCTCTCAAGACGGATAATGCCGAGCACATCATCGAGTTCATAGATCAGTTCATAATCACCAGGTCTGGTTTACCTTCTGCTTTAATGTTTGATAATGCATCGTATTTTTCTGGTAATGCTATGATTGAATTTGCACTCAAAAGAGGTTTCAAACTTAAATACTCTGCCAATTATTACCCACAGGGAAATGGGTTAGCTGAATCTACAAATAAAAACTTAATCAGAATCATTAAGCCAACCATTGATCAAAATCACAAAAATTGGCATAAGTCTTTAATATATGTTTTATGGGCAGATCGAATAATGCATAAAGCCTCCATTGACACTTCTCCCTTTAATTTAGTTTATGGGAAAGAAGTGGTTCTTCCAACTCATCTAGCAATTCCCTCTTTGGCCTTAGTTCAATATATTGATGAAGCACCAACTTCTTCCTTACAACTAAGGCAGCTGGAAATAATTAAGCTAGAAGAGCAACGAGAACAGGCCAAAATAACTCATGCTCATCACCAAGCATTAGTAAAAGCTTCTTTTGATTCAAACATGATATCCAGAAAGGACTTTTAGATGGGAGATCTAGTTTTAAAATGGGACAAGGCTCATGAGGAAAAAGGGAAACATATGAAATTTCAACGAATGTGGCTTGGCCCTTTCCAAATCGCAGAAGTCATAGGTCCATCTACTTTTATGTTACAGGATTTAATAGGAAAAAGAGAGTCTTTACTTGTTAACGGACATATCCTCAAAAAATGTTTTCTTCTATTTTGTAGATTAGTTTTCTTTATTTTCATAATAAAACCAGTTGTAAATGGTTACATTTGGAATTCAGGAAAAAGACACAAATTCTCTTTTAGATTTTGTTTTTTCACATGTATAAATAGAATTCTTCTAGAAAACTGATCATTATTATTGAAAGATACAGTTAAAGGCTCTAGGCCTAGAAATGATACTAGTTTCAACCTTGTAAATTTTGATAAAAAACGACCTTTAGTGGGGAATTTTTTTATATCAGTACAATAAAACGTATCAATAACAAAACGAAGATTCTCTGTAGAAAAGCTCTTTCCAAAAACTCTACCATTGTCGTCCAGAGCTATCTTAAGGAAACAATGACTTCCTCTCCACCTAGGAAATTATAACGTTTAGGGAATAATCCATTGATACACTTTAACTTAAAGAATAAGAGGTCTCATCACGAGCCGACTTATCATGATCATAAATATTATAGCTTGCTGACTTTGCCAATACTGCATACCACAACATGGCAATGATTCAAGATTGTTTCTATCAAAAGACAAGGGGTCTCATCACGAGCCAACTTGTTCAACAAAGTTATAAATCAAGTGAATGGCACTGTCATAAATTGGCTACCAAACCAAGACATTGTTCTTTAAGGGTAAAAAGAAAATGAAAGCGATAAGTGTGGATATGAATTTCTCTTTGAAAATTGTATATTTCTCTAAGTAGGATACAGGATCATTGCTGGTTAACAAGTAACCCTGTCTAAGCTATAAATGCCCGCTGGCAACATAGGCTCTACCTACAACAAATGAGCATATTTAAAACTGATTTACAAAGAAGCCTTTGTTTTTATCTTTATAAACCAAGTAGTGACTAATGTAGATACAAGGACTAGCTTAAGGAAGTAAATAATCAAAGTTAAATATAGAAGAAACGAAATATCATTGATAGATAAAAGCATGATGTACTTTGTATTTCTATAATAAAGTTTGATTTTCTGGAAAATTTTATGTTTTGGAAGTTTAGAAAATTCAAAAGGAAAACAGAGATAACTGGTTCTTCCAAGTGAATCGCCAATTGTTGTGGCCAGAAAAAACCCCCCTTTTTATTTAGTATTATCACTATTACTAAATAAGTAAGGGCCCTTAGTAAAAAAAATTTAAAAAATCGATTAGTGCTTGTATTTCCTTTTTCAATAAAACTTACTATCATAAACTTGGGAGAAAACCCCTTGAAAAATTTAAAAAGGCTTAATTTTTATGATAAGGTAGGATAAAATCATTCCTTAAGAAATATCGCATCGCAAAAAAGGTAATGGATACCTCCTTACAAGCGGAATTCTAAGATTGCGAGATCGCAATGCGAAACTACACACTAAAAACATTCATCGCATTGCATGCCTCAAATATCACTTACGCTGAAAAACCTCAAACCGCCGATATGCGATGGCACATATCGCAAATCGCATTTCGTAGAAAACACATTAACAGATGATTGTTATATGTTACGCTCCAGCAATATTGCGATATTGCGATATTGTGATTTTTCGATTCCACGAGATTGCGAAAATCACAATATCAAATCGCAGATCGCCTTATTGAAAATCTTTAGGGTTCATTGTACGAAAAAGATTTTTCCATAAACCGAGACCTGGTTATGCGCTTTAATGTTAATCAATGAGTTAGTTGCCAATCATTAATGAAATATGGTTTTGTTCTGATCGAAGAGCCATTTCACGTAAGGTGGTATATTTTATATGTCTTCGGCATTTAAAGCTTTCCCGTCACCTTTTTCTTTTCATTATTCTCACCTCATTTGTAAACTACAGGAACGAAGAACATAAAACTATACAAAGCAGTATTCAGGATATTATGGGAAAGAAAGGCAAAGCTCCGAGTTTTGAAGACAAAGAAATGACGCCCTTGTATACAGACACCGCCTGTAATAAAGATGCTAGTATTACTACTTGGGAAGGCATGTATAGTCTACTTGAGGAAGAGAATCCCAAAATGACAGAGGTTACAGCTACTGCGGGCTCACATGGGTCTTCTGAGGCGTCTATTACAGAGCTAGCTTGCTCGTTCTTGCATCGGATAGCGGCGAGGTCCAAAATTCTTCCATACACGGACATGGTTAAATGGGTACTAGACAATGCTGACATCACAAACAGACAATTTAAGACTCAGAGTCAAGAACTTACGGAATCGTTATTTTCACGAAATTTAAGCTTTATATTCGCTAACAAAAAGCGCGCTAGAGGCAAAAAAAGTGAAACTTGAATCCTAAAACCAGTGGTATTTGTAAGAAATATCTTCAAAGTGGTATGTATATATGCACAACAATTGCAGACAAGATGGAGACAGAAGGCTCAAGAAAAGACAAAATAAATCAAAAGATTAACTAAGTTAAATTGGGATTCTTACTAGGCGTATTTGGTAAAACCACATAGCCAGTGCATGACTCTCAAATGTATCATCAATTCTGCCGAGAAGATAGCGCCAACTCTTACCGATTCCGTTTTTGCAGGACAGTTAAAGTCAGAAGTCGGCCAGCCGACTCTTCTCAAACAAATGCTGAACGCTTGCGATTTCAAGGAACAGATACACAAATAATTAGTTGTTAGTTTTGATTTTAGATTCAGTGTTAGTAGTAATTTTGCTTTATTTTTGCCTAAAATGAGGACGGTCATTTAAATCATATCCTACATTTTTGTAATAAATTATTTTTAGATTTAGTTAGTAGTATTTAAACCTTCTCATGCATTTAGAGAAGGGTCCTGAAATTTGTCAAAAACTTGTCCTCAGAACATACACTTTTGTACCCTCAGAGGAGGTTTTGATGAATGAATGGAACAAGACTTATTGATATCTGCATTTAATATCTACTACTAATGTTGCACTTTTGTACTCTTAGTGGATGTTGGATTAAGAAGAGATAAATCATTATTGCTTGAAGCTCATGAGTAGAACTAGTTATAAATGGTACTTTTATCTCTTAACTATTTCTGCCTTTGTGCTAAAGTGATATTCATGTTCAGTTGTTTATATATTGATGCGTGAATGCTTGAGTTATCATTTGGCACTTCTGTACGGTGATAGCTATTTATTTATGCTTAATATATGAGTAGCTTATTATGCGATATGCTTTTCACAACTGTTTCGTCTAACTTTTTATACGAAGTGGTTTATCTACATTGAATTCTTTTCTCATAACAGTTGAATGATCTTTATTACCAATTGTTATTTGAAATCATTTTAGATCGCATAACGGAAAGATTACATACTGGGTTAGTGTAGAATTAGATATTTCTGTTTATTAGAATACAATTGCATGTTATTATGTTAGAGTTAGAATAAAATCATTTCACTTAGGAACTTTTAGAAAGGAAATATCAATTCTCAACACACACACACATATTGGAAAACTGGTCCCATATCCCCAGTCGGACCCACTATACCAAATAGAAAAGGAGCTGCTAACCAAGGTTCGGACCGGGTGGGTATCCCCCTTGTTGTAGACCCAATTTTCGGGGCTTCAACAGAGTCCTACCAGAGGATTCTCATTCCTATTGTAGTGCAATTATACAAGAGTTAGTTCATCACCTTGGTAGGTGTAACACTACACTACCCTAGTAAAAATTCCTCAATGATTTAACTCTAGATGGGACTTATCCTAAGGATTGGATAATGCAATAACTTCTATTACCAATCTATGCCCATAGGGATATGTTACAAGCATGTAGAAATATCTCAAAATTAAGTATTCAAACGTTTGGTTAGTTTGTTAAGAACCTTAAAATTGTTGTTGTCTTATTGATACAAGTCGTTTTTTTTTATAGATATTTGAGCCTTTTTAGTTAATGGTCTAGAAAAAATTGCATTGAAGGAAGGAAATTATTTAGAAAACACATCATTTATTTACAAAAGAAAGACTCAAGATAAGTAGGATGCCCTAGAAAGTTAGTGGAATTCTCGAAGCTACATTTTTTTGGGTTATTGTGAATGAACATTGTCGTGTAAATGGAAAATTAAATATATTCATTGACAATCTTGTACATGCCTTCAATTTAGAGTATTCCGTTCATAAATTCAAATTCATTTCTACTCTTGACATGACAAACAACAACTAAGAGGAGATAGTTTCCCATTAGAGTGAATTGGTAACTAACAATGAATGACCAAAGGGTTTTGCCATTAAAATAAAAGCTACAAGGAAAACATCTTAGACAAAAGAAATTAAAGATTTTAAATTTTTTTGAACCCACCCCTTTAATGGACATTTTTCATCCAAGAAAAAATTGAAGACGAAAAGCATAAACAATTCAACACTCTCAATTCTCAAATTTGAAGTCATTAATTGTGATTTTATATGTAAATAAAAATAAGAATAAGGTCATGGGACACATATTCAAGGATGAATTTTGGGCAAACACTTTAGTGGGCATCACTTGTGGATTAATAATGGCTATGGAAATTGTCAAAGGAATTGACAAAGGAAAAGAGGAAATAAATGAAATTTAATTATTAAAATAAAGGAAAATAGGAGAAAAGGAAGGTGAAGAGACACACATTTTTATGCAAATGAAATTAGAGGAAAAATGAAGGAAAATAAAGAAATTAGAGGTATCAATGATAAAAAGGCATCAAAGAAACAATTCAAAACTTTTTTTAGTGCAGTTTTGGTTCTCTCCTTCCATTTTATCATACTCTTACACACTTAGAGTATTCTTGGATCACTCTAGTATTATCTTGGATTTGGAAGAAGACAAGCTGTTGGAATAGGGTCTCCTAAAAAGCTACAAAAATGGTCAATTTTGCTTAATTTTGATTATATTTAATATAGCGCAGGGGTTTTGGGGTGGGTCAAAGCCCCAAACGCATTGTAATGGGTCAAAGGGTAAACTAGGGGTCCGAAAACCATGGGTTGCGGACCATAGGAAAGTCAGAGCTATATTGTTATAAATAGAGATGTATTTTGTATCCATAAGGACAGGATTTGATGAGCCATTGATGCGATCTGTTGCGTAAGCTATCTATTTGGGTTTTTGGGGGAACAAACTCCTATTGGCTATGTGCGTGGAGATCCTAGTCCAGCTGTGTGCGCAGGTTGGGAAGGGAATTGCAAGGAAAGGTTGATGAATGAATGAACACGAAGGATTATTGATCTGAATCTGTGAGTACTATTGAATGAATTGCTGGGAATTATTGTGTTATGTATTTTCTGTCCTCTTGCTGCGAAAGTTCATGTATTGAATAATTGGATCTAGATTTGTTCCGCTCTGGTTATATAATGCTGTGTTGATATTATGAAAGGTATATAATTGTAGATCTAGTGCACGTGGATGCAAATAGATACCTAGTTAACTCTGCAAAGAAGAAATGGAATCCGAACAGAACGTAGCCCTGCTTGCCTTACCCTTCCTTTCTGAGGGTGCGGAAACCTGGTTCCAGCACCCACCCATACTACTTCGGGTGAGACTGTGACCTGCGAAAGCAGGTCATGCCGAAAGGGCTAGCAGTATAGGGGTTTGTTGGCAAACCTTGCACACCGAACCTAGGTCAGGACCCCTCAAGCCAACAAATGGTTCTGTTGCTGGAACTGGTCTGAGATAGGAATCAGGTAATGACAAGAGAATATTGGAAGCCTGAACGAAAAGAGATCGAGGACTGGTTTGAGATATAGATCCAGGAGTTCACAGTGAAAGAAAATTGCAATGAAAAGTTAATAACGAAAATATGGAAAAATAGGTATGTCCTTACTAAAAGCTAAGAAATATTCTTTGTGACAATTGCAATTGAACTCCAAGAGTGACTGGCCAGACTGGTGGAATTCCAGAAGTGATGGAAGGATGAGCGGGTCACTTTGTGGACCCCAGGGTTGCTCGAGCAACTTGAAAAAACTGATAATACTATCACACACACGGTGGATCACTGGGTGGATAACGTGCTGGGAGGATTTGTAATGGAATTTTCCATTGATCAGTTTGTATCATACTCTGAAGTTGAACGACGATTTTTCAAAGGATTCTGAGGCAAGTTCTTGAGGACATTACCATTGCTGATCAAGAAATTACTGTGTGAAAAGAGAATTCTGTGTAGTCATATGGACTGAATGACCTCAGATCAAGACGGGAGCGCAACCCGCCGTGGTAAATACTATCGAACCAATATTGACGGGGGGAGATTCGCCTACAATTCGTCTCAGGAACCTGCTACGAACGACCCCTTGGCTGTATCACCACCTCGGACGTGTAAAGGTAAGAATTCGTCTGAACCACCACCTTTCCTTGACAGTGATATGGCTGCGCATTTGAAACTACCAACCTTTAAGGGGGTGGGAGAAGAGGATATGGAACGATTTTGGTTTATGGCAGACTCTGTTTGGACAGCGCAAAACATAGCAAGTGACACAATCAAGAGGGTGCAGCTGTCGTTAGCATTCGAAGACAGAGCTTTGGACTGGTATATGCGATACATTGCCCAGAATGGGACCACTTCCATTCAAGATATCAAAAATGCTTTGAAACAACAATTTTAGAAGCCGAAATCTTATTCCCAGCTGCTACCGGAGGTAAAGGACTTCAAACAAGTTATGTCTGAGTCAGCATGGGAGGCTGATCAACGACTAAAGAAAGCAATTAGGGATGGAGGGTTTGAGTATGATGATAGACAACATACAGAGTGGTTCCTCACCATGTTGTTACCTCAATTGCGTATGCTGATGGGACAGCAGAACTTTGAATCACAAGAGAAAGCTGTGGAAGTCGCTATGAAATTAGAGGCTGCACCCCAGGAGGATACATCCGCAGGGGTACAACAAATCCAGGAACAAATTGGGGCTATGCATATGGAGATATAAAACCTGCAAAAATAGTGAGGAAAGGAAATTTGTGCAAATCTCTGGTGCATACGTTGCCAGGCGTCTGGCCATACGAAGGATCAATGCTCTCTACTGGCTGACTATATGCAATCAGGAGGGCCTAGTCCGATACAACCCGAAGTAAGTAGGGAACCTGTCCTATTGCAACCAGGATCAAGTGGATCTGCACTTTGGTGTGATGACTTTCGGGTAGCAGGCCTACACGATACAAACCATTGCCCTCAGATGGGTGCATATGTCCCAGAACTGAAACAACAATGGTGTCGATTCTGCCGATCAGTAGGACATGACAAGCAAAACTGCCGAATGTATGACTTAATGATGGATCGTAGGAACCTATATCGTGTACAATCAGACCCTGCATTGCCAAGACTGGCTACACACTTTGGACGATAACCAGCCCGAGGTAGAGGGGGTCGGGGAGGAAGCACAGGCCGAGGACGAGGTCAGCTAATCTGTTATAACTGTGGGGAAATAGGACACTTTTCCAAAGAATGCCCTAATCCCACCACGGCGTCGTGTAAATATTGTAGACATTTGGATCATGAGGTAGAAGACTGCCCAATTTTAATAGCAAAGATGTAGGAAAAGCAGCCTACCCCTACGCAGAACATACAGAGGGTTAAAACTGAGCTGCAAGAGGCAGATCTAAGTGTAAAGGTCATGACACGTAGTGGGTTGGATACCCAGGGAAACAAAGGAGGGCTTGACTCTTGAAAAGAAGTATCTTGCAATGAACATGCACCATTAACAACCCATGCACAACCTCCGATGCAAGAAGGAATTTATACCTTTTTAAAGGCATGTCTAAAGTAGCTAAGGAATCCACAGGTAGTAGGGAATCTCCTAACATTACTGAATACCTGCGCAACTCGGCTCACCTTGATCCCTGAGATCAAGGACATACACAAATTGGATAGGAAATGCACCGGGAGAGAGATGCGATTAGCCGCACAAATCAGAGACTATGAAATGGATCAGGTTATCTTAGATCTGGGATCGGATGCCAACGTCTTACAAAAAAAAACATGGCAATGAATGGGAGAACCTAAGTTGGAATGGTCTACTATCTAGCTATGAATGGCGAATCAAAAAAAGATCATCCCTTTGGGTAGATTACCAAAAGTCATGGTGGACATCGTAGGAGTAAAGGCCCTAGCTGATTTCAAAGTAATAGAAATAGTTGAAGATGTGGACCCCTACCCTGCGCTCCTTGGACTGGATTGGGCGATAGACATGGGGGGGATCATCAATCTCAAGAAACGCAACATGGTGTTTGAAAAAGAAGGTACACATGTCATAGTACCCCTGGATCCCACAGAAGGTGCGTGGTATACTGAGCCAGCCTATGCAAAGGAAGAATTGGATCACATCTACAAGATAACTGCGCAGGATGTCGATTAGGTTAACCCCACAGATGATGGAATGCTCTATTGGGAAAAGGACAGTGAATGCTTTTCTGACTCTGATGAGGAGCTGGAGAATTGGCAAAGCCGGTTGCATGAGGTGTCAGCGTTTCGCAGCTTTCAAACCATCAGGAACTTCCGCCGTATTTATACCATAGAAAGAACCTTGCCTTGCCAAGAGAACACAGGTAATAATCAACAGCTTGCGAAGCCTAAGACTCCCTCAGAATGCAGGACAAAAGCGCTACCACTAACCTGATACAAAGCACCTACGCAGGGACCGGTATTCTTGATTCAAAGGAAGTATTGGAGTAAGGTGATGATGCGGATAGACATCCTAGTGGCCGAGTGGGCCCCAAGGACAGTTGACCTACGTGGATGCTTGTTGATACGGGGGTGCGATTGGCCACTGTCCCAACAGACTTACCAGGGTACCACTGACCTCAGCACGCGTAAGATTACGAACTTAGCTACAATCATGTGTACCTGGGAGAATATTCGAACATCTCCAGCAATAAATAACATATGGACAGATGACGCAACCTTCTTACACAAGGACATTCTACCTGCAAACAACATAAAGACCTCAAAAGACTCCTGATTGCCTTGCAAGATTACCTCGTGTCAAACCCTCTTCAAGGTACGAAAACGAACTCCAAACGTCATCTATGCGCTGACAATTCAGGGACACGACCTTGGGCACGAAGGAAGACCGTCAACATCTCCCGAGTTAATGAGAAAAGGCACTTACAAACACGAAAAATGGGTGACAGATCATCGAAATCACCATTTATGATAAGAATGGTCCGCAAGATCAAGGGTACGTGCCACACGCGAACTACCTCGCCATTAAGAAGCTTCAGTGGGGGCACGGATGGCTAGAAGACGCTGGGTCGGGCTATTTATGCACCCTTCAAGAAGCATTGGCTATCCACATTCTGGTTTTTTATACTAATTCATACTTTATGTACCGCTCGTCTCTCTGTTATGGACCCCAACTCGATAAAGGAACTGTTAAGAGGACCTGGGGACGCTGAGTGCAGTAATAGGAGTGCGCGCGGGCTTCCGCCCGAAAGGGTTATCTACAAACCAAGCTCAGCAAGAATGCTGCGGTACCAGGACCTGCTGCAACGTCTCCGCAATTTCCAGACCCCACCCGCTAGAAGCAACGTATGTTTACTCCCCCTACGTATGTTTACTCCCCCACACTGCCACAGTTCACACTTCTGAACCAATTACTGGGGAAATTCAAGTAGATTTAGCACAACTATCTACTATAGAGTTACGAACAATGTCTTCCAGAGTAATGCAAGAAGTTCACCGCCGTGACCGAGAATGATGACAACAATATGTCATGCCCTGGAAGAATGAGCCCAACGAATTGCCATGGTCACTAATGCAACACACATCATTCAGGAACAGATGGTGCAGGGAGCCCAATTGCTTGAAGCAGCTACGCAGCTATGGACGACAGCACAACACCACCCTATGCTTCAGTGTGCCCAATGGGAATTGCAACAGGAAGAAGATATTCTAGATCAAGTCCAGGCCTCCACACCTCCACCCGTCCCTGCGTGGCGCCTGGTCGCCATACACAGGATTTAGGACCTTCGTCACTCCAAGAAGGTTGTATGCAAAAAGTTGAAGCCATGGTCTGATGCTGCACTCCAGCTTGCACATGATGCGGAGTCCACCATCGCACACCTCCACCGGTTGTTAGAACGAGTTGCTATGGATATTGATGGGCCTGCTTATCTGACAATGATCAACATTGAGCAACACGCTGCGACCCAAAGCAAGGAAGTGCTTCCACCACTCCTTCGCACCCTGGCTACCTTGCGTGCGCAGATTGAAGGCGCGCCGCCAAAGTGACTTGGGACGAGTCACAAGATTGTGTTGGGGGAATATTGGAATGGGGTCTCCTAACAAGCTACGAAACTGGTCCATTTTGGTTAATTTTGATTATATTTATTATAACGCAGGGGTTTTGGGGTGGGTCAAAGCCCTGAACGCATTGTAATGGGTCAAAGGGTAAACTAGGGGTCCGAAAACCATGGGTTGCGGAACATATGAAAGTCAAAGCTAGATTGTTATGAATAGAGATGTATTTTATATTGAGAAGGACAGGATTTTATGAGCTATTGATGCGATCTATTGCGTAAGCTATCTGTTTGTGTTTTTGGGGGAACGAACTCCTGCTGGCTGTGTGCACGAAGATCCTAGTCTAGCTGTCTGCAGACCCTACTACTGTGTGCGCAGGTTGGGAAGGGAATTGTAAGGAAAGGTTGATGAATGAATGAACACGAAGGATTATTGATCTGAATCTGTGAGTACTATTGAATGAATTGCTGGTAATTACTGTGTTATGTATTTTTTTTCCTCTTGCTGTGAAAGTCCGTGTATTGAATAATTGGATCTAGATTTGTTCCGCTCTGGTTATATAATGCTGTGTTGATATTTTGAAAAGCATATAATTGTAGATCTAGTGCACGTGGATGCAAATAGATACCTAGTTAACTCTACGAAGAAGCAAGGGAATCTGAATAGAATGCAGCCCTGCTTGCCTTACCCTTCCTTTCTAAGGGTGTGGAAATCTGGTTCCAGCACCCACCCATACTACTTCGGGTGAGACTGTGACCTGCGAAAGCAGGTCACTGCTGAAAGGGCCAGTAGTATAGGGGTTTTTTGGCAAACCTTGCATACCGAACCTGGGTCAGGACCCCTCAAGCCAACACAAGCAAGGAAGAAAATTGAAAGCAAAGGAAAGCAAGGTAGCAAAAGGTGATAGTTGGATCAACAACTATAGCTAGATTTCTTAACAGGTAATAGGTTGCATGTGTGATATCCTTCCTCGTTTTTGGATGCATGGTATATGCATGTGCTCCCTTGTTTATGTGTTGTCATTAACATGGAGATTTTCCTCGATTGATAGTGTTTTCAGCCTCACCTTTCCATTTCCTAGATAACCATGGTGTTGTGGTTTTCCCACTTGTTGTTATGATTGGTTATCAGGTTCCCAATGGTTATGGGTTGGAACAAAAACTCTAGATCCATGAAACAGCTTGGGTTGAGTTACTAGTTCCTGGAGCTTGCATGTCGGGACAAATGTTATAGAGCCTTGTGGGTTGAGTTACTATTCCCTAGAGCTGCGGGTTGGAACAAATGATTTGGAGCTATGAATTAGTTTTGGGTTGAATTAGTAGTTCCTGGAGCCCTGGAAAACTTGGTTAGAGACCGATATGGTTGTTGTTAGTAATTTTTGGACTTTATAGGTGAGATCAATATGGTTTAGGGTTGAGGTGCTTTGGCCTCAGGAAGCCATGGTTGTTTTTTTTTGGTTTAATACTTATGATCCCAAATTCATGCTTGGAATATGGAACACAATTGATTGGATGAAAGAGATATTTGGTTTAGTCCAATCTATGGTCGGGTGGTACGTGAAAGCCCTTGAATTGGTTGGTATTTCCACATTTTAATATGAGATATTTTCCTATTGTGATCTATGAGCAATTGTAGTGATTATGTCACTGATTTGATGGCTAATTTGCCATAGTTTCTATGTTGGTTATATGATGTATTCTACCTATGGATCCTGTTATGTTTTGATAACTATTTGAATGGTTGATGAATGCATGAGATAACAAGTGTTATTGAATCTATCTTAAGGGGGAATTAGACCTTCTTGGTGATTCTCAGATGAAGTGGAGACTCTTATGATCAGATATGCATTCATGACTTGTAGCTCACATGTTTACCATATGTTTGACAAAATTTCTATGGATTAGGCATATCTAGGTAAATTTATTTCTTGAGTTTTGATTGGTTGGAATTTTCATCATCTTGTTTATGTTTCTGGAAAGTTATAGTAAATTTTGGACTATGGACTGGAGGCTAACCTGAAAAGTGGCTCATATCTCAGAACCATTAGCACATAATTAGGGACTTTAGGTCATGAACGCATGGAAGCAGTCTTATGAATGCGGTTATAGCCTCATAATCACATGCACAATGTGTCAAGGGTGTGGTTATAGAGTTAGGTTAGTGAAAAAGGGTTTCAGCTCAGGTATTGATCACCTGGGTGGTTTGCAACCTCCTAAGTGGTATGTGGTCTCTAAGGGATGTCAATTTTTCGTCGGTTTGTTATACCCACTCCCATAACTGGAAATTCGAGGTCGGGTCATATCATAGTGACACTTGTCTCATGTTTACCCTGGCATGCTTGTAGAAATGGGTAAATGTGGGAGGGGTGGTTACATAAACATACAAGACAAGGTTGATCAAATGATAACTAATTTTCACAATATCATTAGTGCTCAAATGGTACAAAAATCGAAAGAAATATTGATTCGGTCATGATGACTCGTTGATCATTTGTTTGTGCACAACATAAATGAGACTAGCATTTAAGATCAAAGGAAAAATTATTCAGTCGATTGGAAAAAATATACTTGCATAAATACCTAATTAGGATACAAAAAGAAGAACTCAAAGATAATAGGGTCAATATATTCGAAGCAATAAAGGAAAATGGTGTCATTGTCGGACTTTCTCTTCCATGTATCAAGTATTCTTAACCTCTTAGTGCATTATTATGTGGTTTTATTTGTATCTATAATCCTAATTTATCTCGGAACATTGAAAATACTATGCATTTTCCTCGATTTTGTTGATGAGATGAATGTTTCCTTCAGAAGTTGTGTGCATCGCATAGAACGATTCTATTACTCACTAGCTACAAGGAGCAAGGGTATGGCTAATATATGTGTACACCCATTTGGAAAATTTTCAAACTTTATCAAGGAGTGTCGCCGAGTTGATTTAATAGAATATGATCATTGTTGGTGTTTCCAAACCATGGATATCTCAATATTATTGTAAATTGTGGATCTATTCTCCATGTTAAAATCCTATGTGGATCAAGAAGCCTATTAAACCTCCTTATTCACACAGGATTAATAGATTTTGATGGATTTCATACATATCTTAAAGGCTTTGATTTGTTTCATATTGATCTTGGACTGTGTTGAATTTCCACGATCTTGGTGTATGTGATAGAATATTAAATTTCTTATGCTACTAAACCAAGAATCACAACAAAACTACTTTGCACAACGAAAAATAAACAACAATAAATATACTAGTGCACAAAATATATACATATTTTTATAATTTTCAACCCAACTTCATTATAACAATCCAACTGAATAATAAAATAGTGTAGGGCTCCCGTACCAGGGATAATGACCCTCAAATATCCAAAAGTAAAAGAATACAAAACTAGGGCTTGGTGTCAGTCCATCGACAACCAATCTACCCTCAACAAGATACTCTGACCATTTGGCTGATGTAGTCGACTATCTCAGCTCCTCTCGGTTGTACCACCCTGTACCTGCCCGATTCTTTATCTCCCGATCTACAACATTATCTCTATCAATGATCCAAGTCCATCTGGTCACTGAATCTCAACTATCCAATTTTCTCATTAGTTGTGCCTTAGTCCATCAAGGGAACACCACATCGAGACTCCTGTCAATTTGTGCATAGTTCCACTTGTGAACAACTCTCAACTTCCCATTATTTCTCCTCATCTACTTGGGGACTTCAGCCCACTATGGTCTTCAGGCACTGCTCCAATGAAGACCAAAATAGGGATGGAGGGATGTGACATATCACTCCAAGATATACATCTCCCCCAATGAACACAAACTATGAGGACTTCCCATCATCTACTGTAGAAGTCCTTCCCCACACACAAGTCTAGGGCTTCTCTACTTCTCCTCTAGTTGATAAAACCTTGAACTCAACATCTACCACTCTAGCATCCACTAGGTCCATGAAGATGGTGCACACTAGGCTCCAATTTGGGAACTATCACGTTGTACTCCAACATAACATAAATTTCCAATCTAATGTCCACATTTGGTCCACTCTCATGCTTCCCTCCGACATACCATGAGTGACCAATCCTTGTTGTAGCATCTACTCATAGTTAGGGCATCCAAAACCTAGGAAAACCTTCCTCTTGGTTGGTATCAAACTCCATTAATCCATCCTCTCCTAGGACCTCATATAAACATCATCCAAGGGGCCATCTGCAACTCTCTATTGCTGCCCTCTTGCCCTTGAATTATTTTCTTATAGAAGACTGGTTAAGGAAATATTTTATCCCTCAATCCACTGCTTCAACACTATGTGAACTTCTCCCACTAGGATGCTCATTTTCCTATCTAGGAAGGGTACCCAAACTCAACTCTAGGGTATGAGGTTGCTCCTTAGCATACCCTAAAGCAATCCTATACCAACCATGAACATGAACACTGCCCAATATACTTGGAGAACCCCTGTACTATTGCACATTCAAGTCCAAGAGCTACGACATAAGGATAAATCCTACAATAGGCCTAACGACCCTCCAAATAGTCCCTCTAACTATTGTTGTAGCAACCTCCTTCCGTGGCATTGTAGACAGAGGTAACCCTACACAAAACATGCAAATAAAACATGTCCAATCCTTGGACTATCACGCTACCCTATTCATCAACTTCAAGAAGCATATGCACCTATTGGAGACTCCTTCTCCCTATTTCCTGCAAATGGACCTAAGCACACTTTTCCTAAATATTTTCAGCCTAGTTAGGGCACCATACCAGCCCTTAACCCACCCTAAAAACAACCTCCAATATATACATTTTCCCTTCCATAGGAATTGTCCCTGACAAGGCTACTTCTTCGTTGTATTGCAACCTTGTTTGCAACTATTCAAACTAGGGTTTAGCACCTAAACAAGTGTTTGTTATACTAGTAGCATAACAACCATAATTTGGCCCAGTTCAGAGAAGAGTAACCACCAACATGTGCCAATATTAACACTACCTGGCCTCACTAATTCGAACGAATATTCAAAAGAAGAAATGCATCATAACTGGCCTTCTCCTTAACTTTGCTAGTCCACCTTTTCACTATGGCTACCTTAGACCAAATTCCCCTTTATATGATGAAAGTAGCTCTTAGTTATCTCCTTTGAAGTCTCACATACCTCCTCTTTTTATACTTTTATCAAGGGATCCAACGACATCCCTTGGTAAGCTTTCCAACCTGTCATGAGGCCTAATAATACAAGGCCGACCTTGACCTTGTGCCACCATGCCCACACTCTAACTTCAAAAATTCATAACTCAAGTTATAGATCTATGAATTGAGTGAATCCTCTATCACCGAAACACATCAAATGTCCAAAAATCCTCACGGATTCACACCCACATGCTTTGGTGAAAATCCTACAAGCTTGGGTTTCATGCCCACAAATTCTTTTGTTGTGTTCCAACCTCCAATCCCTGAGCCCAAAGGCTTGGAGTACATCCCAAGCTACAAATATCAAAATTCCCTCTTAGTGAGGGAGTTACTTCCAATACTAGGAAGTCTCCATCATCATCCGACGATACTAGCCCATATGGCTTCCATCACTACATCATACTCTGTAAAATGAACCTGACAACCTCGGTAGTGCCTCTTCCTCATCACATATGACCCCGAAGTTCTGAAACCTCCATAGGGTTTCTCCCTTTGAGGCTAGACTACCTTTAAGCCTACACGATCTCCATTGGCTCAATCATGCAAGCACTCATCTTCTTGGATAAAAAAAAACTCGTGCAAATTACTCCAATCTTGGATATGAAACATCACGATCCGATGAAGAATCTAGCCTTCCAATATGTAGTTCATGAAATGAATTCATCTTGATCATACTGATCTCGTCAAAGCCAAAGAAGTTCTCGATTTTTCCCAAAAATGCATGGAAAGTCAAAGGAATTCCATGGTCAACAACTTTCCCTACAACAAAATGTTGTTCACCAGGCTTACCACCAATCCACCAGAACTCCCATCCAATCTTGCTTCCAAGCGAGTCAAGGTCAAATCTCCATGTCTTCAACTGAATCCTCTACTCCATGATCTACACACCCACAACTTCCTCTAAATTTCTTTTTTGTGGACATTATGATTCATTGTCCCTCAAAGTAGCTCACATATGCTTTGAAACCATGTTGAATTTCCACGATCTTGGTGTCTGGGATAGAATATTAAATTTTTGATGCTACCAAACAAAGAATCACAACACAACTACTTTGCATAGTGGAATATGAACAACATTAACTATAATAGTGCAAAAAATATAGACATTTTTACAATTTTCAACCCAACTTTGTTATATTAATCCAAATGAATAATACAACATTCTAGGGCTCCCGTACGAGGGATAATGGCCCTTAAATATCCACAAGTACAAGAATATAAAACTCAGGCTTGGCGCCAGTCCATCAACAACCAATATACCCTCAACAAGATACTTTGCCCATATAGATGATGTAGTCAACTCTCTCAACTCCTCTTATTCGTACCCTGTACCTACCTGGTCCTTCAACTCCCGATATGCAGCACTGCCTCTATCAACGATCCAAGTCCATCTGGCCACTAAATCTCAACTATCCAATTTGCTCACTAGTTGTGCCTTATTCCATCAAGGGAACAACACATAGAGACTCCTGTCGAGTTGTTTAGAACTCCACTTGTGAAAAACTATCAATTACCCACTACTGCTCCTCAAATACTTAGGGACTTCATCCCACTATGCTATTCCTGCGCTTCTCTAATGAAGACCAACATAGGACACAGAGGGCCACCGCCTATCACTACAAGATGTCCATGTCCCACAATGAACATGAGCTAGGAGGATTTCCGGTCATATTCTGCATAACTCCTTCTCGACACACAATTATATGGCTGCTCAACTGCTCCTCTAGTTGATCAAACCTCGAGCTCAATTTCTGCCACACTAGCAACCACCTAGGTCCATGAATATGGTGCACACCAGGCTCCAACTTCGGCATTATCACACTGTCCTCCAATAGAATGTAAATTATCAATCCAATTTCCACACTTGGTCCACTCTCATGTTGCCCTCCAACAAACCATGAGTAACCAATCCTTGTTGTAGCATTTTCTCCTAGTTAGGGCATCCAACACCTAGGAAACCCTTCCTATTGGTTGTTAACTAATGGGCCTATAAATTAGACATAAATTAAGGCCAATCTAACCTTTCTTAGGCACATAAAGGCTATATTAAATATCTTCTTCTACACTTAATACTGTTTTTTTAGCTTTAATATGTTCTTAGGAAGGTTTAGAGATATTTTCATATTTGTGCCTAATATTATTTATTTTTGAAGAATATTGTAAGAATATTCGGTAGATTATGAAGATTTGAAGGAGGGGATAATTTAGGGACTTTCTCCCTACTACATGAGGATCAATATTGGAGAGTAAATTAATAAAATATCATGAAATTATTGATAAATTCTGTAACTCCAATGATTGAGAAAATGTAGGAATGTGTTCCCTGTCATTTATTGCATATTCCTAGTGCTAAGAACCAGATCCAATATTTGAGGGATTTTGGAGGGGAAAGCTTCCTCATTTCAAGGATAATGCTTCCCCATCAATTTCTATAAGTACCAATTTCAATTAGCCTATAGGGGAAGGTATTTATTAGTCTTATTGTGGAGAAAACTTGTTTTTTGCAGCTCCACTTTCATTCTAGCATGGATGTATTTGGATTGGTTCAAATAATGAAGTTTGGTGCCATTTTTAGCTTCTAAATATTGGTTTATTCCATAGGAATCTGAGTCTCCTTGTTCTTGGCCATACCTGGAGCCTCACAACCCTCTTTCACAAGATCTTTATGTTTGTTTCTCTTCTTATTCAGATGCATCTCTTATTCTTGTTTTTCCTATTTCTGTATTTACTATTGATGCTTTTCTTGTGGTAGGATTGAGTGAAATGATTGAAGTGAGTTTTTTTTTTTCGATTTATTTACATATTCAAAAGCATTATTCATCCTTATAATAACTTTGGAAGGCCATCTTCATCATTGAGATATTTGGATTTGGTTACTAGTTCACGAATATAGGATTTCTGGAAATGCCTTGTATCAAAATAGTAGTAATTTTTTGCTATTTTTTAGAATGGCTTAATGAGATTTATTTGAGTTTATTCCACTTGGATTCAGTCATAAAAATATTCAAGTTAATAAAAAAAATTCCCCATTTCATTTTCACTTGATTAGCTTAGGCATTTGATAGGTTAATTAGTTCACTAGTTCTTGAATTTCTAGTTTCTAGAGTAGTAATTTTCTGTTATTTTTTAGCACATTTGAACATGGGTATTTTGGAGTGATTTCACTTGGAATGGATACCTAAGACATCCTAATTAATTAAAAAAAATTTCCCATCCCATTTTCATTTTATTTACTTATTCATTCGGTGAGTTATCTCCAAAACCTAACCTCATGTAGCAAAAACAGAACTTCGTATATCACTTTGGTAGCACGTGTAAACGTAACCATATTTGATCCCAAAGCTTGGTTTTTGACTCTTATGCTTGAGTCATTACCCCTAGGATCTAAATCCATGACTGAGGAAGAATAAACACCACTTAGGATAATAATTGCTACAAAGTAGATTAGGCCTATATATTTGAATTCACGCTCTTAGGATTTCAATTACAAATTGTTGTTCATGCCCAAGATTAATTTCTTTTAAAAGCAACACTTCCATTTGTGCAATTAATTTAGGCTTTGATTTCATGACATTCACTCCATTATATCAGATCAAAAAAAGGACACATTGTATGTTGCACATATAGTGTCGGTACCTTTTAATTTTGTGTGAACCTCAGGTTGATAATTAAAGTTGGTAGCCTTGGAAGTTGTAGCATTCTTGTTGCAATATTGAGGCTCATCAATTTTTTGCATCATTTTAGGGGAGGTGTCAAAGTATGCATTTTTTTCTTCCCTAGTTGGTCCATTTCTGCAAAAACAAAAAAAAAAATGCATTAGGCATATTTCATTTCAGAAAATTGCATTGCATTAGCATTGTTATTCAATTTTTTTATTAAAACATAAAAATATTACTTCTCCAACACCAACCCTCACCCCTCCCCCCCCATTTGATCATGTAGTGTAGTAAGAACCACATCACCATCCACTTTTGCAGGTATAATAAGAAGAGGTTGAAGAGAAGGTAGAATAAATGGATGGATATGATGATAATGTGCAAGATCCTCTTGGATTTCCCATTCAAGATACTGATGTCAATGTGAATATGAAGAACATCCCTCCATATTTCTTTCCTAAATTCCATGGTACGAGGTCAAATGATCCATAAACCATTCTCTTTGAATTTGAAATTGTTTGTAGATCATATGGTTACTTATTAAACGCTCAAAATTGAGATAGTTTCCAACAACATTGAAGGATAAATCTCTTAAAGGGTTCATGAGTTTAGGGACTAATTCATTAATATCATGGAATGATATGAAAAATATATTTCTAGAAAAATATAAAGATCATGAACTTAAAGAATAAATATTTAGAATGAATAAAAAACAAGATGTGAGCCTTGAGGATGTAATAGAGAGATTCATGTATAATGTTAAGAGAGCAAAATTACATCATTTATGATTTGACACACTAAAAACCCTCTTACTTAGAACAATTAAGGATGAGTGGATTGATCTCCTTGATATCATGATCATTAGAGGAGATGTATACCAATTATCGTTTGAAGAAATTTATGAAACATGCAAGTGCATATCAAGAGGAGGGGCAAAAGTAAATCAACATGAACATTGGTAAGTCAAGCTGCACTTGGAAATTTTCTTGATAACTTTAAAACATAAATTCTTAACAATCTAAGTGAACAGGTAGAAATGTTAAGAATGAAAAATGAACAAAAATAAGATGTTGATATTTGTGTGTTCCATGCAGAATCATATGCTACTAAATATTTCCTAGCATTACCAAGGTTGAAGGAATTTTACTAAGAAGATAGTGGAGCAAGCCAATCACCAAAGAAACTATGTTATGTAGCTCCACGAAGACCACGGAAGCCTAGTCAACCTAGTATGATGCAATAACCTAATTCATAATTTCAAGGTTATGCACATCCATCTAAAAGTAATTGGAACACACCCTTTCCTTGGAAACCTTGACCATATCAACCCCAAAACCAATCTTGGCAACAAGGTTGGAAAATACTTTATGCAAGAAATCCACAATATCATCCTCAATATCCTCCATAACCAACTCCATGTTATTCCTACCATCCAACTCTACTACAACCACAACTCCAACCACATCCATCTCAAATATCCACTCCCACTCAACTACTTGTACCACCATTTCCAAACCACATAATGAAGTAGCTCAGTCTATTTACAATGTTGTGGTACAGTACAACCAAAAATATACTCGTTCTAAATGGTATCCATCTTAGCTCAAGAAGAGTATTGCAAAAAAGTGATTCTCTTGATGTCATTGAAGGAAAACATTTAGAAAAATAAGATTCAAATGAGAAGATAAAAGAATCATGGGTTGCACTTGATGAAGAATAGAAATCAAAATTGGATATTGAGAAAGTTCCCTCATGTTTACCATAAAATCCTCCATGTTTTCAAGAGAATAATCAACAAAAAGAGGAATATTTGAATGTCATGGTAGAAGAGGCTGCTAAAAGAGATCCAAATGTGCAAATGGACCAGGGGCATCATAACTATATTGAAATATGGTTCCATACAATCATTAAGTTGCAACACCACACTCTTCTTCAATTGTACTTGATATCATCTTAGTCAAAGAAGTTGGTCTCTCATACTCAGTACATGTCAAAGCATGTCTTTCAAGCATACACATGATTGTATTTGTCATCTTGATGTGCACATGGATCCATTGTAAGTATTCCTATACTTGAAAGAGATTTTGTTTTTGTCAAGAAGAGTAGGATAGAAAAAAATGGAAAAAGAGAAAAAAGAAAAGAAAAGAATCTCAGGTGAAAAATTCTTTTGAGACACCTCAAATTAGCTCAATGACTGAAAACCTCCATGAGTCGATTAATGGGTTGGAAAAAAGAGAAAAAAAGAGAAAAATAAAAGATTATAGGTGAAAACCTCCTTTGAGGTGCCTGGGAAGACCTACTAGTTGAAAACCTCAGTGAGGCAGCTAGTAGGCCTAAGAAAAAAAGGAAAACAATGAAAAAAAAATGAAAAGAAAAAAATTATTTTTTCCATGTATCTCTATCTAATGAATGTAGGTTCTCTCCAACCTTTGCAAGCAACAAAAACAAGTTGGCACCAAAAGAAAAATTTGGTCAAAAATCTAGTCAAAGGAAGTCAAACTTGGACTTTCTCCTCCTTTTCTCAGATGCTCCAAAAGGACCAAGATCATGTCAATCCATCACCCTCATCCATTTCCAACATCTACCCATAATTTCAAAGGTTTTCTCATTCATTTTCCTTGTTGTCCTAAAATGCTACATCAAGTCCTGTTTTTGCTACATGAATCTTTTTTTTGAGCAGAAAATTGTTTTTATTGTTTCTAGAAAAATATTCATCCATTGGTCGAGTTGTTTCGTGGGGAGATGCATATAGATGATGGTAACATGCTCAAGAAATTTCAGCAAACTCTAGTGCACACTTTTTGAAAAATCGACCTCCATCACCTACAACCATTTTTAATTTTTCTAGAGATTTGTGAATCCAATGGTTGAGATGTTTTATGGGGAGGTGCATAAGGATGATGGTAACATGCTCAAAAAAATTCAAATCAATCTAGTCTACCGTTTGATAGTTATGGATAAAACAATTATTCTATAAGGGGGTTGTCCTGAAATGTGTTAGGTCGTTATATTACTAGTATAGTCCCTTATTGTTGTTAGTGTAACCCCCTTATTGTTATTATTGTACCCTTGTAACCCCCATTTTGTTATTATTGTGCCCTTAAATTATTATTGTTAGGTCGGCTAGGATTACATTGTGGCCCACTAGGATTACATTATGACCCCATGGACTCCTATATATAGAAAGGAGGTTTTGTAAATTGTATCATCCAAGAATTGTTCATTTATGTAATGTATTGGAGGTTGCCCCCTCAAAGTGGCTCATTTATAAGGCGTTGATATCTCTTTTCTTCTCTTTTTGGAGCTGGTTACACAACATTTGGTATCAGAGCTTTGGATTCTAGGGTTTCGCTGCTCCAAACAGGTCATCGTGGTATTTTCGCTATAAATTTTTTTCTACGAAGTTTCAGAAGCTGAAATTTTTAGGGTGCGAAGCCCAAATCCTGAGGAATATTTTCTAAAAATTTTAGAGCTTGGTTCACAATATTTTCTGAGATATCATCTATGGAAGTTAGGTCTTTTTTCAGGCTCCTAAACAGGTCATCATAGCATTTGTGCTATAAATTTTTTTTCTGCGAAGGTTCAGAATCTGAAATTCGTATGGTGCAAAGCTGAAATCCTGAGGAAATTCATCAAAAAATTTGAGAGCTTGGTTCGCAATATTTTGGGAGATATGATCTGTGGAAGGTAGTGCTTTTTTAGGCTCCTGAATTTCATCTCAAAGAGGTGATCGTGGGAAAAGTTCAATAACTCTCTCTCTGGGCATCGGATTGGAGTGCCGTAAAAATTGGTCGCAAGTACATGGACTTTAGTTTCTTGGCTATCAATTTCGAGGAGACGAAGGACAAACGGTGACACGTGGCAAGTCGTACAATTTTGCTCTGCGAACCGATTCATAATTAGGTCATTGTGGGAGATTGGACACAAATTTGTCTTGGAGAATCCAAATCAGGTTAGACCTGTGGCATTCGAAAGTTAATTTAGAGGGCTATGTTGGTACTGAAATTCAAATATTGAAGTGATGCAATCACAGAGATAATCCAATTTCAATATCGAGCTCCTCAAAACAAGAAAAAGATGTGTATTTTTTCCCGAATTGCATAAGTCTTGTTTGAATAATCAATTTGAATTGATTCCAAGGGAATATTGTAGAATAGATATCGGTATTGGGTTCTAAAAGATGCCCCGTAAAAATAATTCAGCACCCATTAAGCCAGCAGAAGGCTCTACTATGACTCATGAAGATGAATAATTGCAACATGATCTATCAAAATTACAAGAGCAAGTGCAACAAAATTCACTCTCGCAAAGAGCAACAAAAAATGAAATGGAAGTTTTGAAGAAAGGCGTTGAAGCGAAGATGGACGGTTTGAAGAAGGGCATGGAAGCTAAGATGGATGGCATGGAAGTGAAGATGGACGGTTTGAAGAAAGGTGTGGAAGCTAAGATGGATGGCATGGAAGCTAGCATGGAAGCTAAGATGGATGATCTAAAATCAAACATCGAAGATTTGACAAAGTTGATATAAGAAATGTTTCCTAACGGTGAAAAGATAGTAGAAGAACCTCATGATGAGAACAAAACAAATGTTAATCGTGATTTCATAAACTCTAATGTTGGGGGGAAGAACCACCATATTCCAAAAATGGATATGACGAAGTTTGATGGAAAGGGTCCTGTAACATGGATACTACAGATGGAGCAATATTTTGATCTCCATAATGTGCAAAACACACAAAAGGTACACATTGCAACTTTACATTTAGAACAAAATACATTTGTATGGTATCGATGGCTTTGCTCCCGTAAAAAAATTGTCACTTGGTCAATTTTTATGGAGGAAATGATAGCACATTATGAGGATACAAAGAGCAACACCTTATTTAGCCAATTGATAAATCTAAAACAAAAGGGTTTAGTTGGGCAACACATTGAGGACTTCCAAAAATTTAATATAAGGGTAAGCGATATTTCATAGGATTTCGAGAGGAACACAGGATTGATCTCTTCCTAGGCACTTTAAAGGATAACATCCAACATGAAGTTCGCGTTTTGGAACCTGATTCATTGGAGAAGGCATTCGGGTTGGCAAGAAAAGTTGAATGTAAAATTATGGCGACAAGGAAGCCTACCACTCAATTCTATAAAGAAGGAAGTGTTGCTACGCCTAGATTTCCACAACCAACAAGGTTGACACCACAACAATTGGAAGAAAAAAGAGCAAAAGGGCTTTGCTACAGTTGTGATAGCAAATACACTAAAGGTCATAAGTGTGCGGAGAAGAAATTATTTTACATAGATTGTGAAGAGGAAGAAGAAAATGAACAAGAAGAGGATATACACCAGGAACCAGCCCCAGAAGAGGAAGAAATGAATCAAACCATATCGTGTAATGCACTGGCAGGAATTACCACTCCTCAAACTCTCAAGATAAAAGGACAAATCAAGAAGAGAAAGGTAATAGTGTTGATTGATTCAGGTAGCACCCATAATTTTGTTCATTGTAAGGTAGCCAAGGAATTAAATTGTTTCCTATACCCAGCACCAGAATGTCAAGTGATGGTTGCAAATGGAGGAACTATAAATTTCTCGGGAAAATGCCATAATATCAAGATAACTATGGGGGAATATGTATTGACTAGTCCAATGCTTTCCATTCCTATGGGAGGTGTTGATGTTGTACTAGGAGTACAATGGTTACAATCTTTGGGGACGGTAGCTTTTAATTTTCAAGAACTTTTCTTGAAATTTTTTTCAGAAGGAAAGGAAGTCGAATTACGGGGTATTGAAAGGAAGCCGGGAAGGATAATAAGCTCTAATGTCATGACAAAGCTTCTAAAGAAAGAACAACGAGGCGTAATTGCACAATTATGCTCACTAGAAGTTCCAACATCAAAATCATCTATTTCTGCAGATCTCCAACAAGTCTTGGACAATCATTCCAAGGTGTTGAAACTCCCAAAGGACTCCCACCTATTCGTGATCATGATCATGCTATTCATTTGATTCCAGGAAGTGTTCCTCCAAACATCAGGCCTTATAGATATCCTTACTTCCGAAAGAGCGAAATTGAACGTATGATTGCAGAAATGTTAGAGGCAGGTATAATTCAACCTAGTCAAAGTTCTTTCTCTGCTCCTGTAGTATTGGTACACAAGAAGGATGGATCATGGAAAATGTGTCCAGATTATAGGGAGCTCAATAAGCTCACCATTAAAGATAAATTTCCCATTCCTGTGATTGATGAATTATTGGATGAATTACATGGAGAAATTTATTTTACCAAGTTGGATCTTCGTTCAGGATATCATCAAATTAGAATGAAGACTGAAGATATTCCAAAAACGACATTTCGAACTCATGAGGGTCATTATGAATTTTTGGTCATGCCTTTTGGCCTTACCAATGCACCTTCTACATTTCAAGGGTTGATGAATTCCATTTTCAAACACTTCCTTAGAAAATTTGTGCTAGTATTTTTTGATGATATACTAATCTACAACAGGTCTTGGAAGGATCATGTTGAACATGTTGACGGGGTGCTCAAACTATTGCAGGAGAAACAATTATATGCAAAAAAATCCAAATGTTTCTTTGGAGTACAAGAGGTGGAATATCTGGGTCATATTGTATCTCACGAGGGTGTTAAAGTAGACCCTAACAAAATTAAAGCCATTAAGGAATGGAAAGTCCCCACAACCATAAAGCAGTTGCGAGGATTTCTTGGGTTAACAAGGTATTATTGCAAGTTTGTTAAGAATTATGGGAGAATAGCAGCACCTCTAACAACATTATTGAAGAAAGATGCATTTTCATTGACTCTTGAAGCAAGTAAGGCCTTTGAACATCTTAAAGAGGCAATGTGCCTAGCACCGGTCTTAGCTATGCCAGACTTCACAAAAACCTTTATTGTGGAATGTGATGCCTCAGGAAATGGAATTGGTGTTGTTTTAATGCAGGAAGGAAGACCCATTGATTTTGAAAGTCGTCCAATCAAAGGAAATTATTTACATAAACCTATTTATGAGAAGGAAATGTTAGCAATACTACATGCACTAAAGAAATGGCGAACTTACCTAATAGGAAGACACTTCAAGGTAAAAACTGATCATGATAGTCTTAAACACTTTTTGGAACAAAGACTATCGTCAGAAGAGCAGCAAAAATGGGTCACAAAGATGTTGGGTTATGACTTTGAAATAATCTACAAAAAAGGAAAGCTTAATGTTGTTGGAGATGCACTCTCAAGAAAGAATGAAGAGGTGGAAGCATTGCTTTGTGCCATTTCTATTATCCAACCAGATTGGATAACCGAAGCAAGAGATGAATGGAAGAAGGACAAAGATGTATGGACACTCATTCAAAAGTTGTAGCAAGATCCTAGTACATCTGATACATTTAGTTGGAAAAATGATTCCTTATGGTAGAAAGATTGCTTATATATTTGTAAGAATTCCCAACTAAAACAAAAGATTCTTCTAGAATTGCACACTTCTCCTTTAGGAGGACACTCAGGATTTTTAAAAACTTACCACAGGGTGAAGAAAGAATTTTTTTGGGATGGCCTTAAATCCGATATTCAAAAGTTTGTGGCGGAATGTTTGGTTTGCCAGCAGAATAAAGTGGAAACAATTAAGACCCCGGGACTTCTACAACCTTTATCCATTCCAAGTCAACGTTGGGAGGAGATTTCAATGGATTTTATCATGGGTTTACCTAAGTCCGAAGGAAAGAGTGTCATCATGGTGGTAGTTGATAGACTTACCAAGTATGCACACTTTTGTGCATTATCTCATCCATTTAAAGCAAGTACGATTGCTACTACATTTATGGACAGAATTCAAAAGCTACATGGAAGCCCAAGGGTTATTGTGAGCGACAGAGATCCCATTTTTACTGGAAATTTTTGGACGGAGTTATTTTCTTTTTTGGGTACTCAATTAGCTCATAGCTCATCTTATCATCCTCAATCTGATGGCCAAACTGAGATAGTAAATAAATGTTTGGAAGGATATCTTCGTTGTTTTGTATCTGAAAAACAAACACAATGGGTCAAGTGGTTACCTCTCGCGGAATGGTGGTATAACACTTCCTTCCATATGGCAGCAAAAATGACCCCATTTATGGCACTTTATGGATATCATCCACCATCGATCACATCATCTTTAAGGAAAAATTCGAAGGTTCAAGCAGTGGAAGATCACATCGAGCATCAGCAAGAAGTTCTCCAACTCTTAAAGGATAACCTGAATTTGGCACAAAATCGAATGAAACAACAGGCAGATCAACATCGCAGCGAGAGAAGTTTTGATGTAGGAGATTGGGTATTTTTACGGCTAGAACCATACAAACAAATGTCCCTCAAGCAAGCTAAGAAAGATAATAAATTATCACCAAAGTACTATGGTCCTTACAAGGTGTTGCAAAAGATTGGTACTATGGCATACAAATTGGAGCTTCCTGCTTCTTCGCGAGTACATCCAGTTTTCCATGTTTCATGCTTAAAGAAGGTTATAGGTGAAAATCTTTCAGTTCAAACAATATTGCCAGAACTTGATGAGGAAGGAAAAATCATATTGGAACCTGAAGCGGTCACGGAAACAAGAACTCGACAACTACGGAATCGATCAATTTCAGAGTATCTCATCAAGTGGAAGAACTTACCCACTGAAGATTCTACATGGGAGGATGAGAATTTTATAAAGAAGCACCCAAAGCTAATCAAGTGTTGAGGAAAACACTTTTTTGAAGGAGAGGGGCATGTTAGGTCCCTATATTACTAGTATAGTCCCTTATTGTTGTTAGTGTAACCCCCTTATTGTTATTATTGTACCCTTGTAACCCCCATTTTGTTATTATTGCGCCCTTAAATTATTATTGTTAGGTCGGCTAGGATTACATTGTGGCCCACTAGGATTACATTATGGCCCCATGGACTCCTATATATAGAAAGTAGGTTTTGTAAATTGTATCATCCAAGAATTGTTCATTTATGTAATGTATTGGAGGTTTCCCCCTCGAAGTGGCTCATTTCTAAGGTGTTGATATCTCTTTTCTTCTCTTTTTGGAGCTGGTTACACAACAAAATTCTACAGGAAGTTTTGTAACTGCTACAGGAATTTACAGTGAGCTAGAGGAGGGTTGATCGAAGACAAAGTCCAATCACCAAGGGTCTTGTGGTCTAAAAACATCATAATGAAGTTATTCCCATAATTACCCATGATTCTCTCATCACTCCTCCATCTCAATCAAAGAGAGTTTCCACTCAAACCCCTCACTCTGTCCCATCTGTAATTTAAAAAAAAAAAACCATAATTCTGCAAAAACAAAGAGTTCCTTCACATCATTCTTCCAAGCCCACACTACTCCTTCATAAGTCTATCACTATTCTAAAGCCTTGCCACACTCTCCCTCATCACCCCATACATATTGGAGGTCAAACAAATAAAAAGAAGGGCTGCTATAGGAAGGAAACATCTTCCTTTAGTAGACCTGTGTAATGACCAAAAAGCACTGTATGGTTTTATTGATCATCCAGGAAGACAAGAAACTTATGAGGCTAATATGAAGAGGCTACAACACTCACATCATAAGCATCTCATCAGTAACATTTTAGCCAGGGATGTGAAGTGGCAACAACGACAAAAAAAAAACCCTAGAAGACCTCCATATTCAAGGCTATGAGCAATAGGACCTCCAACAGATTATCACATACAGCTTCAGGATCATTAGTAGCAGCTTCAGAACCACCAAAGGAAACTTCAACAATCATATCAACAACCCCAATCTAACCTATAAAAACACATCAAGGGTAAGGCTGAGGTATGCAATCATCTAAACCTTTCTTATAGACTTATCTTAGCTTGAAAAACATTGCAAGTGTATGAAGGAAACCATTTATTTATAGCCAAAATTAGAAGCATAGAAACCTAGACCTTATCTAGAAGTTACCTTCAATTTTCCACCAAGACACACACACATGTGGGAAAGGAACAAGACAAAAGTGGAGATGGCTTGAGAATGTGGGTGGTAAGCAGTTAGTTGTGATGGAAGACAAGGAGTGACAAGGGGTAACTGAGGGCCAACTCAATTAATAAAAAGAGCACTGAGTTTATTTTGCATGCAATGGAAAAAAGAAAAAAATTGAAAAAAAAAGAGAAAAAAATACAAAATAAAATGTGGACCCACCACCTCTTGCCATGAAAATATTGGTTTCTACAGGCGAAATAGAGTTGTTATAGGAAAAACAGAGCTGCTATAGGAAATTTTTTTTTTCTACAGGAAGATTGAATTTGCTACAGGAATGACAGATTTTCTACAGGAAGTTAACATAGGTCTACAAGAGAAATTTTACTACTAGGGTGTTGGAAAGTGATTAATGAATAGCTACAAGGTACAGATAAACATAACAATGCTACAAAGTATTTTCTACCGACATGGTATATTCTACAAGGGTGAAAGGTATCCAAGTCACCAATTTGGTCATCACATCATTCCTTTCTTTTGCTTCAATTTATTGACCATCATTTCTCCCTTTTTAAGAAGAAAGAGCTCTCTATTAACTATTTTCAATTCCATAATCTAATGAGAAAAGATAATTTAGATTGCCAGTTAAGGGTGTTTATAAGAATTTGATGGATAGTATGATGTGTCATGGCCAAGAATTTGTATCAGCAGTAAGAGGCTTGGAATTCAGTGAGAATGACATTAGTAATGAGGTAATGGATGCCAAGAAATACTTCTTTCAACAAGAAGAAGTGTCGTAGGAATACCAAGAAGAAAAAACAAAAGCAAGGTGTTTCCCTCACAAATAGAAGCCATTACAATTGAAGAATCACCTGAGAGAAATAAGTATCATAAACCTACATTACAATTTCCATGGGAAACTGAGATAAGGGAAGAAATGAAAATAGAAGAGTAGTAAGAAGAACAACAGGAGGACCAACACATGGACCAAGAAACAGAGAATGAAACAAACCAACATACATGAAGAACCATAGGGTAAAGAGGATGAATAGGTTGCTCAAAGGATGAGTAGTAGTTTCAGTAGGGGGGTATGATGGGCCTCTAAATTAGACATAAATTAAGGCAAATCTAAACTTTATTAGGCACATAAAGGATATATTAAATCTCTCATTCTACACTTAATAGTGTTTTTTAGCTTTAATATGTTCTTAGGAAGTTTTAGAGATCATTGCATATATGTTCCTAATATTATTTATTTTTGAAGAATATTGGGAAGATTATGAAGATTTGGAGGAGGAGATAATTTAGGGACTTGCTTCGTACTACAAGAGGATCAATATTGGAGAATAAATGAATAAAATATCATGAAATTATTGATAAATTATGGAACTCCAATGATTGAGAAAATCTAGGAATGTGTTCCCCGTCGTTTAATGCAGATTCCTAGTGTTGGGAATCAGATCCACTATTTGAGGGATTTTGGAGGTAAAAACTTCCTCCTTTCAAGGAGAATTCTTTCTAATCAATTTTTATAAGTACCAATTCAAATTATCCTCTAGGGGTAGATATTTCTTAGTCTTATTGTGGAGAAAACATGTTTTTTGCAGCTCCATTTTCATTTCTAGCAAGGATGTACTTGGATTGGTTCAAATAATGAAGTTTGGTGCTATTTTAGCTTCTAAATCTTGGTTTCTTCCATAGGAATCTGATTCTACTTGGCCTTGGCCATCCAAGGAGCCTCAAAACTCTCTTGCACAATTTCTTTATGTTATTTTCTCTTCTTATTCACATGCATCTCTTGTTCTTGTTTTCCCTATTTATGTATTTAGTATTGATGCTTTTCTTGATGTAGGATTGAATTAAATGATTGAAGTGAGTTATTTTTAGATTCACAAGCATTATTCATCCTTAGAATAACTTTGGAAGGTCATCTTCATCATTGAGCTACTTGGATTTGGTTACTAGTTCACGAATATAAGATTTTTGGAAATGCGTTGTAGCGAAAGAGTAGTAATTTAATGCTATTTTTTAGAATAGGTTAATGGGATTAATTTGAGTTGAATACACTTGGATTAGGTCATAAAAAAATTCAAGCTAATAAAAAAATTTAACCCATAATTTACATTTTCTCTTGATTAGCTTAGGCATTTGATAAGTTAACTAGTTCACAATTTCTTGAATTTTTCAGTTTTTAGAGTAGTAATTTTATTCTGTTTTTTAGCACATGTGAACATGGGTATTTTGGAGTGATTCCACTTGGAATGGATAACTAATAAATCCTAATTAATAAAAAAAATAATTCCCATACCATTTTATTTGATTTACTTATTCATTCGGTGAGTTATCTCCAAAACAAAACTTCTTGTAGAAAAAAACATAACTTCTTGTAGCACTCTTGTAGCACGTGTAAACTTGACTAGGTTTTCTCCCAAAGCTCGATTTTTGCCTCATAGGCTTGAATCATGACCCCTAGGATCTAAATCCATTATTGAGAAAGAATAAACACCACTTAGGACAAGCACTTTTACAAATTAGAGTATGCCTATTAATTTGAATTCATACCTAAGATTTCAATTACAAATTGTTGTTCTTACCTAAGATCAATTTATTTTCAAAGAAACACTTCCATTTCTGCAATAAGTTTAGGGTTTGATTTCATGATAGTCACTCCATTAGATTAGATCAAAAAAATAAGGACACATTTTATGGTGTACATATAGTGTTGATACCTCTTAAGTTTGTACGAACCCTGGGTTGATAATTAAAGTTGGTAGCCTTGAGAGTTGCAACATTCTTGTTGCAATACTGAGGCTCATCACTAACATACTACATCAATCAGTCCTCTCCTAGGACCTCATACAACCATCATCCAAGGGGCCCTTTGCAACTCTCTATTTCTTCCATCTTTCCCTTGAATTATGTTCTTCTAGAAGACTAGTTAGGGCACACTTCGAGCCCTAAACCCATTGCTTCAACACTATGTGAAATTTTCCCACTAGGTTGCTCCTTTTTCTGTCCAAGAAGGGTACCCAAATTAAACTCTAGGGTATGAGGCTCCTCCTCAAAATAACCTACATCAATCATGTAAAAACGAACAACATGAACATTGGCCAATATACATGAAGAACAATTGTACTACTGAGCATTCAAGTCCAGGAGCCACGACCTAAGGAAAAATCCTATACTAGGCCCAACATCCCTCCAAACAGTCCCTCTAACTGCTAATGTAGAAACCTGATTGGTTTAGTAGCATTAGATGTGTTCTAGACATGAAATTTTGTGGAGAGGCTAGAATAAATGAGATCTACGGAACCCATAAATCGTTTCTGGATTTTTTTCCTAAAAGTGTCTCAATTAGATTATTAACCAATTTTTAAATATCTCCTAAGTCTAAACTAGAGGAATATGGTTAATTAATCAATATTAATTGAGATAAGGTGAGAATAATCTAGAAATCACAAAGATCAATTCTAAAATGATCCTAGCCATTGATTACGTTTTAATTTTGGTAGTTGGTGCTTGAACAGTGGATTATAAGAAGATATTGATGTGTTGACGAGGATACACTTGAGCAGTTTGATTTCTTGAGTAGTAGAAGTCAGTTTCCAGAAGGAGCTAGAGATCAAAGAATTGAATGAGGGGTAGGGATAATGGTTGGGAGGAATTTTTCTAGATCCAGAGAGGTAGTAGTAAGAGGGTCGAGTTGTTCCTTGTGAGGTAGTGCAGTGAACTGCGCAGTTGCTTCAGAAAGGAAGTTCAATTTAGATGAGGAAAAATTAGTTCTCAGTTCCATAGGCCAGGAGGAGGGCCCAAAGTGTTGGAGAGTCTATTTCCTCAGCAAAGACAGGAAAAAATACTTCAATAGAGGCATATTTGAGCCACACGTGTGGGAGACAGTGCAGAAGGGCTCACGGTCGGGTTTGGACTACCATTTTTATGAAGGGAAGTTGTGTTAGGATTGCTTGTGGAAGAAGGGTAATTCCCTTAGATAATTTTTCCCATATTTTATTGCTATGGATTGCGAGTTTCAGGCATCTAGATTTTACTTAGATATTCATTGTTGCATAATAATAAAAACCCTCAATGTTGCACGGAATTTCCCAAATTGGGTATTTCTAGGGAAATTTGTCCAAAAATAACAGTGTCATTTTGTGTGTGTGTGCTAATATTTTCTTAGTTTCCAATGCTATTATTTTTCTACAGTTTTATTTGTGAAGGTTGCAGTGTGATTTATTTGATATTTTCCATAGCAGTTAAATTGTCAAAACAATTCACAATTAGAAAAAAAATTCCAGTTGTTGCAATAGGATTTCATATTTGAAATTTTCACATGGTATCAAAGTGTAGTTGATCAACCAAAGAGATCAGAAGCGAAAGGAATGAATTTCATTGTTCAGTGTGGACAACAGATCGAAATTCCCCAGGGCAGTGTAGTCACTTTTCCAAGAGGATGAGTTACTTGAGAAGATTCGATTTTTCTAAGTGAGGGGCAGAAAAATTTGACCTCTCCAGATCAAGTGAGTCTAGAGGCAGAGGGAGCATCTCAGTAGCTTTCATTGGGTAGATCTCTAGCTAGACACAAAGGGTTTTTGCAACAATTCGCTAGAGTAGAACCTGCATCGGGTGGAAGAAGAGCACACACATAGGGAAAATTTCTCTTGGGGAACTTCTAGTCTCAAAAGTTCAAATTTCCAGTTGTAGATCGACAATAGCACCTAGTAGAGCCACACATTCCAGGAGGGAGTGCGAGTAGTAGAGCAGTAGTCGAGCACAGGGGAAGACGGATTTTTCGACATTTTTTCAGAGATGAAAACTACCGGGCTTAGAGATCAAGACAACTTGGATGGTGCTTCCTGTGAAAATTTTTGAATATTACTTTGTGCATAAATATATTGTTAGATCTAGTTATATTTCTCCTACTTAAATAGGTTATTAATGCTGAAATCTTCAGATTAACATCGAAGTAAACAAATAACAAAATTTCACCGATTCAGATCTAAAACAAAAAGTACATGCACAATAGTCAAAGTGACACACAAGATTTTTTGGACAACTATCCTCAGGAAAACCCAATGCAGGAAAACTAGTCTTCTGGCTATTGGAGGGTTTATATTATGAAGTAGTTTTCTGAATACAACAAATATGGGTACCACACTGGTTAACCCGACAGAGAAAAAGATATATTTGTAGCTAACCTACTATTCTGAAGCCAAAACCTTAACTGATCCACATCCTCAAATGGGATTTACAAGACTCAACCAAATTCTGGCCCTAGGAACCCCAACGCTACCCGTGAAACCCCAGTGTCAACCTAGTCAGCGTCTGTGTGCCTTTGTGCTAGCTTGGAGAGGGCTGCGTAACCCCAAAATGGGTGATGCAGACCCTAAGCTGCCCTAGAAGGGTCTCTGTGTAACCCTGGAGGGTCCCCTACTGCCCAACACTGCCCTAGAAGGGACTGCGTAGCTCCTGCATAGCTAAAGCTGCCCTCTGCACTGTGTAGCTGCTGCGTAACTGTTGATGCTACCTCTTCTTCTCTGTGTTGCCTCTAGATTCTACTCTCTGCCTCTTGTTGATTCTAGGCATTGGGATCATACCATCCCCTTTTCCTAAACTACCCCTCTCTACAGCTGAAACACTTCTGAAAATTCTTAGCAAACCATGCCCTAGAGTTTCAGTGTAGTCTTAGTGCTCTGCCTCCGTATGTGTGTTCTCCAAATGAACCCAGACCTTTCCTTTATACTTTTCTTGTTGGGAAACTAACAACCATGACCATATGTTGAATCAATGGCTAAGATTAAAAGAAATATTTATCTGTGTGACTCAAGACAATTCCATCACATGTTTTAATTAATTACCTTTAAGAATTTAATTTTCCTAAGTTAGACTTAGGGTCCTTGATTAAAATTATTAATTAATTGATTTTCTCCCAAACTGGATGGAATTTCCGAAATCCATTTCTGGGTCTTGGAGATATCATGTACTCTAGTCCCTCCAAAATTTTTGGGAGCTAGAGCACATTCGATGCTACCCCAACACTCAAGAAAACTCAACACTCCCTCTTAGCGAGGAATGTTCTCTAATACAACTCTGCTTCACCTCGAAGCTCTGCATTGATCTCTGGTGTGGGTCTCTACACTAATGCTGGAACTACTGCCCTTCATCAATTTGTTGCTGCTACCAATTTATACTGCTGCCAATGAAGCTTCCACCGTCACTGCTACATCTATACTGTAGCTCCCTCTCAATCTGCTGCACCGAGTTGCCATCTGTTGCACTACATCTTCAGTTGCTGAGAGAAGCAACTAAAACCCCTGCCTAATCTTTGAAAAACGAGTCAATTGGGTTCCATCCTCATCACTGAAGCTCCATCGGCTGCTAATATGTGCCGTCATTTGGAGGATGATGCACAACTACAACTCTACACTACGTAAGAAAACTCCCTCTGCACTACTAAAGTCACAACAACCCCTTGTGCTGAAATCTCTCACGTTGTTGCTGCATTGCGCTGTCCTCCTGAAGCCTCCACGTTGCTGTAGCTCTACTCTACATAAGAAGCTCTGCTCTGTGCTATTGAAGTTACATCAGCCCCTATGATGTTGTTGTTGCATCTGCACTGCGCTGCTCCCTTTAACCTTCATCTCCGCCTCTGCTTCATCCGTGATTCTCTGCACCAACTACTCCACTTGTCCTGCTACTGTGTTAAGGCTCCCATAGCTCAGATGTGATCCAAGAAATGAGATTCTCAAGGATCCTGCCCTCACTCTTTAGCTGCTCTACATATCCATGTCGCCCCACTTTTGTGGTTCATGAGCGCTCATGGCTATGTCATCTTCTGACCCATCGTCTGCCACAACAACCTTGGAAGTAGAAGCTTCCTTGTCTTTATTATTCTCTTGACAATTTCTGGTGAAATTTCCTGATTTGCCACACTAGAAACACTTGATCTTGGATAGATCACACTTCTTCTTCCCTTTCTACCTCTTTGATGCCAAGGCTACATCGTCTTCATCTTCCTTCTTCACCTTACTGGATCTCGTGTTGTATTGCTTCTTGGTGAATCTGGGGAGTTCTTCTTGATGAAGGATTGCCCACATATTGTCCCAGTCAAGAAGGTCTCCTATGCCCAAGACAATTTGAACAAAGGTTTTCCACTTTTCTGTGACCATAATGAGTGCATTCCTTACCATCACGTCATCCTCCACCTTTGCTCCCATGGCAAACAACTGATCTCTGATCATCTATAATCTGAAGAGGAAGTGCTCTATTTCTTATCCCTTGGTCATCATGAATGACCTCAACTGATTCTCCAGAAGCATTTTCATCTGGATGAATTTCCCCTCATATAGGGCTTTCAAGGCCTTCCACATCTCATTAGTTGTTTTATTTTCAGCTATATGTGGAACTATATTGTCCTTAACCCCATCCATTATGAAATGTTTGGCATGTGCCACAGCTTCCTCATGCTTCTTCAGGAGATCTGCATCGATCAACGTGGCCAGGACCTTTTCTGCATGGTCTCTTAGACTGTATGCCTCTATGACTACCAAGATTCTGGCCTTCCAGACTGCAAAGTTGGACAGGCCGTAAAAGCTATCCTGATCACGTAGTCCTTGAGGTGCCATTTGCTCAAATCTACCCCGTCGGAACAAATCTTCCTCTCCCCACTTCTCTACTGAAGGTTAGATCTAGGGTCCTTAGAGAAAAGGCACCCTCTAGTCCCTCTAACAACTGATTTCCTCTCTTGGAAATTTTCCAAATCAACAATGAAACAACTCTCTTTGATCCATTGATCGATCTACAAATTTATTTGGCTAGAAACCCTCTAAGAAGCTGATATCCTCCTACTCTTTGTCTCCCAATGCTTAGGCTCAATTTTGAATCTTCAGAAATTTAACCCTACCAGCAACTTCTAAAGTTTTGCAGCTCTTCTTTCGGCACTTCTGAATCAAATAGCTTGAGATCTGTGTCACCCTAGTTGGCCTCTGCGTGAGCAGACAATCCCACCGTTGCCTCTGCCAAATAAGTGCATGGGCATGCGTAGGACTGTGTCACCTTAACCTCTACATGGCTTTGATCCCTCTGAAACTGCGTTATCCTTTCATATCTAGCTTTCTGCTACTGGTACTTCTCTCTCTGTTGCTTTTTGCAGTAAGATTCTTCAGTATTTTGCTAGTGACCCTACTAGATTTGCAATTGCTCTAATACCATGTGAAAATTTTTGAATATTACTTTATGCAGAAATGTATTGTTAGATCTGGTTATACTTCTCCTACTTAAACAAGTTATTAATGTTGAAATCTTCAGATTAACATTGAAGTAAACACATAACAGACTTTCACCGATTCAGATCTAAAACATAAAATTACATGCACAATATAAAAAGTGACACACAAGAGTTTCTAGACAACTGTCCCTGGAAAAACCCAATGCGGGAAAATCAGTCTTCTGGCTGTTGGAGGGTTTATATTATTAAGTAGTTTTATGAATACAACAAATCTGGGCACCACACTGGTTAACCTAATTGAGAAAAAGATAGATCTGAAGCTAACTTGTTGTTCTGAAGCCAAAACCTTGACTGATCCACACCCTCAAATGAGATTTACAAGACACAAACAAATTTTGGCCCTAGAAACCTTAACGCTACCCCTGGAGCCCCTACGTCAGCCTCTGTGTGCCTCTGCGCTGGCTTGGAAAGGGATGCGTAACCCAAAAATGGGTGACGTAGATCCTATGCTGCCCTAGAAGGGTCTTTGTGTAACACTGGAGGGTCCCCTGCTACCCAACACTGCCCTAGAAGGGACTCCTTAGCACCAACGTAGCTGAAGCTTCCCTCTGCACTACGTAGTTGCTGCATAACCGATGCTGCTACATCTGCTTCTTTGTGTTGCCTCTGCATGCTGATCTCTCCCTCTTGCTAATTCTAGGCACTGAGATCATACCATCCCCTTTGCCTAAACTACCCCTCTCTATATCCGAAACACTTCTGAAAATTCTTAGCAAACCCTGCCATAGAGTTTCAGCGTCGTCCAATGCTCTGGCTCCATGTGTGTATTATCCAAATGACCCCAAGCCTTTCCTTTATACTTTTCTCATTGGGAAACCAACGGCCATGATCAGATCTTGACTCGATGGCTAAGATTAAAATAAAGCTTGATTCGTGTGACTTAAGACAATTCCATCACATGTTTTAGTTAATTACCTTTAATAATTTATTTTTCCTAAGTTAGACTTAGGGTCCTTAATTAAAATTATTAATTAACTAATTATCTCCCAAACTGGATGGAATTTCTCAAATCCCTTTATGGGTCTTGGAGATCTCATGTACTCTAGTCCCTCCACAAATTTTGGGAGTTAGAGCACATCCAATACTACCCCAACACTCAAGAAAACTCAACACTTCCAACTACGTCATCTAGAAGGCAAGGATCTCCTTCATTCTAAATGAATTTGGCCTGAAGGCATACATCGATAATGTGGTGGTGGTTCCCACGAATGCAGATCAAATGAAGGAGTACAGAAAGGAGATGGCACAAGAAAATCAACTGATCCTAGATGGTGTCTGGGATCAGTAATCTCACATGTAGCTGGCAAGGATACTTCCAAGCATATGTAGGATGCTCTCGCCATGTTGTATCAGGGTGATTATGAGCAGTGGAAGATGTACCTCGAGGAGAAGATGAGATGCATCTGGATGTAGAAAGGGGAAGGCATAGACCCCTTCCTTACCAGGATTCCAGAGGACTGAGACTAGATGTAAAATGTTGGGGAAACACCTCAACCCATGAAGCTAGTTTTATTTTCACTCAAGCATGTCTCAAAGGATAGGAAGGTCTTTGTCCAAAGTATATTGGGGAGAGATAGGCTGCCAGAGTGGGACAAGATGTGGGCTGATTTGCAGCAGGAGGAGTTGAGACGAGCTATGTTAAAGAGCTCCATCAGTGGTAACAATAGCAATGGATAAAAGATGGTGAAGGAGGATGAGGATGTGGCCCTCGCATCTAAGGGTCCCAGTCAGGGGAAAGAGGAGTAGAGAAAGAAGAGGAAGGACTTGTCAAAGGTCCAATTATCTAGTAGTGGTGAGCTCAGTCACTACAATACCTAGTGTCCTCTTAAAAATAAGGACAAGAGGAGAAGCAGGACCAACATGCAGCTTCAGCAGAGATCGAAGGTTTTCCTCAAGATTGGAGGAAGCCTTCGCTATGATTGCCCATATACCTCTAGGAATGAGGTGGGGTGACTTGGAGTTGTAGCCACAAAGAGCTACAGATGGGTAGGATCCTTGAGGAGTCCACCTCATGGATCAGTACCTGGTGTTGGGACTCAGAAATGTCATATTTTTATCCACCTTTTCCTTCACTATTCCTTACATTTCATCATCCCATTAACCTTTCATTACATCATTTTCATAAATATATTTGGGTTTCACCTTCTTATTTTCCATTTTATTCATTTTTGTATTATAAGTGAATTTATGATTAAATATTAAAAAATATACATATTTTTTATATAAATCTCAAGAATATGTGAGCTTTGTAATGTGTAGGAAATATGTGAAGGATTAATTCCAAGATACATCTCAAATATCTCCTCCACCATATTAAGGAGATAATTATTCAAGTCTATTCCTAAGGAGAGGATCATGGAGGATTTGGTTGGCATATCTTATCCAAGATATGTGAGAGATGTGTGGAGGATTCAAAGGGATAATATTTTGTAATAATGGGAAATTAGTTGAGAGTACTTGAGAGAATATTGGATATGTAATTATGAGATGGTTATCTTCCTCATGTATATAAGAGAGTGCTCTCTCTTCATTTGTAATAATGGAGAAATAGTTTTGTAATTAGGAGAAGAGAATTCTTAGCTTTGATTCATATTCTTTGTTATGATTTGTAATTTGATTTTTGTAATATAATTGGAGATAGCTTTATTGTTGTGAGCTCACATATGTTGTTTGTCATTCAATTCTTCACATGTTGTATTGCTTTTCCTTTATGCAATTTCCTGCTTTCCTAGTTAGTGTTTCAATGCCTTTCTAGATTAATTTGATTTGATTTCAGTACTTTAGATTAAATTAGTTCCACTTCAGTCCTGCATATATAGTGCATGTGTCTCGTAAGTCTACGAACCTCGGATTGACAAATTAAATAGTTGGGTAAAAAATACAACAGAATTAAACGAACATATTTTCGCCCAAACATTTTGGCGCCGTTGCCGGGGAAGGCATGATGGATTGAAGTTTAGTTTGATTTTTCATGCAAGTGTGTTTAGACATGTTCCTAACTCCGAGGTGTTAAGGTAGTAAGACGTGGGAAACAGCCTACGCATCGCATTCGAGATACCGTAACGGGCTCGACCTCTTATGGATCAGGGCATGTAGGGTGTATTTACATTTATGCAAGTGTGAATTTCAATTTCTGCAAGTGTGTTTGATTTTCGCAACTGTGAAGAGTGTTTGATGAATTCATGGTTCATGGTTGTAATTGAAGAATTCAATTAATAAATTAATGAGCAGTCCTTGTAAGAGGGTTTAATTGAGTATTGAATTCAAGATTATTTCTGTGGTCTTTGTTTTTAATTTTTAGTGTGCTGATTTGAAAGAGTTTTTATGAACTATAGCCTTGTAAGAGGATTAAAAACTCCGACAATTATTAGCACTCTGTTTTTAGTCTGTACGAATTCCTTTTTCAACATGGTTTAACAATGAGTTTCAGCTTGGAACTACTCACTCAGATCCTAGCAGAAGAAGGGATCTCTTCTTCCTTGGAAGAAAAGATCTTGACAAGACTTAAAGGTTCAACTACTCCCCAAGAAATAAACGAAGATTCAACAGAATCCTGCATATCTGATGGCGAACAATCATTCGAACAGGAGATCACGGAGGAAGAACAACAGATCGAAGAAGAACAGGAGTTACAACATGATCTGAGTGAGAGCAACTGTGCCTATCAAAGCCTTATCGAACAATGGTTCCAGGTAAGTACTAGATTAGATTTATCTTTTTATTTTTTAGTTGATTTGCAGTTACAACAACTAGACTCATTCACTGTCAAATATTTTCATCCATCATTTAAAAAATTGCTACTGGATATATTTTTGTTACTGCTACGTGAATGGCTCCATTGGAAGTTTAATTACACGTAACTAATTATTTTTTTCTAATTAGTATAGAGTAGGTAGGCTTTCATTTTTAGTTTTTGCTTTCATTTTCAGTTTTGATTTTACTTAGAATAAGTATGCTCTCCTCCGCGCTTAGTGCGATTGCGATGATCAGAAAATAGGGATGATTTAGACTAATTTCAAAAATAAATAAATGTTTTGCAATATGCTTCATTAAAAACATCTTTCAATATGCAAATCATTGTGTCCATTTGTTAAAAAAAAACACTAACCATTTTTTTTTTTTTTTCAAGATAGGATTAATTTCATTTTTAGACTTTTAATAATAAAATAAAAATTTTGATTTTGAAAACTAACAATTTTTACAATAGGATACAATTTCATTTAAAATTTAAAAATAAAAATAAAAAAAATAAAAAATAAAGAATAAAAAAAAAACAATCAAATAAAACAACACAAATCAATTTGAAAAAAAAACTAAAAGTTTTTAAGATAGGATTTAATTTCATTTTTTTTTTTTGATAAAAAATAAAACAAACATTAAAAAATGAAACACAAAACCATTAAAAAAAAAAATACAAAAACAAAAACCAACCATAAAAAAATTCAAAAAAAAAAATAAATAAATAAAAAACACAAAACAAAAAACGAAGTAGTAAAAAAAAAAAAACAGTCAACCAACCAACGCACTCACAAAAACGCAAAGACAAACGCATAAGGCCGAGTGTTAAAACTACTGTGGAGATGGAAGCTCTAAATGAAGCTCAGGACTTTTATGCAGTTGTGGACTGGGCATTCGTTTGATCCCGGGATCGAACCGTTTTGTGCGTTGTCCTGTGATTCGAGTGCCGCGCTGCTGATTTTACGGAGACTGTTGGTGATTAAATCATCATTCTTTAATTGCAAAGATTGTGCATCGGCTTTGTGGATTGTGGCTGAAAACCAGGTTTCGATCGATATGTATAACTTAGTAAGGCTTGCCATCGTTTCGATCTGAAGAGTTATATAACGATCGCCAAGGTTCGATCCCCACAAAGCTGTTGTCATTGCTGACACCATTGGAGACCCATTGAAGGACACCTCACGGTTCTCAACGCCATGCTGAATTTGCACTCAAATTGGGGCCGACAGGTTTGATCTCAAAGCTTTGTAATTAGCAAAAGAAAGTCGACTTTTAAAGCAGATGGGGCAGAGATCAAGTTCGAGTCTTCTGATTGGGGATTCCTCGTCTGATTGGTGATTCCTCGCCCCAAAGTGGCATAAAAATCTTCATCCTTGCCTATTTTTGAATGATGCATTGATCGCTGGATTACATATCTTGCGGGGGCAAGAGCAGTAAAAAACCAGATTTGCGAAAAACGCTAAAGACGAAACACCCAAAAAGCACAACAGCAAGAATCCATCCGTCGTGGCCAATGGAAGATCAGAAGCAGCGGATTTGAGATGCCCGTGGACGCCGCGATAATAATGGAGGAGGAAGAAAGAAAAATCATCCCATTCCATCTGCCAGCAACAAAGATGACAGACGCTGCTCTTGTATCTACAGGTTTGAATGAAAAATAATTCACGCTTTTTTATACAAACTAACAAATACAAAATAGTTTACTGCAGATCCACTTAAATGAGCGCACCAGAAGCACATCAGGCAAATCTGCAGCGGAATTCCTGGAGCTTGTTCTTAATTTTTCTTAGTTTGTGTTACGCAAACCTGCGGAAGCTCCCAAACTTTTCGCTGAAGGTTCAGTCGCTGTGCCTGGTAATTTTTCACAGAATACATATGACAAGGTGTCAGTTTGGCATGATCGGCAACTTGTTCGGAATAGATCTCTCCAACACTGCGCCAAGCTGTATGTACAAAGTGGAGCTGTTGGGGTATATCCATCTAGCAGTTTCTACAATTTCATAACGGCAAGATTTCCAGCCACAATATCATCGAAGATCCATAAAAAAAATCGAGCTATTTTAAAGAAAAAAATTGCTCCAAGAGATTTAAATCCCAAGTTCTACTGACGGAGGCAGTTTTCGATATGCATCATCTTTGCAATAATTAATGTGTTGGATCAAAACCGTTAGGAATTAAAGTGTTTGTTGAGCTTGCCCTCAAATGCACAAAATTTAACGCCGAGATAGACCAGATATGAAGAGAGGAATCGGTTCCAAGACCCATGGTTTTGCCGCAATCTATGTTGACGTTGGAGGAAGTTTTATTGGAAACATTGAGACATCAACCATTGTCAGCAAAGGTTTCACCGATCCAGATTTTACAGAACTCAACGCGTTTCCCAAGATATCATACTTTATCAATAAAACCCCATTTCCACCACCCGAACATAAGGAAATTGAAGGCTGGATAGCGACTAAGGAGGGCTCGACCGCGTTCGATGCAAATTGAGAAGGGCCAGAATGAGCTGCGGAAAAACAAACGCATATATACAATAAATTTCAAAACCTCATGTTAATGCGTTTAGGTTTTAATTTGGTTGGATTCTAGATTTTAATGGTTTAGTGTTAGTTTACGTTTTTTTTAATTTGTTTTTATTTTGAGTTTTAATCTTTAGTTTTTAGATTTAGGATTTTAGATTTTAGTTAATGTTAATTTTAGTGTAGCGTTAGTTTTAGTTTTGAAATTAGTTCGATTTTAGGTTGTAACTTTTAGATTTAGGATTTTGGAACTTTAGACTTTTAGTTTAGTTTAATTTAAATTTTGTACTTGATTTAATTTAATTTTTTTTTTAATTATTAAAAAAAAAAAAATGTTCAAGTTTTAATTTTAATTTTAATTGTATATATATTCTTGTTTTGGGTTTTAGTTTTATTAGCTTTTAGATTAAAAAATATAAAAATAATAATAATAAATTTTGTTCTATATATAAATTAAAAAAAAATAAAAAAAAATAAAAAAAAACTCTAATTCATAATATTAATAATTTTTGTTAAAAAATAAAAAATAACATAAAAAATAAAAAATTTTCCCTCTTTCATTTACATAAAAATTCATAAAAAATAACCACTCATTCCCCAACAAATACAAAAGCCTTTTCAAATGTTTTAAATCAATTTTCACTGCAAACCAATAAAAACATTTTGAAAAAGTACATTGCATGGGGACATGCAATATCTCTAGTTGGGGGGAAATAAAAGTATGTTGGATTTTATCATTTATTTTATAGTGAATTTGCGGGCAAAAGTTAGGATGCATATACTAACAAGTGAAATGAGATTGGTGTTATGTGTAGGTCAACGAGAAGCTTATGCACAAAGCTCAACATTACGATGCAACACCCTTTTTCATCCACAATTAGTGTAACTTCGAAAAATTAAAAAAAAATGGACATTTCATAAATTCTTGAAAATGAGCTAATTTGTTTTTGAGTCACTTCATACAGGAATGATCGATGGAGATGGCACACAAAGGCGAAAATTTTTATGCAGGTATTGAAGACAATCATGAAGGCGAGATCTCTAGAGATCACATGCATCATGTCATGACATTTACCATTACACAAAAACCCTTTTGCATCATGACATGATTACTCAAATTTTTCCTTCCAAGCGCCTAAATCATTCCTATGTTGCAGCCCATCTTCCATTTCCTTATCTTTCATGACTTCATGCACGCCTATTTTTCTGAATCGCATACATTCCTTTATCCTTTTCAGTTTATTTTTGCCTTCTAGTTTGCCTTCTGAATAAAACTCATTCCCTTTCCATGATTACATTGCCTTGTTTTCCTAGCCATGCTGATCCACACTGCTTGTCCGTGAGTTCTTTCCATTTATAGTCCTACCAAATATTTTTGTACAAACTCGTGTTGACTGATGTGGGATTCCATAAGGCCCACCTTTCAACAAGTCTTGCCCCATCGACTTCAACACCTTATCTGGGAAATAGACTAGAGTTCCTTTTGAGTACCTTGAGACTTGCATGCCTCAATGGCAAGTTCTCTCGCTGACAATCATGGGAATACATCAATGTCCCTTGATCGTCAGATCTTGCAAATGGCTCGACGTCAACCCCTTTATTCGCATTTCGCAAGATGTACTCGAGTACCTTGGCACTCATTGACATCAATGGTGAGTTTGCCTCGCATTGGTTAATGGCATGCATCAATGGCCGGTAATCCAATGATTTCTTTTCATGCTCGACACCGACACATTCTTTCGCATGATTAGACTTGTACCAAGAAGTTTTGTAGCTGGTGAAGACTATACACTTTTTCACGACTCCCTCAGCAGTTACCGCAGCATGAGTTCTGATCGACGAGAGTACCACAGTTCCACTTTCAGTGTTTATCTTTTCCATGATTCAGCATCAACAATTCAGATTCCTTCATTTCCCAGGATCCAATTACAGCAACATCAGTCACATTTTCCAGATCCAGCAGCAGCAGCAGCTACATTCCTATTGCATAGTTCATCATTCTTGGGTAAGTAGAGGTATGTTGTTTTCTAATCTTTAATCATGCAATTCCTTATATGCTAACTTGAATATTTTGGAAAATTCCCTCACCATGCTACATTTCCTTTCATGAGCCATGCCAAGTTGCATGACAACATGCAACTAATTCAGTTGGGGAGGGGGAACTATATTCATTACATATTCACTACCATGATTCCATTTCTTCACCACTATCACTCCATTTTTTTTTTATCTCATTTACCATTCACCAACATTTCTTTTCCAACGATACTTTGTTGCACTTTGCTTCATACGCATCAATATACATATTGGCATACTTCATGAATATTACAAAATGGCTTCCTTATGCACATTGATAGCTTATGATTTCCAGTGAGTGTTTACATTATTATTGCAGCAAGAGAACAGAAAACGAAATGAATGTTGCTAACACAAGAACCAACATTCTTTGTATTCATGAGAACCAACCAAAAGAAAAGAGAACAGAAAACGAAATGAATGTTGTTGACACAAGAACCAACATTCTTTGTATTCATGGTTGTCACACAAGAACCAACCATAAGAAAATGTAAGTTGTTACTCATGTCTTTCACATATCCTGGAAACATTCATTATTAAAAGACATCATCATATAAAGCCAAAGTTCAAGATGCCAAATGTTCTTAAAGAGACCCATGCATGGTTGCATGAGGACATGCAACAAGTTCAGTTGGGGAGGATGTTGGGACTCAGAAATGTCATATTTTTATCCACCTTTTCCTTCACTATTCCTTACATTTCATCATCCCATTAACCTTTCATTACATCATTTTCATAAATATATTTGGGTTTCACCTTCTTATTTTCCACTTTATTCATTTTTGTATTATAAGTGAATTTATGATTAAATATTAGAAAATATACATATTTTTATATATAAATCTCAAGAATATGTGAGCTTTGTAATGTGTAGGAAATATGTGAAGGATTAATTCCAAGATACGTCTCAAATATCTTCTCCACCATATTAAGGAGATAATTATTCAAGTCTATTCCTAAGGAGAAGATCATGGAGGATTTGGTTGACATATCTTATCCAAGATATGTGAGAGATGTGTGGAGGATTCAAAGGGATAATATTTTGTAATAATGGGAAATTAGTTGAGATTACTTGAGAGAATATTGGATATGTAATTATGAGATGGTTATCTTCCTCATGTATATAAGAGAGTGCTCTCTCTTCATTTTGATAATAATGGAGAAATAGTTTTGTAATTAGGAGAAGAGAATTCTTAGCTTTGATTCATATTCTTTGTTATGATTTGTAATTTGATTTTTGTAATATAATTGGAGATAGCTTTATTGTTGTGAGCTCACATATGTTGTTTGTCATTCAATTCTTCACATGTTGTATTGCTTTTCCTTTATGCAATTTCTTGCTTTCCTAGTTAGTGTTTCAATGCCTTTCTAGATTAATTTGATTTCAGTACTTTAGATTAAATTAGTTCCACTTCAGTCCTGCATATATAGTGCATGTGTCTCGTAAGTCTACGAACCTTGGATTGACAAATTAAATAGTTGGGTAAAAACTACAACAGAATTAAACGAACATATTTTCGCCCAAACACCTGGCTATGGGGGTCCAAAGTATTCATAAGCAGGATGGATCAGTGGCAGTAGATGCAATCATATACTAGAGTGATAGTTGCAGATACTAGTAGTAGTTAGATGTTGGGGAGCACAGGTTCACGTTGGTAGCAACGCAGGTGGCAGCGTGTCGATCCTTCAGAGACAATGCAGAGGCTAGTAGTAGTTAGAGACTTGAGAGATAGATGCATCATACTAATCACAAATGATTCAACATTTTTGATTTTTTTTAAGTTGCAGGTGTTGCAGTAGCAACAAAAACAAAGTTGCAGTGCAGACATAGTACTGGAAACAATACAACAAAGTCAACAACACATATGCATCGTATATAATAGTTGCGAAATACTTGATGGGAAACAGTAGCTAGACATCCGCAACGTGACAGAATATGATGCAAAGACAAAGTATTGTGGCAGGATGTGTAACACTAGAACATATTCCTTGCTAAGATGGACTGTTATTCTTTGTAGCATCAGGTGTTCTAGTCGCGAAATTTTGTGGGGAGGCTAGTGTTAATGTTAGTAGTTGCATCCTGCGATCAGTGATCAAAAATCCTATTTTCATATCATTTTAGGAGTCCCACTCAGAATTTTTTTATCATTCCACTAGTTCATGCAAAAAATTAGTCACTGGTGGTAGCCCTACTCCAAAAAACATCACTCTTCATCAAATTATATTACTTGCTGGCATAGTTTCATACCTTGCTCAATGTACACCATCCATAAATTCAATATTAGTCATGTCATCATGAAATTCAGTCCTTCAAGGTCTCATTAGGTATTTTAGGGTTTTTCAAGGTATCTTTAGGTCATTAGGGTTTCCATGGTTCAATAAAACTTAATCTCCACTACATAGTAGCAGCAAGTAAAGGGTGATCCAATAACATCTATTCACCATATGGAGATGATTTGTAAAGATATATATATATTTTTTTTTGTTTCAGAATGTAATTTTGATTTCAAATGTAATTTTTTATATTTTCATTATGTAATTTTATGTATTTCAAAATGTAATAATTTCACCATCCCAAGCTGCTAAAATCAGTGTTCCAAAGACGCCAAACCACCAAAAAGTCAAATTCAAAGAATTCTCAAAGGTCATCAAAACATCAAATTGTCAAAGGAAAGAGTCAAGTAAAGGGTAAAGTTTCAAAAGGTTAAGTGAATAAAAAAGGAATAAAGTCAGTCCCAAGGCCCAAAATCATCAATATCATGAAGTATAAAGACCACTAAGACACCCATTCAAACTCATTTGCATATCCAAAGGTTGAGTTTGCACTCCCTTGGCTCGAAAAAGTCGAATTGCAGAGTCAAAGATAATTTTTTTGAGGTTCTACGCTTAGAGGAGGGTATCGTTGCGTGTAGGAAACATGCATTGTGCTTATAGCATTTGGTGCTGCCTTTTCACTTCAGGCATTGCGCTCCTGGGCTTGATACTGTGCTTTTTCCCAGCAAGCCATAGAAGCTACAAAACACCCTCAAAATCTTCCAAATTTTCAGCATAATATTGTTTCCTCCTTTATCAAGTAAGTGATATAAAATCATTGCCTCCTTTCTTTCCTAAATGTCATTTTTATGGTGTTTTTATTCATGAGAAAAATTAACTAAGTGTCTAGTGGAAAATCTAGTATCACTCCCTCGCTCTCAATTTACTGCCCATAAACCCTACAATACCTTCCTACATCACTATTCAACCCATCCCTACCCCGACACTACTCTTTCCTAATCCCTAAATCCTTGCCCCATTGAATCTCTGAAACCCTAATCTTATTTTCCCTGACCTAGCCTCTTTGACCTTATACTCATCCAACAAACCAATTCAACGAATTCAAACCCGTGCACTTATACCTAGCCTAAAACCCTAATTCATCCAACCCTATTGGCTATGATTTTGTGGAGAGAGTTGTGGAGTGTTGAAAAAGGTATGAATTCACCATGTATTTTCTCATCTTTCTCCTTTAAACATAACTCTTTTTATTTTAGAAAGGTGATTTATTGTAGAATTATGATATAATTGCAAAGACTTGTGTTTATTGTGAAAAGTCACTAAAAATGGCCTTTTATTGTAAAAAAAGGAAACAAACGGAGTAAACAATTATTCAGAAGGCAAGGCTAAAGCAGGAGTAACCGCTGTTCCTCCAGTGATAGACCGTATCCAGTCAAAGGGAAGGAAATCCGAACGCATTGCCAAAAGAAGACAGGGAACAACACGACTATAGTCCAAGAAGATCAAGCGCTAGCTCAAGGGAGAAAAGGAGCGAATCCCTCAGGATCTTTCGATCCTGAGGGATTGTTGTTCAGTCTTATCTTGTTCCTTGTCTTATCCATCGAAACTGTTATAAAAGGAAATACCTTTAGATATTTTAGGGGTCGAATCATTTGATTAAGCATTCTCTGTATAACTTTTTATTTCTTTATTAACTCTCGTAATCAGAGAGCGATTGCTGTAAACACTTTTTATGTTTGATTAATACAAAGACGCGTTTTCGTTCCATTTCTCAAGCTCTGAAGTAACCTAGAAGTGTTTCACTAGTGCTAAGGGTCCGACCCTAGTGGATCGATCTGCTATTTGTATCTCTATCTTTTACTTATTGTCGTGTGATAGTTTGTGGTTGTTTTTATTACATTTGCAAGATTAGTTTGCTGTTGAATTACTGATTGATTTCGTTATGTTAATGAATTGCATTGTTGTTCCGTTTTGACAGGGACCTTAATTCCTGTATTACTTATCTTGCCATACCTTACAGAGCTTTGCTATTCAGCATTAGATATTCAATTGATTGCTGTTCCATTGGATTGCTGTTCATTCCTATTACTGTTTAACAACGTGTGCTGTCGACAAGGTTTGGTGTTTAATAGAATTTCCTATTCGATTCCATTAAGTTAAAATCTGTTGTTCAGATTCATTAGTTAGTATTTTCTGTTCAATTCCTTTAGTTAACAGTTTGCTACTTATTTACATAACTGTTCAATTCCAATGTGCTGCTCATTTCTAGTTCATTAGTTTATATTGCAAGGAGTTTATTTTCAAAGAGCTTTTTCCTAGTTTACTTTCAATGGCAGCTTCAGTTCAATTTCTATTTCCCTTCAATTTCTTTAAGGCAGGATTGTTAACTGTAGAGAACACTGGTTATTGCTTCCACGTCCCAGATTGATTGTCTTGTTCCAGTTTGATTTCAATTACATCAATTTCTAGAGGAATGAGTTATTGCTACCGTATCCTTGATTGATGTTTGCTGAGTGAATAGTTGATTTTCAGAGCATTTGAGTTCATGTTATTGTAATTAGATTTATTTTCCAAGCATCCGTTTACTCTTGTATTTAGAACAATTTTCTACATATTATAAAGCATTACTCTTAGCTTGAATTGCATCCTCAGACAGAGTACACTCTTAAAATAAAAAGTCGTTCCTGGATTGATAATTAATGTGGGATAAATAGGTGTTAAAAAGATACCTTTTATACCTCAACATTTTGGAGCCGTTGTCGGGGAGAGTGTATGCCATTTAGAAGGAGTGATGCACATTTGAATTTTTCTGCTCGGGAAAAATTGGGTATTAAAGACGGAAGGTAAGAACCTGCGCACCGAGCAAGAAACATACTTTCTCACGGCCCGCTTCACAGTAGAATTGGGTAAATTATTTTTTTAGGTAGGAATGAAGGCTTGTTTTTTTTGAATGAATAGACAAGCTAAACAAAAAAAAATTCCTCCTAAATCCGAAAAACCTAAGGGACCAGTGACCCTTGGGCGAACAACTTTCATTGACGAAATCCTTAAGAAAACTGAATCTCAGCCATCAGTAGGACCTAGGAAAGTTATTTCTAGACAACCTACTAGTTCCCTTCAGGACACAGAGTCACCATCTGTAGCCTTTGCTAAGGTACATAGCCAAACAGAGGAAATTGAGCAAAATTCCCAAGAAATTGAGAATTCTCGCCTAATTTCTTTGCAAGAAGGGAGCTCTAGTAATCTTCGCAAAGGAGGAGGAGAAACAGGGGATGCAGAAGAACCAAAATCTCCTCTTGAAGTAATCCAAACAGTGAGCGACCCAGATAAGGGAAGTGTTGTCAACATCATTCAAAACAAAGGACCTGAATCTCCTCAGATAGTAGGCCAGCAAGGGACACTTATTATTTCGGATCAAGGGAGTGCTGTCAAGGTCATTCCCATTCCTTCTAGTCAGCCTAGGAATTCCCTTGAAATTCCAGAAGGATATTGGCACATATTTGATCAAATGGTGCAGAACCAGAACCAGAGCCAAAACCAGCAAACACCTCAACAAACTTCCACACTGCAATATCCCATTGTGGACACTGCAGTTAATGCACCTATGAAGGCCATTCCTTTTCAAAATATTCCTACATTTCATGGCTTAACATCGGAAGATCCAGATTCATTTCTGTTTGAATTCGATGTATTATGTAGGGGGTACGACTATACCACCGATCCCCAAAAATTAAAGTTATTTCCTTCCACATTAAAAGGAGAAGCTTTACGATGGTTTATGGGATTAGGTGGAGGTGTTATAAATGATTGGGATAAGATGAAAGCTGTGTTTCTAAACCTAATGACAGCAAAACCTAATGAAACTCTGGAAGAATATGTGGAATGATTTCAATACAACCTCCAGAGATCTCCTTATGCATCTTTACCCTTACCTAATAATGTGCTGAAAACTACATTAATTAGGGGGATGAAGGATCAATGGGTTGAAACATTAAATATTATGGGAAAAGGTGATATATATCAGGAAAACTATGCTAACATTATTGATTTATGTATCAGGAGTTCGAGAGGCAGCACAAGGCTAAAATCAGTAGAACATGACATGATCACAAGGGATAATAAGACCTCCAGTGAAGGTGTAACCCACGCAGAGATTGGAAATCTGATGGAAATTTTAAAACTGATATTCTAGGGACTCTAACAACACATTTTGACATTATGCAAGCCAAACAAAAGCAAGCAGAAGTAGAACAAAACTTGGCAATATTATGTCCTAAGTGCAAGAAGAAACATAGCAATAAAGAGTGCCTGCTGGATATAATCAAAGTTTGTGCCATTTGCACAAAATATCACCCCACAGAAGGATGTCCCTCGCTTCCTGGGTTAAAAGCAGTCTATCAAGAGGCAGAAGAAGAATCAAAAGTGGTATGCCTACATAATCAATGCCGAAAATGGCAGCCACAACAATCAGGTATGTCACCTGATCCATTCTCTTCTTTTTAGCCTCCTCAATAAAATGCTCAAAAATATAATGGAATGTGGCAAAATCAGCCACCTTTCCCCAATTGGTCACAATAGCCATTTCCTACATCACCATGGTCAAATAAAAAAAACCAAACTAATTGGCCAAATTTTCCTTTCTGCCCACCGTTTTGGCAAAAAAATGCTTATCCAACACAATGGTCCCCCTCCACTTTGCAGAGTCAAACCTGGCAGTCAAACTGGAAGAGACCTACAAATCAGCCAGCTAGAAAAATCCCTCTCTCTCAACCTACACTGCCAACCCCCTCTACATTGCCACAGAACCCCCAGACCAATTTAAGACCACAACTTCCAGCCCAACCCAACCCAAACCCAAATAATACGCTAGTTCAGTCTGTCCAAATAATGGAACCACCAGACCTAGAAACTGAAATAAAGGAGTGTAATGACCTTCAATTGAGATCTGGGCACATAGTAGAAACAGAGGGAGAAAAAAATGTTCAAATTGAAGATCCGTTACCTGTAAAACAAACATTGCAAAAAGAGAATGTGGTTCAACAACAAGCAACCACCTCTTCTCCACCATTCCTAGAACGATTAATCATACCTCGCCCAATAGAATATCCTGATTTTGATCTTTTGGGAGAATTAAAAAATTTGTGTATAAAAATCCCTCTCCTCCAAGCTATCCAAGACATTCCTATTTATGCAAATACCATCAAGGAATTATGTATAAAGAATCCAAAGAGGAAAACAACAACCAACCCAACTGTCCAAGTAGCCGGTACTCTATCTGACTTATTATCAGGAATGGAAACACCTGTAAAATATGAAGACTCAGGAAATCCTATAGTGACGGTGCAAATCAATGGGCAATCATTTCCAAATGCCCTAGTTGATTTGGGAGCTACAATTAATATCCTAACAACCACCACTTGTCAAAAACTTGGCATTACATCATTAGATCCAACAACAACCTTATTGGAATTGGCTGACCGATTGGTAGTCAAACCAAAAGGTACACTACAAGATGTAATGGTATCTGTAGATTCCTGGGAGTACCCTGCTGACTTCCTGATTATCAACCCAAAGAACTAGCTATATGGACACTCGCTGATCTTAGGTAGACCTTGGTTGGCAACTGCCGAAGCTTACATTGGCTGCCGACAAGGCAACATGACTATAACAAGGGGAAACTATGTTAAGAATTTAGCTTTATACCCCCCAACCCAACCAAGCCTATTAATAATCAAAACAAGGAAACAACCTGTATCATATCTCATGGAAAATATGAGATCACCGTTAACCATAGAAGATGCCCTTGACTTTAAAGACCAAACAGAGGATGATATTATTAATAGTTTCATCAATAAGCCAGAAATCAGATCCCATATGCAATGTCACATGATTAAGGCAACATTTGATAATAAAAAAGAAGAAGATCTTCTGAAAGACATACATGATCAATCAATACCCACTACCTCTGTGTACAATAGAAAAATTGTGGAAATTGAACCGGGAAAAACTCTAAACATTAACAAAAACCTGACTGCTGAACAAGAAGAGAAGTTGGTCCAATTACTACGAAAATATAAGGGGGGCTTTGCATGGGATTATCCAGACATGAAGGGAATTGACCCCCAGTTATGCACACACCACATCTATAAAGAAAAAGATGCGAGACCCATTCTCCAACCCCAACAAAGATTAAACCCTCACCTTAAAGATATTGTGAAAGTTGAATTACAAAAGCTATTGGATGTCAATTTCAGTTAACCAATATCTGATAACAAGTGGGTCTCTCCATTAGTAGTGGTGCCAAAGAAGAACGGAAAGTGGAGAATATGCGTAGATTACCGAGAACTGAACAAAGAAACCCAGAAAGACCACTTTCCCCTTCCCTTCATTGACCAGGTATTAGACACATTGGCAGCAAAGAAATTCTTTTCTTTCCTAGATGGCTTCAATGGGTACAATCAAATCCATATTGCCCCTGAAGACCAAGAAAAAACCACTTTCACCTGTCCTTGGGGGAAATTTTCCTATCGAGTCTTACCCTTTGGCCTATGCAATGCCCCAGCTACATTTCAGAGGGCCATTCTCAGCATCTTTTCAGATTTAATCAATGAAGGGCTCAAAGTCTATATGGATGACTTCACACCTTACGGAGATGATTTTGAGCTAGCATTAGAAAACTTGAAAAAGGTGTTGCAAAGATGTATTGACACCAGGCATTGTTTAAGCCATGAAAAGTGTCACATGATGATGATCGAAGGACTCATCTTAGGTCATTATATTTCAGCAGCTGGAATTTAGGTAGATCCAACTAAAATTCAGATAATTTTGTCAATACCTACTACTACCACACACACAGAGGTACGTAGATTTCTCGGATTTTTCGGTTTTTATAGAAGATTCATAGAACATTATTCTTGAATAGCTGCACCTCTATATGCACTAACAGAAAATGTTGATTTCATTTGGACAGATAAATGTGACCATGCTTTCGAGGATCTGAAAAAGCTTGTATCAATAGCCCCTATGCTGAGGGGCCCAAATTGGGATTTGCCATTCCAAATTTCATCTGATGCCTCAGACACAGCCATTGGAGCAGTGCTTGGGCATGAAGAGGATAAGAAACCATATGCAATCTATTATATTAGAAAAAATCTATCTCCTGCTGAATTAAACTATACTGTGACTAAGAAGGAATTTCTAGCTGTAATTCATGCTGTAAATAAGTTTAGACATTATATAACTAGGTATCCTGTAGTTTTATATATTGATCACTCTGCCATTAAATTTTTAGAAAATAAACCTGCTAAAAATGGTAGAGTAACAAGATGGTTGATTTTATTGCAGGAATTTGATATCATAATAAAATATAGACCTGGAAAAGAGAACCCTGTAGCTGATTTCCTATCACGAATGCAAAAACCAACAGATGCAGCAACAGTCGAAGATCACTTCCCAGATGAGCATTTGTTCGCAGTTACTGTCAGAACCCCATGGTATGCTGATATAGCAAATTATTTGGCAATAGGTAAATTACCTAAACATATAACGCTTAATGAACGAAAGCAGATAATACAGCGTAGTACCCGATTCTCTTGGATTGGGGGCTACCTGTTTCATACAGGGTCAGATATGCAAATCAGGAGATGTGTCCGAGAGCACGAAGTATTTGATATTCTGAAACCATGCCATGATGGGCCGTGTGGTGGACATTTTGCAGATCGTAGAAATTCCCATAAGGTTTTACAGACAGGCTACTATTGGCGTACCATTTTTAAAGACGCTAAAAATTTTGTACATGCTTGTGATAGTTGCCAAAGGGCGGGTCGCCCTGGACAGTTCGGCGAAATTCCCTTGAACCCACAGTTAGTAATCGAGCCATTTGAACACTGGGCGCTTGAATTTATTGGTCCCATTAACCCACCATCAAATCAAAGAACATACATCCTAGTTGCAACTGAATATGTTACTAAATGGGTTGAAGTAGAGGTACTTTCTAAAGCTACAGAAGACTCTGTAATACAATTCCTTTTCCAGATATTTATGCGATACAACCTCCCAAGGGACATAATTACAGATGGAGGACTGCAGTTTGTAGGGAAAAAACTCGCTGAAACATTAGAAAATTGCCACATTCAGCACAAAATCACAACTCCATACCACCCACAGGCAAACGGCCAGGTAGAGAGCACGAATAAAGTGATCGAATCTATACTGACAAAAACAGTTGCCTCACATAGACGTGACTGGGCTTATTGATTGCCCAAAGCCTTGTGGGCATACAGACAACATGGAGAAGTACCACGGGGTATTCACCTTATCAATTGGTATTTGGAAAAGAGCCCATCTTTCCAATAGAGTTTGAAATTCAGACATTAAGAACAACCCAGGAGGTCGGTTTAGATCTAAATGAAGCCCAGGCCAGAAGATTACAGCAAATCAATGAGTTGGATAAAATTAGGCTCTCTGCTCTTCAGCACACTGCGCTAATTCAACAACAGAGAGCAAAATGGCATGACGCCCTCATCAAAGAGAAAATATTCCACAAAGGAGATTGGGCACTCCTATATGACTCTAGGTTTCAGGATTTCCCAGGAAAATTCCAGACACGATGGCTTGGACCTTACGAGATACAAAAGGTGCATGATAATGGCACCATCACATTAACCACCATTGATGGATCTGGACATTCCTTCAAAGTAAATGGTCATCGAGTACGACTTTACCATAAACCACTTACTCGGGAATCCTTTTACCAGCAATTACGGGAAGATTCTACCATGCAAGTTCTTGCTGAGGGAGATAAATCCTCCTCGGCACCCATTCATTGAATCATTTCTTTATTTTGAAACCTGTACATAATTTTTTTTTCTTTTACTTTGCTTGTTTTCTTGTATAAATTTTTTATTTCTTAAGCTGTTCTTACTTTGCTTGCTACAAGTTTTTGTTGTTCCTTTCCAAAGGAACAACACTTTTTGTTGTTCCTTTCTAAAGGAACAACAACATTGTTGCGAGTGTTTTTTCTATTCCTTTCCAAAGGAATAGTAGTTTTTGCCATTTATTTTTGTTGTTCCTTTCCAAAGGAACAACATTTTCGCTGATAGTTTTTGATGTTCCTTTCGAAAGGAACAATAGTTTGGCCGATTGTTTTTGCTGTTCCTTTCGAAAGGAACAACATTTTCGCAGATTGTTTCTGTTGTTCCTTTTCAAAGGAATAACACTTTTTGAGTGCATTTTTATTGATTTCGAACAACGTTTTGAGAGTTTTTCTTAATTCTTCATGATTCCTTGAACAACAAACATATAATTTATGCAAGGATACACAAATTAGAGATTACTGAAATTAGCAAATCAAGAGAAATTGCCATTTTTAAGAAATTGTTTTGCAATGATAAGGAAAAGGAAAGGACACAACCATTTATATTACTTTGCTGTCCTTATTCGCATTTAAATTAATATTATCGAGTATCTTTATCATGTTGGTTCTTCCCTAAACTCTTATAACTCTCTTTTATTTTTTGAATAAAGAATAAATGCATGTTTTCTCTATTGAGATGTTCAGACTTCTTCCACCATCTCTACTCTTAAGGAGTGTTGAGCCATCCTCTATATATAAGTAGGGAAGTGCTATATATAAAAATAAAACAAAAGAAAAATACCAATATGATTACTAGCAATTCTATGATATGGCAGATGGAGGATAGGGGGTCTCATCAAGAGCCAACCTACCATGATCATAAGGAAGCAGTGAAGTGGCATTCCCATTATGGCCACCACACCAAGGATATGGTCCAATGGGAAAATCAGAAAAAATATTAAAAAGTCCTTGGAACAAGAGGTCTCATCAAGAGCCACCCTGCCCACTTTTCACTCCTTCCTGGTGAATGGCATTATGGTTCATCTGGTTCCCAAACCAGCACAATGGCCTCCATCATGACATTATAAAGCACTTCCATAGGCATAAATAAAGGATAATGGTTCCAAGGGTGAAAAAGAAATTTTTTCAAGGTTATGGAAACCTGTGGGCAACAGAGCTCTGCTGATGGTATTGGAGTCACACTTTTCTAATCAATAGTAATGATGAAACTTTTTCTTATATCTTTATATAAGATCAAATGAGAGTATACCCTTAAACCCTTTGTTTTGAACCTATTATACATGAAAATTATTTATAACTCGATCATAATAGTTTATGTGGGTAATGACCGCAACAATACTTGTTTCCATGTCAGCTGTCCTGGTCCATTATCTTTGAATCATTGCATAAACGTTTCCATATCTATTCTCAATTTACTAATATGCATCGATTTCAGTAATGTAATAATTTGTGATCGTATCATAAGTGTGTATGCTATTCATCTGCTGTGCAGTACCTTGCTCTCTCATTTGACAGTCGAGGACGACCTATCATCCTTCAGGGGTGGCGCGGATGCCTTGTTATGACTGCATGTAGATCAAATTCCTATATTTTTCCTGCATGCGAATCAAATCCCTATATTCTCTATATTAACAAAAACTTAACGACATTATTCCAATATATTGTGTTGTGTTGTTCCATTACATTACTGTGCATTTGCGAAGAATTAACAGTGTGCAGAGAAGATGGGAGGACAACCAATTCGTAGTGAGCCATAGGTGCTAGCTGTTTCTAATGCTGCACGGGAAATTCTAGAGAGATTAGGGTGGATTACCTACCTCACAAGACTGCAAAAACCTAATGAAACGGTAGCCATTGAATTTTTACAAAATCTGCAGGAGGGTTACTCCATGGTCAGAGGTAGGCGGATACTAGTAACTGACTCAATAATTGCCGAGGTGTCTGGCCTGCTAGTGGAAGGAACCATATGGACCCATAAGAAAGTGAGGCTTCAAGAAGACATGAAAATTTTTCAGTCGGTGTCGTTGGGAGAACCATGGACGGAATTGGCAAAAGTAGTACAGGGCTACATAACATGCGATGGAAGAAAAGACGTGGTAAGACCTCGCCACCTTAAGTTATTAGTAGTATTAAATAAAAAATGTACTGTAAACCTGCCTGCATTTTAAAATTTATTATTTCATGATATTGCCCGAAGTATAAGAAAAGCTCGTCATATAGACATGGTGGTAAGCCATCATTGCTTAATCAGGTTGATAGTGAGTTACAGTGTTGCCCAACAGCGGGCTAGTTGGGAAGAACTGATTTTCTCAATTGACGGAGGCATAGCCCTGCCTGCCCCAAAACGCAAAAGAATTGCTAGCACAGTAGTAAAGCCATCGAAACGTAGACAATCCTCCAGGTTAAGGAGAAGTAGGGGAATGATAGAAGGTTTTTAGGGTAGCATTAGCCAACCCCTAGAATTTCCTAGTTCGGAGGATGAGAAACCCCCACAACTTGAAGAAGGGAGTCAATGCACCGATGAGGATGATGAGGAAGAGAGTCACCACACTAGTGGTGAGGAACAAAGCCACCACACCAGTGCAGAAGAAGGAAATTATGAAGAAGAAGGAAATGATGAAGAAGAAGGGAATGATGTAGAAGAAGAGATTCGCTACTCTGATGAGGAAGAAGGAAGTTACCATACCTGTGAAGGGGAAGAATATAATCACAGCAGTGAGAATGAAAGAGAGGGATCAGAACCTCCCGAAACCACCACTACAAATCCACCGCAAAGCCTTTTGCAGGAAGACCAATTGGCCCAAATTTTGTCCAACGTGAGCGAATACATACAACCCCACAGCCCATTGAACTTCAGTATTGAGATAAGCCAATTGCAGGAACAAGTTGCTACCGGTAAAGACATAGCTGAGGGAATAATCGATGAAATAGAGGAAGAAAATCCTCAGGGAATAATAGGACCAACTAGGGTTACTTCCCCTGAGAAATGCGGCCAGGAAGAGGTGAACACTGAAGAAGTGTTCCAAACCGAAAATTCTCAGGGAACAGCAGAACCAATTAAGGTTACTGCCCATGAAGAATGTAGTCGGGAGCATATGAACACTGAAGTAGTGTTCGAAGAAGAAGACGGAGAAGCCAAATTGAGCAAAGACACGGCTATTGAAAAACAAACCCCAGCTGAGCGATTGGATTCAGAAAAAGGAACAGCCGTTCCTTCCAGGAGGAGAAAGAAAGTAACTGAACTTGAGAAACTTCGCAGGGAACGACAGAAGCTTCAAAATCTAGTGGAACAACTCAGACAAAGTATTAGGGTTCTAAGAATGAAGACAATCCCCAATCAAACTCGAAAACAGAGGAATGTAGCCACCAAACGAACTCCATAAAAGAGGAAAGTAGCTACCAAAACAAAACCCCAGGTTGAAGAGACTATGGAAACCCAAGCTGAGCCCAATCAAGAAGACATGGAACAACATTCACTTGTTCCAAATTCAACAACCTCAAATGAAAATGCACAGGCCTACAATCAAACCATTTTTATTGACCCTACTATAGTAGAACTCCAAAAGGAGTTGGCACAGGCTCAACAGGCAAGAGAAAAGATGGAGGAAGAGACTGTCCCCAAAAAGAAATATCAACAGCTACAACAACAACTAAAGGACATCAATGCATCAGAGGCTGAAGCCTATGATAAGTATTAGAAGGCAGAAGAGAAAGCTAAAAAGGTAAGGAATAAATTAAAAATGGCCCGAAATCAAATGGATACTCTCTGTTCCTTATATACAGATGTTTTAGCTTGTAGATGCCCTGCCAAGAATTATGCCTTGTTTTTATTTGAGAGATATTTACAGTTGAAAATTAAAGCAGTTAGGGCAGGAAATTCTATAGAGTTAAACACTGTAGATGATTTTGTAAAATGCTGCAAACTCTATGGGTTCAAAGTCCAGCGTCTGCTGTGTGAGTTCTATTTGCACAATATCATATTGGAAAATGATATTGAGACAAATCCCAGCCCTCTTGTGGGTGAAATCCAATATCAAGCATTTATTTCATTTGTTGTCAATCAATTGAAATGGCTCAAGGCCTATAATACTTTCCAAAGGCAAGAAAATGGGTTAGACTTGTGGGTTAGCAGTGAACCAAAACACCCATTACAATTATGGGCTAGGCAGAAGAGTCTAATGACAAGAGAGGGTGTTATCCAAGCATTGGGGCCTGTCCATAAAACAATTGACTTGAATGGGGTAGAATATTTTCTATCTATTAGAGACTAGGCCTATACAGCAGCTAAAGTCCGATGGGAGATTTCCAATCGTAATATTCAAAACCGAGAGCCATTTAATTATATAAATTTTGGATTAGCTGCTGGCCGCCTGGTTCTCTATAGCAACCTCATCTTGAGGGAAGGCCCATTTTGGCTAGGGTGTAGGTTTCGAAGCCCCATTGTATGGTACCCTGCAACAGATTATAAATCCATTTATGAATTACCTGAAGGATAGACAATACATGTATTTGAAGCTTTAGCTGCAAATCATGGTTTTAGACCTCTTGATGAAAAACCCTCTCTAGCCTACTCTCTAATTGCTTTACCTATAAACTATGGTTTTCATGAGGACATGAAAAAGGGTAAGCAGGGGGGTATGTTGAGCGTTGAAAAAGGTATGAATTCACCATGTATTTTCTCATCTTTTTTCTTTAAACATAACTCTTTTTATTTTAGAAAGGTGATTTATTGTAGAATTATGATAGAATTGCAAAGACTTGTGTTTATTGTGAAAAGTCACTAAAAATGGCCTTTTTTTGTAAAAACAGGAAACAAACAGAGTAAACCATTATTCAGAAGGCAAGGATAAAGCAGGAGTAACCGGTGTTCCTCCAGTGATAGACTGTATCTAGTCAAAGGGAATGAAATCTGAACGCATTGCCAAAAGAAGACAGGGAACAACACGACTACAGTCCAAGAAGATCAAGCGCTAGCTCAAGAGAGAAAAGGAGCGAATCCCTCAGGATCTTTCGATCCCGAGGGATCATTGTTCAGTCTTATCTTGTTCCTTGTCTTATCCTTCAAAACTGTTATAAAAGGCAATGCCTTTAGAGATCGTAGGGGTCGAATCATATGATTAAGCATTCTCTGTATAACTTTTTATTTCCTTATTAACTCTCGTAATCAGAGAGCGATCACTGTAAACACTTTTTATGTTTGATTAATACAAAGACGTGTTTTCGTTCCATTTCTCAAGCGATGAAGTAACCCAGAAGTGTTTCACTGGTGCTAAGGGCCCAGCCCTAGTGGATCGATCTGTTGTTTGTATCTCTATCTTTTACTTATTGTCGTGTGATAGTTTGTGGTTGTTTTTATTACATTTGCAAGATTAGTTTGCTACTGAATTACTGATTGATTTCGTTATGTTAATGAATTGCATTTTTGTTCCATTTTGATAGGGACCTTAATTCCTGTATTACTTATCTTGCCATACCTTACAGAGCTTTGCTGTTCAACATTAGATGTTCAATTGATTGCTATTCCATTGGATTTTTGTTCATTCTGATTACTGTTTAACGTCGTGTGTTGTTGACAGGGTTTGGTGTTTAATAGAATTTCCTATTCGATTCCATTAAGTTAAAATCTGCTGTTTAGATTCATTAGTTAGTATTTACTGTTCAATTCCTTTAGTTAACAGTTTGTTGCTTATTTACATTACTGTTCAATTCCAGTGCGCTGTTCATTTCCAGTTCATTAGTTTATATTGCAAGGAGTTTATTTTCAAAGAGCTTTTTCCTAGTTTACTTTCAATAGCAGCTTCAGTTCGAATTCTATTTCCCTTCAATTGCTTTAAGGCAGGATTGTCAACTGTAGAGAACATTGGTTATTGCTTCCACATTCCCAAATTGATTGTCTTTCTCCAGTTTGATTTCAATTACATCAATTTCTAGAGGAATGAGTTATTGCTACTGTATCCTTGATTGATGTTTGCTGAGTGAATAGTTGATTTTCAGAGCATTTGAGTTCATGTTATTGTAATTAGATTTATTTTCCAAGCATCCGTTTACTCTTGTATTTAGAACACCGTGCTACATCTTATAAAGCATTACTCTTAGCTTGAATTTCAGCCTCAGACGTTGAATCAGACTGGATCAATTGGTTTTTTTAAGAGATTAAACTTGAATCAGACGTTGACATCAAAGACTGGATCCAATTCTACCATCAAGAGTCAATACCTTTTTCAACTCAACCTCAACCAATTGTAGTTTTTTCATCAGTACCTTCGACCTCATCATTTATACCTACTACTTCAGTACTTACAACTGATGTTACACTACCTATTCAGCCAACTCATCTCGTTGTCAATCCAACACTTCACTTAGAAGGAATCATGGCAAGATTTTCCCCACTTATCTTATCTTCTCAATTGAATGATTTGCCTCAGGGTTATGGCCAAAGAATCCCCTTGTTTGATGAAAATTATACCATATCTGCAAGACAACACATTGTTAAGGTCACTAACTTCATATATTTGGAGGAAGTTGATGCTGACAATGTCAAAATGAGGATTATAGCCCAAAACTTATCTGGAGATGTCAAAGTTTGGTTTAGATCCTTGACTGCCAATTCCATTTCCACTGTAGACCATTTTATTGATGCATTTATAGCCCGAAGAGAAGTAAATAAAAATCATTTATAGCTTCTTTCTAAGTATGAGAACATAAAGAGAAATCTCAATGAATTAGTCCAAGATTTCAATACTCACTTTAATAGAATTTATAATGCAATTCTCATTGAGATCAAGCCTCCTCCATGCTTATCTCTCATACGCTATCCAGAGGCATTTGATCCCGACATGGCCTACCAACTAAGGGAAAGAAATTCAGCTACATTGGAAGATATGCAAAAGAACTCGATCAACATTGAAGAAAATCTACTAATGAAAAGAGCTAGAGCTAGAAATGAGAGGAACGTTACTATTAAATATTAAGCATCCACCTCATCTTCCGATGCTAAGATGGAAATATTGATAAGGACTATTGAAAGGATGGTTGACAGGATGCCCATCACTGAGAGACAGCTTAAGGTCAGAAATACTAACTACAGAGGCCAACAATAGCCTCAGTTAAGGATCAAGTAGAGAGAACAACAGGCTCCTGAGCAACCAGCACAACAACAGAAAATTAGGACACCCTTGCAGCAGAACTATGCTCAAGAAGAAGAAGAAGATGAGGACACAATTTTTGAGGAAAATATCCTTTTCAAGGCTGATGGTTTGCCTATGTTTTTGATGGAAGATGAAGAGTATTTTGAAAATAAAAATGAGCCTAAGGATGAATATTTTATCCTTTCTAATGGTCATGAATTGGATACCGAATTAGATGACTATCATCGGGGGTACTTGAATGCACTTAGTTCACAAAATAGGCAGCTGTCATTGAGGAGTAGAGATGTGTCGGTTAATCCCATTTAGAAGAGATCATCTCAACGGAAATATACTCAAACAAGGAAGAATCCTCCGAGAAATCAGAGTAAGGGAAAAGAGCCTGCACTCACAAAAAAGAACAAAGTAAATCAACCATCCACAAGTTCAACAAATAAGGAAAAGGACAGTCAAAAGAAATAAGATCCATCAAAGGACCATGCTGGACAACAAGACACCGCCAAAAAGGTAGACAAAACCACTCCCTTCAGCCTAGAAACAAAGATTTCAAAATTAAAAGTGTCTATTCCTTTAACTGAGCTTGTTAAGAATAATCAATATAAGTCCCATGTTGCCAAGATGCTTAAAGTGGATCCTTTATCCGACATGGTTGTTTGGTGCTGGTTTTGTATATTTTTCCTATACTTATCTTCCTTATTTTTCTTTATAAATATAACCAATGGGAGTATCTTTTACCCCTTTTTCCTACCTTCTTACCCTAACTTGTGTTGTTTCACCTTGCTTTCATTACTTTTCCAATTCACCAATTATTATGATCTATTATACCTTTTTATGACTAATTGATGGTGAATGTTTGGAAAAGGTCGATGGTCCTTGTGTTGTATTTTCAAATGTCATTTTTAGCACCAAAGATCTCAGGCATAGAGTTCACAGGAGCAGTTCAGATAGTGTTGTTACAGCAAAGCAATGTTGTTACACCTTGTTGTTACAGACCCGCCAGCAAGTGCTATTATGCTTTGTTGTTACAGACTTGTTGGCAAACTATTGATACAGTTGTACCGTTGACTACTCTTATCTATATTGTTGCTGATCTGACCTCTAGCGGTTGCACTACAACTGTGTTTTTGTTATGATAGCCGTAGGAGTTGTTAACATTGTGTTTTTGGGATAACAGCCTAAGGGTAGTTCCGATTGTAATATTTTTAATTTCTAATCAGAACTTTACTAGGGAGTGGTTATAACTATATGAGCTCTATTTCGATCAGCATGAGAATCATAAGATTCTCATGAATGATCTATTCCTGGATTTTCTGATGTAACCACTATATATCTCTCGACCCTAGAGGTCGAGAGGTTAGCGGAGAAAAATGTTGTTTTGGCTCTGTAATTGTGTTCAAATTAATACAGATCATCTTTTTATTGCTGTTACATGTGTGATTCTATTTAGTTTCAGTTAAATTTCTTTCTCTACTTGTGCCCTGCTAGGGAGGAAGGGCCCTACTTCTTAGCAGGGATTGCAGTGATTAAAGTAGCTGTGTGTACGTAATTGTATTTCAGTTTATGTATCATTAGAGTGTTGTTGCTATTGTTTAGATGAGAATATATCTACTTCAATTTATGTACTTTATATGCTGTTACACATGTGATAATAGAGACACCAACAGGGTACTTATTGTGTGGCAAGCTAGACAGATCAATTGAAGTGTGATTTCAATCTTGTGGATTCTTTAGTTTTGCATGAGTGATTTATTTCTAGAATTTTAATTCAGCAATGATTTCTTTCTTTGAGATTACTTCTGGTTGGTGTATTGACACAGACAGTGCAACTATCATTGGAATAAACAGACGTCCCTGGATTGATAATTAAGTGTTTTTAAGTCATTTAATAAGTGATTTATATAGTCCAAAATTTTGGCACTGTTTCTGGGGATGGCAGTGATGATCCAATCAATCAAAGTTGTTTCTAAGAAGTGTAATTTTCGTGTGTTTTTATAGAGTGTCTCCAAAAACACAATTTTCGGGTGGTAAGATGAGAGGTAAGAACCTGCGCATTGCTCTAACAAGCTTGAGTGGGCTCGCCAATGTCTTGCTCGGACACTTAGGAATTGAATTTTTGGTGTTTTTTTAAGGGTGCCTTTAGCTATACAGTCGTTGGGCGGTAAGACAAGAGGTAAGAAACTGTGCATCGCTCTAACAAGTTTGAGCGGGCTCATTGCTGTAGAAACTGAATCAGTTATAGGATGAATTGATACGCATAGGGTCCATGTGTGCCAGTAGGACAACATCAACGTCTACAAACACCCCCCACTCTACTAAATACAGGAAAGATGGGTCATAAGAAGGAAAATACGAGCACAGATTTGGGAAGTAAAACATTATTTGGAGGACTGATTTCAAGGGCAGAGAAGGAACAATTTACGTCATACAGAGATAATAGGAAGATAGGACCACAAAAAGCAGCTACCATATCAAGGCCTGGACCATCGGTGTCTTCAGTGGCTGGACCTCACCATCCTTCAAATAGCATATCCACTCCTGATATCAAAACTCCAGATTCAAAACAGCAGTGGAGAATTATTGATCATGATTTGAGAATTGAAGGACATGGAGAGACCAGTGGGGATCATCAGGAACATAAGGAACATTAGTTATTTGATCATCAATTGGATGCTGGTAATTCTATTAAACAAATGATCCTAGAACAACCTAACCCTTCTATTTTTCAATCTCCAGTACACTTTGAGGCTAGTTCATCCTATCAGGAAGAATCAGCCATGGGGGATGAAAATGTTAAAGAAGATAGCTTTGTTACTTTTGAATTCCCAATAGTAGTAACATGGGATGAGGCTCCTATGAATAAAATCCCTTTATCATCCCTACCATCCTTTCAAGGGATGGTTGTTGAGGATCCTGATACCTTTCTATTTGAATTTGATGTTCTGTGTAGAGGTTATGACTATACTTCAGACGCCCAGAAGCTTAAATTATTCCATGCTACTTTGAAAGGGGAAACATTAAGATGGTTCATGAGATTGGGTGCTGGCACAATTCAAACATGGAATGATATGAGAGAAGTCTTTCTCTTTAAGTATCAGGACTGCTTCTGAACCAGGGATTTGAAGGACAAAATTTTCAAAATTGCAAAGAAGGAGGAGGAAAGCTTGGAAGATTAATTGGAGCGATTCCACTACAATTTATAGAGGTCTAAGTTCAGTAACTTAGATCCAGAGATTCTAAAGCCAATATTCTTAAGAGGTTTAAGAGACGATTGTTTGGAACATTTGAATATAATAGGAAAAGGAGACATATCGCAAGAAACGTTTTATGAGATAATGAAGCTTTGCCTACGTAGCTCAAGAAGATCGGTCGAAGGGAAATTTTTAGTTCGGGACCCTTCACTCTAGATACAGAAGTCCACAAGTGGAGGAGTAACTAGAGCAGATATCGGGAACTTATTCAAGGATTTTAAAACCGATCTCCTTAGCACTCTCTCTGCCCAGATCACTATGATACAAGTCAATAAGGCACAAGCAGAAGCTAAAGAAACCTTAGCAATATTTTGTCCCCGATGCAAAAAGAAACATTTGGAAAGAGAATGAAGACTAAAGAGTGTCAGCCTGTGCAACATCTATGAGTTGGCACACTCTACAAATCAGTGTCTTGAGTTTCCCAGACTTAAGGCGGTACTCTAAGAATCAAGCGAGGATTTTCAATCTTCTTATTTTATCGGATCAAAGAGACCATGGAAGCCACAACCTACAAGTATGCCTTCAGATTTTTCTTCTTTATCATTGGAATAATATTTATAACAGTCAGCAATACCCATGGTAGTATCCTACCCCTTCCTAACACAATTTCCTTCACCATGGAACTAGTGGCCATCTCCTCGACCAATGCAATATCCTTCATCACAACCCAATCCTTGGGGTCAAAATTAGAGAGGCAACGGCCAAGGTCCAGTACCCCCTCCAATACCAATGCAACAGCAGCAGTTACAACTGCCTTCTATTTAGAATCCTACACCTTCTGTCCGACCCCATTTACCTGTACAACTTAACCCCAATCCAAATAATAAGGCATCTCAGAGCATGGATGCTCCAGTTACCCTCCAGACTTACCTTATCACTCCTATTTGAATTAATGAGGTTCAGCTTTGGTCAGGGAAAGTAATCAGATCTGAACACACCCCCATTATTATCGAAGAAAGTGAATCACCTAGGAAGTATATGGGCAATTCTGAGGCCACTGTTACACATGTAACAGCTGATACAGCACCTGCTGTTACACTTGTAACAACCAGCTCGGGAAATTTTGTTGTTTGTACATCATCCAATTTGAGTAAGGCTGATACATCTGTGGTAGCTGACTCAGAATCCCCCATACCCTCAATGATTAACTAAAACTGGGCTGGTCTTACAACCTAAATACGAATTCCTTAAGGAGATGCAAAATGGTACGAATTCCACTATTACAAGCCCTTAAGGAAGTGCCTTTCTATGCTAAAACAGTGAGGGATCTATGCGTTAAAAGACCTGTAAGGAAACCTAAGGACCCTGCTACTATCCATGTCTTGGAAAAATTTTCTGATCTTATGATTGATCAGCCTTTGTTGACCAAGTATAATGACCCAGGGAACCCCACAATAACTGTCCATATTTACAATCATCCTATAACCAATACCCTAATTGATCTAGGGGAAACTATTAATGTTATGACTAAAGACCTCTTCATATCTATAGGACTTCATAGACTTATACCTACACCTAAAGTTCTTGAACTAGCAGATAGGTCCCGTGTTAAGCCCGAAGGAATTATTGAAGATGTGGTTATCACTGTGGCCTCCTGGACTATCCAGCTGAATTTCTTATCCTACAAACCAAATACAATCTGGGGGGTCATCCTTTAATATTGGGAAGACCATGGATAGCCACTGCAGATGCATATATTAGATGTAGGTCTGGATCTATGGTGATCTCAGATGGATAGGCCACTCAGAACTTGAATGTTTATCCCCCATCGAAACCTCATATGGATTTGAATATTCTTGGTGGGACGAATTTTCACCTGAATCTGATCTTTCCCCACCTCTTCTCACGCTTGGAAAAGCACAATACTTTAAGGATGAAACAAAGGATGATATTATTAATGGTTTTATCAGTAATCCACTCCCTGTTTTCCCCATTAGAGATTTGGGAGAAGGAGGTGAGGAAGATTGAAAACAACTCCACTTACTATCAACAATCTCATTGAAATCAAACCTAGAAAATGTTTAAACATCAATCCTAACCTGACCGCTGAACAAAACAAATTGCTGATACAACTGTTACATAAATACAAAAAGGCATTTGCATGGGACTATATCGATATGAAAGGAATCCATCCTACCCTATGCACTCACCGTATTTACCTTAAAGAAGATTGCAAACCTGTTAGACAACCTCAGTGCCGAATGAATCCTGCACTTAAGGAGATGGTAAAAGAAGAATTGCAGAAAATATTTAATGCTAATTTCATCTAACCTATTTCAGACAGTTAGTGGATGACTCCGCTTGTCATAGTTCTGAAGAAGAATGGAAAATGGAGATTCTGTGTTGACTATAGAGAACTTAACAAGGCCACTCAAAAGGATGTTTTTCCATTACCATTTATTGATCAGGTCTTAGATACTCTTTTTGGAAAAAAATTCTTTTCATTTATAGATGGGTTTAGTGGCTATAATCAAATACATATTGCTCCAGAAGATCAAGACAAGACAACCTTTAATTTTCCATGGGGTACTTTTGCTTACAGAGTCCTTCCCTTTGGTCTCTGCAATGCACCAGCAACCTTTCAAAGGGAAATATTAGGTATTTTTCTGATCTTTTGAATGATTGCCTTGAAATTTTTCTGGATGATTTTACACCCTACGGGGATGCCTTTGAGACAACATTAGCTAACTTGGAAAAAGTGTTGGAACATTGTGAACAAACTAATGTTGCTCTGAGCACGAAAAAATGCCACATGATGATGACCGAGGGAATTGTGCTGGGACATTTTATTTGAGCAGATGGAATCAAGGTAGATCCTGCAAATATTGAGGTAATCTCAAAGATCCCGACCCCTAAGAGTACTTCGAAAGAGGTACATATTTTTTTGGGACATGAAGGATAATATAAGACGTTTATAGAGAATTTTTCAAAGATTGCATCTCCTTTATTCTCATTACTGATGAAAGATGCAGAATTTGTGTGGACAGAAAAGTGTGAGAGGGCCTTTTTAAAATTGAAGAACTGTGTAACAGCAGCACCTGTTTTATGAGGACCAAACTGGAAATTTCCATTTCATATTGCTACAGATGCATCGACGTGGTTGTGGGTGCTGTCTTGGGGCAGTTGGAGGATAAGAAGCCTTATGCCATTTATTACATCAGCAAGAACTTAACTTCAGTAGAACTTAACTACACTGTTATTGAGAAAGAATTCCTAGCAGTAGTGCATGCTATCAACAAATTCCGGCACTACATCATCGGGTACCAAGTATTTGTACATAGTGACCATGCTGCAATTCAATTTTTAATGAACAAACCTGTTACTAATGGTAGAGTTACACGATGGTTATTATTGTTACAAGAATTTGACATTACTATTTTAGATAAACCCAAAAAAGATAATGTAGTTGTTGATTTCCTTTCTAGATTAACTATAAGTGATGACTGACTACTACTGATGATTCTTTTCCAGATGAGTATCTTTTTTCCATTTCTACTCACTCACCATGGTATGCAGATATAGCCAATTACCTTGCTGCAGGAAAATTCCCACATCAATTGTCTTCCAAGGAAAGAAGGAGGATTATACAACAGAGTGCTACCTTCTCCTCGATAGAAGGTAATCTCTATCACACTGGGCTAGATTTCCAAATTAGGCGATGTGTTAGAGAATATGAGGTATTTGAGATCCTAAAGGCTTGTCATGAGGAACCTTGTGGAGGAAACTTCACTGACAAGAGGACATGACATAAAGTACTCTCAACGGGGTACTATTGGCCAACTATATTCTAGGATGCCAAGAAGTTTGTGAAAGGATATGATAGTTTCCAAAGGATGGTCCAACCTCTAAAATCAGATGAGATGTCGTTACAACCTCATATAGTAATAGAACCATTCGAGAAATGGGCCCTAGATTTTGTGGGGCCAATTAATCCTTCATCATAGAAAAAATCATAAATATTGGTCTGCACTGATTATGTCACAAAATGGGTCGAAGTAAGGGCACTAACTAGAGCAACAGAGCAGGCTGTTTCAGACTTCCTGTTTCAAGATATTTTTGTTCGCTTCGGGATACCCAGAGAGATAGTGACAGATGGGGTCCTCAGTTCACATCTCATTTGATCAAGAAGTTGGTTGAAAAGTATGGAATCCAACATAGAATCACGACACCCTATCATCCACAAGCAAATGGTCAAGTAGAAAGCACCAATAAAGTCATTGAGGGAATATTGACAAAGACAATAGCTATCCACCGAAGAAACTGGGCTGAGAAACTTCCAGAGGCACTATGGGCTTACAAGACAACATGGAGGAATACCACAGGCTTCTCATGATATGAACTGGTGTATGGTAAGAATCCCTTATTCCCCATAGATTTTGAAATAAAGACATTAAGAACATTATTACAGGTTGATCTGGATTTGAGTACAACGCAGACTCAAAGATTGAACCAGCTCAATGAGTTGGAAGAGAATCGGCTGGCTGCCATTCAACAGAAAAAAATCATCTAGTAGCAAAGAGCCAAATGGTATGATGGGTTTATTAAGAAGAAAAATTTCTAGAAAGGAGATTGGAATCTTTTGTATGATTTAAGGTTCAAAGATTTCAAAGGCAAGCTCTGCACCAAATGGCTAGGTCCTTATGAAGTGGATATGGTCTTTGACAATGGGACTATACAATTGGTCACCATTGACAGTGCTAAGACGTCGTTATTGGTTAATGGGCACCGTCTAAAGTTATATCATCAACCTGCTTTAAAGGAATCATTTGTAAACATTGTCACAGACTCTGATCTTCATGTTACAACAGTAGGGGAGCATTCTCCTCTGCAGCCTTAAAATTTGAAATTCCAATAAGTGCAGCAGTTGAAAACCACCTTTGTGGTAGCTGTTACACCTGTTTAAAAATAAATAAAAATAAATAAATAAATAAATAAAAAATAAAAAAGAAAAGAAAAAGAAAAATAAATCTAACTGTGAAAACTCCTTTCTGGGGCACAGTTAGACAGCCAATAACAGTTTAAAACCACTCTTGTGGCGGTTGTTACACCCATGTTTTTCTCCCTGTAATATCATCTTCCCTTCCTGATCCATGTCATAGGATGATGGTATTCATGTAGTTTCCTTTTCTGTACCAATTTATTTTGATTATTATGTTTTTTTAGAATAATTTCAAAGTTGTCTTGGCTGTTACACATGTAACAACCGACAACCACAAATACTGTTCTTTGTAGTTCATTCCATAAACATCAATAATTATGCCGACTAAACACAACAACACAAGCGCTCCAAGTAGGATGCCGTCAACTCAAGTCTTCTTCCATGTCACCTCAGGTATGTCATTAAAAAGGTAAATGATTGTCATTGATGATTTGGAGATTAATTGATAAAGTAATGACGCTCCTGTGAAGGCCGTGGGCGGGTGTCACAATTAAAGTGGGGGAGGGGATATGACTTGAAATCATTACAAAAAGGCTGCAATCTTAAATATCTATTAAATTTGCATGCACCTAATCAATAACAGAATTACTAATGATGACAAAACCTGGTTGGAAAAGAGCATCTGTACGAAATCCCATCACTTTCCATAATAAGCCATTTATGAATATTAGTGTAGGGTATGCTTTCGTAATCTGTGAAAGCTATCACCTTTCATCAACCTCCTTCTAAAACCTTTCATTCTCATTGTAAACTCATCGAATGGGATAAGTAGAGGTGCCGAGCAGCAGCTAGTTCAGAGACACAGTGATGTTACAGCAAGATTGAACAACAAAGAAGTGAACTCAAAAACTCAATGATATTACAGTGTTGCCAGACATTAAGAAGAAAATTTAGAAACAAACAATAGAGATAGGTGGAGCAGCAGTCAGGCATGAACCGGAATCTATGGATGCTCTGCAGAATTTCCCAGAGGCTTACCATATATTCAGAGATGCTGGATGGGTTGAGTTTTTCTAGAAGCTTGAAGGCTCAAATGAGGTAGTGACAATTGAATTTTATCAGAACTTGAACAACAATCAAACCCAAGTAAGAGGCATGCAATTGGAGGTGACTGAAGAGGTGATTTCCCGGGTAACTTTATTACCAGTAGAAGGGCCGAGGTGGTTTGATAGAAAAATTAATGACCCCTCCTTGAAAGAGGATTTCCTAGTAGAGGAAGAGAAACTAGAGAAGAAAGGAAGAGGAATTCACAGATTGTCACTTCCTCATACTTGGGAAGACGTTGCCCTGGGCTTGATCAAATATATCACTTGCGAAGGGAGATCCGCGATAGTGTTGAAATATCACTTTCCTTTGCTTAACCACCTTCGGCATCAGCAAAGAATCAATCTTCCAATCTATTTTCTTGGAAACATGAAGCACATGGCGGCAGCAGTAAAAACAACATCACACCTGGAGGCATGCGTGACTAATCACAGACTCATTAAGCTCATTGTGCTAGATTCCCTAGGCCAACAAGGAAAAACTTGTGAAGAATTCAAAAGAAAAATACCAAGGAAAATCCGGGGGAAACAAACCACGACCTCAGGAGAAAGTCAGACAGAGGAAGAGACCCAAACTTGGCCTGCTGGAGTTAGAATTGGGAAGAAGCCTATTGAAGAACCAATTGGGGACAGAAGACCGAAATAGAGAGTGAAGGTCAGCATACCTATAGAACCCTTGCCTACGGCCGAGAAGCATATGGAAGTAGAAGTTTTAGAAGAAGAAAGGAAACCTTCCTCATCAGGTAAGGATGAAACCGATGCCTTGTGTTTAGAAATTGAAAATTTAAGAAAATAAAATGAGGAATTGAAGTGGAAATTATTTGAGGGAAGGGAAATTCTGGTGTCAGTATGCATGATATGTTTTCAAAACTTAACAGGAGCGAGATATAATTCCCGTAGAGAAAATATCAGTCGAATGGAAGTAGAAATATAACAGTAGGAGGCTATTTCACAAAAACCTGCTGATGATACTTCTGTTACACAAGAACCAACAGTTAAAGCAGAGCCTCCTATAATAATTGACCTAGAAGCTGACCCACAAGAACCTGTGGAGGCCACTCCTATTGTAGAAGAAACATAAGTGGACACAGAGGCGATTCTAGGTAAAAACAAAGGGGCTGACACACAAGAACCCACCAAAGAGGTTGTTGTTACACAAGAACCAATAGTAGAGGTGGAACAACCCCTTGAAGCAGAGGCTGGTACACCTATTGTTGATATAGATATTGAATCTAGGAGAACGCCAAGTCCTATCTCGGGATGAAACTCTAAGAAACTCCTGTTAATTTCATAGTTACAATAATGGAAGCAAGAAGCAATCTCCCTTTGGGATGGGATGATTTCACTAAAGGAACATCAGAGAGAAATATACACTTTACATGAAAGATGGATGGAAGTAGAGTTGAAGAAAAAGTGGGAGGATTACAAGAAGAAAGAAGCTCTGAAGAAACAAGAAGAACAACTACTGCTGTTAAAGGATCAGATTCGAGACCTCACCATAGATAAATAGAGACTTCGTGATATCACCCTCAACTTGCTGGGTTGTAGGTGGCCTTCTCCTCTGTGGGAACGTTACTTCTTGTTTCAATTGAAATCCATTATGGAGGATATGCCTTATTTATGTTCCTCCAATCGTACATTTCTGGATGTTTTCCATGCCTCAGATTTTGATGAGCAAAGTTTGTTGTGTGAATTGTTTTTACACAACATTATTTGTGAACATGTGAGTATGCAGATGATTGTGACAATATTATCTTATATGGGAGATCTTCAATTAAGGGCTTTTGTATCCTTCATGAGGAATTAGATTGAATGGCATTTGGCCATTAAATCTATGGAGACTAATGAGGAGAAGACAACATTGTGGGTTCGGGCAGAACTAGGATGGGCTATTGAGTTGAGATGAGAATTCAGGAGAACGTTGAGTACCCCTGGGATTAAAGAACGAGCTACCACTTATAGAAGAAGAATTGTGAATTTTTTCCTCAATCAGTTCGCAATGATGAAGAGTCGAGCTTTGAAAAGGTGTTTAAAACACATGGAAGCCAGAAGTGCCGAGTTATTGAAGGGAGATCCATTCTCATTCCAGAATTTCATGGTGGTTGTTACACATGTACCAGCCTATGCACAGATTATACAATCTCTTAGAGCTTTGTGGTTGGGATTGAAGTTCAAGTTTCCTTTGATCTAGTTTCCCATTGAGGATTGCTAGACCAATTACAAATTAAGCAAGTATGAGTCAGAATCCTGGGTATGACAGCTAATGGCCAATCAGGGATACAGGTCTTTAGACGAGGACACAGCTGGTGCTTATGATATTACCGAACTGCACCGAAGATATTCCCATGAGAGATGAGTTTGCATGAGGACATGCAAGAATTTCAGTTGGGGGAAGATGTTGGGTGCTGGTTTTGTACATTTTTCCTACACTTAGCTTCCTTATTTTTATGTATAACTATAACCAATGGGAGTATATTTTACCCCTTTTTCCTACCCTTTTACCCTAACTTGTGTTGTTTCACCTTACTTTTGTTACTTTTCCAATTCATCAATTATTATGATCTATTATACCTTTTTATGACTAATTTATGGTGAATTTTTGGAAAAGGTCGATGGTCTTTGTGTTGTATTTTTAGATGTCATTGTAGCACCAAAGATCTCAGACACAGAGTTCACAGGAGCAGTTCAGATAGTGCTGTTACAGCAATGCAATGCTATTACACCTTGCTGTTATAGACTCGCCAGCAACTGTTGTTATGCTCTGTTGTTACAGACTCGTTGGAAAACTACTGATACAGTTGTACCATTGACTACTCTTGTCTATATTTTTATTGATATGTCCTCTAGCGGTTGCACTATAGCTATGTTTTTGTTATGATAGCTGTAGGAGTTGTTAATGTTGTATTTTGGGATCACAACCTAAGGGCAGTTCCGATTGTAATATTTTTAATTTCTAATCAGAACTTTATTAGGGAGTGGTTATAACTGTATGAGTTCTATTTTGATCAGCATGAGAATCGTAAGATTCTCATGACTGATCTATTCCTAGATTTTCTGATGTAACCACTATATATCTCTCGGCCCTAGAGGTCGAGAGGTTAGCGAAGAACAACGTTGTTTTAGCTTTGTAATTGTGTTTAGATTAATACATATCATCTTGTTATTATTGTTACATGTGTGATTCTATTTAGTTTATGTTAAAGTTCCTTCTCTACCTGTGCCCTGCTAGGGAGGAAGGGCCCTCCTTCTTAGCAGGGATTGTAGTGATTAAAGTAGCTATGTGTACGTAATTTTATTTCAGTTTATGTATCATTGGAGTGTTGTTGCTGCTGTTTAGCTGAGAATATATCTGCTTCGATTTCAATACTTTATATGATGTTACACATGTGATAATAGAGACACCATCAGGTTACTTATTGTGTGGCGAGCTAGACAAATCAATTTAAGTGTGATTTCAATCTTGTGGATTCTTTTATTTATGCATGAGTGATTTATTTCCAACATTTTATTTCAGTAATGATTTCTTTTCTTTGAGATTACTTTTGATTGGTGTATCGGCATAGATAGTGCAACTGTCATTGGAATTAAAAAACGCCCCTGGATTGATAATCAAATGTGTGTTGTTTAGTCATTTAATAAGTGATTTAATGGCAGTGTGGGTGTAGGAGTTAAGGAGAGCTGTTCAAACTTAGTTACAATGTTCTCTAACTCAGGGGGAATTTTTTCCAATTCCTTATTTCCACTCTCATTCATCAAATTATATGAAATCTGATTGATTTATTTAATAAAAATGCACCACAGAAGCTAAAGTCCCCTTTTACTCATTTATAACAGAATAATTACCCTTAACCAAGGTTTTAAACCCTTTGGAACAATGGTTAAAACCTTCGGCAATGTAATAACTGACTATTAAAACAATGTTTTAGACCTTTCGGAAATCAATGTTTAAACACCTTCAAAAACAACATTATAACCCATGTTTAAGCCTTCAGAAATGTTATTTAAAACCTTTGGCAATATTTAACCCTTCGGAGATATAATAAAGCACTTAAACCATGTTTAACCCTTTCGCAACATATATCTGGATTTCAAATACTTTAATGAATTCTATTGAATAAACCTTCAGAAATATTCCGGATTTTACCTTCAATAAAACTCTGTTTCATAATTTATCGGGTCCATACCTTTATTTAAACCTCTGCACATTCCTGACTCGACCACCGTCGGATCTCCCACATATCTGATCAGATGGATATCACATATAATTGGCCCCCGTGACTTATCGCTCCAAAATCACGCGAAATCGGTGGTTTTTTTGGTGTGATGTGTCAAGTCTTTATTTGATCATGTTCAAATGGAATAAAATTGCCCACATGCCAAAGCGGTGCGAACACAATGGATGGTTTTTTCCAAAACCGCTTAACCTCAAACTTTCATTCTAATCGCGTTCTCTCGGAACCTCCTTCTCTGCTGCATAATTCAATAAACAGAGACTGATTATCGCTGCGCTCTCAACCAAAGAACAAAGTTCTAATTTTCTTCCGAACGCTTTATACAAAGGTTAATAACTTTTGATTCTACACAAAATGTAGAAATTTGCTGAATAATGATTAATTATCCACCGAGACTATCCTGATCACATACAATTCGAATTTATATGCAACATATAATCTCTTCCACTCAGATCATCACACATGCGGAATTAAAACAAGCGATAGCACATCAAATCATCATACACATTAACACAGTATGTATGGGGAAAGCTTATAGCTGAAAACCCCGCAGCTATTGTGTATATTATAATGGAGAAAACATGTAGCAACTCAGTACAATACTCCTCACAAGTAATCAGTACTATCTCATGAAGTTACACACAAACTAGGTTGGTTTTGAACAGGTTACTGGTTCAAAAATCACCGCCAATTGCCTTGCCTCTATTGCGCAATCATGGCCTGTCTATATAGAGATCCAAGGTTCGAATCTCTTTGGCTTGACAACACAATCATCATGGGAAATTCCTCCAAGTGTGGTGCAAATCTCATGCAGAACTGATGTCGCCACTGATAGCTAACTCCACCCTTTCATCTACCTCTTTCACTGGTCTCCACTGAACTGATCATGCACTGTAGTGAACTGATGTGTTCTTGAGTTGAATAATGAGTTACAAATTAATGAATTAAATAATATTTAATTCACTCCACTCATTACTAGTTGATTAGCTAGTTAAACTAATCTCAACTAGTTCAACTAAGTTAAACCGAACACAACTCCATTAGCTGTCTCATTAACTCCACCAAACTTCTGCCACTGAAGTCCTAACTGAAGTCAACCATGCATGTGTTCACCAAACCCTTAGGAATAGCGTAATTCCTCTGTCAGATGCATGAGCCACTTCCAAGGCTCGAACTGAAGTGCTCCAAGAGAGTAAACTGCTGTTTAGAGTCCAAATATTATTAAGGGTAAATAATATTTGACTTCCCTATTTTTAGGATAGGCATTCTAAAAATAGACATCGACCTATCGACCTATAGGTCAAAAAATAGAGGTCCATCTATTTTTACCAACACGACCAATACTCCAAGAATAACATACTGCAACCCCTGGACCATTCTCCATATGTCTAAAAATAGACATAGTCTAAAAATAGACTTTGCGCCAGAATTTGCCTGCGGGCCCACTTAGTGAAGGCGACTTCATTTCATTAAGCTCCATCATCTTGCTGCATTTTCAACACTCCCTCTCAGCAATATATGGATTATCTGCAACCCCTATCCTGCCTCTGTGGAATTTGAACTTGCTCCTGGTGAGCGCCTTCGTCAGGATGTCGGCATCCTGATCCTCCGTGGGAACATATGAAAGCATCATGATTCTCCGCTGAACACAATATTTGATATGATGATACCGATGCCTGAAGCACTGCCACCTCAACTCATCCTCCTGTCTGTACCATGAACCATATCCCGATGTGCCTATGATATAGCGCAATACATGCTTGCCCGCCTTCCAAAATAGCTTGGTAGGCTTAACCATAGCTTGCGAAAGCTGGTTAACTGCATAGCATATATCGGGTCGTGTATTGACCAGATACATAAGCGACCCCACCAACTGTCGATAGACAGTCGCATCCACTACCTCCGCTGAAGTAGCATCCTCCTTCCTCCAACCACCAGGAAGAGGAGTGTCAACAGGCTTGCAGCCTTGCATGTTGAACCTCTCCAGAATCTCCCGGGCATACTTGCCCTGAGAAAAAAAACAGTCCTCCACTGCGCTGCCAAATCTCCAATCCCAGGAAATAATGAAGGATGCCCAGGTCCTTCATCTCAAACTCTCGTGCAAGATCCTCCTTGCATGAAAGTATCAACTGCTCGTCGCCAGTCAAAATCAGATCATCTACATACAGTACGATGATCAACAGCTTCCCCTCCACCACAATCTGGTACAGGTTTGGATCCGCCTCACTCTTGGAGAATCCAAGCCCGGTGAAGTAGCCGTCTATCCGAGTGTACCAAGCACGAGGTGCTTGCTTCAGCCCGTACAGTGCTCTCTTGAGTCGGCACACATGCGACTCACTGCTGAAGATCTCAAAACCTTCAGGCTGCTCTATGTACACCTCCTCCTCAATAACTCCATTGAGGAACGCAGTCTTCACATCCATCTCATGAATGTGCCACCCCATCTGCGCTGAGAGAGCAAGGATCGTCCGTATGGAAGAGTACCTTGCGACAGGTGCAAAGGTCTCCTCATAGTCAATCCCCTCGATCTGTGAAAAGCCATGGGCGACAAATCTCGCCTTGTACTTCTCCACACTCCCGTCAGCTGCCTGCTTCACTTTGTAGATCCATCACGAACCCACCACTGATTTCCCCACCGGTCTTGGGACAATCTCCCATGCACTGTTCCTGACGATCGAATCATATTCTTCGATCATGGCATCAACCCATGCGGGTTCCTCCACAGCTTCCTCAAAAGAGGATGGCTTTGTCACAACACATTGACTCACAAGAGCCATGTATCCATTGTACTGATCCGGTGACTGTCTCTGTCTGCGCTGTGCTGTAGGTGGTCCTACAACCTTCTCTGCATCCCGAGCCAGTCGCTCAGCTTCTGTAGTGCGCATGCGCCCTCTGATGGTTGGCGCTGCCTGGGTGGTTTCTTCCACCTCATGAACCTCCTCTTGTGGCTGATCCACATCCAGAAGCTCCTCCTTAGGAACTAACAGCTCCTCATCTGCATGCAAGTGTAGCTCCCTCTCAAGCGAACACTGCATGGCTTTCTCCTCTTGAAATTTTATATCTCGTCGCACAACAGTCTTGCGACTGTCTGACAAATACACCCGGTAGTTGTGAGGTGTATCAGTGTACCCCACAAATATTCCAACCTCAGCAGTTGGATCCAGCTTCCTTCTCGCATCCTTCGTCACATGCATGTAGACAAGAGAACCAAAAATCCGCAAATGGGAAATATCAGGCCTCTTGCCAGAATAAGCCTCCTCTGGTGTACTCATGCCAAGAACCTTGTGAGGACAACGGTTCTGCACATACACTGTTGTATTGCATGCCTCAACCCACAAGTGAAGGGGTAGGCCCTGATCATGCAACATCGCCCGTGCAACACCCACGATTGTTCTGTTCTTCCGCTCAGCCACCCCGTTCTGCTGTGGGTTATGGGGTGCGATGAGCTCTCTCCGAATCCCTTCTGCGCTGCAGAACTCCTTGAATTCAGCCGAGATGAATTCACCACCGTTATCACTCCTTAGAGCAATCACCTTCTTCCCCCACTCCTTCTCGACCAGTGCTTTAAACTCACAGAACTTCGCGAATGTATCGCTCTTCTTCGGCATGAAGAAGATCCAGCACTTTCGAGAGAAATCATCAACAAAGATCACATAATACTTGTGCTTTGCTGTCAAAGCAACTGAGAAAGGACCACACACGTCTGTGTGAAATCTCTCAAGGATCGTCGTGGCGCGACTATCCTTCTCGTGAAAGGTGGCTTTCACATACTTCCCCAAGGTACACCCCTTGCACTGATCTGACTGCGTAAGAGTGCCCTTAGGAAGCCCAGTAGAAATCTGCTGCAGTATCTTCAAAGCTCCATGGTGAAGGTGGCCCAATCTCCTGTGCCACAGTTCGCCCTCATCATCCCGGCTCACCACTTCTCCCGCCTTGCATGCCATAGCTGCGTAGCCATCTACCTGCAACTGATAAAGGTTCTTGGTTCGAACCCCTATCTTCCGGGTCTCTCCAGTAGTCTTACTGCGCAGGAAGGCTTTTCCTTCGCTGAAGACCACATCATACCCCTTATCCTCCAAAATCGCCACAGAGATCAAGTTCTTCTTCAATCCAGGTACATGCATGACATCCCTCAATACAAAGGGTTTACCAGACTCCCTCTGAAAGGATATGGTACCGATACCAGTCGCACCGTATCTACCATCATCGCCCATCTCGATGTGCACACCCAAATCTTTGTCCTCCAGATCTGAGAACAAATCCCGATCTCCCGTCATATGAAATGACGCACCGCTGTCCAAGAACCAAACCGATCCCATCACACTTGAAACCAAGCATGCGATCAGTGAAAAGTCAAGCTCGAACTGTGAAGCCAAAGCCTCTCCATCTGCAGATCTTCCCGCTTGCTTGTTTTTCTTCTTCTTTGGACAATTGGTAGCATAATGTCCGTGATCATGGCAGTGAAAACACTTCACTTTCGCCATATCCTGCTTCTTGCCCTTTGCACCTGAATGAGAAGTTTTCTTACCCTTCCCCTTCTTTGCTTTGGCAACCAAAGCGCAATTTTCTTCATCAGCTCCCTTTGATGAAGATCCATCCCGAGTAGTCCTCCTTATCTCCTCCTGCATGAGATCCGCCCAAAGGCGCTCCCATCCTGGCAACTTCTCCCGACCATTGAAACTATCTTGATATGAGTGCCAAGCCTTCGGAAGACCAAGGAGAGCCAGGTCGACCATGTCCTCGTCTTCGACAGTCACCCCCACACTTCCCAGCTCATCTCTGCATTGAGTGAACTTCGTGAGGTATTTGGCTATACTGTCGCCTTTCTCCATCTTGATGTTCCTGAGCTTATCTTTGAGCGCCAGCTTCTTGGTCGCTCTTACTCTGGAATAGATCCGTCAAAGCTTTCCACATTAAATATGGAGTAGCCTTTCCATGCAGGCTGGATACAATATGATCCTTGACGCCCTCCAACGGGATCCTTCGACATTTCGCCATCTTCTTTTGCCATGCTTCGACTTCAGCAGGATCAGTGGGCTTTTGGACATCCGTATCTACGAACTCCTTCAGACCATTATCTTCTAATACTACCTCCATGCGATCCTTCCATGCAACATAATTCGAACTGCCTTCAAGAGCATATTCGAGTCGCAAACCGTTGAAAGACATTTTCAACACCGGCACCAAGAAAACAAAACTGCTGCAAAATTTCGAATTCCACCTCAAAGCTCAGCCGCTCTAGATATGTGAGAAAAAATTATTTCTAGCACAGAGATTGACTGCAAGGGGCATTTACCAGACCTTTCACTTTCCGAAGAAAGATGAATCCGGAGGCTACCTGGCCCGCATGCAGACTTTGTCTACCGAAATAAGTTTGTAATCACTGTGATGATCAATCTCTGCTTCAATAGCTCCGATACCATGTAGAAATTTGCTGAATAATGATTAATTATCCACCGAGACTATCCTGATCACATACAATTCGAATTTATATGCAACACATAATCTCTTCCACTCGGATCATCAAACATGCGGAAATAAAATCAAGCGATAACACATCAAATCATCATACACATTAACACAGTATGTATGGGGAAAGCTTATAGCTGAAAACCCCGCAGCTATTGTGTATATTATAATGGATAAATCATGTAACAACTTAGTACAATACTCCTCACAAGTACTCAGTACTTTCTCATGAAGTTACACACAATCTAGCTCAGTTTTGAACAGGTTACTGGTTCAAAACTCACCGCCAATTGCCTTGCCTCTATTGCGCAATCCAGGCCTGTCTATATAGAGATCCAAGGTTCGAATCTTCTTGGCTTGACAGCGCAATCATCATGGGCAATTCCTCCAAGTGTGGTGCAAATCTCATGCACAACTGATGTCGCCACTAATAGCTAACTCCACCCTTTCATCTACCTCTTTCACTGGTCTCCACTGAACTGATCATGCACTGTAGTGAACTGATGTGTTCTTGAGTTGAATAACGAGTTAAAAATTAATGAATTAAATAATATTTAATTCACTCCACTCATTACTAGTTGATTAGCTAGTAAAACTAATCTCAACTAGTTCCACTAAGTTAAACCGAACACAACTCCACCATCTGTCTCATTAAATCCACCAAACTTCTGCCACTGAAGTCCTAACTGATGTCAACCATGCATGTGTTCACCAAACCCTTAGGAATAGCGTAATTCCTTTGTCAGGTGCATGAGCCACTTCCAAGGCTCGAACTGAAGTGCTCCAAGAGAGTAAACTGCTGTTTAGAGTCCAAATATTATTAAGGGTAAATAATATTTGACTTCCCTATTTTTAGGATAGGCAGTCTAAAAATAGACATCGACCTGTCGACCTAAAGGTCAAAAAAATAGGGATATATATTTTTACCAACATGACCAATACTCCAAGAATAACATACGCAACCCCTGGACCATGCTCCATATGTCTAAAAATAGACATAGTCTAAAAATAGACTTTGCGCCAGAATTTTCCTGCGGGCCCACTTAGTGAAGGCGACTTCATTTCACTAAGCTCCATCATCTTGCTGCATTTTCAACAGAAAACATAAGAATCCAATGAATTTTCGAAGGGTGAACCCTCCGGGAACTTGCCAAGAAATAACAATAGATACACAAATATTGCAATTTTATTAAATCAGAGGTAGACCCTCTCAATCAAATCTTCAATGGCCAAATCCGAATTTCTCCTCTTCAAAGGTTACGATTTATAGGTTCTTACATAACAATGGACCTCTTCTTGAGGATCGAATTCTCCTATTTTAGACAAAATCCTAATTATATAATATCTTCCCTAATCTATCAACCGAAGCTAAATATGTTGAAACAAATCTAAAACTGTTCAATCCTCCTAAATACTAGTTCAACCCTATCTATTACAACTATAAAATGACAGCTAAAGGTACCAAAACCTTTGCTTGTAACTTTTTTTTGGATTTTTGGAATAATTAATGAAGCCTTTTGTCTCTAAGCCTCATGCCCCTGCATCGGACTCCTGAGGACAAAAATCTTCATGGGCTCTTGTCCATGAGCTCCTCCACATAACTGCCCAATTTCTGTAGCATAGTTTCTGTCATCTAGGTAGCATCTTCAATTGGCTGATCCTTCCACTTGATCAAGTATTGAAAATACTTCTGTCCCCTGGTCTTCTTAAACACTTTCTTGTCTAAGATCCTCTCTGGCTGTAATGTATTTGCTGTGGGTAACTGTTTACCCACTTAATCTGTTCTTTGTCTTCTGGTCTGTCATCTGTGCCACCATCTTCATATCTGTACAAATCAGAAACATTGAATATTGGAGATATTCCAATATCAAATAGTAATTCAATTTCATAAGCATTTGCAGAAAATTTCCTCAATATCTTGCATGGTCCTATATTTTTGAATTTTAATTTTTTATACTGCTTCTTTGGAAATCTTTCTTTCCTTAAGTGTGCCAAACCAAATCACCAACTTCAAAATTAACTTCTCTTTTGCTCAAATCTTCTCTGTTTTTGTACTTGATGCTACTATTTTGTAGCTGCTGCTTTACCTGTTCATGTATTGTTTGAATTTATGAAGCAAACTCTTCTCCTTCAACTCTTCTCAATTCTGCTTTTCCCAAGTTCCTCAATCCAGATACTCCTCTTGGGTGCATTCCACAAACTATAGTGAATGGAATATGTCCTGTACTTCTGTTAGGTGAATCATTATATGCATATTCTGCCTGTGGTAAAATATGATCCCACTATTTAGGATGTTCTCCTGCAAGACTTCTCAAAATATTACCCAAACTTCTGTTCACTACTTCAGTCTGCCCATTAGTCTGAGGGTTATAAGCTGAGCTGAAACTCAGTTTATTACCAAGCTTCTTCCACAATGTCCTCAAAAAATGACCAAAAAATCTGGTATCTCTATGAGAAACAATACTTTTAGGTAACCCATGTAATCTGACAATCTCCTTAAAAACAAATTGGCAACATGAGTAGCATCACTGGTTTTATAACATGGAATAAAATGTGCCATTTTTAAAAATCTGTCAGCTACAACATAAATTGCTTCATTCCCTCTCTGTGTCTTAAGAAATCCTAAAACAAAATCCATACTTACCATCTCCCAAGGTCTGTCTGAAATAGGTAATGGAATGTACAAACCTGCATTTTGACTTTTCCATTTTGCATATTGACAAATTTTACAATTCTTCACATACTTTTCCACTTCTGATCTCATCTTTGGCAAAAAATAAAAATGAATTAATTTCTCATAAGTATTATCAACACCAAAATGTCCAGTAAGTCCACCAGTATGTTTGTCCCTGATTAAATTTTCTCTCATAGAACAATTTGGTATGCGCAACTAATTTCTTTTGAACAATAAACCCTCTTGCAAGAAATATTCTAACCACTGAGTTCTGTCTATCAAAATAGGATTACAACATGCTTCAAATTCTTCTTTGAAATCCAAATCCATTTTATAGAGTTATTTAAGAAAATCAAAACCTACAATTTGACTTTCTTGAACAAGAATGCTTTTCCTACTCAAGGCATCAACTACCTTATTTGCTTCACCACTTATATGCTTCAATACAAAGTTAAAACTTTGAAGATATTCAACCCATTTTGCATGTTTTTGATTCAATTTAGGTTGTTGCATAATATACTGTAAAGCATGATTATTTGAATATAGCACAAATTCTTTAGACATTAAATAATGTCTCCACTTCTTCAATGACTATACAATTGCATAAAATTCCTTGTCATAAGAAGAGTACTTTCTTCTTGTCTCATTCGGCTTCTAATTGAAATATGATATAGGCCTATCTTATTGACTTAATACAGCTCCAATAGCTTCCCCACTAGCATCACATTTCACTTGAAATGGTTTATTAAAATCAGGAAAATTGAAGACAAGTTTCTCAGTTATCTTTTGCTTCAAGATCTGAAAATTCCTTTTAGCTTCAGCAATCCACTTGAATGGTTGTTTTTCCTTCTTTATGGTTTCAATGATAGGTGAATTGATCTTATTAAAATTCCTTATGAATTTTCTATAAAAACTAGCAAGACCGTGAAAAATTCTTACCTCAAAAACACTTTTTGGTGAAGGCCACTCCACAATTGCCTTTATCTTCTCTGGATCCATTTTTAATTCTTCAGCAGAAACAACAAAACCTAGATATACCAATTCTTCTTTCATGAATGAAAATTTCTTTAAATTTATCAGTAACTTCTCTTGATGTAACTTCCTTAAGACATAATTTATATGTTCAGGTGTTCTTCCTTTGTTTTGATGTAAATTAATATATCATCCAGATATACTATTGCAAATTTACCAATAAATTCCTTTAATACTTCATTCATAAACCTCATAAAGGTGCTAGATGCATTTGATAAACCAAAAGGCATTACCATCCATTCATACAATTCCTCATTTGTTTTAAAGGTTGTTTTCCATTCATCTCCCTCCCTTATCCTAATTTGATGATACCCACTTTTCAAATCTAGTTTTGAAAAATATCTTGCTCCACTCAAACAATCCATAAAATCTTCAATTCTAGGCAAAGGAAATCTATACATGATTGTTATCTTGTTGATTGCTCTTGAATCAGTGCACATTCTCCAACCTCCATCTTTCTTCAGACTTAATACTGTAGGTATTGCACAAGGACCCAAACTTTCTCTGATCAAACCTTTGTTAACCAATTCCTACACTTTCTTTCTGATTTCTTCATTTTTTGTAGGAGTCATCCTGTAAGTTTCTTTGTTTGGAAAATTTGATCCTGGAATCAAATCTATATGATGGCTGATTCTTCTTACAGGTGGTAACTCATCAGGCAAATCATCCACAATAATATCACAATAGTTCTCCAACATTTCTTGAATTTCAATTGGAAAATCAGAAATTTTAGTAGAAATAAATACTACCTTAGGTTTGCAAACTAAAGCAAAATTTACCTCATCATCTTCAATTTGTTGCAAGTATTCTTTTCCATTCAACAATAAAGCCTTTGGATCATAATTTTTACTTGATGCATCTTATTCTTCCATAGGTAACAATGTTTGATTCATACCATCTTTGAAAAACTTGTAAGTGTTTCTCTTCCCATCATGTACTGCTGCTCTGCCATATTGCCAATGTCTACCCAGCAATATGTGACACACATCCATAGGCATCACATCACACATGATTTTATCTTTGTAACTGCCCATTTTCAATTCTATTTCACATTGTTCCTTTACTATCAGCTGATGTCCCTTCTGAAGCCATGACACCTTGTAGGGTGTTGGATGTTCCCTTGTCTTCAATTTCAACTTCTCTATCACCTCTGTAGAGACCAAATTATCTGTACTGCCATTATCAATTACTAATTGACAGCATTTCCATTGAAATTTCACACACTTCTGAAAAAATTCTTTCTCTGTGTTGGTTCAACAACTTCCTTTGTTTGTTTTAAAAAAACCTTGTTAACCACCAAAGATTCTTCTCTCTCTGGCACAATTTCTTTCTCTGTTTCAGGCAACTTTGCTGCTTCTTCTCCAGTCTGAGCAACAATTGCATTTCTCTGGTTTGTCCCCACACTCTTTCTCTGGAAATTCATAGGCTCTATGTCCTAATTTGTTACATTTGTAACATATGACTTCTCTTCTGTTTTTGCCTCCTCTTCCTCTATAATAACTCCTTCTGCCTCTTGTATCACCTTCTGTGGGTCCATACTGAGGTGAGCTGCTACTAGCTCCATCTCTTGGTGCAGTAGATCTTCCTCTACCACCTTTACTTCCTCTTCCTCGGAAAGTACCTCTTCCTTTGGTAGATTTCTTTCTTAGGAGTTTTTCTTCAGCTTTTAAGGCCATCTGGTAAGCCTCTTCTACTGTCTTAGGAGACAATATACTTATCTCATCTTGAATCTCCATTCTGAGACCATTTATGTACCTAGAAATCTTCTCTGTTGTATCTTGAATTTGTCTTGCTCTTATGCTCACTTTGTAAAATTCTTCTGTGTATTCTTTTACTATCATTAATCTCTGTCTAAGATTCTACATTTGTATAAATAATGAAATCTAATAATCACTAGGCAAAAACTTACCTCTCAGCTTTGCCAACATTCTATTCCAATTCTTGATTGGCCGCTTACCAACTCTCCTTCTTTCTGCTTGCACTCCATCCCACCACAGTGCTACATGTCCTTTCAAACTTGTGACAACAAACTTAACTCTCTTTTTTTCACCCATCTCTTCATAATCAAAGCATTTATTCATTTCATTGATCCAGTCTATCAACTCTTCTGGATTCAATTGTCCTGCAAAAGTTGATACTTCAAGTCTAGGCTTGGATGTAGATCCAAAAATTGATTTAAAGAATCTCATATCAGGAGTAAGCGTAACATTTTCTTCTTCCTCTTCAGCTTTAGGTTCACTGACATCTTCAGGATCTCTCTGTTGTCCTACTTCAATTGCTTCCAATCTGGCTTGAATTTGCTGCATAGTCTCTAGTACTTCAGCATTTGCAACTGGTCTACCTCTTCTTCTACCAGCACCACCTCTACCAATTCTGATAGCCATATTGGATTTCTTTTTCTGACTTTTAGAAGCTTGTTTAGTATCTGGAAAATGCTCTGAAGACTAATCTGATACCACAAATGATGGTAGTGTGAGTGCAGGCATTAAGGAGAGCTGTTCAAACTTAGTTACAATGTTCTCTAACTCAGGAGGAATTTTTTCCAATTCCTTATTTCCACTCTCATTCATCAAATTATATGAAATCTAATTGATTTATTTAATAAAAATGCACCAAGGAAGCTAAAGTCCCCTTTTACTCATTTATAACATAATACTTACTCTTAACCAAGGTTTTAAGCCCTTTGGAACAATGGTTAAAACCTTCGACAATGTAATAACTGACTGTTAAAACAATGTTTTAGACCTTTCAGAAATCAATGTTTAAACACCTTCGGAAACAACATTATAACCCATGTTTAAACCTTAGGAAATGTTATTTAAAACCTTTGGAAATATTTAACCCTTCGGAGATATAATAAAGCACTTAAACCATGTTTAGCCCTTTCGCATCATATATCCTGATTTCAAATACTTTAATGAAATTCTATTGAATAAACCTTCAGAAATATTCCAGAGTTCACCTTCAATAAAACTCCGTTTCATAATTTATCGGGTCCATACCTTTATTTAAACCTCCACGCATTCCCAACGCGACCACCGTCGGATCTCCCACAGATCTGATTGGATGGATATCGCATAGAATTGGCCCCCGTGACTTATCGCTCCAAAATCATGCGAAATCGGTGGTTTTTTTGGTGTGACGTGTCAAGTCTTTATTTGATCACGTTCAAATGGAATAAAACTGCCCGCATGCCAAAAGAAGTGCGAACACAATGGATGGTTTTGTCCAAAACCACTTAACCTCAAACTTTCATTCCAATCGCGTTCAAAAATGATTTTTCATTGTTTTCGGATTAAACTTCACTTCTCTCGGAACCTCCTTCTCTGCTGCATAATTCAATAAACAGAGACTGATTATCGTTGTGCTCTCAACCAAAGAACAGAGTTCTAATTTTCTTCTGAACCCTTTATACAGAGGTTAATAACTCTCGATTCTACACAGAAAACATAAGAATCCAATGAATTTTCGAAGGGTGAACCCTCCGGGAACTTGCGAAGCAATAACAACAGATACACAAATATTGCAATTTTATTAAATCAGAGGCAGACCCTCTCAATCAAATCTTCTACAGCCAAATCCAAATTTCTCCTCTTCAGAGGTTACAATTTATAGGTTCTTACATAACAATCGACCTCTTCTTGAGGATCAAATTCTCCTATTTTAGACAAAATCATAATTATATAATATCTTCCCTAAATCTATCAACCGAAGCTAAATGTGTTGAAACAAATCTAAAACTATTCAATCCTCCTAAATACTAGTTCAACCCTATCTATTACAATTGTAAAATGACAGCTAAAGGTACCAACACCTTTGCTTGTAACTTTTTTTTGGATTTTTGGAAAATAAAATAATGCCTTTTGTCTCTAAGCCTCATGCCCCTGCATCATGATTTATATAGTCCAACAATGGTAAATGTCGAAGATGATCAACCGAACTCATTTTTGGTCATGCTATTGATGGTCAGTTAGAATATAGCGAGGTTCCTCCTTTCTACTGGAGTCTAAGAATCCACCAATGCATTTTACACAATTCCATGTTAGACTCTAGTGTTGAAGATTGCAACAAGAAACAGTAAAGGAGGCATCCTGAAACATCATTCTTGATCCAAGTTGGAAAGTGATCACCTAAACTAGGTGGAGCCCACACAGGTGATTTTTGTCGTAAAGTCTATTTTTAGAATATGTCTATTTTTAGACATGTCGATCATATTCTATGAGTTGCAGGATGCTATTTGTGGATGGTTGGTCAAGTTGGAAAAATAAATGGACTTCTATTTTTAGACATATTGGGCGGAATCTATTTTTAGATTGCCAGTCTAAAAATAGATATGTCGAATATTATTACCTCTTAATAATATTTGGACTATAAACATTATCTTATTCTCTTGGAGCACTTCAGTTAAGTGCACAGATGTGGCACAGGAGCTGACAGAAGGAATTACGCTATTCTTGAGGGTTAAGTGGAGCTATTGCATGGATACTTCAGTTAGAACTCATGTGACAGAGTTTGGTGGAATTGATTGAGGAAGTTAGTGGAGTTGTATTCAATTTAACTAATCTAAACATAGTTGAGCTATTTGTATCTAGTTTAATTGATTGATACAATTAGTGAGAGTGGTGTGAATTAATTATTAAATTAATTCACTAATTATAAACTCATTAATCAACTAAAGAATACATCAGTTAACTTCAGTGCATGGACAGTTTCAGTGGAGACCAGTGCAGAGATAAGTGAAAGGGCAAGTGTGACTATCAGTTGTGACTATAAGTGATGCATGGTTTGCATCCAACACTTAGTAGAGATGCCTATAAAGACTGCGTGAGCAAGGCTGGGGTAATTCAATTCTGATCAAGAGGCATTCTTCAACAGGGATTGCGCAGTAGAGGCAGGCTAAAGGCTGGCAAAGATCGGTGCATGGGATTTGCAAGATCGGGCCTGATTAGTGTGTAGCAAGTGGAGATTATACTGAGAGCTTGTGAGGAGCTTTGTATGATGATTGTTACATGATCTATATGACATATATAATATACAGATAGTTGGGGGTTTTCAGCTTTAAGCTTTCCCATTACATACTGTGTTCATATGTGTGAATTTTTATGGTTTTAATGTGTGCATGCAATTGATTTTATTTCCGCATGTAATGATCAATGGTAGAAGAGATTATTTATTGTGCATGAAGATAAAATAGTGTGTGATCAGGAGAATCTCGGTGGATAACATATCAGTTATTCAAATTTCTACATCCAGAGCCTCCCATAATCTAATGCCAAAATCCATTATGGAAAATTTGGGCCTTGATATCACTCATCCCTACCACGACTTATACTCCTTCAATTTAGATAAAGTCCATTGTATTGACCTTATTAAAGATTTAGTAGTTTCCCTAGAGTAGATTCCGACAAAAAATGTTCTAATGGATGTGGTGGCAGCTGACATACCACCACGATTTGGCATGTTGCTGTCAAGATACTGGGGGAAAAAATTGAGAGGGACATTGCAATTAGACTTTTCTTATGAAACTATCCCTATTTTCGTACAATTGAGAAAATTTTACCGTGAAACAAAGATGAAATATACGATCACAAGCAAAGAAAAGCCTAACAATCATCAGATAAGTGTTGTACATATAGATTTAGATTCATTCATTTTCTTTAATGATAGCAGCTTAAATGATGTAGATAGCCAACTTGTAGATGTACAAGATGTTCAAGAGATTCATAATTGCATCAGAGAAGTTATAGAAAAGGAAAAAGATAATCTGTCAAGCTCATCAAAACAACCATTAGATGAAGCAAAGAAAAAATCAAAATAGCCATTAGATAAAGCGGAAGAAAGTCTGGAAAATCATGAAGAAACAATTCAGAAAGTTGAGCCAAAACACAAATCAGAGTTTCAACACTTGGAGAATGAAAATGGTCTATGTTTTATGGAATTTGATGGTTCCCTAGGGAAATACGGGGCAAGCATTGGAATTTGGGTCCGCAACCCTTTTCATTAGTAGAATAAGGTCCCTACAAATGTTAGTCTGTGCTCTTATAAATTAGCTTTTGATTGCACTAACAATGACGCAGAGTATGAAGCACTGATTACTGGCCTAAAGATCTTGAAGAAACTGGGTGCCAAAAAGATTGCTGTGTATGGTGATTTAGAACTTGTGATCAAGCAATTTAAAGGTGAATATCAAGCTATTTGCGGAATCTAGATTATCCACAATATCATAAAACAATGGTCGATGTTTCGAATCCCAACGGGGATCCATATTCAGGACGAGGAATGAATGAAGAATGAAAGAAGGTCACAAGAGGTCAAGGTATAAATAGTGAAGGCTAATGATGATGAGAGGAGCCGACAACAAATTATGTTAATCTATTTAAAATGAATTTTATTTTATTATTGCAAAATTTTTTAAGTTTTTTATTTTAATTTAATTTAAATAAATTATTTAAATTAAATTAAAATAAAAAACATAAATTTTTTTACAATAATAAAATAAAATTTATTTTAAATAGATTATCATAATTTGTTGTCAGCTCTTCTCATCATCAATAGCCTTCATTATTTATACCTTGACCTCTTGTGACCTTCTTCCATTCTTCATTCATTTCTCGTCCTAAAGATGGATCCACGTTGGGATTCGAAACATCGACCATTGTTTTATGATACTGTGGATAATCCGGATTCTGCAAATAATGACAACCACAGAAGTTTGCGAACCATAAATATCAAGCTAACCATCCTCGAATGAGACAATATAGGAATGTTGTAATAGATATTTTGAAAATGTTTCACGAGTGTATACTTACAATTGTGCCAAGGAATCAAAATCTCATGGCAGATTCATTGGCTAAAGCTGCAAGAAATTTTAATATCCCCATCTATTCAAACAGAAAGTTTGAGATTCATGTGAAACACCGGCCCACTGTTCGTGATAACTTGTGGTATTGGCAAGTTTTCTGGGATGATAAGTAGGTAAATAACTTTCTCCAAGGTGAGGCAAAATTTGAGAATTGTTCCATAAATGAAATTTTTGATAAATATGAACACGATATAGAAGCAACTCATATGGATATACTACAGATGAAAGACAACAATATTCCAAAAGGTCTCATACCTTTGGAAGAATTGTTTGAACAAGATGACGTAGCAAGGAAGCCTACATTGGTGCCTACAGAAAAGGGTGTTGAAGATGTAAACCTTGAGACAACGAACAAACCAAATATGTTTAAAATTTCCAAGCCCTTATCTCCCGAGGTAAAGGTTGAATATGTTAAATTACTTTCTAAATTTTTTGATGTTTTCGTATGTGAACATGCAGATTTAAAGGTGTATGAAAAGAACATCATTCAACACACTATTCCAATTAAGTTCGAGAAAAAGCCCTTTCGGAAAAATTTGAGAAGGATAAATCCCAGATTGCTGCCATTAATTGAAAAAGAGGTAAACAAAGTTTTCAAGTCCAGTATTATTGTTCTTATCAAATTCTCTGATTGGATTTCAAATTTGATCCCAGTAATAAAGAAGACTGGAAAAATTTGGCTCTGTATAGATTTCAGGAACTTGAACAAAGTGTATTTGAAGGACAACTATCCACTTCCCAAAATGGATCACATCCTTCAAAGAGTTGTTGGTTCTTATCGGATGTTACCATTAGATGGCTATTCAGGATATAGCCAGATTTTGGTGCACGAAGATGATCAGGACAAGAGAAAATTTACTACACCTTGGGGCATGTTTAAATACACAAAAATGCCATTTGGTTTGAAAAATGCAGGGGCTACATTTCAACAGACCATGGACATAGCATTTGCGAATGAAAAATATATTTTCTTGGTTGTTTATTTAGATGACTTGACACTGTTTTCACATTCTGATGATGAAAATTTGCACCATGTAAGAATTGTTTTCGAGAGATGCAGGAAGTTCGGAATATCTCTCAACCCAAACTAAAGCCTTTTTTCCATGGAGGAGGGAAAAATTATCGGTCACATCATCTCCAAGGATGGGATCTGGATTGACCCTTCCCGTGTTCAAGAAATTTAGCAGATTGATTCCCTCACAAAAAAAGGAAATACAAGAATTCAATGGTAAGATTAATTTCTTACGCAGATTCATTACTAATTTGGCAGAGCATCTTAGAGAATTGACAAATATGTTGAAGAAAGATAATGACGTGAAGTGGTCTGAAGATGCCCAGAAATATTTCAACTCAGTAAAGTTTTCCTTGAATACTGCCCCTGTTTTGATAAGTCCTGATTATACTATTGATTTCATAATATTCTCATTTTCTTCTGAGCACACCATGGTAGCAGTCTTGATGCTGAAAATGGATAAAACAGAGCTACCAATTTCATTTTCCAGTCGCAACATCAGAGATGCAGCGCTTTGGTACAACATCATAGAGAAACAGGCTTTGGCTTTGGTTAAAGCACTGAAAGATTTTAGAGTTTACATTTTACATTCACATACTCTTGCCTATGTACCTAATGCAACTGTAAAAGAAGTTCTCATGCAGACGAACCCAAAAGGTAGGAGAGGGAGATGGATAGTAACATTACTATAATATGACCTTGATATCAAACCCACCAAGTTGATCAAAGGTCAGGGCTTAGCCAAGCTCATGGATGAGTCAAACCTTCATGCTCTAGACATCAAATTAATTTCAGCCTTGTCCGATAATGAAGAAGAAGTGAATCTCATTCAAGTATCCGATATCTTTTTGTTATCTCCATGATATTATGATATTGTTTATGTTTTGCAACACCTAAACCCACTTGTAGGCATGACTAAGAGTCAAGGAAGATATTTGAATCTCAAAGATTCTAAATATTTCATATTGGACAATGCACTTTACTGGAAGGATCCTGAAGGTGTGTTGCTAAACTGTTTGGTCGAAGAAGAATCTAAGGAAGTGATGAATGACTTCCACAAAGGAGATTGTGGGGGGCACCTATATTGGAAGACCAAGACCAAAAAAATATTGAGAGCGGAATATTATTGGCTGAAACTCTTTGCAACTGTCTAGAAAATAGTATTAAGCTGCCACAAATGACAAGTTTTTCAGGGTAAGAAAAAGCTTCTCCCATGACCTCTTCAACCTATTTCAGTACATACACCATTTCAGCAATGAGGCCTAGATTTCATAGGCGAGAATCATCCAACATCATCTGCACAACACAAGTGGATATCGTCAGCCACAAATTACTTTACAAAATGGATCGAAGCGATCCCAACTAGGCAAGCAACAAATTCTGTCATCATTTAGTTTTTAGAAACTAATATTTTGTCCCGTTTTGGATGTCCTACTAAGATTATTACAGATAACGCGACAACATTCAAGTCTAAGAAAATGAATGAGTTTTTTGATAGATATAATATTAAGTTAGGACACTCTATAGCCTATTACCCGCAAGGTAATGGATTGGTGGAGTCCTCTAATAAATCCTTGATCAATATCATTAAGAAAATGTTAGAGGCAAATAAAAAGAATTGGCATAAGAGGCTGGTTAATGCATTGTGGGTAGAGCAGGTGAGTAGTAAGAAGTCTATTGGCATGTCTCCTTTTCAAGTTGTGTATGGTGTCGATATTGTGCTTCCTTCATCATTAACAGTCCCGGTAATGAAATTGTTGCAAGAAGCAGAGACTAAGGAAAATGACATAAAACACCAGATTAATCAAATGATACACCTTTAGCAGACAAGAGATGAGGTATTTCATAATACTTCAAAACTCCATGACAAGATAAAGAAGATCTATGACTGGAAAACAAAGGAATATAACTTCAAGGTTGGAGATGTAGTACTCCGATGGGATGCCAGAAATGAGGATACGGGTAAGCATGGAAAATTTGAGAATTATGGAAAGGGCCATATCAGATTTCAGCTTGTCGGGGACATAATTCTTATTTTCTTAAAGAGATGAATGGACAAGAGTTTTTAGGAGGACCATTCAATGGTAGGCTCCTTAAGCACTATCTTTTCTGAAGCACATTTTTCAATTAGTTTTCCATTTCATTGTAAATATCAGTTACATTTTCTGCAAGTGTAAAGTAGATATCACTGGAGTTTGGAGGCCAAAGTGAAGGCCATGGAGCTTCACTGATTTTCTGCCATTTTCAAAATTTTAGTTTTAAGTCATTTGAGTTTGTCTTGAGTTAGTCTATTTCTTCTGAGTTATCAGTTTTCAGTCATATTTATTAGTTTGAGTTTTTGACCGTATTGGCCCAAATGGATAGGCTTTCTATTCTATGGTGTTATTGACACCTCTTTCAGAGCTATCATCCCCAATAAGGCCAATGTTAGAGTCCCACTCTAAATTTTTTTATCATTCCGATAGGCCATGCAAAAAATTAGTCAGTAATGGTAGCCCTAGACCAAAAAAAATCACTCTTCCTCAAATTTGATTACTTTCTGGCATAATTTCATACCTTGCTGATTGTACACCATCCATAAAGTCAATATTAGTCATGTCATCATGAAATTAAGTCCTTCAAGGTCTCATTAGGTCTTTTAGGGTTTTTAAAGGTCTCATTAGGTCATGAGGTTTTCCATGATTCAATAAAACTTAATCTCCACTTCATAAGACCAACAAGTAAAGGGTGATCCAATAACATCTCTTCACCATATGAAGATGATTTGTAAAGAAAATTTCTTGTTTCAGCATGTAATTTTGATTTCAAATGTAATTTTTTAGATTTTCATTATGTAATTTTATGTCTTTCAAAATGTAATAATTTCTCCATCCCAATCTGCTAAACTCAGTGTTCCAAAGATTCCAAACTACCAAAAAGTAAAATTCAAAGAATTCTCAAAGGTCATCAAAACATCAATTTGTTAAAGGAAAGAGTCAAGTAAAGGGTAAAGTTTCAAAAGGTTAAGTGAATAATAAAGGAAGAAAGTGGGTCCCAAGGCCCAAAATCATCAATTTCATGAAGTATAAAGACCACTAAGACATCCCATTCAAACTCATTTTCACATACAAAGGTTGAGTTTGCACTCCCTTGGCCCAAAAAAGTCGAATTTCACAGTCAAAGAGAAATTTTTTGAGGGGGTGTGCTTAGAGGAGGGTGGCACTACACGTAGGCAACATGCGTTGCGCTTAGAGCATTTGGCGTTGCCTTTTTTACTTCAAGTGTTTCAATCTTGGGCCTGGCATTGCGTTTTTTCCCAGCAAGCCCTAGAAGCCACAAAACACCCTCAAACTTTTCCAAATTTTCAGCATAAGCTTGTTTCTTCTATCACGTAAGTGATACAAAATCATTGCCTCCTTGTTTTCCTAAATGTCATTTTTATGGTGTTTTTCTTAATGAGAAAAATTAACTAAGTGTCTAGTGGAAAACCCTAGTATCACTCGCTCACACATTCTATAAGTCCCTATTTAATGGGAGATCTATCTTCACTCACTCCCCATTCTCTCTTAATTAAAGGTTTCCCCTCTTATAAAAGAAAGGCTTACACACTTCACTCGCTCCTCTTCCAAATCTTGTCCTTTCCCAATATTCTAACCTACGGTTCCTTTGGTTATTGTTTATTACTTGTATTTTATTTGTCTTTTCTTCTTCATGGGAAGACATAGAAGGAACAATTTACTTCCCAGAAACCCTACAATACCTTCCTACATCACTATTCAACCCATCCCTACCCCTACACTACTCTTTCCTAATCCCTAAATCCTTGCCCCATTGAATCTTTGCAACCTTAATCTTATTTTCCTTGACCTAGCCTCTTTGACCTAATCCTCATCCAACAAACCAATTCAAACCCCTATACTTATACCTAGCTTAAAACCCTAATTCATCCAGCCCTCTTGGCTGTGATTTTATGGGAGAGCCCTCTCCAATTTGGTAGGGCTAGATACCAAGCCAAAATATTGGTCTGCGGTTACCTCCGTTTGGAATCGTTCTCAGCCTTAGAGATGCGGTGGAGTGATAACAGCTAGAATACTCGAGATCTCCAGAACCCAAAAATCATTTCTGGAAATTTCCTTAGAAGTGTCTCAATTATATTATTAACCATTTTTAAAATATTTCCTAAGTCTAAACTTAGGTAATATGGTTAATTAATCAATATTAAATGATATAAGGCGAGAATAATATATAACTCACATGGATTGAGCCAAAAATGATCTTATCCATTGATTAAGTTTTAATATTGATCTTTGGTGCTCCAACAATGGATTATAAGAAGAGATTGATGTGATGATGGAGATACACTTGAGCAGTTTGATTTCTTGGCAGATTGATTTCTTGAGTAGCAATAGTCAGTTGCCGGAGAGAGCCAGAGATCGAAGTAGTGAGTGAGGGGTAGGTATAGTGTTTGGGAGGAATTTTTCCAAAGTCACAGAGGCAACAAAAAGAGGGTTGATTTATTACCAGTGAAGCAACACAGAGGGTCATTACGCAATTACTTAGGCAGTTGGATTTAGTTGAGGAAAAATTCGTTCTCAGTTCCAGAGGCTGGGAAGAGGGCCTAGAGTGCTAGAGAGGTAATTTCCTCAGCATATATAGACTTCATCAGAGGCATATTTGAGCCACACATGTGGGAGATAGCACAGAAGGGCTCATCCTTGGGTTTGGGTGACCTTTTTTTTGAAGGGAAGTTGTGTTAGGACTGCTAGTGGAAGAAGGGTAATTCCCTTAGATAAATTTTCCCATATTTTCTTGCTATGGATTTCCAGTTTCAAGCATTGATTGTACTCATATATTCACTGATGCATAATACTAAAAACCCTCACTACTGCACTGGTTTTCCCAAGTTGGGTTTATGTGGGGACATTTGTCCAAAAATAACAGTGCCATTTTTTATGTGAGTGTGCTATTATTTTCTCACTTTCCAACACTATTATTTTTCCTCAATTTTATTTGTTAATGTTGTGTTATCACTCTGAAATTTCCAAAGGTTGTTCAAAGCATTAAAAAAAAATATTAGAGGTAACTACAAACCACTTTTGGAGCTTAGGATCTAGCCTTCCTAAACTCAAAGAGGGCTCTCTCAATATGATTTAGCTTTGTTTGTTTAATAGATTTTAGGCTAGTTATCTATGTTTGGTTGGGTTGGTTGGCGGAATTAATGATTTAGATGAATATGTGCTTATCAACTTTCCATTGGGCTATGGATTCATTATGCTTTGAAATAGAACTAAATCAAATTATAAGGAAAGTGTTACAGGGCAAGATAGGCGAGAAATACTAGATCTCAAGGCTGAATGGTGAAGTTTTTTTTCAATCAGGATCAAGGAGAAATTAAGAATTCCTTCAACTAGATAATGAAGAAGGATGAAGGAGTCAATCAAGATCAGAGGGAAATTAAGAATTCTCTAAACCAGATATAAGAAGAAAACATAGAAATGTATAACAGTTAAAAGCAGAGTGTAATATTTAAACAAATTCTGCAGTAAAACTCCTGCTATAACAGTCAAATTCACAACACATACAAGTTTATGGAATACTTATAAAGAAAACATGAACAATTGAAATTTATACTTCACCAAGATAGCTCATCACATGAATCTTGTAAAGAAGTTTCTTTATAACTTGTTTAGTCTATCTACAGGAAATTGGTACAATAGCCCTTTGGCAAGAGATTAGTCAGCTAACAAAATGTTCAGAAATACACACTTGACTGACCCTTGATACTTCGAATGATGAAGTATTTATAAAAAACATTACAAAAAATATCTTGTCAATTGACTAGGATTTATTCTAGAAAAATAAAATATCTTTATGCAAAAAGATAGTGACACCTTTTAACTGACTGATATCTAGCCCTGTTTCTTTGATTGCTATTATCTATTTGTTTCTTTCAACTGTCTCTGTCTTTCATCTGCCTTTGTCTTTCATCTGTCTTTCTTTTACTTTTTACAGTAAATCACACGAATTCTCTTGTGTTTCTACATTTGGGATTTTGATTTTTATCATCTTGCGGTAAATCTTGATTCATTTACGTGTATTTAGTAAAAGTGTGTTTTTTACTAAAAGACATGTTTAACTTAATGCAAGAAAATAAAAATTGTGTCCTGAAGAGCACTTTGTATGAGCTTTGTTGTTGCTGGTGTATATACTATCGGGATAAAAGCCTCCTTCTCTTATACCTTTTCGTATTTTATCTTGTGGGTCTGGAGGAAGCAGGATGGGACTAGTATCAAGTTGCTCCTCCATCTCCTAGTTTTGTTAATCACTTGCAACAATAAAACAACCTGTTAATGAAAAAAATTGTTTTCAGGAAGTCGAGCGAGCTTATCTACAGAGGCAATGGTATATTACACAAGTTTCAGAGGTAAGGAATGAGCAGTATAGTAAAGGTTTTAAAATTTGAAAATCGGCGGTTTATCACATGCCTGCAGAGTGGTAAGTAGCTTGGGAATGGGGGGGGGGGGGTGCGATAGAACGAGGAAGCGCAGCATTGTAGGGGAGCGGGGGAATGAAACCACCTATTCCACCCCCCTCCCCACCTCTGTTTTAAACTTTAAACAATGGGGAGTGTGAAAGGGTTTGGAGGCCGTTATATCTAATCAATGGTGATCGAGTGATAGGAGGAGTTGGGAGTTTTCAAAGAGAGGTGGGGTCGGGTAATAGATAGGCCGAGGGTTTAAAATAAAAAGTGGGTCAGGGAATATATAGGTGAAGTTGTAAAATTCCAAATGGGGGTTTATGAAATATATTAAGCGGAAGGTTAAGAAATATATTAGGTGGAAGGGTTAATTCAAAAAGGGGGGTCCACTTAATATTTCGTGCTTCAAAATTTGAAAAAGTGGGTTTTTTGTTTTATGAAAACAAAAAGTTTTGTTTAAAGGGGAAAGGGGGCTTTAGCAAGGGAAAGGGGGTTTTAGCAAGGGGAAGGGAATTTAGGATAAGGGGAAATGGTTTCCAAGAGAGGAAAAATGGATTTAGCAAGGGGAAGGTGTTAGAATTTTTTTTTGATAATGGATAAGCATAATGAGGCTTATATAATCTTTGAAAAGTACTCTACCTACCTTTTTACTCATCCTAACTTTTTTTATTTCCTTAATTAGGTGCATTTGAGCTTGTTGACCCTTTTATTTCCTTTTGATAATCAACCTAACTTATTTCTAACCTTATATCTTCCAATGGTTCAGATTAAACTTATGAGATCATTTTTATTCACTACCTAACTATTGATCTACCAAGATTAAATGGTTTGGTCAGATCTTTATCACTAACTATCATGACAAAAAATTTAAAGGCATGAATGATCAAGATTAGATTGCATGATCATCATGAATTGTGGCATTTTGGACAAGTTACACACAATTTTATTTGCATAAAGTAAACTAAGAGTAGTGGCATTTGAATGTTGAACACTTTCATAATTTATTTTTGTTTCTTTTTATGGGGTTCATATTTATATCTTTTTTTGATCTTTCTTTCTTTTGGTCCTTTGATTATTCTTTTAGGACATACCCTCTTTTCATTTTTTAATATGGAAAACATTTGCACAAATGCAAAGGTATGTACAATATTACAAGACTTAACATAGCCAATTCAGAATTATTATCCTTATTATTATAGGACTCTAATAGTGGCTCCACTTGGGGATGGCATCTCCTTGTGAGATGTCAAGAAATTTATGATTGGTGGCCTTGGAAGTTTGGCTTTGGTTTGCTTGGAACTGCTTTCTGTGATCTCCTTTATTCAAACATATGATGTTATATATTTTAAATCTTTAAGATTTCCTCTTCAGGCTTCAACTTTACAAGATAATCATCCAATCCAATCTAAACTTTTCTATGGTATTTACAATGAGTAAAATACAATCAAATTAACTAATGGTTATTCTAGTGAAAAATAGTGCTTCAACATTCGACCAATAACTAGTCCACCTGGTAGATCTGTTCCATTTAATTCTTTCAAGAAAAAGACATTGTTGCCTCTGTAACCATAAATAATGTATAGGCCTTTCCAGAGAAAATCAAATTTCCCATGTTTTCCTTTGTCTTCTCTTCTGGAATCCCATTTGAGTACTTGATCACCTATGAAGAAATCACCATATTTAGTTTTCTTATTAAATATCTTCTTGATTTTGTCTTGAATTACTTGGGATTTGATATAAACTTTTGGGCCTGGTCTGCTAAAAATGAATTGTTTGATTTATCCTCCTTTGGATGTCATTTGGTTCAAACTGTAGCTCTTGAATCATTTTCATTACTGGAACTCCTAATGAAGATGGAAAAACAACATCCATCCCATATACTAATTGATAGGGAGATGTACCAATAGATTTCTTAGTAGTTAGTCTGTTTTCCCATAGGGCATTGACCAACCTTTTATTCCAGGTTTTATTGTTATCTTCTAATAAATTTTTGTTGATGTTGACTAAGATTTTGTTTGAATATTCTGCTAGTCCATTACCTTGAGGGTAATAGGCAGTGGAATGGCCTAGGGTGATATGGTATCTGTTACAAAAATCTATCATTTTCTTGGATTTGAAGGCAGCATCATTATCAGTAATGAGCTTTTGGGGGCATCCAAATCTAGAAAGGATGTTGCTCTCAAGAAATGAAATAATGAGAGAGTCTATGGCTTGTCTAGAAGGGACAACTTCTATCCACTTGGTAAAGTAGTCAACAACTGTCAATATTCATTTATGTTGGGTAGAGGAGGGTTGGTGAATTTCACCAATGAAGTCTAAACCCCATTGTTGAAATGGAATTTATACTGAGATAGGTTTGAGGGGTAATGGTAAGAGTTTCTTCTTCCCTTCAAATATTTGGCATTTGTGACAGGAGGTCACATACTTTTGAGCATCTGCGAAAAGAGTGGGCCAGTAAAAAGTTTCCCTCAAAATTTTTTCAGCAGTTATCTTCCAGTATAGGTGTCCTCCACAGTCTCCTACATGAAATTCTTGCATGACTTTGTCAGCTTCATATTTTAATAAAAAATCTAACATGATGCAACCACCATGATATTTCCAAAGTAAAACATTATTTAAGATACAATATTTCATTGCCTTCATTTTTAAGAATCTACTGTTGGTTCTAGATAAGACAGGAGGAGCTTGTATGTTGAGTAAAGCAAATATAAGGTTTTCATACCAGGGTGAATCTATAAAATCTTCACTGATTTATGGAGTCGCCATATCTTTCTGATCATCTAGGGCAACAAATAAATTTATGTCTAAGGCCTAAAAATTCGATTTAGCCATGAGTTTGGCTAAAACTTTGCCTTTGATTAATTTTGTAGGCTTGATCTCAATGTCATATTCTAGTATTGTGGCAATCCATTTGCCTCTCTTTCCATCCGGTCCATTTTGAGTTAGAATGTCCTTTACAATTGAGTTTGTAACATATGCTATTATGTGAGAGTATAGAATGTATACTCTGAAATATTTTTTGGCTTTCACCAAAGAAAGAGCTTGTTTTTCCATGATATTATACTTTAGTGTTGCATCTCTCAAGGATTTACTTAAGAAAGCAATGGGTTTTTCATAACACTCATCGTTCTTTTGCAACAAGACTGTTGCAATGGTGTGTTCTGAAGAAAATGAAAAAATTATGAAATCTCTGTTAAAATTAGGACTTATGATGACAGGTGTTTTAGTAAGGGCTTCTTTGACTGCTTCAAAAGACTGCTTAGCCTATACTGTTCACTTAAGTATTGAATAATTTTTTAACATTCTATTCAAATTTCTAAGTAGTTTAGCTAATTTAGAGATGAATCTTCTAAGAAAAATTATTTTTCCTAAAAATGCTTGTAATTCTTTAATGTTCCTGGGATCACTGATATTTAGGATTGCTTCTATTCTAGCTGGATCAATTCTAATGCCCTATTTTGAATTAATGTGTCCCAGGATTTTTCCTTCTTCTAATCCAAAAGGTGACTTTTTAGGATTTAAGGATATGCCAAACTTTCTACATTTTATGAATACTCTTCTCAGATGATCTAGATGTTCATTATCTGATTTGGAAAACACTGTGATATCATCTAGGTAAATGACTAAAAATTCATGGATTTCCTTTGCAGAAGATGATCTGGAAGACCAGGAAACTTAAGCCTGATTGTGCCAAGCCCTGGTGGCTTGAGTTTGGATTTATCTGCGAAGTATTTTCAAGAATTTGATAATCCGATTCCACATCTTGAGGGGGGGATTCCTATACTAAATCAATCTGTGGAATCATTTCCCGAAGCACTCTATCCCCCACATGAAGAACCAACCACAGATGACACCTTGAACGATGTGATTGAAATAATTGAGAGATTGAATCTTGATTCAATTCCAACTTAGTCAAATGAGCAGCCTGGGCCATCTCATGAAGTTCCCCCCAAATGGCTGACAAAGACACTAGAAAATGTTCATCCCGATGAGGTTGGAAAGACAGGAACTAGACAAAACGAAGGTGATGTAGATAATTATCATTCACCTGTTGATATGGATATTGCTTATAACTATGAATTGAGTTTGTATACAAATCATGAACCAAATTCCTTCAAAGAAGCTGCTTCTCATGAAGAATGGAATGAAGCGATGCAAAATAAGTATGATGCCTTGATAAAGAATGGCACTTAGAAGCTGGTTGATCCTCCTTTGGGAACCAAACCAATTGGTTGTAAGTGGGTCTACAAGAAAAAGTACAAAGCAGATGGCTCACTTGACAAGCACAAAGTTAGGCTTGCGGCAAAAGTTTTTTCACAGAAAGAAGGGGTCGATTATGAAGAAATTTTTTCTCCCACAACAAAATCGACCACCATCCGGACACTCTTTGCCCTAGCAGCTCAGAAGGGATGGAAATTCCATCAGATGGATTTAAAAACCACCTTTTTGAATGGAGATCTAAAGGAGAAAGTTTTTATGTCCCAACCAAAAGGATTTTTTGTGAAGGGCCAAGAACACAAAGTATGCAAGCTTATAAAATCCTTGTATGGCCTCAAGCAAGCACCGTGAGCCTAATATGAGAAATTAACTGAGCATCTTATGAAACTTGACTTCAAAAATTTTGATCTTGATGATGCAAATTTGTTTGTTAAGAAAGTTGGAAAAACAGTTGTATATCTTGTGGTGTATGTAGATGATCTTTTGATGACAGGGAACAATGAGAGTTATATTGCATCTATAAAGAAAGAATTGAGGAAAGGTTTTGAAATGACCGATTTGGGTTATGTTCATTACTATCTGGGTATTGAAGTAACTCAACATCCTAGATTTATATTTCTTTCTCAAAAGAAGTACATTGGAGATGTTTTGAACAAGTTTGGCATGGATGAATGCAATCCCTTAACCACTCCAATGGAACAAAACTTGAAGCTCACATCCATTGAAGGGAATGAATTTGAGGATGCAACGAAGTATAGATAGCTTGTAGGAAGTATTATCTACCTGACTACCACCAGACCAGACATCTCCTTTGCTGTTGAAATCCTCTCCAGGTTTATGCAAAAACGTTGTGAAGGACATTGGTCTGTTGCAAAAAGAGTTCTAAAGTACTTGAAGGGGACTCAAGACTTTGGACTCAAATATACACAGGTAGATGATTTCATCTTGATCGGATACTCTGATTCAAACTTTGATGGGGACAAAGAAACTGCAGTATCTACTTCAAGTTATACCATGAGTCTTGGATCAGGAGCTGTCTCATGGAGATCATGCAAATAGTCAGTTCCAGTAGATTCCACAACCAAGGTAGAATATGTGGCAGCAGCTGAAGCAACAAAGGAAATTGTGTGGCTTAAGAAAATCCTAGAAGATTTTCAGATGAAACAAATGCATTCAACACCACTCATGATTGACAACACTTCTACAATAAAGTTGGCCAAGAACCTGAAGTTCCATGATCGAACAAAGCACATCAATAAAAAACACCATATGATTTGACATCATGTTTAGGCCAAAACCATCCATCTAATTCATTATTCCACAAATGAGAAGACCACAAACATCTTCACCAAAGAACTTGGAAGAGAAAACTTCTAAAAGTTCAGAATGATGCTTGTACTCACCAACATCCCTTCAAATTAAAGGGGGGAATGTTGACACCTAATCCTAAGGGATTGGGTGAGATTGTATATTATTGTAATTTAGTAAATAAGGAAGGCCCAGAGACATTGGGAAGTGAATCCCAATAGCCTCACCGCCATGTATAATTACACACAATCTCCATCTAATTCGTATTCAGTTTTGCGGAGTTACCTCTTGGTCTGACAAAGGAAATGTCCATGGCTCTTTGGAATGTTGCTCCAAAATTCATTAGTCCAAAGGGCATTTTCAAGTACATGAAATTTCCCCAGGGAGTGGTGAATGCAGTCTTAGCTTAATCTTCAGGTTGGACTAGGATTTGGTTGTATCCAGAAAATCCATCAAGTTATGAAATTCTGGATGACTCTACTACCCTTTGGAGAAAGTGGTCCATTTTAGGGAGGGGATAGGTATCCTTCAGTGATACTTTGCTCAAGTTTTTGAAATCAACACAACGTCTAATTTCTCTTGTTTTATTTATAGTGGGAACTAAATTAGAGACCCAATCAGAATATCTAATGGGTGCTATGATTTGAGCATAATAAATCCTTTTAACTTCTTTTTCTATTAGTGGCATAAGAACAAGGTTAATAATCCTTAGATTTTGTTTAAAGGGCTTCTGATTTTCTTTAATTGGTATCTTATGCTGGATAATGTTAGTATCATAAGACTTGAGGTCTTCATAATTCCAGGAAAATATATCTTGGAATTCTTTAAACAAGATGATGTACTTCAACTTTTTAGCTGGAGGTAATTTCTTAGATATCTTGATAAGTTTGGGATTTTCCTTTGTTCCTATGTTGCATTCCTCTATATATGACCTTAGAGGCTCCATTTTTTATTTTCTAGCTACACCATTGGAGTCAAAGAGATCTTCTAATGGGACTAATCGCTTAGGAAAAAGGTTGTCTTTGAGGTTTAAAACTTCTGATTCATCGTTGATTAATTCCTCAATTTCTACTGTTTCTAATTGTTCTATTTCTAATTTAGTTAATTTAGTTGGTTCTATTTGATTTACATCATTTACATCTATTTTATTATTTATGGTATAATCTAATGTATAGTCAGTGTCTATATTACAGTTCTGAAATTATCCTTCACAATTCATAAAATCATAAATTTGTGAATCTTGTGAAAAGATTTGCCAATACTTCAAATTATCATGTATGGTTGGCCTATGTCTTACCTCAACCATGTACTGATGATTTGGCTAAAAGGGTAATCTGCATGTGCTAGAAAAAGTGGCCAAGCTATGTGCTTGCATATTCTACTTTCTTGAAATGACAACAAAGTTAGTCTCAAGGAAACATCTTATTAAGTCCAGGATGGTTTCTCTGTAATGGCTAAGTCTAGGGTTATTAACAATGTACTCTCCCTTGACTTGTTTTATGATGAGTTATGAGTCTCCCATGATGTAAACTCTTTTAGCTCCAAGTTTTCTTACGATTTGAAGGCCTAGCACTAATGCTTCATATTCTGCCATGTTATTAATGCATTTGAAATTTAATCTGAAAGCATGTCCTTCTGAATGATCATTTTCTAAATTGTAGATCCATACTCTAGATCCTGCTCCTAATCTATTCGCAGAGCCATCAAAATCTAGATGCCCCAAAGATTCATGTGTTATATTTTCAGAATCAAATTCTTTGTGTTCTTCTTCTACAACTGTGATATGATCTTTGTCATTGTCTGAAATACATAAGATAAATAAGTCCAAATCAGAATGCATGGAATAGATAGGGAAATTTTGTGGTCTTTCTCAACTACTTACCATGTATTTCATCAAAGTTTCTCTATATAGATTCCTTTGCTAACCAAACACATAAATGGTAGCATATGATATGTCTAATTGTAGTGATCCTTGTAATTTTGATCCCCATGAGTGAATAATAACATACCATATTTGGGAGGGATATCAACAACTACTATGTCCATAATGATACTCTTTGCTGGGCACTGGACTAGAGTTACACACAAATCTTTGATCAGGCCAAGGCATTTGACTTGACTAGAATCAAAGGAGAAAAGGTCCTTGTAGGGTCTGGTGATGTCTAAGTTTAATTTTTCCATGACTGCTTTAGGCATTAGGTTATGAGATGCTCCTAAATCCAACATAGCATTATGTGAGATTTTATCATGAATGTTTAAGCTAATACAGAATGGAGGGACACCCCCTTGTTGATGTTTTCCATCTACTTCAGGACCAAATAATAACTCAGGTTGATCATCATTGAGGTTGACAACATCTTCACCTTCAGCTATGCTTAATCATTCAGTAATTTGTGCCTTATATGAGTCATTTTTCAACAGCTTTTTTAAAGGAACTGGTATTTTCAATTTTTCTATCTCATTTTTTTATTGAATGGTGTTTGTGTTTTATCTAATTTAATCATTTCATTTTTACCAATTGTGGTTTGTGTGGTTTTGTCTTCTTTATCAGCACTTGGTAATTCAATTTGTATGTCAACTGTTTTGTTTTCAACTTCCTTGTCTAGAATGGTTTGAGTAGCAGTTGATGTGATGTCTACAATATTTGAGGTGGAAGCTTTCTATGTTTCTCTAGGGATAATTTGTAGAATGATGGTCATAGGAGCTTCTATTGTTTTCTTAGTTTGGGTGTGGATTGATTTCTTAATAGGAACCTCTGTGTTCTTTTTGCTTCTAAGGCTATATTGTTTATGAACTTCGTAGATAGCAGATTCATAGCCTTGTTTGTAGTCAAAGGACTCTCCAGACTCTAATTGTAATTTTTGTGACATGTACAACTCTTGTTCTTCCTGGGTAAGAAAAATGGCATCTTCATTGTTTATTCCCGTCAAGTTTATCTGTGTGTCCTGGTCTTCTTCATGTTGTTGTAAAATTTCAACATAATTTTCCTGGAAAGGTGGTCTAATATGTCGATCAGGTACTACTTCTCTTGATTTACTAGTATTGGGATTTTTCCTAAAGTTGGGATTTCTAATTTGGGGATCTTTTTGATTTTCCCACTCAGGTTTTCTTTCCATGTTCTTTAGTCTATCCATTAGTATTTCTACATTTTTGGCTAAAATGTCTATTTTAACATCTGAAGTGGATGGTTCTTCCTTAATGGTCACTCTCCTCTCATTCCTCAGTCTAGCTCTTTTAGCTAGTAAGTTAGCTTCTACACTAACTGCATTACTCTACATCTGTTCTAAAGTTTCAGGGTTTCTTTCTCTTAATTGATACGACATATCAATGTAAAAACCATCTCGAAATTTAATTAGGGCTAAGTCTGGTGGAGGTTTGATATTCATTGGAATTGCATTGTAAATGTTATTAAACCTAATGCAGTAATCCTAAATAGATTCATTAGGAGATCTTCTAATGTTCTCATATTCCGATAATATCTGGAGAGGGTTTTTCTTTCTTTCCCATCTACTGATAAACAATCAATGGAAAGCAACTAAATCAACAATATGGCCAGAAGGGAAAGATTTAAACCATTTTTTAACATCTCTTGCTAGTGTTTGTGCAAATAATCTCATTTGTACATATGCTTCATCAATTTCATGTAACTCAAAAAAGTCTGTCATTTTATCTACATGTTGTTGAAAAGTATACTAACTAGTCCTATCGAACTGAAATTTTTTACTTTGGTAATCTTGTGGAATGGCATGCAAAGGGGCCTGTAAGACCAAAGAGGAAAATCTGGCTACCATGGCTAATATTTTTGCTCGACTGGGAGGTAAAGAAGTGGTGCTTTAAGATGGAATTGAAACTTTTGAAGATGAACTTGAAACATTAGGTTGGAGAGGAAGTTTATGGATCAATGGTTTTGTGGAATGAAGTGTGGTGGATTTTATAGATGAGGTGGAACTGAATAGAGATGTATTTATAGTTTCTGAAGATACTGTAGAGAGCTTGGGGGTAGCAGTAGTTAGGGCAGCTAAGTCAACTGACTGTTGAAAATAGGCTTCATCTATATATTTTATCAAAGTTGAAGTTAAAGCATCAATTTTGTCAAAAGTATCTAGAACCTGTTGATCTAACTCAAGTTGTATAGTATCCTTCTTTGATTCAATAAATTGAATAAAATTGGGGTCTATTATAGTATCATGGACTGATTTTTGAGATTTGGTATGAAAGAAAGAATGCTCAAATGAGAAATCAATTTGAATATCCTCTATTCTTGATAACTCCTTAGGAAGTGAATTTGATTTGATTAACTCACTACTACTTCCTTGAGTTTCTACTTTTTTAGGTTTTCTTAAAATTATGTTAGGATCATCAACAATTGTAGTAGGTTGTGGATCAGGATGAGCCCTGGTATAATATGTTCTTTTAGAAGCCAAAATTTTAACTTTCTATGATAAATTCAAACAACCCTTTAAAACCTTAATGTGAAAAATGAGGAAGATTGTTTCTTTTAAGATTTATTTTAACTAGGAACTGATTTGTCCCCAGTATGGTTGGCAATATGTGATCACTCTGAAATTTCCAAAGGTTGTTCTAAGCATTAAAAATAAATATAAGAGGTAACTACGAACCACTTTTGGAGCTTAGGATCTAGCCTTCCTAAACTCAGAGAGGGCTCTCTCTATATGGTTTAACTTTGTTTGTTTAATATATTTTAGGCTAGTTATGAATGTTTGGTTGGGTTGGTTTTTTGATTGGTTGGTGGAATTAATGATTTAGATGAATAGGTGATTATCAAATTTCCATTGGGCTATGGAGTCAATATGCTTTGAAACAGAACTAAATCAAATTATAAGGAAAGTGTTATAGGGAAAGATAGGCGAGCAATATTAGATCTCAAGGCTGAATGGTGAAGTTATTTTTCAATCAAGATCAAGGAGAAATTAAGAATTCCTTAAACCAAGTAATGAAGAAGGATGAAGGAATCAATTGGGATCAGAGGGAAATTAAGAATTCTCTAAACCAGATATTAGAAGAAAACATAGAAATGTATAACAGTTAAAAGAAGGGTGTAATATTTAAACAAATTATGCAGTAAAACTCCTGTTATAAAATTCAAATTTAGAACACATATAAGTTTATGGAATACTTAGAAAGAAAACATGAAAAATTGAAATTTATACTTCACTGAGATAGCTCATCACATGAATCCTATAAAGAAGTTTATTTATATCTTGTTCAGTCTGTCGACTGGAAATTGGTATAATAAACCTTTGGCAAGAGATCAGTCAACTAACAAAATGTTTAGAAATCCACACTTGACCGACCCTTGATACTTCGAATGATGAAGTATATATACAAAACATTACAGAAAATATCCTTTCAACTGACTAGGATTTATTCTAGAAAAATAAAATATCTTTATGCAAAAATATAGTGACACCTTTTAACTGATTGATATATGGCCCTGTTTCTCTAATTGTTGTTATATGTTTGTTTCTTTCATATGTCTTTGTCTTTCATCTGCCTTTGTCTTTCGTCTGTCTTTATTTTACTTTTTACAGTAAATCACACGAATTATCTCGTGTTTCTGCATCTGGGATTTTTATTTTTATCATCCTGCAGTAAATCTTCATTCATTTTTGTGTATTTAGTAAAAGTTTGTTTTTTACTAAAAGACATGTTTAACTTCATGCAAAAAAATAAAAATTGTGTCCTGAAGAGCACTTTGTATGAGCTTTGTTGTTGCTAGTGTAGATACTATCGGGATAAAAGCCTCCTTCTCTTATACCTTTTCGTATTTTATCCTGTGGGTCCAGAGGAAGCAGGATGGGACTAGTATCAAGTTTCTCCTCTATCTCTTGGTTCTGTTTAATCACCTGCAACAATAAAACAAACTGTTAATGAAAAAAAAGGGTTGCAGGGAGGTGAGCGGGCTTATCTGCAGAGGCAATGGTCTATTTCGCAAGTCATAGAGGTAAGGAATGAGTGGGATAGTGAAGGTTTTATAATTTGAAAATTGGTGGTTTATCACATGCCCGCAGAGTGGTAAGTAGTTTGGGAATGGAGGGGTGCAATACAACAAGGAAGTGCCGCATGGCAGGGGAGCGGGGGAATGAAACCACGCATTTTGCACCCCCCTCCCCCCCCCGGCTCTATTTTAAATTCGAACAACGGGTAGTGTGAAAGGGTTTGGATGCCGTTAGATCTTATCAATGGTGATCGGGCAGTATGAGGAGTTGGGATTTTTCAAACAGAGATGGGGTCGGGTAATAGATAAGCTGAGGGTTTAAAATAAAAAGTGGGTCAGGGAATATATATGCGGAGTTGTAAAATGAAATGGGGTTTTATGAAATATATTAAGTGGGAGGTTACGAAATATATTAGGTGGAAGGGGTAAGTCAAAAAGGGGGTCCACTTAATATTTCGTAGTTTCAAACTTTGAAAAGGTGGGTTTTGTGTTTTATGAAAACAAAAAGTTTTATTTAAAGGGGAAAGGGGGCTTTAGCAAGGGAAAGGGGGTTTAAGCAAGGTGAAGGGAATTTAGGATAAGGGGAAATGGTTTCCAAGAGAGGAAAAAGGGATTTAGTAAGGGGAAGGTGTTAGAAATTATTTTTGATAATGGATAAGCATAATGAGGCTTATATATTCTTTGAAAAGTACTCTACCTACCTTTATATTCATCCTAACATTTTTTATTTCCTTTATTGGGTGCATTTGAGCTTTCTAACCCTTTTATTTTCTTTTGATAAGCAACCTAACTTATTTCTAACCTTATATCTTCCAATGGCTCAGATTAAACTTATGAGCTCTTTTTTATTCTCTACCTAACTACCGATCTGCCAAGATTAAATGGTTTGGTCAGATCTTTATTCACTAACTATCATGACATAAAATTTGAAGGCATGAATGATCAAAATTATATTGCACAATCATCATGAATTTTGGCATTTTGGGCAAGCTACACACAATTTTATTTGCATAAAGTAAACTAAGAGTAGTGGCATTTGAATGTGAAACACTTTCAAAGTTTATTTTTGTTTATTTTTATGGGGTCCATATTTTATATCTTTTTTTGATCTTTCTTTCTTTTGGTCCTTTGATTATTCTTTTAGGACATACCCTCTTTTCATTTTTTAATATGGAAAACATTTTAAAAAATACAAAGGTATGTACAATATTACAAGACTTAACATAGCCAATTCAAAATTATGATCCATATTATTATAGGACCCTAACAGGTTGTAGTGTGATTTATTTGATATTTTCCATAGAAAATAAATTGTTAAAATAATTAACAATTAGAAAAATAAATTCTAGTTGCTGCAATAGGATTTTAGATTTGAAATTTTCACACAACCTCCTTCTGCGACCTTGTAGACAGAGGTAACCCTACACAAAACATGTACATAAAACCTATCCAATCCTTGGAGTATCACCCCACCCTATTCATCAAATTTAAGAAGCGTACACACCTCTTGGAGACCCCTTATCCCTATTGTTTGCAAATCGGAATGAGCACACTTATTCTGAATATTTTCCACTTGGTTAGGGCACCAAACCAGCCCTTAACTTGCCCTCAAAAAAATCTCCAATATATGTTTTTCCCTTCCATAGGACCAGTCCTTGACATTGCTACTTCTTTTTTGTATTGTGACCTTGTTTGAAGCTATTATAACTAGGTTTTAACACCTAAAAAAGGGTATGATAAACCTGTAGCAGACTAGCCATACTTTGGCCCTGTTCAAAGAAGAGAAACCACAAATGTGTGCCCATATTAGCACAACCTACCCTCAATAATTCATCCCAATAGTGATAGGAAATAAATGCATCATAAATGTCCTTCTCCTTAACTTTGTTAATCCTCCTATTGGCTGCGGCTACCTCAGATAGAATGCCCCTTACTATGATGAAATTAGCTCTTGGTTATCTCCTTTGAGGTCTCACAATCCTCCTCTTTTTTACTTTTCTCAAGGGATCCAAGACATCCCCTTGGTGAGATTTCCAACCTGTCATGAGGCCTAATAATACTAGGCCAACCTTGAACTTGTGCCACCACATCCACACTCTAACTTGAAAAATTCATAACTCAAGTTCTAGACCTTAGAATTGAGTGATATTCATTGCATCTAATTCCTCTCGGATTCGTCTATCACCTCAACTCATCACATGTCATAAAATTCTCACAAATTCACACCCACATGCTTGGGTTTCATGCCCACAAATGCTTTTGTGGAATTCCAACCTCCAATCCTTGAACCCTAGGGATTGGAGTACGTCCCAAGCTACAAATCTCAACACTCCCTCTTAGCAAGGGAAGTACTTCCAATACTAGGAAGTCTCTGTAATCATCTAGAAACACTAGCCCATCTAACATACATCATTGCAACATACTTTGTAGAATGAACCTGACGACCTCAGTAGTGCCTTTTCCTCATCACATCTAATACTGAAGATCCAAAACCTCCATAGGGATTTTATCTCTAAGGATATACTCCCTATGAGCCTACATGATTTCCAGTGGCTCAGTCTTGCAAGCAATCATCCTTTTGGATCAGACATAACTCATGCAAATCCCTCAAATCTCGGATATACAACATCATGATCCAATGAAGGCTCTATCCTTCCAATATGTAGTTCATCACATGAAGTCATCTCGACCATATTGATCTATACCAATATAAAGAAACCCTCAAGTTGTCCCAACCATCCATGGAATGTCAAGGGAAGTCCATGATCAAAAAATTTCCCAACAACAAACTGTTATTCACCAGGCTCACCACAAATCCAACAAAACTCCTAGCCAATCTTTGCCAAGCCAGTCAAGTCCACATCTCCATGTCTTCATTTGAACGCTCTAGTCCATGATATGGACACCCACATTTCCCTCTGATTTTCTTTGTTTTTCACACTTTGATTCATTGTCCCTGAAAGTAGCTCACACATGCTCTAAAACCATGTTGATTTTCCACGATCTTGGTGTCTCGGATATAATCTTAAATTTATAACGCTACCAAACCAAGAATCACAATGAAACTAATTTTCACAACAAAATATAAACATATTTTTACAATTTTCAACCCAAATTCGTATATTAATCCAAATGAATAATGAAATAGTCTAGGGATCTCGTACCAGGAATAATGGCCCTCAAATATCCACAAGTACAAGAATAAAAAAACAGGGCTTGGTGTCAGTCCATCGACAACCAATATACCCTCAAGAAGATACTATGACCATCTAATTGATGCAGCCGACTCTCTCAACTCCTCTCATTCGTATCGTGTACCTGCCTAGTCCTTTGGCTCCCGATCTGCAGCACTGCCTCTATCAACGATCGAAGGCCATATGGCCACTAAATCTTAACTATTCAGTCTGCTCACTAGTTGTACCTTAGTCCATTAAAGGCACAACACATCAAGACTCATGTTGAGTTGTTCACAACTCCACTTGTGAACAACTTGCCCACTATTGCTCCTCAACTACTTAGGGACTTCAGCTTACTATGGTATTCCTACTTTGTTCCAATGAAGACCAACATAGGGTACAAAGGGATGCATCCTATCACTACAAGATGTCCATCTCCCACAATAAATATGGCCGAGGAGGACTTCCCATCATCTGTTGTAGAAGTCCTTATCCACACACAAGTCTGGGGCTACTCAACTGCTCCTCTGGCTAATCAAACTTTGAGCTCAAGTTCTACCACTCTAGAAAACACCTAGGTGCATGAAGATGGTGCATGTCAGGTTCCAACTTGGGCACTATTACGTTTTCATCGAGCAGACCATAAATTCCCAATCCAATGTCCACACTTGGTCCACTCTCAGGCTGCCCTCCAACATACCATGAGTGAGCAATACTTGTTGTAGAATTTTCTCCTAGTTAGGGAATTCAACACTTAGGAAACCCTTCGTCTTGGCTGGTAAAAAACTCCATCAATAAGTCCTCTCCTAGGATCTCATACAACCATCATCCAAGGGGCGATATGCAACTCTCTGTTGCTGCCCTCTTGCCCTTGAATTTTGTGCTTCTAGAATACTGGTTACAGAACAATTCTAGCCCTCAAACCACTACTTCAACACTATGTGAACTTCTACCACTAGGATGCTACTTTTTCTATCCAAGAAGGGTACCCAAACTCAAATCTATGGTATGAGGCTACTCCTCAACATACCCTACAACAAGCCTGTACCAACCAAAAACATGAACGCTACCCAATATACATGGACAACCCCTTTACTACTGCACATTTAATTCTAGGAGCTACGGCTCGAGGAAAAATCCTACACTAGGTCTAATGACCCTCTAAATAATCCATCTAACTATTGTTGAAGCAACCTCCTTCTGCAACCTTGTAGAAAGAGATAACCCTGCATAAAAAATATAGAGAAAGCCTTTCCAATCCTTGGACTATCACCCTTCCCTATTCATCAATTTTAAGAAGCATACACATCTCTTGGAGACTCCTTCTCCCTATTGTCTACAACTTGGCCTAAGGAAACATGTCCTAAATATTTTTGGCCTAGCTAGGGAACCAGACCAAGCCTTGACCTGACCTCAAAAAAACCTCCAGTCTTTGTGTTTTCCCTTCAATAGTTATTTTCCTTGACAGTGCTACTTCTTTAGTGTATTGTAGCCATGTTTGCATCTATTCAAAATAGGGTTTAGCACCTAAACAAGGGTCTATTATACCTGTAGCAGACCAGCCATACTTCATCCTTTTTCAGAGAAAATAAACTACCAACATGTGCCCTGATTATCACTAAATTACCTCACCAATTTGGCCCAATAATCACAAGAAGAAATGCATCATAACCACCCTTCTCCCTAACTTCGTTAGTCCCCCTATTGACTATGGCTATCTCAGACAAAATGGCCCTTACTATGATGAAATTATCTCTTGGTTATCTCCTTTGAGGTCTCACATACCTCTTTTTATACTTTTCTCAAGGGCTCCAACAAATGCCCTTGGTGGGATTTCCAACCTAACACGAGGCCTAATAATACTAGGTTGACCTTGACCTTGTGCCACCACGCCCACACTCTAACTTCAAAAATTCATAACTCAAGTTCTAGAATTTAGAATTGAGTGATCTTCATTGCATCAAGTTTCTCTTGGATTCCTCTATCACCTCAACTCATCACATGTCCAAAAAGCTTCATGGATTCACACCCACATGCTTGGGTGCAAATCCCACAGGCTTGGGTTTCATGCCAATAAATGCTTTTGTGGCGTTCCAACCTAGAATCCTCGAACCCTAGGGCTTGGAGTACCACCCAAGCTAAAAATATCAACACTCCCTCTTAGCGAGGGAGGTACTTCCAATACTAGGAAGTTTGCGTCATCATCCGAAGACACTAGCCCATCAGACGTCCATCACTGCAACATACTCTGTAGAATGAACCCAACAACATCGGAAGTGCCTCTTTGTCATCACATATGACCCTAAAGATCCCAAACCTCCATAGGGTTTATCCCTCTGATTCTAGACTCACTCTGTTCCTACACGATCTGCATTGGCTCAGTCGTGCAAGCACTCATGCTCTTGGATCAAACAAAACTCGTGCAAATCCCTCCAATGTCAGATATTCAACATCAAAATCCAATGAAGACTCTAGCCTACCAATATTCAATCCATCACATTAAATCATATCGATCATGCTGATATAATCCAAGCCAAATAAACCCTTGAGATGTCCCAACCATCCATGGAAAGTCAAAGGAATTCCACGATCAACAACTTTCCCTACAACAAATTGTTGTTCACTAAGCTCACCACCAATCCACTAGAACTCCCAACTAATCTCATTGCCAAGCCAGTCAATACCACATCTCCATGACTTTTGTTGAAATCTTTGTTCCATGATCTAGATGCCCACAACTCACTCTGAGTTGCTTTGTTGTGCATACTTTGATTCACTGTCCCTCAAATTAGCTCATATATGCTTTGAAACCATGTTAAATTTCCACGATCTTGGTGTCTGGGATAGAATCTTAAATTTTTGACGCTACCAAACTAAGAATCACAACAAAACTACTTTGAACATCAAAATATAAACAACAGTAAATCTACTAGTCCACAAAATATAGAAATATTTTTACAATCTTCAAACCAACTTCGTTATATTAATAGAACTTAATAATACAACATTCTAGGGCTCTCGTACCAGGGATAATGGCTCTTAAATATCCATAAGTAAAATAATAAAAAAATGGGGCTTGGTTTCAGTACATCGACAACCAATCTACCCTCAACAAGATAATCTAACCATATGGCTAATGTAGTCGACTCTCTCAACTCCTATTGGTCGTACCTTGTACCTACCCAGTCCTTTGGCTCCTGATCTATGCCACTGCCTCTATCAACGATCCAAGTCCATCTGGTCACTGAATCTCACCTATATAATCTAGTCAATAGTTGTTCCTTAGTGCATCAAGGGCACAACACATCGAGACTCTTGTCGAGTTGTTTACAACTCCACTTGTGAAAAACTCTCAACTGCCAACCGCTTCTCCTCAGCTACTTAGGGAATTCAACCCACTATGGTCTTCCTTTTCTGCTCCAATTAATACCAACGTAGGGCACAGAGGTCTTCCAACTATCACTGCAATATGTCCATCTCCCAAAATGAACATGGGATACGAGAACTACCCATCATTTTTTGTAGAGGTCCTTCTCCACACACAAGACTAGTGTTGCTCAACTGCTCCTCTGGCTCATCAAACCTTGAGCTCAATTTTTGCAACTCTAGAAACCACATAGGTCCATGAAGATGGTGCACATTGGGCTCCAACTTGGGCACTATCACGCTATCATCTAGGAGACCATAAATTCCTAATCCATTGTTCACACTTGGTCCGCTCTCACGCTACCCTCCAATAGACCACAAGTGACCAATCCTTGTTATGCCATCTTCCCCTAGTTAGGGCATACAATGTTGATTTATGGTAGCATAGGATGTCCTATAAGCCTCAAAATTTGCAGGGAGGGTAGGACACATGTATCCTCTAAGACCCAGAAATTGTTTTGGGAAATTACAGCTGAAGACAATTTTATTAAAATAATTAATTATTTTTAATGGATGCCTAAGTCTAAACTTAGGAAATTAAAATAATTAAAGGGTATTAATGAAACTGGTGTGAAGCTTCTAGAAAAAGACGAAGATCGTGTCAAGATGATATTATCCATTAATTAGGAATTAATATGGATCATTGAATGTTCAACGATAATATTATAATAAGAATCTCGATGGGCACTTGGAAGACACATCGAATCAAATATATAGAGATCGATTTCTCAAGAGAGAAGTGTAGCAGTTTCCAGAGGAAGATTGAGGATATTTCTTGCAGTGAGGGGCATAGATAGTTTTTTGGTGGAAGTATTTCTGATCCAGAAAATACATTGCAGAGGAGGCAGAGAGAGGTGCAGAAGAGGCAACAAAAAGCTATGTTGGGAAGTGTAGAGCCACACAGAGGCAACATAGAGCTTCAGAGGGAGTTCCAATTTTTGTTGAGTAACAATTGAGATCCAATATTGGAAGTCGGGGTGTGAGACCGGGAGGTTAGATGATTGAGTTTCCAGCCAACAAAAGATCAGCCGGGAGGTGTGACGTAGTCCTTGCAGTAGTTATGTAGTAACTGCAGATATGTGATGCAAAATTGTGCAGAGATTGTGCAAAGACAATGCAGAGGTCTCATCTTCAATCAGATTAGTACTGGATCTTCTCATAGGTCGAGTGTGAGGTTATCTCACTAAATTTCTCGCCAGTCTATTCTCTATATCGGATAACCAGTAAGGCATCCAAGATTGTATTCAGAAACTATTGCATAATAATACAAACCCTCAACTGCTGCATCAGTTTTCCCGCATTGGGTTTTTCTGGGGACATTATCCAAAAATAATGGTGTTGATTTTGTGTTATTTCTTTCTTGGATGTTTTTTGTTTCCACGACATTTTTATATTTGTGAAGACTGCAATGTGTTAGTTTCATTATTTACCGTAGCAAACAGTAAATAGTTTTGTTCAGTTATATAACGAAATAGAAGAAAATTAAATAGATGTTGTAGAAGGATTCCAATCATGGAATTTTCACATCAAAAACCTAGGAAACCATTCCTTTTGGCTGCTAACAAAATCCATTAATCAGTCCTCTCCTAGTACCTCATACAACCATCATCCAAGGGACCATCTACAACTCTCTGTTGCTTCCCTCTTTCCCTTGAATTTTTTTCTTCTAGAAGATTGATTAAGGAACAATTGTAGCCCTCAACCCACTCCTTCAACACTGTGTGAACTTCTCCCACTAGGATACTCATTTTGTGTTCCAAGAAGGGTACCCAAAATCAAATCTAGGGTATGATGTTGATCCTCAACATGCCCTACAACAAGCCTGTACCAACTAGAAACATGAACACTACCCAATATACATGGATAACCCCTGTACTACTGCGCATTCAAGTCTAGGAGCTATGACCTAAGGAAAAATCCTACACCAGGCCTAACAAACCTCCAAACAATCCATCTAACTATTGTTGTAGAAACAACCTTATGTGGCCTTGTAGACAGAGGTAGCCCTACACAAAACATGCACAAAAATATTGTCCAATCCTTGGAATATCAACCTTCCCTATTCATCAACTTTAAGAAGAATACACACCTCTTGGAGACTCCTTCTCCCCATTGTCTGAAACTTGGCCTCAGTATACTTGTCCTAAATATTTTCAGCCTAATTAGGGCACCATACCATAAGTTAACCTGCCCTCAAGGAAATCTCCAATATTTGTGTTTTCCCTTCTATATAACTTGTCCCTGGTAGTGTGACTTCTTCATTGTATTTCAGCCTTGTTTGCAGCTATTCCAAACTAGGTTTTAGCACCTAAAAAAGTGTTTTTATGCTTTTACCAAACTAACCATACCTCGTCCCTATTCAAATAAGAGAAACCACCAACGTGTGCCCAGATCAACACTACCCACCCTTTCCAATTCTGCCCAACAGTCAAAAGAAGAAATGCATTATAACTAGCCTTCTCCTTAACTTCTCTTGTCCTCCTATTAGCTGCGGAAACCTCAGGCAAAATTCCCCTTACTATGATGAAAGTAGCTCTTGGTTATCTCCTTTTAGGTCTCACATACCTCCTGTTTTTATACTTTTCTTAACGGCTCCAATTAATGCCCTTGGTGGGCTTGCCAACTTGTCATGAGGCCTAATAATACTAGGTCTGCCTTGACCTTGTGCCACCACGCCCACACTCTAACTTCAAAAATTCATAACTCAAGTTCTAGACCTAGGAATTGATAAATATTCATTGGCTATGGTTTCTTGCAGATTCCTCTATCACCTCAACTCATCACATGTCCAAAAATCCTCATGGATTCACACCCACATGTGTGGGTGAAAATCTCACAGGCTTGGGTTTCAAACCCACAAATTATTTTGTGGCATTCCAAATTCCAATCCCTGAACCCTAGGGCTTGGAATACCTCCCAAGCTATAAATCTAAACATATTGTAGAGTGATCTTGCATAGAATTTTCTCCTACTCATATAAAGGAATGTCTAATTTGCACCTTAATATAAATTTTCATATTTTCTTGTGAAGGTTTGAGAAGAGTATTTTTGCAAATATTCAAGACTAATGGACACGAGATAACACTGAAGAGGAACAAACCTAAGGTGAATTAATTTGAGGTAATCTCACCACTAAGAGTTATGTATCTATAGATGTAATATTTTATACTTGCAATAACATCTCCTTCCTTTCCCCCACATATTAGTTTCAATTGGAAATGTTTTTTATTTGATTTATTTGATGTTACTCATCAAACTAATCAATAATATCTAGAAGGGTTTATAATTCATTTACAAGTGATATCTAGGGTTTTTCACTTTAGAGTAGAGAAGGTGCTTCAGTTTTCCTTGTGTGCAACATTATTGGAGCTAGGACTCTCTCTTATTGCTCATCTCTTAAGGTTGAAAGATCCATTAAGGACTACACCTTATAAGTTACTCTCTCCAAAAATCCTAGTTTCTTTCATGCTTACTTAGCTTAGTAGAGAAATATTTACTTGTTTGTCACTATAATTATAGTTAACCAGTGAAGATCTAATAATAGACCTTGCATGAAAATTCTTTCCTAATTTTTGAATTTCCTCTTTAGATTGGATTTGGAGATTTCTCTACTTTGGTTTTATGTTTGGAGAGTCTTTCAATCCAAGGTCCATGATGACCCATTGATGTACTTACATTCCCTATTGATTTTTTATTTTTCCAAGTTTCTCTCTCATGTGTACTACTATTTCGAACTTTTCTCTACTCCATATATGGATAAGTTAATGCAAACTTGCATCCAACTTGCCTCAAGTACAAGTGTTCTTTGAAAGTGTATGCCCAATCCATTTGTAGGGTGAAAAAAAACAAAGGTATTGAATTTTTTATTTTTGGGGGAATTAAATATATATCCTATTTCTTGTATGGATTTTTCATTATCTATTTCTATATTTGTAAGAAATAAAATAAGAAAAAAGTGAAGAAAAAAATTATTTGTTTTGAGGAAATTACTTTTGCATTTTTTTTTTTGTAGTGCACATATAATGAGCACACATCCCACACCCTATAAGTGATACTTAGGTGATGTTTTTTGGTTCATGACCTTAATAATATTTGTTTAGTGGCATGCCATGAAAATGACCTTAATACATTTAGTTGAGACTTCTCTCTTTCTCTCTAATATAATTCTAAATTATATTAGGTTATGTCCTATTAAAATGTTTCCTTAATGCTTGATTGTGTGTAGGGTTGCGTAATTTTTACCGTATAAAATTAAGCTTGAGACTATTATGAACCATGATATTAATGGTTAATGATTCATTGATGATTTCTCTGAATTAACCTATGTGACATACTAGTTTCATCCACTCTAATTTCTCGTCTCTTGAGCTTGATCATCAACACTCAGTGAGATTTCTATTTCAAGAAGCACATTTTTAGCAACTTCTCACAATCACATTACTATTATTTTAGTGAATACCAACCTTCCACCAATTTGAGGTGTTTTCACAACTATCATAGCTACCATGAACCTAATAAACCTAACCACAAGGTTTTTTATTTGGGTTCTTTCTTCTTCATATCAGATTGATCCTCATCCCTTGCCTTCACAACATGTGAACTGTTAGGTCCCTATATTACTAGTATAGTCCCTTATTATTGTTAGTGTAACCCCATTATTGTTATTATGGTACCCTTTTAACCCCCATTTTGTTATTATTGTGCCCTTAAATTATTATTTTTAGGTCGGCTAGGATTACATTGTGGCCCACTAGGATTACATTATGGCCCCATGGACTCCTATATATGGAAAGGAGGTTTTGTAAATTGTATCATCCAAGAATTGTTCATTTATGTAATGTATTGGAGGTTGCCCCCTCGAAGTGGCTTATTTCTAAGGCGTTCATATCTCTTTTCTTCTATTTTTGGAGCTGGTTACACAACATTTGGTATCAGAGGTTTGGATTCTAGGGTTTACTAAAGCCCAAACAAAATATCAGAATGTCGTTATAAATTTTTTTTCTACTGGGTTTCGTGGCTGAAATTTTTAGGTGCTATTGAAATCCTTAGAAGATTTTTCAAACATTTCAGAGCTTGGTTCGCAATATTTTCGGAGATATGATCTAGGGAAGTTAGGTATTTTTTCGCTGCTCCAACAAAATAATGTAATTTTTCACTATAAATTTTTTTTCTATCAAGGTTCAGAATCTGAAATCTTGCATGGTGGCATGGAACTCTGAAAGGAAATTCACAAAAAATCTGCCAGAGCTTGGTTCGCAATATTTTTGGAGATATGATCTGTGGAAGGTAGTGCTTTTTCAAGCTCCTGAATTTCATCTCAAAGAGGTGATCGTGGGAAAAGTTCAATAACTCTCTCTCTGAGAAGTGGATTTGAGTGCCGTAAAAAGCGGTCACAAGTACACAGAATGTAGTTTCATGGCTATCAATTTCAGAGACAAAGGACGAAACAGTGACACGTGGCAAGTCCTACAAGTTTTCTCTACTGAACTAGTCCAGAATTAGGTCATTGTGGGAGATTGGACACAAATTTGTCTTGGGGAATCCAAATTAGATCAGACCTGTGGCATTTGAAAGAAGCTTCAGAGGGCTAATACAGGGATGAATTTCAGATATTGAATATTTTCAATTACATAGATAATTCAATTTCAATATCGAGCTCCTCAAAGCAAGTAAAAGGTGTGTATTTTTTTTCCGAATTGCATAAGTCTTGTTTGAAGAATCAAGTTGAATTGATTCCAAGGGAATATTGTAGAATAGGTATGAATATTGGATTCTAAAATGGTGCCTAAAAAGAATTCAACACCCATTAAGCCTTCAGAAGGCTCTACCATGACTCATGAAGATGAAGAATTGCAACATGATCTATCAAAATTACAAGAGAAAGTGCAACAAATTTCACTCTCGCAAAGAGCAACAAAAAATGAAATGGAAGTTTTGAAGAAAGGCGTGGAAGTGAAGATGGACGGTTTGAAGAAAGGCATGGAAGCTAAGATGGATGGCGTGGAAGTGAAGATGGACGGTTTGAAGAAAGGCGTGGAAGCTAAGATGGATGGCGTGGAAGCTAAGATGGATGGCGTAGAAGCTAAGATGGATGGCATGGAAGCTGGCATGGAAGCTAAGATGGATGATCTAAAATCAAACATCGAAGATTTGACAAAATTGATACATGAAATGTTTCCTAATGGTGAAAAGATAGTAGAAGAACCTCATTATGAGAACAAAATAAATGTTAATCGTGATTTCATAAACTCTAATGTTGGCGGGAAGAACCACCATATTCCAAAAATGGATATGAGGAAGTTTGATGGAAAGGATTCTGTAACATGGATACTACAGATGGAGCAATATTTTGATCTCCATAATGTGCAAAACACACAAAAGGTACGCATTGCAACTTTACATTTAGAACAAAATACATTTGTATGGTATTGATGGCTTTGCTCCCGTAAAAAAATTGTCACTTGGTCAATTTTTACGGAGAAATGATAGCACATTATGAGGATACAAAGAGCAACACCTTCTTTAGCCAATTGATAAATCTCAAACAAAAGGGTTTAGTGGGGCAGCACATTGAGGACTTCCAAAAATTGAATATAAGGGTAACCGATATTCCAGAGGAACACAGGATTGATCTCTTCATAGGCACTTTAAAGGATAACATTCAACATGAAGTTCGCGTTCTGGAACCTGATTCATTGGAGAAGGCATTCAGGTTGGCAAGAAAAGTTGAATGTAAAATTATGGCAACAAGGAAGCCTACCACTCAATTCTATAAAGAAGAAAGTGTGGCTATGCCTAGATTTCCACAACCTACAAGGTTGACACCACAAAAATTGGAAGAAAAAAGAGAAAAAGGGCTTTGCTACAGTTGTGATAGCAAATACACTAAAGGTCATAAGTGTGCTGAGAAGAAATTATTTTACATAGATTGTGAAGAGGAAGAAGAAATGAACAAGAAAAGGATATACACCAGGAACCAGCCCTAGAAGAGGAAGAAATGAATCCGACCATATCGTGTAATGCACTGGCAGGAATTACCACTCCTCAAATTCTCAAGATAAAAGGACAAATCAAGAAGAAAAAGGTAATAGTGTTGATTGATTCAGGTAGCACCCATAATTTTATTCATTGTAAGGTAGCCAAGGAATTAAATTGTTTCCTATACCCAGCACCAGAATGACAAGTGATGGTTGCAAATGGAGGAACTATAAATTGCTCTGGAAAATGCCATAACATCAAGCTAACCATGGGGGAATATGTGTTGACTAGTCCAATGCTTTCCATTCCTATGGAAGGTGCTGATGTTGTACTAGGAGTACAATGGTTACAATCTTTGGGGACGGTAGCTTTTAATTTTCAAGAACTTTTCTTGAAATTCTTTTCAGAAGGAAAGGAAGTCGAACTACCGGGTATTGAAGGGAAGCCAGGAAGGATAATAAGCTCTAATGGCATGACAAAGCTTCTAAAGAAAGAACAACGAGGCGTAATTGCACAATTATGCTCACTAGAAGTTCCAACATCAAAATCATCTATTTCTGCAGATCTCCAACAAGTCTTGGACAATCATTCCAAGGTGTTTGAACTCCCAAAGGACTCCCACCTATTCATGATCATGATCATGCTATTCATTTGATTCCAGGAAGTGTTCCTCCAAACATCAGGCCTTATAGATATCCTTACTTCCAAAAGAGCGAAATTGAACGTATGATTGCAGAAATGTTAGAGGCGTGTATAATTCAACCTAGTCAAAGTTCTTTCTCTGCTCCTGTAGTATTGGTACACAAGAAGGATGGATCATGGCGAATGTGTCCGGATTATAGGGAGCTCAATAAGCTCACCATTAAAGACAAATTTCCCATTCCTGATTGATGAATTATTGGATGAATTACATGGAGCAATTTATTTTACCAAGTTGGATCTTCGTTCAGGATATCATCAAATTAGAATGAAGACTGAAGATATTCCAAAAACAACATTTCGAACTCATGAGGGTCATAATGAATTTTTGGTCATGCCTTTTGGCCTTACCAATGCACCTTCTACATTTCAAGGGTTGATGAATTCCATTTTCAAACCCTTCCTTAGAAAATTTGTGCTAGTATTTTTTGATGATAAACTAATCTACAACAGGTCTTGGAAGGATCATGTTGAACATGTTGACAGGGTGCTCAAACTATTGCAGGAGAAACAATTATATGCAAAAAAATCCAAATGTTTCTTTGGAGTACAAGAGGTGGAATATCTGGGTCATATTGTATCTCACGAGGGTGTTAAAGCAGACCCTAACAAAATTAAAGCCATTAAGGAATGGAAAGTTCCCACAACCATAAAGCAGTTGCGAGGATTTCTCGGGTTAACAGGGTATTATCGCAAGTTTGTTAAGAATTATGAGAATAGCAGCACCTCTAACAACATTATTGAAGAAAGATGCATTTTCATGGACTCCTGAAGCAACTAAGGCCTTTGAACGTCTTAAAGAGGCAATGTGCCTAGCACCAATCTTAGCTACACCAGACTTCACAAAAACCTTTATTGTGGAATGTGATGCCTCAGGAAATGGAATTGGTGCAGTTTTAATGCAGGAAGGAAGACCCATTGATTTTGAAAGTCGTCCAATCAAAGGAAAGTATTTACAGAAACCTATTTATGAGAAGGAAATGTTAGCAATAATGCATGCACTAAAGAAATGGCGAACTTACCTAATGGGAAGACACTTCAAGGTAAAAACTGATCATGATAGTCTTAAACACTTTTGGAACAAACACTATCTTCAGAAGAGTAGCAAAAATGGGTCACAAAGATGTTGGGTTATCACTTTGAAATAATCTACAAAAAAGGAAAGTTTAATGTTGTTGCAGATGCACTCTCAAGAAAGAATGAAGAGGTGGAAGCATTGCTTTGTGCCATTTCTATTATCCAACTAGATTTGATAACGGAAGAAAGAGATGAATGGAAGAAGGACAAAGATGTATGGACACTCATTCAAAAGTTGCAGCAAGATCCTAGTACATCTGATACATTTAGTTGGAAAAATGATTCCTTATGGTACAAAGATCGCTTATATCCTTGTAAGAATTCCCAACTAAAACAAAATATTCTTCTAGAATTGCACACTTCTCCTTTAGGAGGACACTCAGGATTTTTAAAAACTTACCACAGGGTGAAGAAAGAGTTTTTTTGGGATGGCCTTAAATCTGATATTCAAAATTTTGTGGCGGAATGTTTGGTTTGCCAGCAGAATAAAGTGGAGACAATTAAGACCCCGGGACTTCTACAACCTTTATCCATTCCAAGTCAACGTTGGGAGGAGATTTCAATGGATTTTATCACAGGTTTACCGAAGTCCTAAGGCAAGAATGTCATCATGGTGGTAGTTGATAGACTTACCAAGTATGCACACTTTTGTGCATTATCTCATCCATTTAAAGCAAGTACAGTTGCTACTACATTTGTGGACAAAATTCAAAAGCTACATGGAAGCCCAAGGGTTATTGTGAGCGACAGAGATCCCATTTTTACTGGAAATTTTTGGACGGAGTTATTTTCTTGTTTGGGTACTCAATTAGCTCCTAGCTCATCTTATCATCCTCAATCTGATGGTCAAACTGAGATAGTAAATAAATGTTTGGAAGGATATCTTCGTTGTTTTGTATCTGATAAACAAACACAATGGGTCAAGTGGTTACCTCTCACCGAATGGTGGTATAACACTTCCTTCCATACTGCAGCAAAAATGACCCCATTTATGGCACTTTATGGATATCATCCACCATCCATCACATCATCTTTAAGAGAAAATTTGAAGGTTCAAGCAGTGGAAGATCACATCGAGTATCAGCAAGAAGTTCTCCAACTCTTAAAGGATAACCTGAATTTGGCACAAAATCGAATGAAACAACAGGCAGATCAACATCGTAGCGAGAGAAGTTTTGATGTAGGAGATTGGGTATTTTTACGGCTACAACCATACAAACAAATGTCCCTCAAGCAAGCAAAGAAGGATAATAAATTATCGCCAAAGTACTCTGGTCCTTACAAGGTGTTGCAAAAGATTGGTACTATGGCATACAAATTGGAGCTTCCTGCTTCTTCGCGAGTACATCCAGTTTTCCATGTTTCATGCTTAAAGAAGGTTATAGGTGAAAATCTTCCAGTTCAAACAATATTGCCAGAACTTGATGAGGAAGGAAAATCATATTGGAACCTGAAGCGGTCATGGAAACAAGAACTCGACAGCTACGGAATCGATCAATTTCAGAGTATCTCATCAAGTGGAAGAACTTACCCACTGAAGATTCTACATGGGAGGATGAGAATTTTATACAGAAGCACCCGGAGCTACTCAAGAGTTGAGGACAACACTTTTTTGAAGGAGAGGGGCATGTTAGGTCCCTATATCACTAGTATAGTCCCTTATTATTGTTAGTGTACCCCCCTTATTGTTATTATTGTACCCTTGTAACCCCCATTTTGTTATTATTGTGCCCTTAAATTATTATTGTTAGGTCAGCTAGGATTACATTGTGGCCCACTAGGATTACATTATGGCCCCATGGACTCCTATATATAGAAAGGAGGTTTTGTAAATTGTATCACCCAAGAATTGTTCATTTATGTAATGTATTGGAGGCTGCCCCCTCGAAGTGGCTTATTTCTAAGGCGTTCATATCTCTTTTCTTCTATTTTTGGAGCTGGTTACACAACATGAACTCGGTCATACTTTGTTTCCATCTTCACAAACCCCAAACTAATAACTAGTATCCATCCAAGAAGAAGAAGAGGAAGTTGAAGAAATGATAAAATAGGAATCAAGGACAAGGGGGCAATATAAGTAATGTTGCAGGAATTAAAATGACGTCTAGGGTCAAACACAACTTAAATATCCTTCTTTTATTTATGGGTGGGATCATTATGTTTACCTATGTCATAATATTAAAGAATTGTGAAGATTATATGTTATTTTATGAATTTGTTACCACTACTATTCAAGCTTCACTCACTTAGACTTCTTTGGTTTTCCATCAATTACATGACTAGCTCATTTATATTTTTTAGTTATACAATGTCCTCTACAATTGAATTGTATAATCCAAATCACCATTTGTGAAATCTCGCATGAACCATTGAATCCTTTGAACAATTAGGGATGGATATTGATGATGCACCTTCACCCTCAAAGGTAATTTCACTTTTTTACTGTGTCTATTTTTTGGGGGACTTTATAATTCACCCTTGGGAAATCTAGTCAATATTGATAATTTTTTTAATTAAACTCTTGGTCTAGTATTATGATGTGGTCCTCACTTAAAGGATTCTCATTAATATTAGAGTGTGAGTTTCAAAGGGTTATTTCATCACCTTAGTGTAGGTTTAACCTTGTACATAAATTATCTTCAAACGAATCTTAAAAACAGAAACTAAACAATAGTGAGAGCATAAAACATAAAACATATATAAACATAGATTTTCCCCTGGATCCCAAATCGGGACGACCAACTTGATTTTTCATTATATTCCTTTTGCTGTTACAAAACACACACACACACACACACACACATATATATATACATGCTTAAGCATACATAAACCCAAATCCATTAACCCTGGATTAGAACATAGTCGTAGTTCCCTTGACCGGATCTACAAAATACCAGGGGCTGAAAACCATCGTGCCCCAAAACCATGTGCAAACCCTGCACAAAACCATGGGTGGGTCCTCCCATCGAAAAATAAGGACCAATTTGTTTTTCCCGGGGGGCTTCCGCCCCCCCATGACCCCCCTGCTGCACTTGACGCAACGTACAGGGGGGACTATCGCCCCCCCCTATAACCCCCCCGTGTGTGACTAGTCGTGGAAAGAATATAACACATACCCAACATTCTCCCTCTTGTTGTTTTCTTTCCGTAAGGGGCCACAGGAGAGCTGAGTCATTAGCCCAGCTTTGAAACACCCATTGTTTCTCTACACCAAGAGAACTTCTAAGTGCTCACAGACTTCGTCAATGCATCTGCAACATTCTTCAAAGTGTCCACCTTTACCAACAACACCCTTTTAGCCTCAACCATATATCTCACAAAGTGATATTGAACATCAATGTGCTTTGTCTTTGAATGATAAGCAGGGTTCTTAGCCAATAAAATTGCACTTTGGCTATCACATTCTATCCATATAGCTTGCTGCACCAACCCCATACTTGAACACAATATCTGCAACCAAAATGATTCCTTGCTTGCATGAGTGGCTGCTATGTACTCTAGCTCTGTAGTTGAAAGAGCCACTACAGACTTTCTTTTACTCATCCAACTAACTGCACCTCCAAATAGGCTAAACACATACCCACTTGTAGATCTTCTTTGGTCTAGATCTCTAGTCTAGTCTGCATCAACAAAACCACAAATGTCCAACACTCTTTCCAATCCTAGTCTTCCCTTGTAGCACAAGCTATAATCACTAGTGCCACACAAATATCTGAAAACCCGCTTCACTGTATCCAATGCTCCTTCCTTGGGTTTGACATAAAACTGCTCAATACTCCCACTGCATGTGCAATGTCTGGTCTAGTACAGACCATTTCATACATTATGCTACCCACTGCCCTTGCATATGGAACACGGGACATATACTACACAAGACATATACTCCTCTTCTTCTTGTGTCTTGGGACACTGTTCAACAGACAACTTTACACCTATAGGAATCGGAACATTCACCGGTTTACTATCCTGCATATTGAACCTCTATAATATAGTCTCAACATACTTCCTCTGGTTTAATAAGAGCTTCCTCTTTGCCCAGTCTCTCTTAATTTCCATGCCCAAAATATAGTTTGCAGCACCCATATTCTTCATGTGGAATTTGGAGAACAGTTGGGTCTTCAAATCTTGGATAATTTCTTTGTTATTTCCAATAAACAACATATCATCCACATACAAGACCAAATAAATAACACGGTCACCAATTAACCTAAAATAAACATAGTGATCCTCCTTGCTTCTGGTTAAGCCAAGTCCCCATATATAGGTATCAAATTTCTGATACCACATCCTTGGTGACTATTTTAACCCATATAGAGACTTGTTTAACCTGCATACCAGTTCTTTCTTCCCCTTCACCATAAAGTCTTCAGGTTGTTTCATGTATATCTCCTCTTCCAGATCCCCGTGAAGAAATGTTGTCTTCACATCCATTTGTTCTACCTCAAAATAAAACGCAGCAACAACAGATAAAAGTAATCTAATAGAAGTAACTTTGGCAATAGGAGAAAAAATATCAACAAAATCAATTCCCAGCACCTGGGAATAACCTTTTGCTACCAACCGAGCTTTGTATTTCTCCACCTTGCCTTCTACATTCATCTTCTTCTTAAACACCCATTTTCTTTCGATGGGCTTCCTTCCAGCCGACAACTCCACTAGATCCCATGCCTCATTTTTATACAAGGATGCCATTTCATCAACCATGGCCTCCTTCCAGAGTTTTCCATCCTCTGAATCTATAGCCTCCCTGACGGTTCTGGGATCATCATCAGTTATAGTTAAAGAAAAATTTGAATAGAAAGCATATGGACTATACCTTTCTGGTTGTCTTCTTTCCCGAATTGATCTTCTCATAGCTAGAGTTTGTGGCTCTTCCTCTTTGGAGTCTTCTTCTGTTGTAGAGTCTGATTCATTCTCCTTTAGCTCAAACTCTATCTTCTCAGGTTCCTTTGGTAGGACTTCATGTTTAACAACATCTTTCACCTCTCTAAACACCACATCTCGGCTGTACACAACCTTCCTTGTTTTCGGGTTCCAAAGCTTGTAACTCTTTAAACCATCCTTTTACCCAATAAAGATGAACCTTTCAGATTTATTATCCAACTTGCTCCTTTTCTCCTTTGGAACATTACATATGCATCATATCCAAATACCCTCGGATGTGAAAGAGAGGGTTTCTTACCAGTCCATACCTCTTGTGGAGTCTTATCCTCCAACGCTGATGAAGGTGATATGTTAACCAAGTAACATGCAGTCTCCACTGCCTTTACCCAGAATTCTTGTCCTAACCCGGTACCATTGAGCATGCTTCTTGCCTTTTCCATCAACGTTCTGTTCATTATTTATGCAACTCTGTTTTGCTGAGGTGTGTATGGAGTAGTCTTCTGTCGTGCTATACCATACTTCTTACAGAACTCTTCAAATTCCTTCTTGCACAAATCCCCACCATTATCTGTCCTCAACACCTTTATCTTCTTCTCTGTCTGGTTTTCCACCAGAGCCTTAAATTCTTTAAATCTGTCAAAGAATTTTGATTTCTTCCTCAAGAAATATATACATGTATTCCTTGAGAAGTCATCTATGAATGAAAAATAGTACACAGACTTACCCAGTGATGGAACTGGCACATGTCCAAACACATCACTGTGCACAAGCTCTAATATCTTGTTTTCCCTCTTAGCATAAGAAGGAAAACTCACCCGATTCTACTTCCCATATACACAATGTTCACAGAAATCGAAATCCAGAGAGCTATTAGACATACCTTTTACCATACCATTTCCATGAAGTATCTGAAGGCCCTTATCTCCAATATGTCCAAGCCTTTGATTCCATAGCATGGTATTTTGTCCAGAGACTGCTAGGATTTCCACTCCACTTTTGGGAACCACAGAACTGTTGCACCCATCAATAACAGTGCTGCCTTGAAGCTTGTACATAGTTCCAATCTGAAATCCCCGCATTAATACCAGTGCTCCCCAAACCATCTTACAGGTATCTTTCTCGAACACTATTTTTACACTTGCATCATCCATCTTTCTTACAAAAATTAGATTTCTGGCCAATGCAGGAATGTGCAGAACACTAGGAAGTGTTGTAATCCTTCCACCTTACAACATCAAATTAACTTTTCCACGTCCAACGATTCTGGCCTTCCTATCATACCCTAAGAATACATCACCAACATAATATTTCTCATACTCGCAGAACCACTCCCTATGGGGAGTGAAGTGAAAGGATGCACCTGAGTCAATAAACCATGACTCATGATCTACATGTGTATTTGAAGAAGAAGCAAAATACACATCCCCACCTTCATCCGAGGTGGTTTTTACCTCTGCAGAAGGAGCATCATCGGATCCTTTTCCTTTCTCAGAAGCTTTAGATATACAGTCCTTTTTGTAGTGCCCTTCCTTTCCACATTTATAGCACACCTTTACAAACTTTCCAGGAGATTTAGATCTCCCTCTAGATTTAGTCCTCCCACTCAAAACCTTATTCTTTTTTCTATTATGGGACCTTCCTTGTACAGACAAGGCATCTCCATTCTGACCCTCCATATTTCTCTGTCTCATTTCCTCTGAAAGCAAGGCTGAGACAATGTCATCAAAATTCAAGGTAGTTATATTTTTTCCTATTGCAATAACTAGACTGTCCCACGAATCTGATAGAGAACACAAAAAACTGATGCACTTATCTTCATCTGAGATTTTAATATCAACAGATGATAGCTGGCTTACCACAGTATTGAAGGCGTTCAGATGCTTTGTCACTGAGCCTCCATCCTTCATCCTCAGGTTATACAGCTTTTTTTGCAGGAACAATTTATTCACCAGAGACTTAGATTGGTACAAAGTCCCTAGCTTGTCTCACAAATTCTTCACCGTAGCTTCCCCAGATACATTCAACAATACCAAATTTGAGACACACAACTGTATTGTGCTCTTCACCTTCCGATCCAACTTTTTCCAGTATTCATCTAACATTGTCATTGCTTTAGTACTTAGACCTACCGCGATCCACTAATCTCTATCCACTAGCAGATCCTCCATCTTGAGCTTCCACAACTCAAAAATTTAACCATTAAATTTCTCGATCTCTATCTTCCTGTTGCTCACCATCTTCTTTCATCGCAAGAATCGATCCCGCAGATCTCCCACTGAACAGGGTCTACCTTAGGCCCGAGAAAAAAACCCCTCAGCAGAAAAGGCATCCCCTTGAAGCTGAAACTGCTCTGATACCAATGTAGGTTTTAACCCTTTACATAAATTATCTGCAAACGAATCTTAAAAACAAAAAATAAACAATAGCGAGAGCATAAAACATAAAACATATATACACAGAGATTTTCCCCTAGATCCCAAATTGGGATGACTAGCTTGATTTTTCATTATATTCATTTTAGTGTTACAACACATATATATATATACATGTCGAAGCATACATAAACCCCAATCCATTAACCCTGTATTAGAACATAACCGTAGTTCCCTTGACCGGATCTACAAAATACCAGGGGCCAAAAACCATCATGACCCAAAACCATGTGAAAACCCATGCACAAAACCATGGGTGTGTTCACCCACTGAAAAATAAGGACCAATTTTTTTTTCCTAGAGCGCTGCCTCGGACCCTGAACAGGGGGGGTTTCCGCCCCTCCTGTGACCCCTGTGCTGCACCCAGCGCAATGTACAGGGGGGGCTATCACCCCCCCTTTGTGATCCATCTGCGCGTGACTAGTCGTGGAAATAATATAACACATAACCAACACTTGGTAGGTGTACCATTGTACTACCTTGACAAAAATTATTCAATGAATTTACTTTGGTTGTAGCCTATCCCAAGGATTTAATACTAGGAAAATTTCTCTTTACCAATCTATGACCCTAGGTCCATGTTCTGAGCATGTAGAAATATTTCAAAATAGAATATTGAAACCTTTGATTATTTTGTTAGTAATCTTGAAATTACCACCCTCTTATTGATATGAGTTGATTCCATTGTAGAAATTTGATCCCCCTTCCTCAATGGCCCATAAGAAAGCTCCATAAAAGGAAGGAAATTCTTTAGAAAACACATCTTTGATCTACAAAAGGATGTCTGAAAACAAGAAGGATGCCCTAGAAGGTTAGTGGAAATATTTGAAGCTACAATTTGTTGATTTGCCATGAATGAAAATTTTCTATTTGTAAATGAAACATTAAACATACTTGCGGACCAATTTGTATATATATCCAATTTAGAATCTTTCCTTTTTGAATTTAAATCATTTTCTTCTCTTGACACAACAAACGACAACCAAGAGGAGATAGTTTTCTTTTAGAGTGAATTTGTAACTAACAAATAGGAAAATAATGTCATGAAAACTAAAATGGAACCTATAAGAACAAAATCTCTCCCCCCACCCCACTTGAATGGATATTCTCATCTAAGAAAAATTTGAAAAATAAATGCATAAACAATTTAAAACTCTCAATTTTCATGTCCAAATTCATAGACAATTAGAAGAAGGTTGATTAAACAACAACTGAATTTCACAAATATGATCTAATTTTGGATATAATATACTTCCAAAAAAATATTGGTTCAATCAGTATGACTCACTAACCATAAATTTATACACATAATAAATGATAATAGGCTTCAAGATGAAAAATAAAAATTAATCTATCGTTTGGAGAAAATATACTTGGATGATTATCTAACTAGGCTACAAAAGGAAGAACCTGAAGATAATATGGTAAATATATTCGAAGCAAAAAAATAGGGAAACTGGTGTCATTATGTGACTTTATCTTACTTATACTAAGTAGTCCTAACCTAACAGTGCATTATTATATGGTATATTTGGTATGGAGACTCCTAACTTGTCTTGGAAATTTGGAAATACTATGCATTTTCCTTGATTTTGTTGATAGGAACAACACTTCCTTTGAAAACTATGTACATGGCATAAGATAAAGCCTAATAATCACATGTAGGGTCCAAGGACAAGGCCAATATCCATGTGCACCCATTTTACATTACTAAAATTTATCAAGGAGCACTCATAAGTTGATTTTGTCTCCTCTGATTATTGTTAGTGTGACCACAACAAGTATCTCAATGTTATTCTAGATCGTGGGTCTATTCTTCATGATAAAAATATAGAAGGATAAAAAATCCTATAAAAATGAATCCTTCACATGGGTTTGATATTCTAATAGATTTGATCTTATATCTCAAATCTTAGACTAGTTTTGGATTGATCCTGGATTGAAGAGTGATCATGATTATAATTTATTCTTTTCATAAAAAGGAATGCCTGATTCACATCTTAACATTTTCTTTACATATTTTATTGTGAAGGTTTAAGAACCTATATACATTGAATACCACTAGACCTAAGAGAGAATTAAAGAGGAAGGAATCTAAGATAAATTATTTCAAAGCTTTATCACCACTCAAAGCTATGGATGTTTGGATGCAATATTTTATACTTATAATATAATTCCATCCTTTCTCCCATGTATTAGTTTGCATTCGTTTGATGTTGTTTAATTGAAATTTTAGATCTTACTCGTTGAATTGATAAAGTATATCTAGAAGTGTTTCTACCTCATTTTGTAAATGAGATCTAGGGTTTTGAAATTGTAGAATAGGGTGTTCAAGTTTCTTAGAGATAGGACTATCTCTTCTTGCTTATATACTCAAGGTTGGAATATCCATTAAGTTACAATTTCCTCTCTCCTTTGTTTACCAAAGTCATAATTTATTTCTTTGTTACTTAGTTTAGTAAACTAAACTTGATTTGTCTATCACTAGTATTCCAATCAACTAAAGGGGGTCTAGTAGTACACCATGTATGAAAAATAACTATTTGTTTTTCAATCTCCTCTTTAGATTTTGTTTCAGGATGTATTTACTTTAGACTCTTTTCATTCAATATCGATGGCACCCAATGATGTACTTGCATTCCCTATTCTTTTTTTTTCCATGTTTTTTTGTCTATGTGAACTATTGTTTTTAATTTCCAATTTGATCCATTTTGATTTTTTTTCTTTTATTTAAAGAATTTACTTTTCCATTTTGTTTTTTTTTTTCCAATGCACACAACATGAGCACATTACACACTTTAAGTTATATCTTTATGATATTTGTTGGTTCTTGACCATGAGAATATTCATTTAGTAACAAGCCTTAAAATTGAATTAAATAAAATAGATTAAGGATTCTCACTTTTTTCTATTATAGAACACTAAGATTATATTATATTCTCCTTTTAGTTGAAATGTTTTCTTAATGGTTAATTCTGTGTAGGGTTACTTAACTTTTACTACATAGGATTAACCTTGAGATTGTTAGGCATGAGATTAATGATTAGTTAATTTATTGATGATTTATCTAAATTAATATATGTGACATATTGGTTTCATCTTCTCCTAGAAGTTCCCATGTCTCTTGAGCTTTATTATCACCATTTGGTGACATTTTCATTTTAATAGGCACATTTTTAGTAGCTTCACATTGTAGAATTGTGAGTAGTTTAGGGAACACCAACCTTCCACTAACTAAAGGTGTTGACATACCTATCGTGGCTACTTTTAACCTCCCAAATCTAGCCATAGGGTTTTTCATTTGAGTTCTTTCTACTTCCAATTAGACCATTTTTCATTGATTGGATTTTCAACATGTTAACTTGGTCCTACTTTATTCTCATCTCCATAATACCAACTTAGTAACTAATATGGAATCGATTGGTATAGTTTTTCATTTATCTCAATAATTTATGGGTGGAAAAATTAGAGGAATTGGCTTGCAAGTCCCATCTTAGTGATAGTTCCTAGTTTGGTGATTTAAATTCAAAACTTTCCAGATCAATTTTGATGTATCAAACCAAATTTTATGGGGTAAAAGAATTTCAATAATATATTGCAAACCCTTAGAGCTATTATACACACCCAATATCTTCAATAGCGTGAAAATCACCTCAATTAGAGTTTGTATGTGAAATTTAGGCCTCTCACAAGTTGGTCTACCTTGTTGACCATCATGGTATTGAGTGGATTCCATGTCAACCATCATTATTCATTTGTGGGGCTAGTCAATTGTGGAATTGCAGGAAGATTCTAGAAGTCCCAAAAAACTAACACTAATTTAAGGTTTAGGCATGCAAGAACGCTAATCCTATATTTATATCAAACTATGTTAGATTGTTAAATATTACACCACTAGAAGGAGAGGGAGCTTCATTGTTTTAGAATTTTACTTGTTCCATGGTTGAGAAAATCATTTAGGAATGAAATTTTTGTTATAGCATCTTTCAACACTCTTGTAGACGAGATACTCTTGTATGGCCTGGGAAACTCCTTTTCCCTTGCAGACTTGAATTTATCTTAAAAAAGTGTATTTAAAAATCCATATGAGACTCTTCCCACTACAAAAAAACGCACATATGAAGTTCCTATAAACTATATCCACGTACAACATTTTAAATTTGAAAAAATAAACAAAAAAGTTATTTTTCGGGCGGGGTTTACGGGTTTTACTGAAATCCCACCTACAAGGGTCTCTGGCCTAACTGAAATAAAAAATTTATGGTAGTATATATACACCCTTTGGGCAAGCCTAAGTGATATCATATTAGAGGTATTGATACTATACCCAAATTCCCCTAGATCAAGTCTACATTTTCTTGTGCCTTCGACACACCCAATCCATAGGAAGCCCTTGTTTCCTTGCAAAGATGTCTAGTTCCCTTATCTAGAATCTCCTTGCACCTATTAGAGAGGAATTCTATGTTAGCTCAGGCTCTACGAATCCGGAGGAAGGTTTCATTAGTACCTTTGGCTTGGATCAGGTTCTAGCTTTCCTGTACTTGTTGCTTTTCATTAATAAAGAGGCTCATGTATTGTTCCTGAAATATGTTGTAATATTATGAATGTTAACTTATGATGTTATTTACGATGATCTAACATATCTATATGCACATAATTTTAATTCTATTATACGTCTATGCTTCTTTAATTGAATTTCAACTATCCATATCTTGGACGAAGCAAAGGGTTTGGAGCCTAAGGGATATACTCCAAATGTAGGACCCCCAGGTATGTATCTTATCCAAATTTTGTGGATTCAAATATTTGATATGCTTGCATGAGTGTTATTTATTTATTTCTTATTCTTCTTTGTTGGGGCTTTCAACCATGGCTCCTGAGAATATTTCCCACCAATAATTTGGGAGCATAAAAAGGGAATAAAAGGATTCTATAACAATCATTTAGGCCATAGTGGCAAAGGAAACTACATAGTGAGTGTATCTTTATTTGTATTTTCATTTTCATAACTAAAGAAAAGAGAGTATAGCATATTCCTCACCTTCTAGTTGGGGTTTCTCCCATACGAGTTTTCTTGGATATAGCTTATGTTTATTTTTTTGGATGGTGTGTTTATTTTCTTGTTATTTCATTTATTTATTTATTTATTATCATAAATTTGATCAATAAGCCGGTGATAATAAATTTGAGATGTAAGAAAATAAACCTACATAATAATATATTTTAGAATATTGCAATATGTGCTTTAATTAATTGTTCTAGTGGAATATCCATGGTATTTCACATATTAATATCTAGGAACCATCCCAAAGGAAGAATAGGAAGTATAATAAATGAAAGAATAGGAAGTATAATAAATGAAAGAATAGGAACCAATGGAAAGGGGGTAATGTAAGTAATGTTTGGGAGAATGATGATGTCATATAGGGCCAAACACAACCCAATTATCCTTGTGTTATTTCTATCTAGGATAATTACAATTACCTATGTCCCAATCTTGAAGAAATTTGAATATTAATGGCCATTTTATAAACATGTTGCTTCTACTATAGATATTTCACTCACATTTTCTTTGGATTCCCACCAATAATATTAAAAATCCATTCCTATTATTTAGTCATACAAATATCCTCCTCAATTGATTGTATAACCCAAATCACCATTTTTTCAATCTCTCATGATCCTTTGAATCCCTTGAGAAACTTATGGATCGAGTGATGATGTGCATTCTACAACCCCCACCCCACCACTTATGTCATTGTTCCCATACCTCTTCAGCCTTAATACTCCACGGTGATAAAAATTTCAAGAGGCCATGAATTCCTGTTGTAGTGCTTGGAATGGCCTTCACCTTGGTTCTCCTATTAAATTTCTTCTTGGTGCTAGGCACCCCACTTATGGGCCTTTAAACTCTAATCCCATTGGTAATATTTATTTCTTTTATTCATATCTAAATTCATAATTTACACTTGATGAGGAAACCTCAATGTAGTTCATTTTAATATAGATCGTGGATATTTAATTGTAATAGGATATTTTTATCGTTTTAATTTCGACAACACTTTATGATGAATCTAACACAATTTTGAGTTCATTTTTCATGTGTAGGTATTTTAATTAGAAATATTGGTGGCTTTGGATCATTCTCTTACCTATGGTTGGTTCCATAAAGTTTACTCTTGATTCACTTTTCTTTTCTAGATCCACTTTTCTTTCCTATATCCATTTTTCTCTCCAAGGAATACAATAAAATAGTGATCTCAACTAGATTATTACCAAAAATAACAAGAAAATTGTTGATACCTTCAAATTCCTATAATTAAATTATTATAAGAAACAAACAAACTATTGATATCTCATAACTCACTCCAATAGACAAGTCAAAAGTGAAAAAATAATGAGTTATTTCAAACAAGCTTCTATAAATAGAGCCATTAAATAAGGATTCCTTCTTGGTTTGTGGATAGACCTAGTCTAGACTCTAAAAATAAAAAATGAAAAATGTTCCCTCCTAGATGATGATCAATATGCGCTAGATACTGTAATATTCCCACATGTAGATAAACTTATCCACATGTATATCTTGTACATTATTCCACCCCATGTGTAGTTCCATAAGAAATATTCCATAAATGCTCCATATAGAATAAATGGTATGATCCAAGGGTAGGAGTGATGGAAGACCAAATAGACACTCCAAAGTGTGGATTCACTCATCAATATGCATGGAGAACTATGCAAAGAGATCTCATCCTCAAATTTCATGTGCTACCATCATCCCAATTAGTGTTGGAAATATTTTCATTGATGGCAAGGGAGCACAAAGGAGAAGCACCAAAACTATCATTAAGGAAAAGGAGTAGAGAAGCAATAGAAATAAGGCAAAGAATTAGATCATGCAATAATGTAGTGAGAAAGCATAAAAGAGAGGCAGGGGAGCAGTAGAGAGGCAAGGAGTAGCATTATACCATCAACAAAGGCAAAGGAGCAGAGAGGAGCAACTTTCAAATCAAAGGAGCAAAGGCAGCAAAGGCAGTTAAGGTAGAAAAGAAATAAAGGAGCAAAGACAACAAAAAGGAAAAGGCAACAAAGAAACAAAGGCAACAAAGGAAGTTAAGGTAGAAAATGAGCAAAGGTAGAAAATGAGAAAAGGCAGAGTCGTGAACGTGTTGGGTAGAGTCATGAATGGTAAGCGGGTCAAGTTGTAAACGGTAAGCAAGGCAAGTCGTGAACATGGGAAAAGTCATGAATGATTCAAGTGTTCTATGAAAAACAAGAAAGAAACACACAGGCATAACCAAAGAAGCAAAGTCGAAAAACTAGAGTAAAGATACAGTGAGGATCGTTGGATCTGGGCATAGATCAACACGAAGATTAAATCGCAAACCCAATGGTATTTCGCACTTCAGAGATTCTATTGTTTATGTTTAAAGACAGCGCATGGTGAGCTATTTTATTTGCGATGCGAAGCATATCTATAAAGGAGCAATGAGGATCCTTAGATCTTGGCGAGATCAATGGTGGAACTTAAATCGCACCCAGCGGTATGTCGCACATCAACGATTTTTGTGTTTAGTGCTAAGAATTCGCACGATAAGTTATTTAAGTTGTGATGCGAAGTGCGAGTGATGACAAGATGACGTGGAAGTGATGTGACAAGCTGACGTGGCAGATGATGTGGCCCTGACCCCACAGATCGCAGGTAATTTATGATGACATGGCAAGGTGATGTGACGGTGACATGGTAGGGTGAAATGGCATGATGACATGGAGATGACGTGGATCTGGCCCACATATTGGACATCGCATATCAGAAAAGGTAATAGATACTTGTTATTGCTATAAGCTAAAACTTGCGAAGTGCGATAAAGAGGAGCAGACACGATGGAGCTTCAAAGCTAAAGTCTAGAGAATTTAAAGTCCATCGTGGGACCCACTCGCATACCGCACATAGAAATCGATGATTATTATAGTTATCTATTAAAAATACTCAAGTTATATGTTTTAAGGTGTGACGTGCGATAAGGAGTTCGCTGCAATTTGCGAAATCACAGAATTGCAAGTATTGCGAAATCTGTAAATTGGTAAATTTGTGAAGTGCGATAAAGAGGCCCGGATGCAATGTAGTTTCAAAGGCGATATCAAAATGATTTAAAATCCATATGTAAACCTTTTTCTGTGTTAAATTGCATCAGAGGAGGAAAAGGAGATTATAATGTAAAATCTATGGAGCGCCGAAGTGCGAAGTGTGATTTGTGAAGCGGTCACGATGCGGCTCAGAGGTGAATATTAATATATTTCAGGTCTAAGGTTTAATGTGTTTGTGTTGTTTTTATGAAGAAAACCATGGAAGCAAAGGTCAAATCAGGTTACAAAGGAAAGGCCTGAATGCATGAAAAATGACACGGAGCTCGTGCAGAACAGTCTTGTGCGATTGCGGCTATGATTTAAATAGAAAGGCTAAATGCAAGAGAATGGACTCGGGTAGAGAGACCCTACAATGCGTAAAGAGAATGTTGAACATTGCGGTTAAATATAATATGCAGAGTCGGGAAAAATAAGGGTATAGTAGCACTGTTTGAAATGTAATAACTGGGTCAAGTTGGGCTAAGACAGTAATGCTGCAGCACAGTTGGAAATATAATAGTAGGCAGAGAAGACAAATGGACAACAGGCATAGAAGACAGGATGAACATAAAAGAAAGAAGCTGAAAGGGCTGAATTGAAATATTATTGTAAAAGTAAATGTAAATTCATTGATTATTTTATATTGTTTGTGATGCAAAGGCAAGCCTCCGTAGGCATAGGAAAAACTCCATGAGTGTTGTAATGATTATTTCTAATGTAATAACCTAAACTGAAGTGTAAGGAATCGAATGGGCGGAAGGAAAAGAGTCATGCCTATTCACTTCATATTCCTATAGAGAATGCAAACATTCATGAAGTTATATGTATAAAAGAGGTAATATCCATGTGTAGAAGGTTACGAAAATAGAGAGAGAGAGAGAGAGAGTGTAGCAGAATTGAAGAGAGTTGAAGATTGTTAGAAAGCTACAACATGGAAGAGAGCAGAAGAATATAAGAAAGTTGCAGAAGGTTAGAGAGTGAAAGAATAAGAGAGGAATGATAGGGATGCGGTGCATATCAGGAGCTGAAATGAAGCAGATATGAAGGCTGAAAAGGCAACAGTGAAGAAGGAGTAAAAGAGAGATGATATCCAGGTAAATCAGCATATGATTTTGTTATAGTGTGAGGGAGTTGGTTCTTCTTTATAAATTTGTAGCTTGATAAATGTCCAGTTGTAGTTGGTTGAGGTAGAGCCTCCTGTGGGTTGTAGCCTACAAAAAAATACATGAGAGTTGGTGCTTCCAATTCAAGTTGTAGCTTGATATATGTCTAGTTGGAGCTGGTTGAGGTATGAGCCTCCTGTGGGTTTTAGCTTGTTGAAAATAGGTGGGAGTTGGAGCTTCCTTGCAAGTTGTAGTTTGCAGAATTTGAGGTCGTAGCCTCCTGTAGGTTGGATCCTACGGAAAATCAGTGGTGAGAGGGAGTTTAAGCTTGCATTTGCATCACAAAAATAATAAGATGTGGTTTTCTCCCTTATGGGTTTCCACTTATATCTGTTGTCTATGTGCTTGATGATTATGTGTTGATGTGATGTTTTAATCTGCTTAATTACTTTCTCTACACACATTAAGTTTGTTGATTCATTATGTATTAAGTTTCTTATGAACTGAAGGTGTAATTGAGTTGAATGAAAAGAGTTTTAAATTTCCATGAATGTACTAAAATGAGTCACCCCCCCCCCCTCTCCTTAGTTTAGCTAAGATTTCATTAATTAGAAATCCTCCAAATATGTGAGCACCCTCAAGAAATAGTATGGAAACATTTTTAAAGAAACCTCATTAAATGGATAGATTCCTTAAGAAGTAGAGTGCTCAAAGTGGAATGTGCCAAGTCATCAAGCCCAAATCCAAAGTATGACCAAACTCAATAAACTGCAAGTAACTCCCCCAAGTGGCATGTGTGGCACCACCTATCCATAAATTGATAAAAATAAGGTGAATCAAGGTAAATGGTTTAATAACATAAAAGAAATTCCATGTTGTAAATAACCTCCTCTTATGTGCAACAACATACATATATGTAAATTTTAGATAAAAATGGTATCTTCTATGCTTGGGAGAAATTTACTTCAAATTTCCTTATAAGCCCAATATCAAATTTCAGTTTAGCAATCACATTAGCTTAATCAAAATGGCAGTAAATATTGATAGAACATAAACAAAATGCAGAAGACAAGCCAAGACAAGAGGGCACAATATTTTGTAGATGCCAAGGAAAAACCCCAATTTGGGGAAAAACCTTTGATCAAATTCTTCTTATTATTCTTCAATATTTTAGCACAGAGAGAGATTATAAATATCATAATAACTCGCCCAAAACAGCCTTGTCAAAATCAAAAGTCAACAACAGTCAACTGCAGCCCTAACAAAAAAGTCAACACCGGTCAAAGAGACTCCACAATGTCCTCCAAGAAGCTAAGTCAATAGTAGTACAATTCGGCCTTCCAAGAGGGTCAAATTCAACCCAAAACTGTCCAGTCAAACCCATTCAACGCTACTGTAAAATCTGTCGTCAAACCTTAAGTCAATGTTGAAGTTAACCTCGATCAAACTGCTCCAAATTCCTCAAAACCTATGCCAATAAATGCGACCTCCTGAAATCAAAAATTCTTCCCAGAAAACACAGTCAAAGGAGGTGAGTTGACCCTTGGTCAATGTTGGTCAATGTTGGCCTGATTTCCTAAAATTTGTCCTACAATCTGCCTTGAAATTCTGTCCTCCTTTTTTCACACGTGTGAGGTAGAGAGCTACTCCAAGCTGTATGGACCAATAAGGAGAGGAGAGAGAGATAGATGTGTGATGAGTGAGCGATGTCCAAATGAGGTGAAGGTCACTCTTATTTATACAATTTGTTGAGGGTGTGGAGACACATATGTTGGGCTTCATGATCCTACATTTGACTCTGACTGACCTTGACAATTTACACATGTATGCACAATAAATTCGAAATCACACTTCTGCTTGCCCAAAAATATGATATTTATATCAATCTTGCACCTCTCGAAAAGAGGAATCCAATAAAAATATAATCTCCATCATATGAGTTTTCTAAGGTGGATTTTGGCCCTAGTTTCCAATTTTAACACTCCCTCTCAACTAGGGAGAAATCCACCTTCAAATCCATTAGCCACTCTATACCATCTATGTCATCCCTGCTCTGCTTTTCTCTACACTTCTCTGTTGAAACATGAATAGATAATGAAGAATAATTGATCGAGAGTGAGTCACAATAACTTTCCACTCTCTATTGACCCAAATTCAGTCCAGAGGTAAAACCTCAATTGATCCTAGATCAAGATGTTTGAACACCATGCATCCTATCATAGATAGTACGATAATACACGATGAGTCCATCGATGGTGCTATGATATCTATCCTCATTTCCAAACTCATTGGAGAGACGAGAGGTACTTCCCATGATTCCCAGAATACATGGGTAGGATGTATGTTGGGGCATCAACAAGAGAATGTGAACCACTCATCCTGCTCATATTCCATAGGAGAAGGTGAACCACTCATCCTATGCCATATTCCAACCATAATGTGATATCAAGGGGGAAGGTGAACCACTCACCCTGTACACAACACACCACTAGGGGAAGGTGAACCACTCACCCTATGGTCGCTAATAGCTTCAATAAGTACCACCAAGCCCCTCGGAGCTCCTAGAGTTCAATGTCCAACTCATGCGGGACCCTCATACGAGGGTCTTTCCATGAATCCAAGTCTCTCAAAAAAGGTTAGAATTTGACCTTTCCTAGGGGCTTCATGAGAATATCTGTGACCTGATCATCACTTATGATGTGATGGAGCCTTATTGCTCCCTGTTGTACCATATCCCAGAAAAGTGGTAACTGATATCAATATGCTTGGAGTGGTCATGGAATACGTGATTCTCTGAAAGACGAATCCCACTTTGGTTGTCGCAGTATATCATGGTGGTATCCATCACATGCTCAAAAAAATCACTAAATGGATTCCTCAACCAAACAACTTCACAACAAGCCATAATAGATTCAATGTATTTGGCCTCGACGATGCTTAAATAAACTAATTTTGTTTCATGCTCATCCAAGATATCGAAGAAGAAACTAGTGAGAAGAAAAACTCAGATGTGCTCTTACGATCCACCACATTTCCAGCCTAGTCAACATCAGTATATCCATGAAGCCTCAAATTATCGATAGTGTATCTCAATCCATATTTGATTTTGACCCGAAGATATCTAAAGAGATTCTTGGCAGGAATCCAATGTATGTGATGAGGCTTGACCATAAATTGACTCAACGTATTCATTGCGAAGCATATGTCCACATGGGAGTTCACCAAGAACACAATGACCCCCATGATTTGACGATAATTCCAAAATTAGGCCCAAAAACACTTCCAGAGAGCCTCTTGAAGTTGAGTTCCATCGAAGTAGTCACAGACTTGTAGTCCACCATCCCAAATATTTCAAGTAGATTTACAATGTATTTTCCTGACAAAGAAAAATTTCATATGGATTTTTCCAAACCTCCAAGCCTAGGAAGTAGTGCATCAAACCTAGGTCTTTCATCTTGAATTTAGAAACCAAATATCTCTTGAATTGATGGATGAGAGGGTCTGCACCTATCTGAAAGAGATCATCTACATAAAGTACCAAAATGAGAGGCCTGCCATTTTCAACCTTGAAGTAAAGGTTCAGATCAACTTCACTTCTTGTAAACCATAGCTTCATATGATATTTGTCGATCCTCTCATGCCAAGCCTTGGGATATTACTTCAACCCATAAAGGGCTTTGTTTAACCAGCATACATGTGAATATAGGTCCATAACTTCAAAAAATTTGGGTTTCTCTACATAAACTTCCTCCTTAAGTGAGCCACGTAAGAAAGTAGTTTTAAAATCCATTTGATGTAGATTCCATCCCTAAGAGGAAAAAAGGGTAATAATAGAAAAAATCGTGGTATATCAGGCAACTGGTGAAAATATATCATCATAGTCCACACCTTCCTTTTGAGAGAAGACTCGAGCAATAAACTAGCCTTGAACTTTTCAACACTCCCATCAGCTCCATGTTTGATTTTGTAAATCCATTTTGAGCTGACCAGATACTTGTCCTTGGGTCTAGGAACCACATCCTAGACATCATTATTCATGATAGAATCATACTCTCCATTCATTGCATCCTTTCAAACTTGGTTCTTCACGACTTCTTCGAACGTCCAAGGCTCAAGTTGAACAATCATTGCTCATTGCAGCTAAGTACCCTTGGTAAATGTTTGACTTCTTACTACTTTCCTGCATCTTCATATTTGTCCTTCCTTGGAATAGAAAGATATCTAACCTTTCCAAGGGAAAAATCTTCATCGATGTTGACATCATGACTTATTTCTACTTCCCTTTAACCAGGCACATAGATTCTATATGCCTTTGAAGTTTCATTGTAGCCCACAAATGTTCCTTTCTTTCCAAACGAATCCATATTTATTCTCTTTTCTTTCGGCACATGAAAGTACATGGGACCACCAAAAATTCTAAAGTGAGAAACATTAGGTTTCTTAGTGGTGAAAAATTATTCAGGAGACTTGGAGTCCAATGCTTGACATGGGCATCTATTTTGAATGTACATGACAGTGTTGGAGCTTCTCCCCATAATAACTTCGATAGGCCTTGGTCATGCAGCATGTAACGAGTAGCTTCAATGATGGTTTGGTTCTTTCTTTCAACAACTCCATTTTTCTCAGGAGTATATGCAGTAGTGATCTCCCTCTTAATACCATATTCTATAAAATAGTCATTTAACTCATTTGACTCATATTCAATTCCATTATTGGTCCTCAAAATTTTGATCCTCTTCCCTGTTTGATTTTCAACCAAGGCTTTGAAAGAGAAGAACCACTTGAACACTTCGTCCATCTTTTTTAAGAAGTAGATCCAAGTTTTTCTAGAGAAGTCATCCACAAAAATATCATAGTACAAATATACTCCCAAATATTTTTTGGGAGACATACCAAATAAATCAGAGTGGATAAATTGTAGAATGTCGGTAGTCTTACTTTCACTAGAAGGGAATGGTCCCCTTATATGTTTTCCTTCGGCACAAACCTGACAAAGACCTTCATGTTATACTTTGAATTATGGCATATATGTGATCATCTTCCTTTCATCAGGTAGATCTTTGTAATGAAGGTGAGATAACCTTCTAGTCCAGTGACAAGTAGAGCTCATATCAAGTCTTGACTTCATGTACTATCAATTCAACAGGTCACTCATGCCATTAAAATTCATTTTTGTTACTATATGCTAGTGCATACATCAAGGTTAAGTCATGCATGTTCCATATTCATACTGAGTCACAACAACCATTGTGCTAGGAACAAGAGGGCCAATACATAACCATAATTATGAATACACTTGCATTAGACACTAAAGGTCACTATGCCCACATAACATTGTCATCTGGGAAAAAAAACTATCGTAAGATAAAATCATATCAAATCCAAATGTGTGATCATGGTAAGAATTATAATTCTAGACATCTCTCAATCGTTAAGCATCATGTCAAGAATTCCAAACCCAATATCATGTCAAGAATTCCAAACCCAATCTATCAATTATCCAAATCATGTCAAACTTTTGTAGCACATACATAATGGAATACTCATATGAATGTCTTGGTCACCTACAAAGACAAGTTTGGTTCAAACATATAAAATTTTATTGCTGAAAGATCTTACTGGTACCTACAACACATCTGCAGGACTGATATCTTCCAAGTGACCATCTCATTTCATGCTCAATCCTTTATTTATTTTTTTCAGCAATTTAACTCGGAAACTTCAGAAATAAGTTTACAATGGAAAGACATGTCAGAGATCCCTTGATTTAGAATATAGACTGATTTCATCTATCAAATATATTTGTATCTATGTTCCTTCCTTTGTGGGAGTGGGGTTAAGACCTCTGCTATAGATCATCAATGTCAGATACTCATAAATCATATAAGAGAATGTAATTTCATTTTCATTCATGTAATCAACCTATATTTATAGGAATCATGAAAAAAAATATCTGTTAGATCATAAACACATATCTATCATGATCATCAACATCATGTAATCAATCTTTGTCAAGGGTTGGACTTGAAATATCAGGGCAACAAGCATATGTGACAACACAATCTTGTGAACTCAATAACAATACATCAAGTTAGGGCATTTAATTTTACCATATTCCATAACCACATGTAGAGGATATCTAGAACATCAATCTCATAGATATGCCTTTATCATTATGAGCACCAATACCTTTCTTATCATGATCAATACGATCAAGTTAAGTTATTCAATAAACCAAAAAATTTCAATTTATTTTTCCATGAGCTCTCATCATTCTTATCACAAGCATTATCAATACCATATCAATGAGGTAAACTTCTATAATAGATCCAACATGTCATGCATATCAAGAGTCAAGAGTACCATTTACTAGAGTCATAATCATAATCTAAAAAATAATAGATTTTATCCAAGCATCAAGATATGCCACTATATCCAAGATCAACAATAAGTATCCTCGCAGAATCAAGAAGATCATCATAATAAAAACATTCAATACTAGGTGCATCGTTTCATCATTGGAAACATAAATCCCTATCACTTTCACATGCATGCATGAGACATTTGCGAAGGAGACATTCTCAACATACCATATGGCTTACCTAGACAACAATGTTATAGTTGAAATACAATATACCATGCATACCTAGCAGTATTACCTGTGCACCTTCACATAGGCAGCTTGTCATATTTTTCATCAAGTGCCTCTCTTTTAGATCTAGCCATATTTCATGAATTTAAAAATATCCTCAGGAGGGATCCACTCATCACATTTCATCAAGGAGGTTAGAAACATCCAGATACTCAAATGTACATGAAGGAAGTGTAGGCGATGGCTAGAAACAATAATCATAATAATCATATCCATAAGTATAAACAAGAGTAAGGTCATAAGTCAAGGAATACTTATCTTCAATGAGATATGATCATATCCCTCTTGAACCAACCTTCAAGAGCCATCCATAGACCATAAAACAATGTTTCCTTCAATCAACAACTTTATCAACGACCAAGTTATCTGTCAAACCGATCCCACGTGCTTCACATAGATCACATCTGAATAATCTTACCATAAACCAGGGTTTATCTCAAACCCTCACTATCACATCCTTATCCATTAACTACCTAGGGTTTTATTCATACCCTAGAATTATTTAGGTCTCTACCATCCTCTTCTTACTTCTATAAAAGTGTCTCCATGGGGGTGATCTCCATGGATTTTCTTCAACCCAACTCTGATACCATGTTAATTTTCCAAAGAGATACATTGTTATTTGCTTTGATAGTTGCATTTCTTTAATAACATGTTAAATTCACCCCCAATAATTATATCATTATACAAATATACATTATTAACCATCAACATGAGCAACTATATATAAAGAAAAATACCATCATCATCATCTAAGCAGCGGAACATAAAGGAACAAAGGAAGAAAATCATGCACACATAGAGACACCAGGATTGGTCCGAGACCAGGGGAAAACCCACTATGGGGAAAACCCTTGAAAATTATTCTTCTTATATCGTCATCAAATGATTCAACAAACAAGAGTACAATTATCCATATATCCATATCTTCATCATGTAGAAAACAACTAGCATATGCACAATAAAACCATAAACATACTTCTGTTGAAGGAGCCTAAATCTAAGAACTGAAATGACAGACACTGGCTGTAGCATATTGATGAATATTTTTGATATAGACTAAAAAATGTATATAAATATTGCATTGGAAATATATAGAGAAGATCCTGTTGAGGCCTCAGAATTCCACTACCGAAACATGGGGGAAAACCACCTGGTCCGGACCTTAAAGCAGTTCCTTTTCCGTTTGGTGTAGTGGCTTCGACTGGGGATGATGGGACCAATTTCCCAATAAGAATGATTTTGAGGATGTTGTGATTATGCAAATGGAGAATGATTTTTAATCTATCATATGCATCTATCTAACCTATTTATTCTACTATATACTTGAGGTGTTTCTTCCTTTATGCGATCTAAAGAGATATCCTTCAACTATTAGTAATATAGATCATTTAACAGTTGATAGAGATGAAAATTATATAAGATGATTCTTCTAAAAAATTAGTTTGACTAGAAGAAATGCGAAAAATATATCGCATTATATGTGTGATTATGCATTCAATAAGAAATCACAGACAAACATAAGTGCATGTAACTTTCATCTATAATAATGTTTCAAATATATAATGCAATAAAAATATGACTATCAATCTATAAATTAAGACTTAACACAAGTGAATAAAATTACCATATGTACGAAGTTCTACTGATGTAAACTGATATTAATTGATATGCTCCTCTTCACTTTCAAGAAATGTAAAGAGTACAGTAGTGCAACATCAGTTAAACAACTTTAATTGTCAAAAGATAACAGATGTGTTCCATTAATTCATCAAATCATTCATAAAATGACAGTAGTGCATTCTTTGTAAATGTTTTTGACAAATTTCTGGACCCTTCTCTAAATGCATGAGAGGGGTTTAAATACTAAAATAAATATGTTCTAAAATATATTATTACAAAATATAGAGAGGGTTTCAAACAACCATCCTCGTAAGACTAACTTAAACTACAATCTAGGAAAATAAAGTAACAATATTGATTTATGAATTCCACCCTTTCTTTTGGATTTGGTCATGAAGTTGACAAATATCAAGCATGGGCTTGAGCTGAGCTAGCTGTGAAATCCTCGATATGACCTGTCCCTTGAATACTGTGTTTGAAAATTACTGGCTACGATCTTCTTGTTGAATTTGTTAAAGACTGCGGGATTTGATATTGATGATAAGGTTTGATCAGAAAATTCCAATATTTTTCTTGATTAAAATTATTTACCTTTTTAATTAATTCATCTTGTGTGTCTACCTTTTGTTGCCACTGTGATTCTAGCTGTTTTAATTTTGAGAACACTTCATATGTGTACGTAAGTTCTTATTTCACCAGTTGTTCACATATAGATTCAATAATTTCTTTTGATAATCTTGAGGCTTTCGCTGCTGATTTATTTGTGCTTCCATTCCTTGAATAGGATCTCCTTATGAAACTTATCTACCTGGGGTAGATCAGCTTCCTTTCATGATTCTAATGCTTGCCATTGAATGTGTTCTCTGATTTTCTTCTCGAGCTTCTCACATTCAAGTTTCTGGATAGCTATTTGTTGGATTAATATTTCCTTTGAGTCACAATAAGAGTCAATAATAGAATCTTGTTGGACAAATAATTTATGTTGTTGCTTTAACTTAGAATTTACATCCAATGCTTCTTTGATGAATTTCTCTAATTGCAGTTGGCTTTGTAATCTAGTTGTTGCTACTTCCAGTTGTGCTTGTTTCTCAGTGATCTTTGCTTGATGCTATAATTTAAGCTTTTCAAAATCCTTTTGAAATTGGACCATCTTTGATTTCATTTTGTCACTGGAATTATATCTTTCTTGATCTAACAGTCTCTCTAGTTCTTGTATTATGTTTTTCTTCTGCTTCAAAATTTTTTTAACCTCAGTAGCTTTATCAACAGTGGAAGTAGCATATGCCCCTGCATACTGTGATAATTTAGTTAAATGTTCAGTAGGATCAGATAAGGAATGCTTCCACAAAACGTCAACAGATTCATCTGTGAGTTTTGAGACTGTTTCATCAGTTCTTCTCCTTTTATTCCTCTTGACTACAACCTTATAACTAGGATTGTAGAAGATATCCAGCGACAAAATTTCTTCAACTTGTAAAACTATTTGTTCTATTGGGTAGGCTGGTATGATCTCTCGATCATGAGTCTCTGGAACTTGTTGTAGTGGATTAACAGTTTCCACTATTTTTTGGGAATTTTCAGGTGTCTGAAAACTAGTTACTTGATCAGCATTGGGATTAGCTTTAGGAGTTTTAATTTCTTCAGAAAACTCATCCCATTAACTACTCCAATTATTTGTTTGGGAATTTTTTGACTAATCAAATGTGTCATGAATGTGCTAAAATTATTGAGAGGTTGAATCTGTTCCATTACCTTCTATTTTTTCCTACATTTATATCTCTTGGATTACTTGATCAATTATCTTCTTTGGGATATCCTTTCTGGATTCAGATTCATTTTCAAAATGATCAGAATTGTGAGATTGATGCTCTGATTGACCCGATTCATCCTCAAACATGTCTTTTTTTTCATTATCCAAGATGATACTTGGAGTTGGTCTATTGAAATCTTCAATAGTCAATAAATTAAGAGGAAATCTCTCCAGTCTCTTATTTCTGTATATTTGGAAAGCTTCCAAATCATCTTGGCTAATTTGTCTGGATGCAAACTTAATTAAATCTGAAAAATTTTCCATGCCTTGGAAGAGTTCATCAAATCCATCTATTTCCTTTACAAAAGGCTTCATTTTGAGCTCTGTGATGTAATTTTTAATTACATCATTTGGATCATACAGTCTTTTTGGCATTACTGCCAAATTCAATAGATTAATTTTTGAAACCTCCTTTTAGGTATGTGTTATGCGGATTAATCCCTCTTGCGAACAAGAGTGATCTCCCTAGTACTCAACGAGTAGCTAGAAACAAAAATCCATTTCAAAACCTTTTCTCTAGATTAATTGAATTTTAGAATTATTATAAGAAAGTAGAGAGGACATGCCCTTACCTTGAAATCCAAATGTTTGATGTAGTCTTTTTTCCCGTCGCTCCAAAGTGGCTTCTCCAATAAGTAGAACCTGCAACCAAAGATAAGACAAAAGAATCAAAGCATCTACAACATGTTAGGTTCCCGTGATTTGTTAGATTGGTGAGATCAAATGCACAGGGTAACATCAGACCAGTCTTTGGAGTCCTATGATGTAGCCTTAATAGACTTAGAGAGGGCTCTCTCTATTTGTGCAAAGGATGTGAACTTGTTTGCTTTTAGGGTTTTTGATTTTAGGCTAGTTGTTAAGTGTAGGGTTTGTTTGTTTGTTTTGGTTGGGTAAGATGATCAAGTAGAATAGATAGAGCAAGGAAATATTCAAGTCATTGGGCTATGGAGTCAATAAGATTCATAGAAAATTTCAATAGTAAATTAGGGTGGATCATAGGGTAGATCTAGCATTTGTCAGATGGATTCTCAAGGTTTTTGTGAAATGAAATGAACATCAAGTTTGTGAACAAAGAAGGACAAAGGGAAATTAAGAATCATTTATCATGTACTTAAAAAAAGGAAAGACCTAAACACTATTTAGCATGAAGAAGAAATCAACAGACATGGCACACCAATAACTCTTTGATTCAACTTAAGCAAATAATCATTTCAAACATACAATCCAATGAAATATAGAAGGCGAGAAACTCATTTAAATTCTAGTGATTTCACCTTCAAGGTTAGAAAACATTCAAGATACATAGATAACTTTAATCAAAGAATAGGGAATGCCTAAAAATCATTGATCATATCTATGAAGATCTCCAAAACAATTATTCAAGCATGGACAAAGGGTATGATCGAAACATAGCCTCTTTGGCAAACCTAATCAATGGTACTTTGGAGAGAGACCTCAAGAACAATGTTTAGAGACATCAAACAAGCAAGGATAACCATAAATCATCTTTGACACCTATTGTATTAAACCATTCATGAAATAAACAAGCTTGGGGGGTCTAAAGAGAAATTAAGAATTCTCTAAAAAGGCCCAGCAGAGGAAAACATAGAGGCAGTGAAGAACAAATAGAGCTAAGGTGCTTTTGAAAACATTTCTTAGCCTAAAACCTTTGTCCTACTGCAATTTAGAAGGATGAAACACAATGATACATGAGAAAAAAATAACTGAATAGAAGCACATCACCATTAACCAAGCTTAGGGATCCTGCAAGCAACCTTCTCCATCATCAATCAAGACAAGCCATTCACAAACTCCACAACACCAATTTCTTCTCCAATCTCCAAAAAACTATGTATTGCTCCAAAGAGCCATCAAATGCCAACCTCTTACAATGAAGCCCTCATGCTCTATTTATTTATCAAAGGAGGGAAAGAACCCTAGATAGGGTTGGAAAATGTCAAAATCACCATAAATGTCATAAATTCCCAAGAGACCATGCAAGGCCCAAGGCACAAAATATCCCATGAAATAAATGCAAAAATAACTCTTAGAACCCAATTTTAGAGTGATTTTCCTAAAAAAAAATTAAAATATAAATTTTCAATTAATGAGTGTGTTTTGTTGACTTTTGGCCAAAAATACACAGTGAGGTTTAAAAGCACAGCGCCTTCATAGGCAAAAAATGGGTCTACTTGCAGCCAAATTTTGGCGACCTTCCTAATGTTGAATTTTACTCCATGATGGTGCGTTGGAAAGTATATTGAGTCTAATTTCCAAATATACCTTTTTTTTTTATTGAGCTCCTGTAACCTACCCAAAAATCCAAATTCCCAAAACTGCTATAAGCACAGTGCCAACATAGGCAAAAAATGGGTCCACTTGCAACCAAGTTTTGGTGACCTTCCCGATGTCGGAATTTGCTCCGTGATGGGTTGTTGGAAAGCTTGCTGAGTTTGATTTATAAATATACCTTTGGTTTCTTTATTGAGATTCATTTGACTTTTTAAAATGAAAAATTCCCAAAACTTCTCTAAGCGCAGCGCCAAGCCTGAAAATGAGGCAGAAAGGTGGAAATGAGGTGTTTTTTGGCCTTTTGAGGGGTCAAAAATGCTCCAAATGCTCTAAAATTTGGTGAGAATATTGTGCTAGAAATTAGGTTTCCAAAAATTTAAAGTTATCCCTCTAAGGATTTCTGAGGAAGAAGCGTAGTGCCAGGGGTGTTGCGCTTATGGGCCTCAAAATTTGCAAAAAACCAAAAATTGTCAAAATTCTCCCAAAATTGGTGGACACCTTCCTCATGGGGTTCGAGAAGCATATAAAAAATCTTGAGCCAAGATTCCAAGGTTTACTAAGTATTTTTCCTCTTTGAGTGCCTGTAACTTGGCAAGGGCTCTCTTGAGTTTAGCCTTTGCAATTTGATTTTGCAATGCATAGTGCTTGGTTATTTTCTTTTGGAGGTTAAGGTCCCTCTTTTCCTTTGTCTTTGCTTTTACCCTTGCATTTATATTTGATTTTTTCCTTTGGCCCAATAGGGGTAGAAGTCATGGCCCCTTGCCTTTTAGAGGCAACAAACACATGTCTTTCTCCTCTGTGGCATGCCAAGGGAAAAGGTTCCATTTTGTTTATTTTGGTGTCCTCTTGGTTGTCATCATTTATCTCTATGCCTTTTTTTTCATCACCTGGACCGCTTCTTACCTCTTTACCTTCATCATTAGCCTCACTATTGGCTTCTTCATCAATTTGTGCACTCTCATCTTGTTTTTCATTGTAGCTACCTTCATCGTTGCTGTGACCTTCATTTTGGCTGCCCTCTTCATCTTTTCCCTCACCTCTGTTTTGACTAAGAGCCTCACTGTTTTGTTTGTCTCTAGGGCTCTTAGTTTCATTGTTGTCCATAGGATTATATTCTCCTTTTTGGTTACTTGCCTCATATATTCCCATGTCTTCCTCTTTCTCTTCATCTTCAATATTCTCAATGTGATTGCTGCTTTCTTCATTACTTAACTCTTTTTCATCATCATCCACATCCACAGCCTATGCTTCATTGCTGATTTCTTGTTCATCATTGCTTAATCCATTTTTGTACCCTATATGACTGATAAATACCTGTTTGTAGATGATGGAGTTTAAGACGGGGCTTTTGGCATGAGGTCTTAGGGTTTCTAGTCCTTATGGTTTAGTTAAATTCCTTAATCATCAAATCATGAATTTTACTAGAGGAGAAAGAAAACATGCACCTACCAACTTTTGACTTCTTTGCAGGTCCTTGGATGTAGCTTGGAGGTTCTCCCTTGTGATTTTTGGAAATTTTTCAAATTTAAGAGGGTTTTCTGGCCTAGGCATAGTTCCAGGAAAGTTCTAGGCCAGTCGGGCATCTATCTGCCATAATCACAGTGCCTACCTCTGTATGTGCAACACAATGCAGTTTTACGCAGGAATATCCTCCTGGTGCATACAAATTTTGGAGGCCTTCCTTAACTCAAAATTGAGCTCATGATAGCTCATTGAAAATATCTTACAGTCTATTTATTATTTGACTCATCAATAAAGTCATTTGGACACTCCCGCTATGAGAAAATCGGGTTTTCCCAAGGTCACGCCAGCAGTGTAGAAATTCTTCAATGACACCTATAATTTTGACATTGCTCCCAAACCATGATATTTGTGTAAAAATTGAAGGAGGTTTTTCTTCTGGACCTATGGTGGACAAAAAAATCTCTCACTTTTGTCAAATTCATCTCTATTTGGTCAGAAACATAGTTTGAAGCAAAATTGACCCTAGGTGTGGCAAATGATTTTTCCTTTGGAAATAATTCTTGGAAAATGATGGAGGCATGATGTTTATGAGTTGGTATGGCTTTATGATTGTTTATATGAACTACCAGGTGGATCCTTTTCTCCTATGCCTCTTTTCCATAGAAAACCCTAGCTTAGTTGGAAGAGGAAATTAGGGTTTGGTGTAGGCAAAACAGGGGATTTTAGGACTACCTTGTGGAGGGAGGGGAATGAAGGGGTTAAGGGTTGTATAAATTCTTGGGGAAATTTTGGGGGGTAGAGATAGATGTTAGAGAGTAGGGGAAAGTGGAATTTGAAGTATTGAGTGAGGGGAAGGGGTAAAAAAGGGAAAAACACATGCCTAGTCTCGAAAAAGTGTCAAATTGTAGCAATAGGCTAGGTTTTGTAGAAAAATGATAATTTTGAGGGATAGGAGTGATGGGAAGTGTTTATGAAGATATATTAAGGATAGGAGGAGGTGAGGTAAAGGAAAAACAAAGTGTTGAGGTTATATTTAGGAAAAGAGGATACAAATGAGTGGCCTAAGCCCATGAGGGGTCTCTTAGGAATGACAGCTTAACCATGGAACGACCAAATAGTAGAATAGTGAAAATTTTGGTTTGAGGATAATGAAGGCAGTGAGATTTCTAAAACTCACAATATTCATGAATTTTGTTTTTAGAAATATAGGATTAACATTTAGTCATCTATAAATGGAAAAAAATGACTGATGACTAACAATGGTTCCACTTGGGGAGGGCAAGTCCTTTTCAGGAGGTGTCCAGAACTTCATAAAACAGATCTCTGAGTTTATGAAGACCAGTGCCTCATCCATTGGGAAGATTTTTCTTCTTCCATTGGCATATTTTTCTCCTAGAGCTATGATCTTAAGAATCTAAAAGACATGCTTGCTTCAACCTCATTTATACCTACCCATCCTACTTTGACTAAAATTTTTTCTTCTTCCTTAGGTGCACTTAGACTGGCAAACCCTTGACATTATTTTATTTTGAAAGCAAAAAATAAACTATATACTTGTACCCTTATCACTTCCAAGAGTTTAGATTATGCTAGTGAACTCTTTCATTCTCTACCTAGACTATTTAATTGTCAAGATTAAGCTGTTTGACAGACTACATTCTCTAATCTATTGACATGAAATTGAAAACATGATCAAACCAAGGTTAAGCAATTTGATTTGTCATGGGTTGTGGCATTTTGGACAAGCTGCACACAGACATTATTTGCAAAAAGTAAAAGTGAAAACATGAGGGTTGTGATTTGGAAGTTTTTATTCATCCCTCTCTCTCTTCTTTGGTTTGGATTTGAGCATGTGGAACCAAAAATATTTTCCTAATCTAACCTACCGACAAGTCAAGCTTAAATGGTTTAACAAGTCTTCTTTCACTAACCTATTAGCAAAAATTCAAAATATGTTCAATCATGATTAGGCTAGATGACTGAACAAGACTATTTTTCTCAACTAGTAGTGGCATTTAGACTTGCTCACTTTCAGAAAAACTCTTTTTTGGGTATGGGGTTGTACCTTTTCTTTTCATATGCCCTATTTTTCATATTTTCTGTGTTTTTTTGTTTTCAAGATCAGCATTCTAAAACTAAAAAGTAGAAAGATGCTCATAGTGCTGAGCTTATTTGTCTACCTATCTATCCTAATCTAACGTATACATGATATACATTCAGTTGGTGAACTCTCTTTTCCAATATAACCAGTCAAGAAAATGATTCCATGAGTGATCTTGGTTCATCTCTTTGAGTATGTGGAATAAATCAAAAGGCCACTCCCACCTCACTTGTGTTAGAACAGTAGTGCCTAAAATGTTCTTGAAAATATTCATCAAACTGCTCTTGACATGTTTTACTCCCTCTTCAAATGTCTCTAACGAATTAGCAAAGGGATCTTGAAACAATACCTGAATGTGAAGATTTGGAAAATAAGCTTGATCCAGGACTACTTCTTCTTCCATTTGGCTAAGCTTGATATTTTTTTGGGAAAGAAACTCCACCTCTTCCTCATGATCATTAGAACTGGCAGCCTCATCATAATTGCAATGTTGTCTTCCAGCAAACATGATTCTTCATGAGGCAAGGTTGCAGCATATAAATCAATAGGAGAATAAAAAGAAAGAGTCTATTTATATTAAATATTAGAAGCTTGTTGTATGCCTAGACCTTGATTGATTTCTTCTTCAGTTAGAGGAGGACATATTTTCCTTTTTCCTTGGATAGAACCACAGTTGTTCTCTTTCCCTTGTGAAGGCCGGTCTTAGGGCTGAATGTCTTCTTTTTTGTTAAAATAAATACCCAAATATTGTTGACTTCTAATTGTATTAAGTTTGTCTTTGATGAACTAAAATGAAGCACAACAAAGAGGTAAAGAGCCTTCCCTTTCTCCCAAAATTTCTTCACTTTCTTCTTCACTGTCATAGTTGAGCGGTATTTGCTGATCACTATTTTTGAGCTATTGAAAATGATTGTCTTTGTCCCACAAACTGATCACTGATTGTTCTATAGTGTTAGCTTGAGTCTGGAGGACATAATCATCATCATATTGATCATACTTGGGCAGCTTGTTCATAGGAAGAATTTCATCCATTATGCATATTAGATTAGCAGATTGTTCTACCATATTAAAAGGAGAGTGTTCATGACCAATAGCTTCTACTTTAGCACACTGAAATGATTTGAAGCACAAGGGTAGAGACTCAAAAGGTGTTGGCTCATCCTCCGTTTCTCGTTTTGTAATCCCAATAGCTACACCAATATGTCTTAAGTGGAGAACTTCTGAATTTGAAAAAAGGTTTGCATTATCCATTTCTTCCCTTACTAATTATTTAGAGCATTCCACGTTGTTTCCATTTGCAATTTGCTTGTAATTATCTCTTAGTAGTGAAGCACAAGATATAGGAAGGTATCTAGTACTTACTTGACAACTTTCAACATCTTCTTGTTTGTACTCTTTCTCAACATGCATATTTTGATTGTTATTCTTGCCCTGTAATGACTGAGTTTGTTCTTCCCAAGGAAAAGGTATAGGCTGTTTTGAATAAGCAGCACCAACCTCAACCTTTTACTCTTCCTCTTTCTTGCCAAGTATATGCATAATTTTGCTGATTGTATATGTCAACATCTCTAGCTTTACGTCTGAAGATATCAGTCTCTCTTGATCTGCTTTGTCTTTCTATATTACTCTTAGCTTTGCCTCCATTTTTAGTATGTTGGCTTCCAAATCAACTACTATCCTTTGCATTTCCTCCAGGGTCGAAGGATCTCTTTCTCTTATCTGGAAAGCCATATCTGGGTCAAAAACATTTGGGTAGTGCAAGAGAGCCCACCCTAGGGGTGGCTTTATCTTAGCAGGTATTGCATGGTATACTTTATTGAACCTAGCTGAAAAGTGTTGTACTGACTCCCCTAGATGTCTTTTCAAATGGTTGTATTCCTTTATGATGAGAAGAAAATTTCCCATGACTGCCCACCTATCTAAGAAAACTTGAGTGAATTGATGAAAATTGCTAATGCTTGCAGCTGGAAGGTCCTTAAACCAACTCTTAATTTTTCCTTGTAATGATAAGGCAAACATTCTAATACACACATCATCTTCTCCTACTTCAAATAGGTCAAGTATATTCTCAAGATTTTGAATGTGTTCTTCAGTGGTGACTTTTGAGTTTTCTCCATCAAATCTGGGTAGTTTATTTGCAAGATTTGCTGGGAGGGCCTAGAGGACACGAGGAAAAATCAGAGGTTTGTATCTTTCTGGGACCTTTGTGGGTATAGGTAGTGAAAAAAGAGATTTATGATTGTTTGATGTTTCAGCAAGAGCATGAAAAGTAGCATGAGGTTCATGTTTCACTAGGTCTTCTATAGGTGTATCTAGGGTAGACACAGGTGTATAAGTTTGCTCATGGTCTGCAATTTGAGGCTTGGATTTTTTAGGCTTGCGATCTTTCCAATGATCAATGTATATCTCATCAGTGTATTCTTGATCAAGCTTAAAGTAGGATAGAACATAGTTATAGATCAAAGCAATAATTTGTTGAATCCAATCTAGGCCTGAGTGCTCTTTCTTTCTAGGATGATTGGTCATGTTTTAGGTTCTTCCTCCAGTGGAGTATTTAGGTCTATGGAGAGTTGTGGAGTTTCCAGGTGGATGGTGTTTACTATTTTTAAGGATGTACTTGTTGTCCACCATCAATAGTTAAGGGCCAATCTAAGGATATTTGTGGGTTTTCTAAGGTCCTAAGGTATACTTAGATTTTCACTGACTCAGAATGTCCCACCATGATCGCCATTATGTTAGGTTCCCGTGATTTGTTAGATTTGTGAGATTAAATTCACAGGGTAACATCAGAATAGTATTTGTACAAAGGATGTGAACTTGTTTGCTTTTAGGGTTTTTGATTTTAGGCTAGTTGTTAAGTGTAGGGTTTGTTTGTTTGTTTTGGTTGGGTAAGATGATCAAGTATAATAGATAGAGTGAGGAAATATTCAATTCATTGGGCTATGGAGTCAATAAAATTCATAGAAAGTTTCAATAGTAAATCAGGGTGGATCACAGGGCAGATCTAGCATTGGCCAGATGGAATCTCAAGGTTTTTGTGAAATGAAATGAACATCAAGTTTGTGAACAAAGTAGGACAAAGGGAAATTAAGAATCCTTTATCATGTACTTAAAAAAAAGGAAAGACCTCAACACTATTTAGCATGTATAAAAAATCAATAGATAGGGCACACTAATAGCTCTTTGATTCAACTTAAGCAAATAACCATTTCAGACATAAAATCCAATGAAATATAGAAGGCGAGAAACTCATTTAACTTGTAGTGATTTCACCTTCAAAGTTAGAAAACATTCAAGATACACAGATAAATTTAATCAAAGAAGAGGGAACACCTAAATATCATTGATCATAGCTATGAAAATCTCCAAAACAATTATTCAAGCATGGACAAAGGGTATGATCAAAACATAGCCTCTTTGGCAAACCTAATCAATGTTACTTTGGAGAGAGACCTCAAGAACAATGTTTAGAGACATCAAACAAGCAGGACTAACCATAAATCATCTTTGACACCTATTGTATTAAACCATTCATGAAATAAACAAGCTTGGGGGGGTCTAGAGAGCAATTAAGAATTCTCTAAAAATGCCCAATAGAGGAAAACATAAAGGCAGTGAAGAACAAACAGAGCTAAGGTGCTTTTGAAAAAATTTCTTAGTCTAAAACCTTTGTCCTATTGCAATTTAGAAGGATGAAACACAATGATACATGAGAAAAAAATAACTGAATAGAAGCACATCACCATTAACCAAGGTCAGGGATCCTGTAAGAAACCTTCTCCATCATCAATCAAGACAAGCCATTCTCAAACTCCACAACACCAATTTCTTCTCCAATCTCCAAAAAAATATGTATTGCTCCAAAGAGTCATCAAATTCCAACCTCTTACAATTAAGCCCTCATGCTCTATTTATTTAGAAAAGGAGGGAAAAAACCCTAGATAGGGTTGGAAAATCAAAATCACCATAAATGTCATAAATGCCCAAGAGACCATGCAAGGCCCAAGGCACAAAATATCCCATGAAATAAATGCCAAAATAGCTCTTAGCACCTAATTTTAGAGCGATTTTCCTCAAAAAACATTAAAATATCATTTTACAATTAATGAGTTTTTTTTGTTGACTTTTGGCCAAAAACACACAGTGAGGTCTAAAAGCGCAGCGCCTTCATAAGCGGAAAATGGGTCCACTTGGAGCCAAGTTTTGGCAACCTTCCCGATGTAGGATTTTTCTCCATGATGGCTCGTTGGAAAGCCTGATGAGTCTAATTTCAAAATATACCTTTGGTTTTCTGATGAGATCCTGTAATTTGTCCAAAAATCTAAATTCCCAAAACTGCTATAAGCGCAGCACCAACATAGGCAGAAAATGGGTCCACTTGCACCCAAGTTTTGGTGACCTTCCCGATGTCGAAATTTGCTCCATGATGGCCCGTTGGAAATATTGCTGAGTCTAGTTTCCAAATATACCTTTGGGTTCTTTATTTAGCTTCATTTACCTATCCAAAAGGAAAAATTCCCAAAACTTCTCTAAGCGCAACACCAAGCCTGAAAATGAGGTAGAAAGTTGGAAAATGAGGTGGTTTTTGGCCTTTTCAGGGGTAAAAAATGCTCCAAATGCTATGAAATTTGATGAAAATAATTTACTAGACATGAGGATTCCAAAAATTTAAAGTTATCCCTCTAAGGATGTCTGAGGAAAAATCGTAATGCCAAGGGTGTTGCGCTTATAGGCCTCGAAATTTGCAAAAAACCAAAAATTGTCAAAATTCTCCCAAAATTGGTGGGCACCTTCCTCATGGGGTTTGAGAAGCTTGTAGAAAATATTAAGCCAATATTCCAAGGTTTACTTGGTCGTTTTCCTCTTTGAGTTCCTGTATCTTGGTAAGGGATCTCTTGATTTTAGCCTTTGCAATTTGATTTTGCAATGCATAGTGCTTGGTTATCTTCTTTTGAAGGTTAAGGTCCCTCTTTTCCTTTGTCTTTGATTTTACCTTTGCCTTTATCTTTTCTTTTTTCCTTTGGCCTAATAGGGGTAGAATTCATGGCCCCTTTCCTTTTGGAGGCAACAAACACATGTCTTTCTCCTCTGTGGTATGCCAAGGGAAAAGGTTCCATTTTGTTTATTTTGGTGTCCTCCTCTTGGTTGTCATCATTTGTCTCTATGCCTTCCTTTTCATCACTTGGACTGCTGCTTACCTCTTTACCTTCATCATTAGCCTCACTGCTAGCTTCTTCACTGACTTGTGCACTCTCATCTTGTTTTTCATTGTAGCTACCTTCATCATTGTTATGACCTTCATTTTCGCTGCCCTCTTCATCTTTTCCCTCATCTATGTTTTGACTAAGAGCCTCACTGTTTTGACTATCTCTAGGGCTCTTAGTTTCACTGTCTTTCATAGGATTATCTTCTACTTTTTTTTTTTACTTGTCTCATATGTGCCCATGTTGTCCTCTTTCTCTTCATCTTCAATATTCTCAGTGTGATTGTTGCTTTCTTCATCACTTACCTCTTTTTCATCATCATCCACATCCATGGCCTCTGCTTCATTGTTGATTTCTTGTTCATCATTTCTTAATCCATTTCCATACCCTATATGACTGATAAATCCATGTTTGTAGATGATGGAGTTTAAGATAGGGATTTTGGCATGAGGTCGTAGGGTTTCTAGTCCTTAGGGTTTAGTTAACTTCCTTAATCATCAAATCATGAATTTTACTGGAGGAGAAGGAAAACATGCACCTACCAACTTTTGACTTCTTTGAAGGTCCTTGGATGTAGCTTGGAGATGCTCCCTTGTGATTTTTGGCAATTTTGCAAGTGGAAGAGGGTTTTCTGGCCTAGGCGTAACATCGGGCAAGTTCTGGGCTAGTCGGGCTCTCTAAATGCAACGTCGGGCAAGTTCTGTGCAAGTTGAGCCTCTAAGCATAGCGCTGGTCAAGTTCTAGGCTATTTTGGCCTCTCCCTACCCTAAGCACAATGCCTACCTTTGTATGCACAACGTAGTGCAATTTTACACAAGAATTTCCTCCCTAAGCATAGCGCCTGACCCTGTACGCGTAACACCTTTTGAAGAGGGAATTTGGAAGCCTTCCCGGTGTCCAAATTTGTCCCATGATAGCGTGTTGGAAAGCTTATCCTATAAAATTTACAAATATATCATTTTTTTCTTGATTGAAGTTGATTTTCCCAATACTGGTCAAAAAGTGTTGAGTGATGGTGCAGAAATGCAGAGTGCTGGTGCAGACAACTTTTGGAGGCCTTCCTTAACTCCAAATTGAGCTCATGATAGTTCATTGGAAATATATTCCCGTCTATTTATCATTTGAATCATCAAGAAATTCATTTGGACAATCCATTTATGAGAAAATTGGATTTTTCCCAAGGTCATTCCAACAGTGCATCAATTCCCCCGTGACCCTGTATTTTTGACATTGCTCCCAAACCATGATACCTGTGTAAAAAATGAAGGATTTTTTTCTTATTGGACCAATTATGGATAAAAACCTCTCTCAAGTTTTTCAAATTCATCTATGTTTTGTCAAAAACATAGTTTGAAGAAAAATTGGCCCCAGGTGTGGCAAATGATTTGTCATTTGGAAATAATTCTTGGAAAATGATGGAGGCATGATGTTTATGAGATGGTATGGATTTATTATTTCTGATATGACCTATCATGTGGATCCTTTTCTCCTATTCCTCTTTTCCATAGCAAACCCTAGCTTAGTTGGAAGAGGAAATTAGGGTTTGGTGTAGGCAAAACAGGGGATTTTAGGACTACCTTGTAGAGGGAGGGGAATGAAGGGGTTAAGTGTTGTATAAATTCTTGGGGAAATTTTGGGGGGTAGGGATAGATGTTAGAGAGTAGGGGAAAGTGGAATTTGAAGCATTGAGTGGGGGGAAGGGGTAAAAAATGGAAAAACATAGACCTAGGCTTGAAAAAGTGTCAAATTGTAGCAATAGGCTAGGTTTTGTAGAAAAATGATAATTTTGAGGGATAGGAGTGATGGGAAGTGTTTATGAAGGTATATTAAGGATAGGAGGAGGTGATGCAAAGGAAAAACAGAGTGCTGAAATTTATAGGTAGGAAAATATGATACACATGAGTGGCCTAAGCCCATGAGGGGTCTCTTAGGAATGATAACTTAACCATGGAATGGAAAAATAGTAGAATAGTGAAAAAAATGGTTTGAGAATAATGAAGGCAGTGAGATTTATAAAACTCACAATATTCATGAATTTTGTTTTTAGAAATCTAGGATTAACATTTAGTCATCTATAAATGGCAAAAAATTATTGATGACTAACACAACATATAATAATCAAGAAAAACTAACCCAACTTAGTGATCAAGGACTCTAATTATTGATGTTATTTCAATAAGCATAAGAAAAAATTGATGAGAAAAATAGATCCATATGTATTATCTTGAATAAAAAGAGTAATCTTGCAACCTGTTGCCTTGATGTTGTACACATTTCTCCCGGGGTCCTGAATAATCGTTTCTCCTTCAGTTTGATAAGCCTTCCTCTGTGAATATCAACATGGAGTTATGGACATAAGGGTGTGATCATTCTCATGCCAACAAAAACTCACTAGTGTAGAAAGTATGCACTCTTGGTAATTCTCTTCAGCAATTACCTTTACAATTTACTCAGCATCCACCCTTCAACCTGAAACTTGAGCTCAATTTATAGGTAAATGGAGGTAGTTTCATTTCCATGAAGAGGGGTATGGATTCGTCTCATGAAGGGATTTGAGCTCCATGGAACAAGGGATAAGATCCATAAGTCGAGGGATAAAGCTCGAACTGATCGTGACTCTAGAATCTTCCAGTTGGGAGAATATTCGACTAGCTAGGCTTCTAGAATTTACTTTTTCTTTTCACAGGGGTGTGCAGGTAATAGTAGAAAAATGTGCAGGGGTTCTCGCAGTTTATAGAGCAAGCAGCAGTGCAAGCATAGGAAAATGATAGAAAAAGTGCGAAGGTAGACTTTTAAGGGTTTTACAGAGCTTTTCTCCAATTCCAAGACTTGATTTAGGAACATTAAGGTTTTTTGCTTCTAAGGGAACATGATATAGGTGGTGATAGGCCCATATGGATAGTCAAATGTCATGGCGATAAAATAAAGTGTAATAGGTTTCCCCCTAAAGTGAAAAGTCTGAGGTTATTCCAAAGAGTGAAGTATTTATCATTCAGAGGATTGGATTGGAGAAACTGGTCGAAAACCTATAAAACATTCAATGCAAACATATATATATATATATATATATATATATATATATATATATATATATATATATATATATATATAGATATATCATCGTTGAGGTAGGCATTCCCATACTCAGATCGAAACTAACTAAATTTTCTGGTACAGATATGGTTTCAATATTACATCAAAAGTAGACATATTATGGGTGCAACCATCTATCATGAGTAGTCTACTGTATCATGAATAATAAAACTCCTTGCAGCCTGGATGGTGGAAACTAGATCCAGGGTCTTGATTTTTTCTTCCCGAAGTAGTACGATTCTATCCATGCGATTTATTGTGCCGAAGTCGAACATGGTAGAAACCACTTGATTACCGGTCAATGATGTGAACCATTAACAAGTGTGAGAGGAACCACCAATAATGACAATGGATCTCAAAGTACTCCAGTACAATCTATGAAGTGTGAATTAATGATTTGCAGTCAAACTCTCATAGAATCATTCGATCAAAGTTCAATGATGCAACATTTCATCGAAGGTGAGAAACCTGCCATTAGGGCATGCAGATCCCAAGGTACTGATATGAATCTAGATCAAATTTCTAGATGATGAGCTGACGCCGATAGAAAGTGACCCGTTGGAGGAAAGCCCATGACACAAAACCATTAGATCAAGTTTTGAAGAATTTTTTTCAAGGAATGACTCAGGGATGGTCAATGTGAATGGAGACAAATGTTTACAATGAATGGTTTATTTGAACTCTCTCTTGAATACATAATGACACTGCAGATGGCTTGGCATAATTTGTGAAGCGAAAAAAGTTCCTTCTCAAGCTAAATACTCCAGAAGACTTGGAACACAAAAATATCCATGAGGATATAAATATTATTATATAAAAGGTGTAATGAATGAGATGTTGAATGTTACAAATGAGGCCTACTTACATACCTACACGGGTGCCTCTTCACGAAAGTTCATGTCTTATCAGACATGGCCTTTCAACCTAATTACTAATTAACTAATTAATCACTATTTACATTATTTTATTTATTACATTGCCTTCCCCTCAAAAACCTTTGTCCCAAAAGCTTGTCGATTAAAGGCCTCGATTTCTTTTCCTGCTACGAATATATTCTCGTCTCAAGGCAGTTATCCTTGTCGATACAAGTTGATATGATCCTCTAAGTGACAAACAAAACTGTCGCACTGAGAATGGATCAAACCATCCTAAATCAATCTTTTGTGGAATATTACGATGACTGGAAACTTGTGATGATTCGTTAGTATTCTTCGGAAATCAACATGTTTATATTTTGAATACATAGCTTGGTTGAGTTGTCTGCTCCCATGATTTGGATGTCGATAGGGAACTGTTTTGGTTTGAACTCTTTTATTTTCGCCCGGTGAGGATGTTATGGAGATGGTTACGGAATCTTCATGTAGAATGTTCCTCATTCATCCGGCATCTAAGTTTGTTTCTTTTGCAACTTGCTTCTCTTCTTCTTGAGTTGCGACATTTACTATATCAATGTTTATTTTTTCTTCAACTTGAACTTCTATATTTGGAGATTTTGATGCTTCATTTTCGACAAGTTGTTGCACCTTTTTTTCCAACGAATTCTTGTCTTTCTTCAGCTTCTTAATTTGCATTAGTAATTTATCGTTGTGGTCCTTGAAGCGAGCAACTTCTTCATTCTTGTTAGTTGTGATTTCGTCAACTTCTCTTTGTAAATATTTTATTTCTTTTTTACTTTCTGGAAGAACTACTCTTGTGATATCTAATATGTCTTTCGGTGTTAGTGAATTCGGCTTCACTGTGACATCTTGTAACGTTATGTTTTTCTTTTTATAAGAAAATGTCAAAAACTTATTTTTCGTATTAAGGATGAATGACCCTAGTGATTCCATCCAGAGTGAACCCAGAACTATATCACTATTATTGGAAAATAAGGTTTTAACGGTGAATTGCGAGACAAAGGAATACTCCCCAATACTTAGGTGTAAATTCTCTATGTTGTATTGTTTATCATTTGCGTTAAATGAATTTGATTCAGTTATATTTGATTCAGGGATTACTAATTGGTTAGCACATTCAGTACTAACATAATTATTCTTTCGAGTAAAATCGATAGATATTAGAAACTCTTTTCCTGCAAGTGACCCTTTGATTTCAATGAGCGCATCGACACACATACAATAATTTTTAGGAAATCTTCCCTCTTTTAGTTCTGTTTTGGATGCCATTTTGTTAGATAACTTCAGGGTTTTTAAGGGTGACCCTTCCTAGTATTTATAATAAAATATCATTATTTCCCTTTAATAAACCCTCAAGCTTAATTATTCTTTCCAATATCCTTTACTATTATTCCTTTAATCTTTGGTAATGAATCATTCACTAATATTCTCTTTTAAAAGAGGCTCAAATTATTTTATATATGTATATATTCCCTTTTTAAATAAAATCTTTAGAATATAATGATTTATCTCCTTTTCCACTTTTCCAATCCTTAAACCTTTAATAACTTCTCTTTCCTTTTATTTACCTTCCAACTTTAATAATGATTTCTTAATATTTTAAGAAATCCTTAATAATATTTTTCCTTTCGTTTTTTTTTTTTTTAAATTACTTCCTTTATATAAACTTAAATATAGTCTTCCTTTAGTGATGAGTTCTTTGACTAAGTAAATTCTAGTCTTATTTATTTATTTTTATTTATAATTTTTTATTTTTTATTTTAAGCTCTTTTTGTTTTTTGTTGTGAAAAGTTACAACCCTAGTGAAGTGGCTATTCACCTATATTCACCTATAAAATATATGTCCATGTGTATTTGACTCGGTTAATGTTCTTCACGTAAAAGTAAACTTACCATTCACACAAAGATTTTTTTTTCTTTTGTTCTTATTTTACCTTGCAAATACCATGGGCTTCTAAAACCACGAACTTGTAAACCACTTAAAGAATAATAAAAATAACTTTATCCACTCTTCCTTCTTTCTTTTTCCTTCTTATTTTTAAATTGTCTTGGTATGTACGTATATGTACTACTTTTTATATATATCTCTTTTTTTCTTTTTTCATTTTTTACTTATATATATATATATATATATTGCTTTTTCTTCTTATTTTTTTCAAAAATTTCCTTTTTTTTCTTCAAATTTTTAATTTTGGCCAAGGCCTACTGGTTAAAATGGAGAAACTCCAAGATTGGTAGCGAAACACTTCAACGGCAACAATGTTGACAAACTTGATGGTCAAGGACCTGGATCAGAAAGCGTGGCTCTATGCAGCAAGGAGCGGCCAAAAGATCAAACTGCTCTGATACCAAATGAAGCGAACGAAGTTCCTTCTCAAGCTAAATACTCCAAAAGACTTGGAATACAAGATATCCATGAAGATACAAATATTATTATATAAAAGGTATAATGAATGAGATGTTGAATGTTACAAATGAGGCCTGCTTATATACCTACACAGGTGCCTCTTAACGAAAGGTCATGCCTTATCAGACATGGCCTTTCAACCTAATTACTAATTAACTAATTAATCACTATTTACATTATTTTATTCATTACAATTTGACCTAAAGCTAATACCCAAAAACCAGCTGAAGACTTTCAGTGTGATTTGATTAACTATTAGACAAAGTATTTCCCCACCCAGGTACAAGTGTGACAAAGTGTCGTGTTCAAGAGTGCCATGTTGCTTACTAAACAAGGGTGACAATTGGATTCTTTTCTCTCTTTTTCCCCCACCATTATTGGAAAGTACCTCTTTATTTTTGACAAGCTTGAGGAGGATAAAATTTTCTTTTTCTTTGAAGCTCATCCTTCAGATGAGTCCATCTTAGTATAATCGAACCCTAAGAAGGAGTGGTCTAGTCCTGTTTGTAATAGACAAGTCCTTTACTGTTAAATTTTAATGAGTCTAGTATAGGAGAAACTCAGTGTTTTTTAGTTGTAGGGAGTCAGAAGAAAAACATAAGTAAACTCCATAGTTGTTCTTTTTTGTAAATTTAGTCTCTCAAGCCCGAAAAGGATAAAATAATGCAGGAGAGAACTCTTTTGACCATGATTAGTCAACGTATAAATTTTTCATAATTAGTCCATTTCAGTCCGGAAAAGGGGTAAACTTATACTGAAAGGACGACTGTTCATTTATTTTAACGAGCTCAAATAGTCAAGTACTCAACGATCTTTTCATATTTCAAGAGTCTGAAAAGGGCTTAAAAGAGAACTCCAGGGTTTTGATTTTTTGTAATTTTAAAGAGCCCAAAAAAGTGATAAAAGTATACTTAGTGTCAAAATAATTCTTTTCACCAAAAAATCCTGTATCCTGCACAAAAACTCAAAATATTACACATAACTGTTTCCAAAAAGTAAAAATATTTTAAAAATGACCTTTTAAAGTGAAAAATAAATAAAATAATAATATTTTATTCATTTAAAAACTATAAAAAGGGGTTAAAACAAATCATTTTTACCTTTTGAGTTTAGAGCAGTGTATTGAGAGCTTTTGGCTAAAAAGTTTCGGAGCAAATATCGGGACAACCGACCGTCCATTTCTCAAATTGTTAGAACTAGGCAATCCATGTTGTGAAACCAGCTCCAAAAATAGAAGAAAAGAGATATCAATGCCTTAGAAATAAAAAACTTCGAGGGGGTAACCTCCAATACATTACATGAATGAACAATTCTTAGATGATACAAATTAAAAAACCTCCTTTCTATATATAGGAGTCCATGGGGCCACAATGTAATCTTAGTGGGGCCATAACGTAATCCTAACTGGCCTAAAAATAATAATTTAAGGGCACAATAATAACAATATGGGGGTTAGAGGGGTACAATAATAACAATAAGGGGGTTACACTAACAACAAATTATAAGGGACTATACTAGTAATATAGGGACCTAACATGCCCCTCTCCTTCAAAAAAGTGTTGTCCTCAATGCTTGAGTAGCTCTGGGTGCTTTTGTATAAAATTCTCATCCTCCCATGTAGAATCTTCAGTGGGTAAGTTCTTCCTCTTGATGAGATTCTCTGAAATTCATCGATTTCGTAACTATCGAGTTCTTGTTTCCGTGACTGCTTCAGGTTCCAATATGTTTTTTCCTTCCTCATCAAGTTCTGGCAATATTGTTTGAACTAGAATATTTTCACCTATAACCTTATTTAAGCATGAAACATGGAAAACTTGATGCACTCGTGAAGAAGCAGGAAGCTCCAATTTGTATGCCATAATACCAATCTTTTGCAACACCTTGTAAGGACCATATTACTTTGGCGATAATTTATTATCCTTCTTAGTTTGATTTAGGGACATTTGTTTGTATGGTTGTAGTCGTAAAAATACCTAGTCTCCTACATCAAAAATTCTCTCACTGCGATGTTGATCTGCCTGTTGTTTCATTCGATTTTGTGCCAAATTCAGGTTATCCTTTAAGAGTTGGAGAACTTCTTGTTGATGCTCGATGTGATCTTCCACTGCTTGAACCTTCGAATTTTCTCTTAAATATGATGTGATGGACGGTGGATGATATCCATAAAGTGCCGTAAATGGGGTCGATTTTGCTGCAGTATGGAAGGAAGTGTTATACCACCATTCAGCGAGAGGTAACCACTTCACCCATTGTGTTTTTTTATCAGATACAAAACAACGAAGATATCCTTCCAAACATTCCTTTACTATCTCAGTTTGACCATCGGATTGAGGATGATAAGATGAGCTATGAGCTAATTGAGTACCCAAACAAGAAAATAACTCCGTCCAAAAATTTCCAGTAAAAATGAGATCTTTGACGCTCACAATAACCCTTGGGTTTCCATGTAGCTTTTGAATTGTGTCCATAAATGTAGTAGCAATTGTACTTTCTTTAAATGGATGAGATAATGCAAAAAAGTTTGCATACTTGGTAAGTCTATCAACTACCACCATGATGGCACTCTTTCCTTCGGACTTAGGTAAACCTTTGATAAAATCCATTGAAATCTCCTCCCAACGTTGAATTGGAATGGATAAAGGTTGTAGAAGACTTGGGGTCTTAATTGTCTCAACTTTATTCTGCTAGAAAATCAAACGTTCCGCCACAAACTTTTGAATATCAGATTTAAGGCCATCCCAAGAAAATTCTGTCTTCACTCTGTGGTAAGTTTTTAAAAATCCCGAGTGTCCTCCTAAAGGAGAAGTGCACAATTCCAAATGAATATTTTTTTTTATTTGGGAATTCCTACAAAGATATAAGCATTCTTTGTACCATAAGGAATCATTTTTCCAACTAAATGTATCAAATGTACTAGGATCTTGCTGCAACTTTTGAATGAGTGTCCACACTTCTTCATCCTTCTTCCATTCATCCCTTGCTTCGGTTATCCAATTTGGTTGGATAATAGAAATGGCACAAATAAATGCTTCCACCTCTTCATTCTTTCTTGAGAGTGCATCTGCAACAACATTTAGCTTCCCTTTTTTGTAGATTATTTCAAAGTCATAACCCAACATCTTTGTGACCCATTTTTGCTGCTCTTTTGAAGATAGTCTTTGTTCCAAAAAGTGTTTAAGAATATCATGATCATTTTTTACCTTGAAGTGTCTTCCCATTAGGTAAGTTCGCAATTTCTTTAGTGCTTGCAGTATTGCTAACATTTCCTTCTCATAAATAGCTTTCTGTAAATACTTTCCTTTGATTGGACGACTTTCAAAAGAAATGGGTATTCCTTCTTGCATTAAAACAACACCAATTCCATTTCCTGAGGCATCACATTCCACAATAAAGGTTTTTGTGAAGTCTGGCGTAGCTAAGACCGGTGCTAGGCACATTGCCTCTTTAAGATGTTCAAAGGCCTTATTTGCTTCAAGAGTCCATGAAAATGCATCTTTCTTCAATAATGTTGTTAGAGGTGCTGCTATTCTCCCATAATTCTTAACAAACTTGCGATAATACCCTGTTAACCTGAGAAATCCTCACAACTGCTTTATGGTTGTGGGGAATTTCCATTCTTTAATGGATTTAATTTTGTTAGGGTCTACTTTAACACCCTCGTGAGATACAATATGACCCAGATATTCCACCTCTTGTACTCCAAAGAAACATTTGGATGTTTTTGCATATAATTGTTTCTCCTGCAATAATTTGAGCACCCTGTCAACATGTTCAACATGATCCTTCCAAGACCTGCTGTAGATTAGTATATCATCAAAAAATACTAGCACAAATTTTCTAAGGAAGGGTGTGAAAATGGAATTCATCAACCCTTGAAATGTAGAAGGTGCATTGGTAAGGCCAAAAGGCATGACCAAAAATTCATAATGACCCTCATGAGTTCGAAATGCTGTTTTTGGAATATCTTCAGTCTTCATTCTAATTCGATGATATCCTGAACGAAGATCCAACTTGGTAAAATAAATTGCTCCATGTAATTCATCCAATAATTCATCAATCACAGGAATGGGAAATTTATCTTTAATGGTGATCTTATTGAGCTCCCTATAATCCAGACACATTCGCCATGATCCATCCTTCTTGTGTACCAATACTACAAGAGTAGAGAAAGAACTTTGACTAGGTTGAATTATAACCGCCTCTAACATTTCTGCAATCATACGTTCAATTTCGCTCTTTTGGACATAAGGATATCTATAAGGCCTGATGTTTGGAGGAACACTTCCTGGAATCAAATGAATAGCATGATCGTGATCATGAATAGGTGGGAGTCCTTTGGGAGTTTCAAACACCTTGGAATGATTGTCCAAGACTTGTTGGAGATCTGCAGAAATAGATGATTTTGATGTTGGAACTTCTAGTGAGCATAATTGTGCAATTACGCCTCGCTGTTCTTTCTTTAGAAGCTTTGTCATGACATTAGAGCTTATTATCCTTCCTGGCTTTCCCGCAATACCCCGTAATTCGACTTCCTTTCCTTCTGAAAAAAATTTCAAGAAAAGTTCTTGAAAATTAAAAGCTACCGTCCCCAAAGATTGTAACATTGTACTCCTAGTACAACATCAACACCTCCCATAGGAATGGAAAGCATTGGACTAGTCAATACATATTCCCCCATGGTTAGCTTGATATTATGGCATTTTCCAGAGCAATTTATAGTTCCTCCATTTGCAACCATCACTTGACATTCTCGTGTTGGGTATAGGAAACAATTCAATTCCTTGGCTACCTTACAATGAATAAAATTATGGGTACTACCTGAATCAATCAACACTATTACCTTTTTCTTCTTGATATGTCCTTCTATATTGAGAGTTTGAGGAGTGGTAATTCCCGCCAATGCATTACACGATATGGTCAGACTCATTTCTTCCTCTTCTAGGGTTGGTTCCTGGTGTATATCCTCTTCTTGTTCATTTTCTTCTTCCTCTTCACAATCTATGTAAAATAATTTCTTCTCAGCACACTTATGACCTTTAGTGTATTTGCTATCACAACCGTAGCAAAGCCCTTTTGCTCTTTTTTCTTCCAATTGTTGTGGTGTCAACCTTGTAGGTTGTTGAAATCTAGGAGTAGCAACACTTCCCTCTTTATAGAAGTGAGTGGTAGGCTTTCTTGTCGCCATAATTTTACATTCAATTTTTCTTGCCAACCTGAATGCCTTCTCCAATGAATCAGGTTCCAAAACGCGAACTTCATGTTGGATGTTATCCTTTAAAGTACCTATGAAGAGATCAATCATGTGTTCCTCTGGAATATCAGTTACCCTTATATTCAATTTTTCGAAGTCCTCAATGTGCTCCCCCATTAAACCCTTTTGTTTGAGATTTATCAATTGGCTAAAGAAGGTGTTGCTCTTTGTATCCTCATAATGTGCTATCATTTCCTCCGTAAAAATTGACCAAGTGACAATTTTTTTACGGGAGCAAAGCCATTGATACCGTACAAATGTATTTTGTTCTAAATGTAAAGTTGCAATGCGTACCTTTTGTGTGTTTTGCACGTTATGGAGATCAAAATATTGCTCCATCTGTAGTATCCATGTTACAGGATCCTTTCCATCAAACTTCCTCATATCCATCTTTGGAATATAGTGGTTCTTCCCGCCAACATTAGAGTTTATGAAATCACAATTAACATTTATTTTCTTCTCATCATGATGTTTTTCTACTATCTTTTCACCATTAGGAAATCTTTCTTATATAAACTTTGTCAAACCTTCCATGTCTGCTTTTAGAAAATTCTTCATGTTTTCCATTTTCTCATCGATCTTAGCTTCCATGTCATCAATCTTAGCTTCCATGCCCACTTCCATGCCATCCATCTTAGCTTCCAAACCATTCATCTTAGCTTTCACGCCTTTCTTCAAACCATCCATCTTAGTTTCCATGCCTTTCTTCAAAACTTCCATTTCATTTTTTGTTGTTCTTTGCGAGAGCGAAATTTGTTGCACTTGCTCTTGTAATTTTGATATGTCATGTTGCCATTCTTCATCTTCATGAGTCATAGTAGAGCCTTCTAAAGGCTTAATGGGTATTGAATTATTTTTAGGGGCCATTTTAGAATCCAATACTGATATCTATTCTACAATATGCCCTTGGAATCAATTCAACTTGATTCTTCAAACAAGACTTATGCAATTCAGGAAAAAAAATACACACCTTTTACTTGCTTTTGAGGAGCTCTATATTGAAATTGAATTATCTATATAATTGCAGATCCTCATTATCTGAAATTTGGCCTTGTAGTATCCCTCTGAAGCTTCTTTCAACTATCATATTTCTGACCTAATTTGGATTCTTCAAGGCAACGTTATGTCCAATCTCCCACAATGACCCAATTATGGATTGGTCCAGTAGAGCGAACTTGGTCGACTTGCCACGTGTCACTTTTTCCTCCTTTGGCTCTAAAATTGATAGACAAGAAACTACAGTCCGTGCACTTGCGACCACTTTTTATAGCATTCCAATCCAATGCGCAGAGAGAGAGTTATGAATATTTTCCCATGATAACCTCTTTGAGATGAAATTTGGGAGCCTGAAAAAGACTTAACTTCCACAGATCATATCTCCGAATATATTGTGAACTGATGGCAGGCTACCCTGCCAAACCCACAATTAACACCCTCTTGTGCATCTAAAACTTCCTTTCAAGTTTTAGCCCCAAATAATTTTAAATCTGGCAATTTCATAATAATGCGGAAGCTTTTAAATCTCTGTTTAAATTTAAAAACCCAGATTTCAATATCACTTGTGGAAGCTTTACTTTTTAAACAATGGTTATAAAACTGTTGGAACACCCACCTTATGATTTTTAAATCATACTATTCAAAATTATATAAAACCAAGTATAAGCTCCCCTTTACCTTATGGGAGTTCGACTCAATCAAACCAACATTTGAACTCAATATAAAACGTGCCCATGGATTCACTCTTCACACATTTGTTCACAGTTTTGTTACCTCGCGTCCAATATATTATATCCCCGATTTAAATGTTAAGGACCATTATAACAAACCTTTTATTACCGCATTCACCAGCATTTATATTTAAAATAAAATCTTCGGTCCACTTCTTACCGTATAATTGAACCCTCACAACCAATGATGAAATACGAACTTCAACTCAGGCCCACAACAGCCATACCACTTACCTCATTAAACCATACGCAACTTAATGATGCGACCACTGTCAAACTCTGATGGCTATAAATCGGACAGAAATCGCATTTTTTCCATCACTGAGTTTTAACATGAAAATAATTTGCGAAATGGCTGGTATTCTAAAATCGTTGATTGCCACGTGTTGATCAAAGAACACTATCGCATTTTTTTCAACAAAACAACTTACCATATTTTTGTAATGCGAATACCACTGGTATTGGGTTCCAAAACCGCTTCAACATTTCTTCAAACTCACAGTTCCGCTTACCGGATCCGCTATGCCTTTATTTAAGGTTCCTTCCCTTGATTTAAACTCGGCTTGAGTTAGGCTCCTTGTCTTCACTCAATAGACCATCACTTGTTTATTGAAGATCCACTTCACCATTTGCACTGTTTAAATTGTTCTGGTTCCACTTTAACACGTTGACTCACCATTACTCTGTTCACGATTTCATTGGTTACCCACAAGTCTGCCTTAATTCTTTAACACAAAATTACCGCTATTCCCTAACTTGTGATTTCCATCCCAATTCTTCAACGCTGATCCTTAACATGAATGTGCTTCATCATTATTCAACACTTCCCTGTGTTCACAACTTTGTGCTCCACATTAAAATTTCACTTCCTTCACATTGACAAGAAAGCTCTTCAATGCTATATACATATATAAACCACACGGTACAAAATGCAGAATAAACCCGCGCACCATGCAAACCATTCATGGAATCGATCTCTTCAATTTTGATGAGGTTTAATTCAATACATTTTCAATTCATTATTTCAAACAGTCTTCAACCCTTTCACTTCATTGTTTATACTCAACAGTGTGGTTATTACCTATAAAGGATTCTTCTCTTTCCTAATAGATTTCACTCATCTATCAACACTTGGAAATTTCAAATTGAATGCTATTCAAAACCCTTTTTCATCATCGATCCTTGTAGTGATCGATGACTGCAATTATTCTCTTGATATTCCTCAGAAATATTTAACCCATAATGCATTTCGCTTCAAAACATAATAATTAACATCGATTTCTCTCTATGGAGGGCATAATCACAATCTCATACAGAGTCTCATCTCAAAACCCCAATTACAAAGGTTAAACATACAATTTCTCAATCCATCAACGCATATAATTCTAAAACAAATACTTTTATATATACAACTGAAATTACTTACATAAATATCTATTTCTAGCCTGATCTTCAATTCGATGACCCTTCTATCCTCACTACTCTGCCCCTTAACAGCTATCTGCCCGTAGGCCTACATTTATACAAAATATTAAGAAATCAATTCAGTTTCCCTAACAGCTCACCCAAGACTCTTGGAATTCTCAACATCCTAAATTTAGACTCAATCCCTAAAATAACTGACACTGATCCTAATTCGATTGTCCCTTCACATTCCTAACTAATCACCTTCCTCTCATGTTCTCTAATGATTGGAGAACATTTACAATTTCTCACTATTTTATTCAAAATACTAATAATTACATGAGAATTTAGAAACATAATACCCCCCTATGTCTTATAAAAATACAAAGTATTTCTTGAGCCTAATGCCCCTGCATCAGACTCCCAAGGTTAAAATGAATCATGATCTCCTGATCATGTGTTTTTGATTTATTGCCTCCTAGATCCCATACTTTTTTTTGCAGTTGTCCAACAACTGCATTATTCTTCAACTGTATTTCTCCAAGTCTCCATATCTATTTCTGCATCTTGCCTCCAACTATGCTTTCACAATCTCTTCTTGTCTTTCCTTTTCTAGAATTCTTCTGCTTTCTTGATATTGTCTGTTGCTTCTGAGACAACTTCGTCATCATTTCTCTGATGTTTTCAATCTCTATGTCCAGCCTTTCCTTTGACTGGAATTTACTTTTCCCACTGTTGTTTCCTCGAATTTCTATTGTTGTAACTGCCTTTTCTGTTGTTTTTGTTACTGCCCTTCTTGCTACCAACATTGATGTTGCTGCTGTCAATGTTGCCTCAGCTGTTACCTCCTCGATTGTTGCTACCTCCAAAAATTCCTGAATATCTCTCAAGATATCTCTCTCTGCAAAATTCCTTTGCTCATTACCTACAAATTTACTTCTAGAAAATAAATCATCAATTAATTTTATTCCTGCAGTAACATACCCATTCAGTATACTAGTAAGAATAATCAAATTTGACAAACTAGTATCTGCTCCTTTCACAACTTCAGGCAATTTTACTCTAGTGTCTGCAGTTCCTTCCTCTTGTATAATTGTTTCTAGCAAACATTTCAGCCATCTCTTCTGTACTTGTTTCACATCCTCAATATGTTGCAATTTAAATTCAACATCTTCTTCTTCTTATTTGACAATCTTCAGTAATTTTCCTTCATCTCCTTGATTGATTCTGGCAATCAAATAGAGTTTTTCAAACTCTAAACTTTCATCTTCTATCAGAATAGAATTCTGATTTTCCATCACTGTAGTAGTTCCACAAGTCTATCCTCCAATCTTCTCTTGGCTATTCAAACAAGCCAACTCCTTCTTGTCACCAATAGTGACAAGTTTCTACATATGAGACATGACTGTCTCACCTTCTTTCTGCAACATTTTCTCTTCTCTCAAGACAATTCCAAGTGATGGATTGTCTTCTGCATCACTTGTGAACATAAACAAATTGTCAATTTTAAAATCACAAGACCCCATGGTCTCAATTGATGATCCAGTCACCAACTCTTCTTTCTGCAGTTCTAAGTCTCTTTCAAGACTAAGAAAATCTTCATTATCTTTCTCCTCAGCTTCTAGAGTTATCTCCACTGTTCCAATCACCATATTAAAATGATGCCCCTTCACTATGTTTTCAGCTAACATAGTTTCCTTCTTATTAACTTTCTTGACAATTTCCATTTGCTGTTCTTCTTTGCCTGCATAATTAACACATGAACCTTTAGCACTAAAATTACAAGGTCTCAATACCTCTTCCTCCTCTGACAACACATCAGTATGATGTTTTGAGTTTCCTTCCAATTCCTTTGTCAGCACATCAGTATGCTGATTTTCATCCTCCATGAGACTGTCAGCTAGTCTCTCCTTCTTTCCATCATTTTCTTCATGAACAATATTCACGAAGACCTTCCTGCCCTGCTTCCTCAGCAAATTATCCTGTGCATAGGTCCTCTGTTTCTCCAATTCTCTTCTTTGAAAATCCAACCTTCTATACAATTCAACAACTTCAATTGGAGTAGATTTTGGGAACCTCACACAACCTTTTATACCTTCACTTGTTCTTGACCAATCATGAGATGGTCCTTCATCTCTTGCCTAAATATTCTCATTAGACTCCTTTGTATTCAATTCCTCCTAAGATCTTGCTATCTCAGCATTGATATGAATATATTTCAGATTCAATTTCTCCTCCTCAACAAACTTTAAGGCTTGTTCATCTCCCTGTGATGTACCTGCAAACATACACAACTCTTTAGTTTTAAAACCATAAGACTTTTCAGTCTCGGTTGCTTCATTTATCAGTGCCTTAGACCGATCCTCTTCTTCTGTAGAACCTGTAATCACCTCACAATTTTCAGATTCAAAAATACAAGGCTTTACATCATCTAGCTGATCTGGACTTGTCCAATAACTCAGGAAATCATCAATGATTTTCTCCTCAGCAAGACAAACTTCCTGTTGCCTTAAGTCTTCATCATGTTTCATAAGATCCTTCATAGATATGTATTCTTCACCTGTACTATGTTCTTCTTCACAATTTTTTTTTTTTTCTCAACTCAGCTGCTCTGAGTTCTGCACATTCCAAATGTACACTACTCCTCTGTTCAAGCTTTCTCAACTTTTCTGAAAACTGCATGTTCTCTTGCTGTTCTCTTCTCTGTTGTAGCCTCAGCCACTTTAATCTCTTCTTCATGAGCCAACCAACCCTCTAGATTTCCTCTATCATCATCTCCAGTTTATTAAACTGTTCTCTGATCTCAACTATCTCTTTCCAATATTTTGCATCAGTCAATTTCTTCCCCATGACATATTTCCTGGCATATTCTCTCTTTTCTGTTGTGGCCTCTCTCAGAACCTCTGCTATCTCTTCTATGACTATCAGTAGTCATCCTTTTATCCATCCTTATTTCCTCACTCATCAGCTGCACCAAGCCTCTGCAATAGCAAGCTCTCCTGCTGCCACTTACCTCACCAATCCTTTCCTCCAAATCTGGGCTTTTGGCAAGTACTGGTTCTCCTTCTACTGGAACCTTTTGAGCACCCTCTTATGCTCTCTCTAGGCTTTACTTTGCAACTCTTCAAACTCATTCAACCTCTTTTGAATTTCCTCAAGGTTCTGCCACACTTTCTTCCTCACTTTAGAATCCTCTACTCGACTCTTTCATCACTACTCTCAAAGCTGTGATATGCTTTTGCTGAGATTTCTTCAATTTCCTGCAATCTGAATTCTGCAAACAATTCTCCAAACCAGAGTTAAACACTTCTAATCAACTCACCTTCTCTTGAGAACATTGCAATTGTTCTCCCTATCCAACCTTTAGCTAAATATCAGGTTCACTGCCATCACCATCAAAACTCTGTCTTCACTTTCTGCAACCATAATTCTGCAATCATAAAATTCAAATCAAATTTAAAATTATTTTACCTGCAAGATACCTGCATGATCTTTTTCTTCACTCATTCATTTTTGCAAATCTCTGTTCACTGCAATTCTGTGTACCTTTGCATATCATATTTTGAAATCTGATCTTCTTTTATTCTCTCATCACATGCACTCATTCAGATTTAATTACAAAAAAAATCCTTTACCTCAAACAGAGCCTTTCCTACTCTGATACCACTTGATGGCAGGCTACCCAGCCAAACCCACAATTAACACCCTCTTGTGCATCTAAAACTGCCTTTCAAGTTTTAGCACCAAATAATTTTAAATCTGGCAATTTCATAATAATGTGGTAGCTTTTAAATCTTTGTTTAAATTTAAAAACCTAGATTTCAATATCACTTGTAGAAGCTTTACTTTTTAAATAATGGTTATAAAACCGTTGGAACACCCACCTTATGATTTTTAAATCATACTATTCAAAGTTATATAAAACCAAGTATAAGCTCCCCTTTACCTTATGGGAGTTCGACTCAATCAAACCAACATTTGAACTCAATATAAAATGTGCCCATGGCTTCACTCTTCACACATTTGTTCACAATTTTGTTACCTCACATTCAATATATTATATCCCCCATTTAAATGTTAAGGACCATTATAAAAAACCTTTGATTACCGCATTCACCAACATTTTTATTTAAAATAAAATCTTCGGTCCACTTCTTACCGTATAATTGAACCCTCACAACCAATGATGAAATCCTAACTTCAACTCAAGCCCACAATAGCCATACCACTTACCTCATTAAACCATACGCAACTTAATGATGTGACCATTGTCAATCTCCGATGGCTATAAATTGGACGGAAATCACATTTTTTCCATCACTAAGTTTTAACACGAAAATAATTTGCGAAATGGCAGGTATTCTAAAACCGTCGATTGCCACGTGTTGATCAAAGAACACTATCACATTTTTTCAACAAAAAAAATTACCATCTTTTTGTAATGTGAAGACCACTGGTATTGGGTTCCGAAACTGCTTCAACGTTTCTTCGAACTCACAGTTCCGCTTACTAGATCCACTACGCCTTTATTTAAGGTTCCTTCCCTTGATTTAAACTCAGCTTGAGTTAGGCTCCTTGTCTTCACTCAATAGACCATCACTTGTTTATTGAAGATCCACTTCGCCGTTTGCACTGTTTAAATTGTTCTGGTTCCACTTTAACTCATCGACTCACCATTACTCTGTTCATGATTTCACTGGTTGCCCACAAGTCTGCCTTGATTCTTTAATACAGAATTACCATTATTCCCCAACTTGTGATTTCCATCCCAATTCTTCAACGCTGATCCTTAACATGAATGTGCTTCATCATTATTCAATGCTGCCCTATGTTCACAACTCTGTGCTCCGCATTAAAATTTCACTTCCTTCACATTGATGAGAAAGCTCTTCAACCCTATATATATATATATATATATATATATATATATATATATATATATATATATAAACCACATGGTACAAACTGCAGAATAAACCCGCGCACCATGCAAACCATTCATGGAATCGATCTCTTCAATTTTGATGAGGTTTAATTCAATACATTTTCAATTCATTATTTTAAACAGTCTTCAACCCTTTCACTTCACTGTTTATACTCAAGAGTGTGGTTATTACATATAAAGGATTCTTCTCTTTCCAAATAGATTTCATTCATCTATCACCACTCGAAAATTTCAAATTGAATGCTATTCAAAACCCTTTTGTGTCATTGATCCTTGCAGTGATCGATGACTGCAATTATTCTCTTGATATTCCTCAGAAATATGTAACCCATAATGCATTTTGCTTCAAAACATAATAATTAACATCGATTTATCTCTATGGAGGGCATAATCAAAATCACATACAGAGTCTCATCTCAAAACCCCAATTACAAAGGTTAAACATACAATTGCTCAATCCATCAATGCATATAATTCTGAAACAGATACTTTTATATATACAACTGAAATTACTTACAGAAATCTCTGTTTCTAGCCTGATCTTCAATTCGATGACCCTTCTATCCTCACTACTATGGCCCTGAACAAATATCTACCCGTAGGCCTACATTTATACAAAATATCAAGAAATCAATTCTGTTTCCCTAACAGCTCGCCCAAGACTCTTGGAATTCTCAACATCCTAAATTTAGACTCAATCCCTAAAATAACTAAAACTGATCCTAATTCGACTGTCCCTTCACATTCCTAACTAATCACCTTCCTCTCATGTTCTCTAATGGTTGGAGAACATTTACAATTCCTCACTATTTTATTCAAAATACTAATAATTACATGAGAATTTAGAAACATAAGACCCCCCTATGTCTTATAAAAATACAAAGTATTTCTTGAGCCTAATGCCCCTGCATGATGAACCAAGCTTTGAAATTTTGTGAAAATCTTCCTCAAGATTTCTACTTCGCTCTCAGAAAATTTCAGCATTTGAATCTTCATATAAAAAACGTTATAGCAAAAATTCCGTGATGACCTGTTTAGGTTAAATTTAGGAGCCTGCAAAAAGCCCTAACTTCCATAGATCATATCTCCAAAAATATTATGAACCAAGCTTTGAAATTTTGCAACGATGTTCCTCAGGATTTCGGCTTCGCACTCTAAAAATTTCAGCTTCTTAACCTGCGTAGAAAAAAATTTATAGCGAAAATTCCACGATGACCGGTTTGGAGCAGCGAAAACCCTAGAATCCAAAGCTCTGATACCAAATGTTGTGAAACCAGCTCCAAAAATAGAAGAAAAGAGATATCAACGCCTTAGAAATAAGACACTTTGAGGGGGAAACCTCCAATACATTACATGAATGAACAATTCTTGGATGATACAAATTACAAAACCTCCTTTCTATATGTAAGATTCCATGGGGCCACAATGTAATCCTAGCCGACCTAAAATAATAATTTAAGGGCACAATAATAAAAATATGGGGGTTACAGGGGTAAAATAATAAAAATAAAGGGGTTACACTAACAACAATAAGGGACTATGCTAGTAATATAGAGACCTAACCATCCACATCATCCTTATCTTCATTTCTATCCATTTCTTTTTCCATTTGAGCCTTTATTTCATTTTTTAAGAGGATTTTATGTTTTAAAATGTGCTTTTGGGGGTCCGCGGGAAATGCATAGGATAACTGCGGACCTCGATAATTTTTTAAAATACAAAATTATTGGGCTGCCTCAGGTTTTGTGTGGAGTGCGTGTGGATGTCCACACTGTCTACATGCCGAACCCGCAGAGGCGCTGTGAACATTTTAAAAATCCAAATTCCTCTTAAAAAATGGTTCATATTCTCTTCCAAATGGTTTTAAATATTAAATGCGTTGATTTGTAGGTTGTTTCACCATGTTGGAGTGGCGAGAATGTGAAAAGAAGCTTATAGATAATGAAGCCATGGATGACCCTGTAGCTATGCTTGCACTGAAGAATTGTGGTTTGTATAAATTCTGGGATATCTAAGGAATGAAAGCACAACTGGAGTTAATGGTTTGGCTTGTAAATACGTGGGATGTTCAAGACAAGTGCTTCATAATCGGTGACCACTGGCTCGAAATTTAGCTAGAGGACATTTATTTCCTTACCGGATTGTCCTAGAGAGGAAGAAGCATATTCTTATTTGGGGCCACACAGAGAGCTCTTCCCATCACTAGCTAAAAAGAAGAGTATTGCAGCAATGAGGCAGACTTGAAGGATGGTCACATCAATATTAAAACTATCTTGTGATTGGATCTCAAAGTGATAGCATTTACGGTAACCATATTATGCGGGAGTGTAGCTCTGCATGTGGCTACTAAGTCACAGATGCAAACAATAGTCAAAGTCCTTGGAGGAACCATATTTAACTGGTGCGAAGGAGTATTGGCCAACATGAAAGGCCAATTAACTAGAGCAAAGAATGCAAAGTTGAAAAACTTCGGATATGGTGCCATTCTCATTTCATTTGCTTTAGAGACAATTCCGCTTCTTTCTCCGCAATTGATTCCAGTAGATAATGGGGCTCCTCAGGAACCTCAGATGGTGCGTTGGGTGGCACGAATGGCTTGCCATGGTGGCGAGGGTGGCTTAATAGTTTGGTTTACTGTGACATACTTCATGTGGCTTAGGAACCAAGTCTTCACCATTAAATTCTTTCCTTATGCAGGAATGGATTACAGGGGTGATCCTAAAACATCTTTGCCTCTAGGGGCACAGTGGGAAAATACAGGTAAGCGAATCATTTTGATGTTTTTAATATAATTTTTATTTGATTTTTTATCGTCCAATACTAACAAAAATATTTAAATGCAGATGTCATTCCATAACAACCAGCAACACTTTGTCACTTTGATAGGTGGGAAGCACAACCTGTAGCACCTCCACAGGACTAGGCAACAGAGATCCTAGTAGACATGGATCACAAGCTTGAGAGGTTGACCATAGACATTCCTAAGACGGGAATAGATTATATCCTTCTCAGGCTTCAGAGACACGTGACAAGTGTTCTAGGTCCATTTAGGAGATTTATGTGCAAGGTGGTGTGTGCTATAGTCTATTATCATGATCATCATCACATATAGTGGATGATTGTTGTAGACCGACATTTTGTTTTTTTGTATCAGTATCTATTAGATCATAAGGTGTTTGAACCTATGATCGTAGACAATGTAATATTTTTTGAACACAAATCTATCTATGCTAATGATATTACTACTTTCTCTGAGTATCTTGTTCAACATGGATTTAATGTTGTTTTGTTTTGCTTTTTTAATATTAAAAATTTCTATTTAGAGCACGATTAGCTAATGCATCAGCCAATATGTTTAAATTTCTTGAAATATGTTGATATTCGATATAATCAAATTTTCATTCCAAGAGACGAACCTTCAAAAATAATCTCAATAATACTGGATTTATAATTGCATAAACCCGATTTAAATGTAATACAATGAATTGTGAATCCAACCTAATTATCAAACATCGAATACCAAATGAAATGGCATCAGTTAATAACTCAATTTCACTATATTCTGCAATATTGTTCGTTCTTTGACAAAGGCATATCCCATAAATAGAAACTAACTCATCAGTGGGTGAATAAATAACCCAAGCCGTGGAAGAGATATTCCATGTACTATGACAGGCACCATCAGCAAAACAAATGTATGTTTGAAGAGATATCGACATCTGCAATATAAGAGTAATCAAGATAAGCAGCAATAGTAGTAACAACAAAACTAATATAGGCACACTTGTCTAATCTAATGCACACTATCCTAAAAAGTAGCTATTTTACAAGAGATATCTTCACACAAAAGTCAAGCATAATATCTCTTAAGATAAAGACCATTTATGGGCTTATCTAAAGAGACCCCGTCATAATCAATTAATTCATAAGCTCCTTTTGCAAGCACATGCTTGACAATATAGGGGCCATGCCACATCAGTTCGAATTATCTAGCACCTAGCTTATCATTAGCTTGATCATATACTAAAACTAGGTCACCTTCTAAATAAATTGAGGGTTAACACTTTGATCATACCGAGCTTTCACACATTTCTTGTGAGCTTCAATAGCCAATGCAGCGGTGCACCGAGTCTCATCTAATTGTGATAAGTATAAAAGCATTTTTCCTCTTTAGAGGTAGTTGGTAACAACTCAATGGCTAATTTGAGTGATGGTATTTCGCATTCAATGGGTAACACAACTTCTAAACAATAGACAAGTTGAAAAATAGTGAACCCTGTAGCAGTTTTTGCAGAGGTTCGGTATGCCCATAGTGCCGAAAAAAGCATGGTGTGCTAATTTTATTTGTGAGTTCCGATAATCCGTTTAATCATGATGGTTAAAACCTTGTTGAAAAATTCAACTTTACCATTATCTTATGGGTAATACAGAGTATAATTATCATGGCATAGGCCAAGTTGATCGGAAAGTTTGGTCATCATAATTTTTCAAAAATGACTCCCATGGTCTGTGATAATAGCTTGAGGCACACATAAATGAGCAATCACATGATTGAATATGAAGTAGCTACATTTTTTCCATCTGCCTCGACCCATTTGGTAAAGTAATCTACAACTAGAATAATTTAAATTTCATGTTGATAGATAGAGAATAAATATTTTGTCAAACAGTTTAAACTTGAAAAATCAATAGATAGTTAGAGAATAAATGAGGAAATCAACAGTTTAATCTGAGCCCTCAGTTGAAATAAGGTTAGAATTAGATGGTTTCCTCCTTTAAAAGAAAAATGGATTAGGTTTTGCAAGCTCAAATGCACGCATAATAATAAAGGAAAAAATGGTAGAATAAATGATGGGTAGGTAGAAAGTAGTTTTACAAGGCATGGATAAACATTATTTGGAAAATTACTAATTTCCCTCCCCACAATGAACTCTAGTACTAAAAACCTTCAGTTATAAAGGCTTAGAGCATTTCTCTGAATTTTGGTGGGAGCAGATCCACGACTTTATGACTGATTGGCACTAAAGTATTGGAATCCCCTTCATTAAGAACCCTTCCACTTCATCATTCATTTTACCCTAATAAAATCCCTTTTCCTAAGTTTAAAACACTTTTTATCTAGGAAAAGTAAAACCCCCTTGACTAATTCCCCTTTCATACAAAAATACCCACAAAACCCACAATTTTTTTTTTGCCTAAGTATAAGTGTTAAATGTTATTTTGGACCTAACAATGATGAAAATCCTGCCCAATGACATAATTTTCACTTTACTTAGTGTATTTGTTTATTTCCGCTCATATTCATTTCATATTAAAACTAACCTAATGTATTACTTCCATTATAAACCTTCCCCTAGTATTTATATTAATTAATTTATATAAATATCCCAACCCACATTTTTATATTATCCTATGGTTTAATTACTCCATGTGACATATTTCCCGCTCCCCCATAATTTAAACCATATCTTTACATAAACTCACCCCAATGGTGACTTTACACATATATTCGTTATATTGGCTATGTAAAGCATTTAAACCCACCGACCCGCCTATTCCTTTAAAACCTTAAACTATATGTTAAAAACTTTGTTTTAACGTATATGTTTTAATCCTGCCACATTAAATGATTTCCGGGCCCCACGCCCACTACCCCTAGCTCCAATGTTTAAATCCTGACCATTCGCATCCCTCTGCAAGATCCAAAGGCCTAGAATCCATATCGTAATTTCAATAGCACACTCGTTAATCCATTTTTGATATGCGATATGAGCGGTATTGCCCCGCTCTCTCCGTTTACAAAAAAATGTTTACCACCCTCCGACGATATGATAAACCACTTACCTGTAGACCACGCACTATGATAAACCATCATGCCACCTTCCCGCTCGTCCACTGTATGATGCACTGCCTATCAACCCTGCTCGCAATAAACCCCCGATTGTTACATCCAAATTGCCTATTTCTGTTTTCAATTGTATAAACCATAAGATCACTGCCAACGCCGAATTGAAAACCCCTTTTCACATGTGATAAACCTCTGGTTCACCTTCTGCGATTTTCTAAAAACCATCATTCTACTTTGGCACTATGCGAAAAGCCAACATTGTTTCAAAAACCTCCAATTGAGTTATTTCTGCAGATTTGCGAATGGAACCAAAGCCATTGTTCAACCCTTACAAACTCATGTTTCATTAATCAATTGTTTGTATTTTTTTCAGGTGTTTATAATTAATAGAAAATGGATAAAAAATTGGATACTAGTCCCCAACCTGTTTACTCTAGATTCCCAGGGTATGAATTTGAAAAGCTTTCATAAACAGAATATTCTAGGAAATACAACAGAATGAGATAATTTATAGATATAGTAATTATTAAACAAAGATGAGATCATTTTCACCAACAAAGAGGGAAAGTTATTCAAAGATGAAATTTACAACAACAGGATGAAATTAAAGATTCAGATGATGATGATTACTGAGACAGGATAAAAGTGAAAAGGTAACAAAGCAGTCAAGGTAAAACAGTAAAAGTAAATACAGAGGAAATAATGATTAAAAAGAGATGAAAACATTTTTACCATGAACAATGAATTTTATCATAAGTAAAAGTCAAAACAGTTAAAATAACAATAAGTTTTAAAGATGAAAACAGAGCAAGAAGGGACATTTTCCAAGAATTTCCTGTTTAAGTCATAGTTTTGCAGAAACTATTGTGGCCAATCCAAGATGAATTTTGCAAAACTGAAGGAGGTTGTTCCATATATTTCCACCTACAAAAACCTCTCTCACTTTTCTAATAGCCATTATGGGTTTGGAAACATTAAGCAATATTTGACAACACTTTTTATAGAAAATTCTTGTTTAGTCATCATTTTGCAGAGAATATTATGGACAATCAGAAATGAATCTTACAAAAATGGAGGAGGTTTTTGTTCCTAGGATACCCATATACAAAATATTATCTCACTTTTTACACAGCTATTACAGAATGAGAGATACATGAAAATCTTCACAACCTATTTTTCAGACTGTGCAAAGTTCTATTTTAAACATATTTTTGCAGAGTATATTGTGAACAACTAGAGAATAATTTTAGGAAAATGAGAGAGTTTTATCTCAACAATATATTTATCTGCAATAACCTCTTTCAAGTTTTACATATCTATCTCGGATTGAGATATACAAAGGTATCACTGGACCCCAAGTTTGCAGAATTTCTGGAGCAAAATACATAAAGGAAGGAGACAGTTAGTGACTTGGAAGCCTCATCATCAACTAAGAGTTGCTATCAAATTCGACTTTCTCTTCTTTGTCACTATAAATCCATAAATATAGTGCTAAACAGATTCATTAGTTTTGAGTGTCCTTTAGTTAAGTTCTATTTATGTAATACAGTTTGAGATATTTGTAAACCAATCTTGATATGTTTTCAAGATATTCTAGTTTAGGATTTGTATAAATACTTCATCCTTTGAAGTATTATTGTGGAATGAATTGCTGAAGTTTTCTATAGTCATTTTTTCTGTACCTGAAGTGTTTCTTATAGCAATTTCAAGTAGTAGACTGGATCAAAACCATAGAGCATCATATTTCATGATTCATGTGATGAGCCATTGAAGTGAAGTACTTTCTTCTGTCATTGTTTATCTTCTTATGTTTTACATAATTTCATAAATGTTTTCTAAATTTAAATGATAAATCAGGAATATTATTACAGAATTTGTTAAAAGCACTCTGTCTTGAACTTTTTATCATTTCTATGTTTTCTGCCGATTTCCAGATTAGGGAACCCTTAATTGCTCCCTCTTTCGAATGACCTCTCTCTTCTCTTTCCTAATCTAGATCAAAGAATTCTTAACTTCTCTTTGTCCCGATTAATCCACTTCACCAATTAGCCTTCAAAGATATTTAGTGACTTGTCTATATTGCCTTGAAAATATCTGTCTTTTGATCTTGATCTTGAGCTGTTTGCTTGACATATTGACTCCTTTTTCCCAATGGAAAACCATATCTATTACTATCCATCTCTTGAAGTGATTTTTCCCACCAACCAAATCAAATCTTAAAACCAAAATTTCCTTAAAAATAGCCTTAAATCAAACATTAAAAAAAGGTTAAATCTTATAGAGAGAGCCCTCTATGAACCCTAGGAAGGCTTGATCCTAGAGTTTAAAAGTAGGTTTGTGGTTACCTTAGACTATTTCTTTCTTTAACCTTGAGAAATTACTGAGTGATAACATATTGGCGACCATACTGGGGAAACTAACATTTCTTTCAGAAATATTTTATAGGTTCATATCTAATCTATGATGGTGGATAGTGATCAGACACACAAAGGTTAAAATCATCCACTTGGCAACTCCAAATCAATTTGACAATCAAGACTCCACTGGAGGAATGAACCTGAAAGAAAAATATGGAAAGATCAGGCTTTTAACTTGGATTACAATCCAAGACATCATGTTCTTTCTCATTAAGAATTTTTTTTAATGCATATTGTATTTTAGAGAAGATCTTAGATTAGCTTTTAATTATTTTCAATTAAAGATTGTAAATACTAATTCTCCTAATCCCTTTGAGCAACTTTCTTCTGAATATAATGATGATAATTTTTCAATTAAGAAGCCTCAAATAATCAAGACTGATCTTACAATCCCTGTACATATTCCTGTACCTTGTAAAGTTCCTGATAGATATAAGCCCCTCATTTTATCTCCTATACTCCATGATTTCCCTGATAACTATTACAAATTTCTTCCCAGGTTTGATGGAGAAAATAATAACATCACTGCCCAAAAAAATATTCAAGGTTTTGAAAATTATCTGGATCTATTTAAGATTGATCAAGATAATGTTAGAATCAGAATTTTTTCTCTTTCTTTGCAAAATAGGATAAAGAGTTGGTTCAAGAATCTGCCTAATGCAAGCATCTCAAATTTCCAGAAGTTTGTCAAAAAATTTCTTAATAGATGGATAATTAAAGTCAATATTTTTATGATCATAGAAGAATATAATCAGTTAAAAGGACATCCAAATGAAACAATACAACAATTTTCTGACAGATTTAATCAAGTTTATTATTCAATGCTAGAAAGTATAATACCTTCTCATGATTCAAATCTCTTGCATTATCCAAGTGCCTTTGATCCAGAAATAGAATTTCAGTTAAGAGAAAGAGATTCAGAAACACTTGTATAGATGTAGAACATTGCAGTTGATGTAGAAGTTAATCTGCAAATCAGAAAGAAGAAATTGAAAGCAGAAGAAGAAGAGAAGAACAACATTGTAGAGGTAAAACTCAGCCTTTTGGTAAGAAAACTAGATGAAATCATACATAAGATCACTATGAAAGATAAGTATTTTGTTCAAAATCACCATGAAGAAATAGAAGAAGTTGATAGCCATGAACAAATTCGTGCTAATTCCAATTATTATAGATCAGAAAATGGATTTACAAATCAATATGTGGAAGATGAATCTACCGATTTAATGTGTATGTTTGATGACATTCCTTCATTTAATGATTTTCCTGACTATGGTCAATATGATGAAAATTATGTTCTTCAAAATCAAACTAAATTTACAGAGAAATCAGAAGATAGTTTAGAGGATGAAGAAATGTAGTTTTAGCAGATTGAAGACAATAATCAGCTATTGCAAATCAGTTATGAGAGTAACGAAGAAAGAGTAAAAAATTTGAAAATAAGTAAAGGTTCTTTACCTCTTTTTTTTTCTTCATTTCATTTTATTAGAGACAACTTTAATGCAATCAATAATCATCAGCCTTTAGAGTTGTTATGGACAAAAAATAAGATAATGAAACCCTTGATCAAGATATTTCAGTTTCACAATTACAGTTATCAGTTTCCATTGAAAAACATGATCAAATAACACATGAGAATTCAATACCACTATATTTTGAATCATTTTAGCTTTTAAAGGAAATGTGGTATAACATATTTAAAGAAAAGGATGAGACTTGTTGAAGTTTATGAAGTCCCATGGAATTCTATATGCCATAGATTGGAGAAATTTTCCCAAGTTTTTCATGATCCAATAGCTAATATATTGGATATTGAATGCATTCAAAGCCTGCCTCCATTAACTAACTATGAGTTTTAGAATCAAGATGATAAAGGTTCCAGCAGTTAAACATTACAATCAGTAGGAATATCATCACAAATCTTATCTGAAAATTTGCAAGGAGATAAAGATGAAAATAACATTTCAGTTTCATGGCATGGAGGCCATCCAAAACAGATGTACAATTGTTTAGATCAGTTAAACATTAGTGTATATATCTTGGAATATCCTTTTTAAAAGTTTCTAGAGTCAATAAAGGAAATCAAGTATTTCCTTATCATCTCATTTGTTGACAAGTTTTTAATAGGTTGTAGAATTACAGTTTCATTTTACCCAACCAGCAGTTGTATAGTTGATTAGAGTAAGTAGGTAGGATTTCAGCTTATTTCAGTTTTCAGTTTTTCAGCTAGTTTGAAATAATTCATTAAGATTTGAAACCAAGTAAAATGCCTTAAGGTCTTGATGATTTAGTAGTTTGGTTTGAAGGTTGCAGCACCTTTTAGTCTCATATCAAATTTCAGTTTATAGAAAAGGGTGTAAATTTCAGTTCAAGATTTTCAGTCACAGAGATTTTATAACAAAGCAAATGCATGTTTGGGATTGGCTCAAAGGACCAAGCTACTAGTCAACGGTGTTCTTGATATCTCACAAGGAGATGTCATCCCCATGTGAAGCCGTTGTTAGGGTCCTATAAATATAGGATTCATAATTTTGATTTTAAAATCTTGAAATATTGTACATACCTTTGCTTTCTGCGAATGTATTCCCAAATTAAAAAATGAAAAGAGGGTATGTCCTAAAAAAACAATCAAAGGACAAAAAGAAACAAAGATCAAAAGAATATTAAATATGAACCCCATCAAAAATAGATCATGAAAGTGTTGCAAGTTTAAATGCCACTACTATTAGTTTAATTTTGCAAATAATATTGTGTACAACTTGTCCTAAATGCCACAATCCATAAGGGTCAAACAACTTAAACTTGACCTCTCATAATTTTAATTTCATGTTGATAGATAGAGAATAAATATTTTGTCAAACAGTTTAAACTTGACAAATCAGTAGATAGTTAGAGAATAAATGAGGAACTCAACAATTTAATCTGAGCCCTCTGTTGAAATAAGGTTAGAATTAGATAGTTTCCTGCTTTAAAAGAAAAATTGATTAGGGTTTGCAAGTTCAAATGCACCCATACAAATAAAGGAAAAAAATGGTAGAATAAATGATGGGTAGACAGAAATCAGTTTTACAAGGAATGGATAAACATTATCTGGAAAATTACTAATTTCCCTCCCCACAATGAACTCCAATACTAAAAACCTTCAGTTATAAAGGCTCACAACATTTCTCTGACTTTTGGTGGGACTAGACCCATGACTTTATGACTGATTGGCACTAAAGTATTGGAATCCCCTTCATTAAAAACCCTTCCCCTTCATCATTCATTTTACCCTAATAAAATTCCTTTTCCTAAGTTTAAAACACTTTTTATCTAGGAAAATTAAAACTCCCTTGACTAATTCCCCTTTCATACAAAAATACCCACAAAACCCACAATTTTTTTTTTTTTCCCAAGTATAAGTGTTAAATGTTATGTTGCGCCTCACAATGATGAAAATCCTGGCCAATGACATAATTTACACTTTACTTAGTGTATTTGTGTATTTCCTCTCATATTCATTTCATATTAACACTAACCTAATGTATTAATTCCATTATAAACCTTCCTCTGGTATTTATATTAATTCATTTATATAAATATCCAAACCACATTTTTATATTATCCTATGGTTTAATTACTCAATATGACATATTTCCCGCTCCCCCATAATTTAAACCATATCTTTACATAAACTTGCCCCAATGGTGACTTTACACATATATTTTTTATATTGGCTATGTAAAGCATTTAAATTCACATACCTGCCTATTCCTTTAAAACCTTACACTATATGTTAAAAACTTTGTTTTAATGTATATGTTTTAATCCCGCCACATTAAACGATTTCTGGGCCCCACGCCCACTACCCGTAGCTCCAATGTTTAAATCCTGACTGTTCACATCCCTCTGCCAGATCCAAAGGCCCAAAATCCATATCACAATTTCAATAGCACATCGTTAATCAATTTTTGATATGTGATATGAGCGGTATTGCCTCGCTCTCTCTCCTCCATGCGTCATCTTTTCACTGGATCACATCCGTTTGCAAAAAACTATTTACTGCCCTCTGACAATGCAATAAATAGCTTACTTGTCGACCCCACGCTATGATAAACCATCGTGCCACTTTCCCTCTCGTCCATTGTATGATGCACTGCCTATCAACCCTGCTCGCAATAAACCCTCAATTGTTACATCCAAATTACCTATTTCTGTTTTCAATTGTATAAACCAGAAGATCACTGCCAATGCCGAATTGAAAACCCCTTTGCACATGTTATAAAACTTTGTTTCACCTTCTGTGATGTGCTAAAAACCATCATTCTACTCCAGCATTATGGGAAAAGCCAACATTGTTTCAAGAACCTGCAATTGAGTTATTTCTGCGGATTTGTGAATGAAACCAAAGCCATTGCCCAACCCTTGCAAACTCGTGTTTCATTAATTAATTGTTTGTATTTTTTGAAGGTGTTTATCATTACCAGAAAATGGATAAACAGTTGGATACTAGTCCCCAACCTGTTTACTCCAGATTTCCAGGGTATGAATTCTAAAAGTTTTCATAAACAAAAGATTCCAGGCAATATAGTAGAATGAGATAATTTACAGATACAGTAATTATTAAACAAAGATGAGATCATTTTCACCAATAAAGAGGGAAAGTTATTCAAATAAGAAAATTTTTTTACCATCAACAATTAATTTTATCTAAAGTAAAAGTCAAAATAGTTATAAGAACAATAAGGTTAAAAGATGAAAACAGAGGAAGAAGGGACATTTTTCAAGAATTCCTTGTTTAAGTCATAGTTTTAAAAAAACTATTGTGGCCAATAAAATATGAATTTTGAAAAACTGAAGGAGGTTTATGTTCCTAAGATTTCCATATACAAAATCCTCTCTCACTTTTATAACAGCGATTATGGGTTTGGAAATATTAAGCAATATTTGACAGCAATGTTTACAGAAAATTCCTGTTTAGTCATCATTGTGAAGAGAATATTGTGGTCAATCATAAATGAATATTACAAAACTAGAGGAGGTTTTTGTTCCTAGGATACCCATATACAAAAAAATATCTCACTTTGTACACAGGTATTACAGACTGAGAGATACGAGCACATCTTCACAGCTTATGTTTCAAACTGTGCAAAGTTATGTTTTAGACATAGTTTTGCAGAGTATATTGTGAAAAACTGGAGTAGAATTTTAGGAAACTTAGAGAGGTTTATCTCAAAAATAGATTTATCTAAAATAACCTATTTCAATATATATATATATATATATCTTGAATTGAGATATACAAAGGTATCACTCAACCCCAAGTATGCAGAATTTCTGGAGCAAAATACACAAAGGAAGGAGACAGTTAGTGAATTGGAAGCCTCATCATCAACTAAGATTTGCTATCAAATTAGACTTTCTCTTCTTTGTCACCATCAATTAATAAATATAGTGCCAAATAGATTCATTAGTTTTGAGTGTCCTTTAGTTAAGTTCTATTTATGTAATACAGTTTCAGATATTTGTAAACAAATCTTGATATTTTTTCAAGATATTCTAGTTTAGAATTTGTATAAATACTTCATCCTTTGAAGTATTATTGTGGAATAAATTGTTGAAGTTTTCTATAGTCATTTTTGATGTACCTGAAGGGTTTCCTGTAGCAAGTTCAAGTAGCAGACTAGATAAAAACCATAGAGCATCATATTTCATGATTCATGTGATGAGCTATTGAAGTGAAGTTATACTTTCTTCTGTCATTGTTTATATTCTTATGTTTTACATAATTTCATAAATGTGTTCTAAATTTGAATGATAAATCAGTAATATTATTACAAAATTTGTTAAAAGAACTCTGTCTTGAACTATTTATCATTTCTATGTTTTTTGCTGATTTCCAGAGTAGAGAACCCTTAATTGCTCTCTCTTTTGAATGACCTCTCTCTTCTCTTTCCTTATCTGGATCAAAGAATTATTAACTGCCCTTTGTCCCGGTTAATCCACTTCACCAAACAGCCTTCAAAGATCTTTAGTGACTTGTCTATCTTTCCCTACAAATATTTGTCTTTTGATATTGATCTTTAGCTGTCTACTTGACATATTGACTCGTTTTTCCCATTGGAAAACCAGATCTATTACTATACATCTCTTTAAGTGATTTTTCCCACCAACCAAACAAAATCTTAAAACCAAATTTTCCTTATAACTAGCCTAAAATCAAACATTAAAACAAAGTTAAATCTTATAGAGAGAACCATCTCTGAACCCTAGGAAGGCTAGATCTTAGAGTTTAAAAGTAGGTTTGTGGTTATCTCCGACTATTTCTTTCTTTAACCTTGAGAAATTATTGAGTGATAACACTCTCCAGAGTGGCAATCATTCAAAACCTTTTCAGCCTCTTTGTGAGTTATATAACATCAAAAAACATAATCCACACCATGAAAATAAAGAGTGTCCTCAACAATATTATATTGTTGGGATTGATATTGGATTCTCCATCGATTTGAACGTGAGATATCTGGGCGAAAGGTTTGGGTTTGAAGATATATTGTGATATCTCCATAACATGGGTCTAATGTACTGATGAGAAATAGAGATTCATCTGTGATGGGATTCTCTACCATGGTTTCTGTCTCATTATTGGGAAAGTCACACATAAGTTCAAAAAACACTGGTGATTTCTTTGATTTAGATTTCTTGATTTCCAAATCAAACTCTTGTAGGATGACAATCCATTTGGAGTATTTTCCACGAGTAATTTTTTTGTCAAGATATACATCATCGGGTTGCAATTAGATATCACAGTTGTTTTACATAACAATATGTAGTGACGGAATCGTTGGACAACTTGGACTGCTGCCAAGGCCAATTTCTCCACATGCGAATATTTGATTTCCATTAGGTTGAGATTATGACTTAGATAACAGATCACATGTTCACTGTGAGATTCATCCTCCTGAACCAAAACCAATCCAATGGTGGAATCAGAGGCAGCTAAGTATAAAAAGTAGTCTTGGTGGTAATTGGGCAGATGCAATAACGGTGCATGGGTCAACGCGTGTTTTAATGCATCAAAAGATTTATCAGCAATCTCTTCCCAAATAAAAGGAACACATTGTTTCAACAACTAGGTAAAACCTTTTGTTAACTCAACATCGTTCAAGATAAACCTATGTAAAAAAAATTTCTTTCCCTTGCAAAATTTGGATTTGGTGAAGTGTGGAAGGAGGAGGTAAGTTGATGATGGCCTCAACCTTCAAGGGGTCGACATGGATGCCATCTTTCGAAATTGTTATCACCATTTTTTTTTTTTTTTCAAAACATGGTATGTCAACTCTGTTTTGATCATGGTCTAAATAGTTTTTAAAATTCATTTTAGCATGGTTAAGGGTATGCCATAGTTTTATAGGTTTAATATTCACCATTAGAATTAAAATAAAGTCTTTATAGTTCCATTCCATAGTCAAAAAGTTCACATTTTTCATTTAAGGGTCATCTAAGTAAGTTTTGGGTCAATTTTATGCAATTAGCTGCAAATCCACAGTTTCGTAGCATCATTAGTTCAAAAAGTGAGTTTTGTGCTATGAAAGCACTGCTACTTTCATAGCGCAAAGTGCGAAAATGACACTGTGAACACTACGAAAGCGCAGTTTCTTAGATTTCATGTCAAATAAGCTGGGATTTGTCAGTTTCAATTGGGGAATGATATGATAGGGGTATGGTGAGTCAGTTAGTTACCAGATTCAAGGTACTTAGCTGTCCTATAGTCATCATAGTCATGATAGGATATCAATCAAACATCATTTGGTCATGTGATGACATCTCTAATTCGATTTTTTTTCCTAATTGAGTCATCTCTGTTTCATTTACCTTCACATATGTTGTCCAAGCTCTGAAACAGTAAGGATAAGTTTGTGGTTGTTCCATTCAAAGACAACTCTTACCATTATCAAGCGAGGCTGTTGATCAAATCAAGCGAGGTTGTTCATCAGGTCAAGAGAGGCTGCTTTATAGGTTTTAGAGAAAATAACAAGTTTTCTACAAGAAAAATGGCAGAGGAAAAGAAGGTCCACAGAGGGGGACATTGTCTAAGATACGAGCCTAAGAATACAAATGCTGTTATGGAGGATCAAATGGTAATGGAGGCTTTTAGCAAAGCTGACTGTCTCAAATTTTGTGAAAAGCTTTAGGATTTCCACACTCAGGTGTCCAAAGAGTTTTCTTTACATTTCAGTGGAACCACTACCAAAGTCGGAATGATAAATATGCTAGTTACACCTGAGATCATAGCTGCTGTGACATAGGGGAAAACAATCTTGGTTTAAATGTTTTAGGTTCGACATGGAGCCATGCAAGGAATTTATGAAACCTGAATATGTAGACATGGACTTGAATAATGCAATACCCAGAAGTTGTATCAAGGAAAACTATGCAAAACTGTATTCAACATCCAAAGATATTTCACATGTGAAGGCAGGTACCATAAAGTCTACACTTATCATTTCAAACTGCTGTTTCATTTCATAGATATGATATCATTAGATTTACCATTTTACTTGCATAGAAGCCTTGCCAAAATGGCTGACAAAGTCCAAGCTAAATATGATGGTTGTGAAACATATTTGTTTCATCACAGTTTGATAAAGTTACTGGTTTTAAATGAGCTTTAGAAAATAAATAGGGATTGGTCTTCCTTTATATTAATGAGTGGATTTGAAATGGAAGCCTTAACCCCAGCTAGAAACCCTAAGATTAAGGGGAATCCTTCACCACCAGTAGCAGAATCCAGTCAACTAGTGGTTACTAAAGCAAAGAGGTTTTTGAAGTTGAAACCAAGGAAACAGGTTGAATATAGAACTGAGAAAGCATCAGTACTTGTTTTAGAAACTCCATCACCTGCAAAACATAAAGTAGAAAGGGTCAAAGAAACAAAACAAAAACAAGTGGCCAGTAAGCAGGAGATCCAGAGAAAGACAAGAAGTCAAGTAGCAACATCAAAGGGAAAAGAAGTTGTTTTAGTGACAGAGGACAACCCTATGATGAAAGGAAATTTGGATGATATACTTCATGCAATTGATATAGAAGAATCACCTATTGTGTAGGCAGATTTAATTTAAGTGGATGAACCCAAACAGAGAAAAATGAAATCAGCAAATAAATTGGAATTTGAAGGTGAGAATGCAGCTTTTGTTTTTCAAGCTAGGAAACCTTTAACCAGGCATGAAAATAAACTCCAAGAAGGTATTAAATATATCCAAGTAACTATTGAAGTAGCCAAAGTCCTTGAAGAGGTGGTTGATCCCTCATCACTATAGTGGAGCACGCAACCAATAAGATAGTGAAGGGAAAGGAACACATGTCAGAGTGTCAACTGCCGGAAGAAAGGTTGAAGCTAGCAAATCAAGAGATGGAAATTATGAGAAAGAGGGCAAGAAAGCACAACATTGAAAAGACAGAGTTCAAGAGGATGAAGGTTGTTTGGGAAGGTCAAACAATGGCTAGGTCAGAGATCTCAAGAAGTGAACAACAGTTCTTTACATAGACAGTTCCAACCATTAAAGAAGCAAATTTTGTTAGAGTGATTAACACCCATTTGAGAGCCAGTAATAGAAATCTAAGAGGCTAAGTGGAGGATTTGGATATACAATTAAAACAATCTCAATATGAACTAAAGAGCAGAGGTACAAAATGATAAATTTCAAGAAAACTCAAAATGGTAAATGAGGATTAAATTTTGTGAAGGATATGCTTTTAGTCCAAATAGCTAATGGTTTTGATGAAGCCAATGATTTTCTGAAGCTGTGGCACCTTTTTTTTTTTTTTTTTTTGAAAATCTGGTTAGAACTACTTACACAGCAGTTTCGTAGCGCCTGTAGTGCAAAATCAGTGAAAAACGCTACGAAATTGCTGTAGCAGCTTTTTCACTCTTTTCTTATCAAATTTTGGAGGGAAGACCATTGTATTTTGATTTGAAATTTCTAAGGAAGCTATTTCAAGTGAATATCAAAGTAACCCTGAAGGAAAGGAGGCTAAATTTTGAAAGAAAATGGGTAAAAAGACTGCGTTACGAAAAGCGCTACAAAATTGTGTTGTTTTCGTAGCGCAGGTCTGTTTTCACTGTTTTGAGAAGTTCAAAGTGGTTTTACATAGCTGGCATGAAGGGATGACTTGGGAAATATGCTAATCATGTTCTTGACATCAATTAGCCTCGAAGTTATTAGTTAGAAGTGGTCAGAATATCTCAAGAAACTAAAAGGATCCTAATCCTAAAAACAGGGGAGCAGTTTCCTAGATTGCAGATCAACATCATCAGCATTATGGTCATAACAAGTTGGAACTAATCATCAGGATTCAACTTAATGGAAAGATAGGTGGCAAATGATGTAATTAAGTTTAGATAAAATATTTTTGAATAGAATCAAAAGAGTCCTAGTTCTTTTTGTAATAGGACTCTATATTAGTTTTACAACTGTGTTTGTAATAAATACCATGTTTTATGGTTAGAATAGGTGTCAAGGCATAGGAATTCAATGTATCCAGTGGTGGATAAGCTTATCTTATGATGTAAATGATATATAAAAGATCAAGGAGTCAAAATAGAAAGCGTTGGAAATTTGTTAGCAAAAAGAATCTGTTTATTGTAAGTGACTGTTTTCAGCCTAATACATAATTTCTACTTAGACAACTCAAGATTCATAAGGATTTCTTGTATTTTCTTGTTCTAATGGCATCTTTTCAATATTGTATTGCAGTGGTGTTTGCTTATGTTACTAAGAATTCATCAATTATGCTCTGACTTAATTCATAGACAAACTGACTATGTGTTTCACTGTTCTACATTTGTATTCCTTGACTTGAAATCTGATATACCTTGACTTCCATGCTAGGTAGATTATTTTGGTTTTGATGAAACTATTATGACTCCATACGCCAAATGTACACTTGCTAATGTGATTTACAACTATTTTACATCATTTATCTGCTTTATCCCATATAGAGTTAGCCATCTTTAATCATTCTAGTAAGGACTTCATAGAAAACTACATTTAACCCTTCCTTTTTCAATAGCAGTGCGAGTAAAACTGCATATTTATCAAAAATCATAAACCCCTAAGAGAGCCCTCTCAGGTTGAGGAGGCTAAGCCTCAGCCAAAATATTGGCCTGAAACAGTTACATGAGATTAACTTGATTGGAATCCTATCAGGTCTGATTTTGTGATAACAGAAACGATGAATCCAAGTAATCGTCCTGATTTCACACAAAAAACACATTTGTGTGGGTTAAAACGAATCTTGTAATGCCTAAATCTCATGAAAATAGCTCGTAAGTGTGTAGGATGATCATCCTTGCATAAAGAATGAGCAGGTAAGTCATCCAGATAAGGTTGTACAATATGTTTGATATCGTGAAAAGCATAAGACATAGCTCTTTGAAAAGTTGTACTAGCATTTTTTAATCCGAAAGGTAATTTTCAATAAGAAAATGTCCCCCAAGGACATATAAACATTGTTTTTGGTTGATCAGCGGGTAGTATGTTGATTTGATTATAACTAGAAAATCCATCCATAAATGATAAAATTTCATTTCTGGCACAGTCATCAATAATTTGGTCGATATAGGGTGTAAGATAATTGTCTTTTGGACAAGCTTTATTAATGTCCCTATAATCGACAAATACTCATATAGTCCCTTTTTTCTTTGTAACAGGAACTATATTAGACACCCATTAAGTCAATGGAATTGGATAAATAAATCATGCTCGTAATAACTTCTCAACTTTAGATTTGATAGCTACATCTTTTTGCAGATGTATTGAACGTAATATTTGTCTAATAGGCTTGGCATCTGAGCACGTCTTAATTTCATGAATGAAAATATTAGGATCGATTCCTAGCATCTCTTCATAAGACCAGGAAAATATGTCTCGGAATTCTTGAAATAGGGCTTTGTAAGTGTTAATCTTTTCCATCGTACAAGAAGCACCTATATGAATGTTTTCAATAATTCCAGGTTTAACTTATATGTCGATAGGAACTGTTGTAGAAATATTTCCAAAATTAGTCTCAGAATCCGAACATGTAATCGATATGGGATTATGCGGTTCCTTGACGTAATAAATTGTAAAAATAGACAAAAAATCATTTTCAAAATTATCAAGATCAGGTAAAAATGAAGATCTATGATATAGATCATCCTAGGGTAATTCATCCAATGAAAAAATTTCTCGAATACTTTCATCAGTGTGAAATACATGTTGAAAGGGATCGGAAAATGATGTCAAGGTTGATCTTGATAGAGAAGAGAATTCTTCAGTGATCACATCCATTTGATCAGGAGTAGTTGAAAGTGTGTCAAAATACAACTTCACTGCTACATATTCCCTTTCAAAAGGACTCAAAGGCATCTCGCCATTGAAAGAGTCCAATTCTGATTCTAAAGGCACTACCCAAGTGTCATCGAATGGAATAGTGCTTGATGAGATCATATTGAAATTGGAAATCGTGCATGGTATGTTGGGTGGAGGTATAGATAAAGTTCCCATGACAGCGAAATCCTTTACTAGTCCTACACCAACATCTTCATATGGGATAGTCGTTTTTCCAACATGCAGGATACTGTCTGTAGAAGCAGGGTCGGATGAATAGTATGACAACTGATCTATTTTCACAATATTTCTTTATGAGGAAACATGATTATCTGAAAGACTAATGAAATGACAATAGTCATGGCATAAGACCAACTATGACCCAAAAGAAGGTTGTAATCAAGAGGGGCATCAACAACTTCCACGTCTATATTTATGGTTTTTCCTTCTACTTCTATAGGTAGATCCTGGAGTATTCTGTATGGATGAAATCCTCTTCCATCAAAGGCTTTAAGGATTGTCGATGATTGGTTGAGTGTTGGAGAACCAAGAGTTTTCCAACAGTTTAACGACATTATACACGTGGATGCTCCCTCATCAATAATGGTATGAAAAAATAATCTAGATTTAACTAATACTGGAACCTGAAAATCCACATGATGAGGGAGTCTCGGTGTAAAATTTTCAGGATCAAAGAACATGAGGTTTGAATCCTGAGGATCAATGGCTCTAATAGCTGATAATATAAATTTCCTTTGTGCTAGACAAGATTGTAGAACTTCTAAGGCCGACATTGCTGAAGGGGATATCACCAAATCTTCAACAATGTTGTAATTCTGAGCAGCTCTCGCATGTGGATTGAAAGCTGACTTTCGAAGTACACCTTTAGTAGGCGGTTTAATTACTAGATTAGGATTAGGTTTCTTGATTTGGAGTGGTTCAGAAACTAAAGGAGCTATAGCTGGTGTTTGGCTAGAATTTTCTGTCTCTATACCAGTTACAGGATTTTTAGTTCCATAGTCTTGAGATCGCATCGCAACCATAACTTGAGACATCATTAAAATATTTGTCGATGAATTTGAAGAAGATCCTATCATTTTAATATCTTGAGTGGGAAAAATATCCTTCAATACAACAAGTGTGGGTGAACCTTTGAAAAACTTGGAGACCTCTAACCGATGTGGACACTCTTTGGTATAGTGATCCTTGTCACAGATAAGACAAGGATAACTAGGTTTCCGTTTTTCATCAGCTAGTCATTATTTTCGGTTTTCTCTTTGGGAGATGTTGTTTGTTTGTTTTTATTCTTTCCTTTCTTCTTATTACCAATTTTAGATTTAGCTATGGATGAGCCTAAAACATGAATTTTGGCAGAAGTTTCAAGGGAAGAATCTCCTTTCAATGAACTTGGTAAAGTTATAATGGAACAAGTAGTTTTGGATGACTTCTTCTTACTCTTGTTAGTGCTAACTGAACCAATTACACCGTCTGCAACATGAGAACCAGAAGGAGTTGCAGTTATTTGACTTGGACGTGGAAAGTCAGGAATTTTTTCATATAAAGTACCAGACTTTGTATATACAAGATCTAAGTACTATGCTTGAGCTATGACCTGTTCTTTCATAACAAAAACTCCCTTAGCCACATTTTAAGTGATCTTTGGAAGTAATTATTTGATAAACCATTCTGCCAATTTTGATCTGGAATGAAAAAATTAACTAAACCTCGTCTACGTCTCCATTCATGCATGTGATCTGAAATGTATGTGGACTTAGATTGTTTTAATGAAGTTAAGATTTCCGTGCCATTTTCATAATGGACTGGCAACTGAAAGTGTGTTAAGAAAATTGTTGCTAATGCGTTGAAATTGTTGGATGAGCCACGTGGTAGTTCAATATACTACTTTGCAGCTAAAACTATCAGTTTTATTTGAAAGAGTCTCAGTCGAATGGAATCATCGATTAAAGAGTTTGATGCACACCAAAGGTGGTAAGTCATGACATGGTTTGAGGCCCGGTCTTCTCCCGATTTACCTTCAAAGTTAGGAATATCATTGGGAAACTTATTCGACATTGGTGGCCAAAAAAAAGATAATAAATCAGATTGTTTGTTAGGTGCAAAAAATATGGTAAATCCAAAGTTGCAATGAATGGCAACTAACGGTTAGGGTCCTATTGATAAAACTGATGACCTTGAGGAACTATACCAGTACCAGGAGGAGGATATCCAGGATAGCTTGGAATAGCCTGTGCGGTTGGGATTGGAATGCCTTTGCGATAACCAGGGTTAGCCGTACCAAACTGAGGTTGAGCCGGTATCTGATATGTGTAACCAGGCTACGGTTGATGTTGGTATACTAGATTTTGTGCTACAGGTCCATATTTATACTGCACTTGATACAGTTGATAAACAAATTGAATTGCATAAGGTTGGCTTGTTACAATCGTACATGTACCAGGTTGTCCCAAAGATGTCTGAACAGTAGTTTGAAATATAGGTCTAGGTTGATGAGCAATGAATTGAGGGATTGGTTGTGATATAGTTTCTGTTATTACTTGAGGGGTTGCAGAAACTCCAGGGATAGGTGTACTAGGTTGTTTAACAGAAGTTGATGCGATAGTTTGGACATGAGTTCTAGGTGAACTTGGACCAGGTTGCTAAATAATACTAGGTGCAGATACCTGAGGTATAATTTAAAGCGTAGGTTGGACAGGTTGCTGGATTTGAGTGTAACCAATTGACTGACCAAGTTGATTATAAGGTACTTGCACGGTAGGTTGAAAATTTTGTTGATTCAACGATGGACTCCACATTGTGTTTACTCCAAGATAAGGAGATCGCATGGAAGGTTGTGATGTGTAATATGGACCATAACCAGGTTGATAACTCAGAACATAAGTTTGATAATTTTCTGGATAATTTCCACTATAAGGTTGACCTCCTTGAAACAATTGTTGTTCTTGATAAAACTGCAACACTAAAGGAGGTTGTTGTCCTTGGAAAGGATGTGGCCTTGGAATAGAGTACTGCCCTTGAGTTTGATATTTTCCTTGAGGTATGTACTACCCTTGCGGTATATACGGCCCTTGATTTTTCCCCCCTGATGGTAAATTTCTACCTTGAGGTTGCCCCCTAGGCAGTAAATTGCTACTTTGAGGGTCAGGGTTAGGAATGTTTCTAGACATCATGTATACTTATTCCATGTTCAAAGTTTTGGTATGATATTCATTGGGACCAGGTGATTGTACAAGTTTTTTCTGGAGAGGGAGATGCTCCTGATAAAGTATCAGAAAGCGACTGGTATCCTAAAGGAATAGATGGACCACCATACAAAAAGGTTTCTGGCGATGAAGAAAACATGGATGACTCACCAGACAGGTTTAATGAAGGTCTGTAATTACCTCTGGGTATATCGTAAAAAGGAATACAGAATGGCGAATAATTGAGACTAGAATTATGTAGAAATTCGATTAACTTAGAATACCAAGGATCTTGTTTGAAAGGGATATAATAGTAAATCTATTCACTTTTCCTTAGATCTAAAGATTCTTGACGTGAAGGAAGTATAACCTCTTCTTCTGTGTCAGTAATCTCTTCGATACTAATGAGGCAAGGAGAAAGTTTCTCAGTGATGTGAAGCTTCACTCGAGGTGAATGAGGATGACCAGGGGTTCAAGTTATGAACTTCGAAGCAGGCTCAGATGTAGCAGGTCCAGTTTCAGGTTCAAAAATTTTGGGTTCAGTAGCTGATAATTCACTTGTTGTAGATGCAACTTCAACTAGTTCAAAAATTTATGGTTGTCTTTGGTAACTTTCTGCTATTTGAGGTTGATCTACTTCGTAATTAGGATGTATTATTACTGATGTTACCTCTTGTTTAGTCGATTTGGTCCCTGATGATTGGCCTCTTTCAGATTTAATATTTTCTAATCTACTTGGTGTATACTCAGGGGGTTTCCCCTACATTCTACGGGAGTGTCTTAGTAATTCAGCCACGTTAAATGTTTAAAATATGAAAAAAAAAATGTCAACAAAATAGACCTAAATTTGCTAAGGAAACAATCAAATTGAATACATGCCTACAAAATCTAAGAGACAATCCACACACAAACAATATTTTTCCACACTAAAACACTAGTTGGTGATGAAATCCAATGTCATAGGATTCTAATTTGGAAAACTTGGCAGTTGGAAAAGCTACCCCAACAATCTTCTTAATGAAATAGTCCGATGCAATTCCCTCCACTTATGCTATCTCGAAGTGAAGATTACCCTCTGAAAAGTCCAAGTGAGTCTAGCCGACGTCTGTTCTAGGTACAGTGGGACCTTCCTTCCACCGTCATCTTGGGAAAAATCCTGAATATTATGGTCACTAAGGTCACCAAAGGGAATAAATGTACCTAAGGGAATAGTCTATGATCTGATATACATGTAAGGGCAGAGTATCAAGCTCAATCCCCTTGAAGGCTCATTGATATGGTAAATCCAAGGTTTGCCAACAAGTGACCCCAGGCTCCTCGACAATGGTTAATCCGAGGTTTACCATTTGTATTATATACACATCTGCTATCTTTTCTAATGGGATAGGTACGATTGCCTCACTGGTTCTGACATGATCTCGTGCTTGAATCTTTTAAGAAGAGCTTCCCAAAGCACAAATGCTACAATATTTTCCAACTGCAAGATTCTACTTGTTTGTTTAAACTGTTTTGGAATGTTAATTACAACCTGTTCCAAAACATTAGCCTAAGATATGTTGGTGGAATGAGCCCTAGAAAATGTAAAATATCTAGATTTGTTTTATTAATGCATTTTTTTTAATTTTGTTGTTTCTTAAGACAAAAGGTATGGAGTTGAAACTTTAATGATGTTCGTGACTCGACTAAAAAATCTGCTAAATGCATCTAAATGAGACGTGCAACTCTTTCTTTTCAATGAATCTTATTTAAGGGAAAGATTGAGAGATTTATAAATTTCCAAAGCACCAATTCTTTCATTCATAAACAAAATCCTTGAAAAGAAGATGATTTCATAAAGAACTCAATTTGCAATAATGATCAATTACTCTTTTGAAATTAAACTCCTCGAACAATCAAATCAAAAACTACAATTAAATAAACAAACCATTTCCAAAAGAAAACAATTTATAAAATCTCTAAAATCAAAGAGAAATCTAATTTTGAAGTCTATCTAGAATTTTTGAGGACATTCTCTCCTAGTTTGTGATTAGACTAAGAAAAGTTTCTACTTATCTTAGAAAAAATGAAAACATCCAAAATGCTTTGGTGTGATATTAGGCTTCAGTAAGCTAAAAGCTCTTCCAAATTTGCAAATGAAAAAGGAATCAATTTTCATAAAAGTAAAGTTTTCAATGATCCTAATGGCTCAAAAAGACAATATCATCATACTAGTAAGCTGAGGTAAATGAAGGTATCTTGTATGGAGCAACAATTAAGTAGGGAAAAATCTCACTTATAAGATGCAAATAGGATGATAAATCACACAAACACAAAAGTTGTTGAAAATAAATTCTCACACAAGTTTTGACAACTAAGATAGATTGGGGCAAACACAAAGAATCAAGTGATCTGGCTCTAAAAAAGAGATTTTTTTTTTTTTTTCAAAATTTTTCCGTGGGTGCGCAGTTTCTAATGGAAAACAGAGCACATGCACACTGTTTTGAATTAAAACCTAGGAGGTTGCCACACTTTTTTCTACTGAAAACTGTGGAGGCAAGGAAAAACTTTGAAAAAATAAATAATTAGCTTTCTTTTTTAGGGATTCTTAAAAGTTATCTACCCAACCCTTTCTCAGATAAGTCAAAATTAGAAAACTCTAAAATTCAAACTAAAAAGAAATAAAGAAAACTAAGCTCTAGATCCCCAGTATGGTCACCATTTTGTTATGCGGATTAGTCCCTCTTGCGGACAAGAGCGATCTCCCTAGTACTCTACGAGTAGCTAGAAACAAACATCCATTTGAAAACCTTTTTCTCTAGATTAATTACATTTTAGAATCATTATAAGAAAATAGAGAGGACATGCCCATACCTTGAAATCCAAACGTTCGATGTAGTCTTTTGTATCGTCACTCCAAAGTGGCTTCTCCAATAAGTAGAACCTACAATCAAAGACAAGAAAAAAGAATCAAAGCATCTGCAACATATAATAATCAAGAAAAGCTAACCCAACTTAATGATCAAGGAGTCTAATTATTGATGTTATTTCAATAAGCATAAGAGCAACTCAATGAGAAAAAGAGATCCATATGTATTATCTTGAATAAAAAGAGTAATCTTACAACCTTATGCCTTGATGTCGTACTATTTCTCCCGGGGTCCTGAACAATCGTTTCTCCTTTAGTTTGATAAGCCTTACTCTCTAAATACCAGCATGGATTTATGGACATAAGGGTGTGATCGTTCTCATGCCAACAACAACTCGCTAGTGTAGAAAGTATGCACTCTTGGGAATTCTCTTCAGCAATTACCTTTACAATTTACTCAGCATCCACCTTTCAACCTGAAACTTGAGCTCAATTTATAAGGAAATGGAGGTAGTTTCAGTTCCATGAAGAGGGGGATGGATTCCTCTCATGAAGGGATTTGAGCTCCATGGGCCAAGCGATAAGCTCCATGAGTAGAGGTATAAATCTCGAACTAATCATGACTCTATAATCTTCCAGTTGGGAGAATATTCGACCAGCTAGGCTTCTAGAATTTACTTTTTCTTTTATTTTTCTTTTCATGGGGGTGCGTAGGTAATAGTAGACAAATGTGTGGGGGTTGATGCAGTTTATAGACCAAACATTAGTGCATGCGGAGGAAAAGGCTAGAAATAGTGCGGAGGTAGATTTTAAGGGTTTTACAGAGATTTTCTCCAATTCCAAGACTTGATTCAGGAACATTAAGATTTTTGAATTCTAAGGGAACATGATATAGGTGGTGATAGAGGGCAGTGAATCAATATTCCTTTCAATTAGTATTATTATTAATCTTTTAGAGCATTATTTAATGTTCAATTATTATTAGTGTTTATACAATGATAGCAGTAAACAAAAGGAACACAAATGCACACAGTTTTAAGGTGGAAACCCTCTCTGGGACAAAAACCACCTAAATTATTTTCTAATAATTCTTTAATATTCAAATCCAATTGAAAATAAAGCTCCAACTTCCTAGAATCTAGAAAATAATTCTTCTCCAGCTCCCACTGGATGGATGCTCCAATGCCTAAGATCCTTCAGTAGTCAACTGAACGGATGCCCCAACAACCAATGAGCTACAACTCACCCTAGCACCACCGTACCACCGTAAAGTTTTCACAGGCTTGAACCTGTTGGTGAATTCATGCACCAGCCTAGCACCACCCTACCACCCTAAATTTTTCATAGGCTTGATCCTGTTGGTGACTTCATGCACCAGCCTAGCACCACCCTACCACCCTATAGAATAATAAAACAAGAATGGACTCCCGTACCAGGGAAAATGGTCCACTTTATAATGATATAGAATGATGTAGAAGAAGAAGACACACTAGACCATAACCCCAACTATGACACAACCACCTAATGATGATCCTAGACCTCCCGAGACTTCCTCTTCAACTCTTGGCAGATAGACACTTGTACAATTTTACAATTATGCATTTATAATGACTTAGTACAATGATACCATTACAATGGCTGTATGCAGTGCTGCCCACTTGAAGACTTCATGTGGTGAAATTCTTGCTACTGTTATACACCTTTATTTCTGCTCTTGTCATGATACCCTCTACTGCACCTTGCTTTGATTTTCTGCCCTAGAAATTTTGGTCCTTTGCAGCCCTTGACAACACATGATCTAGCTTTTTCTTGCCTTCTAGGAGCTCGATATTGAATCTAGTGTATCTCTTTTATTTCAGATCCCCAATAAGTGATTTTTGGTCCTGTAGTATTTCTTTGAGTCTTGTTTCCAATGCCACAAGTTTGACCCAATTTTTATTCTTCAAGAGAGAGTTATGCCCAATCTCTCACAATGCCCTAATTATGGACTGGTTCAGTAGAGATAACTTGTATGGTGTGCCACATGTCACTGTTTCTTCATTCAGATATGAAATTGATACAGTGAAAACTAAATTCCATGCACTATCTGCCAATTTTTATAGAATTTCAATCTGATACTCATAGAGAGAGTTATGAAAATTTTCCCAAGGTCACTTCTTTGAGATGAAGTTCAGGAGCTTGCAAAAACACTTACTTCCGAAGATCATAACTCTGAAAATATTTTTCAACTTGATCTAAATTTTTTATAGGAGCTTCCTCAGGATTTAAGCTTTTCCGCATAAAAATTTCAACTTCTGAATCTTCCTAGAAAAAAAATTATAGTGCAAATTCCATGATGACCTGTTTCAGGTAGCGAAATCCTTGCATGAGGAGGATATGAGGATCACAATTTATATAAATGCTTAGGTTGAGAGGGTCTTAAAAAAGTGAATGTGGGAGGGATTTTAGGAGCTTAAAAATTATTAATTATTGAATTTTCAATGACCCATGCCACAAGCCCATGGGGTTTTAGCCCACTAACTGGGTTACAAACTTCAACCATGAATATCTCTCAAATTGTGAAGAATTACATGGCGTGCCATATATCAACAGAAACATCTCGATAAGTAGAAACCATCAAAAACATTATTGACCTAGAATATAGTAATTTGGTAGGTCAAAATTACCATACAAGATTGGGGTAGCCCCTGGTGCTGCTTGGGTTAACATCAATGACAACCACTGATCAAGACCCATATGGACAGTCAGATGTCATGGTGACAAAATAACATGTAACAATATGGCCAATATAAAAAAGTGCAAAAGTACCCCACTGTAAAGGGAAATTAGGAAAAACGACCTTCTTAGCATCTTTCATTGTTTAGTAACACCATTAACAAGCTAGTAGGCTATCTCTCTTGCAAGAAACTTATCAGGAACATAATATGGTAAGACGTGGGGAGAAGCATAACTCCCAAATACTCTGACATGTGTAAAATTTTCCTCTGCAAACCATCTAGCCACAAAACGAATATATGCACTAGCCTCTTCGAAAAACCTAGGGGCCTTCCTATTGAATATCATCTGGTGCATAGGAAACATGACTCAATGAAAAATTTTATATAAATTCATATGGAAGTTTGAATCCCAAAGGGCTCTGTGGTAAATATGGATTGGGGTAGGGTATTGGGTAGTCCATTTCCATCCCATGGTAGGAAAACTAGAAGAAAAGAAGATTGCATCCATGACATAGGCAGACATATAAAAGGGAGGTATTTCTCTAGATGAAATACTCCTTTTATTCCTACATTATGTGATGTGTTTGGCTAAAATGTCAGATAGGATATTTTCCCAATTCAGAATTAAGGAATTGACAATTGCATTAATCAATAAAACCCAATCTACTGAAAACCTAGTGGTATCAGGTTTTGAAAAAAATCTGTTGGGGTTCCTGTGATTTGGTAGATTGGCTAACCAAAAGACAAGACAACATCAAAACCGCTTTGAGATCTTAGGATCTATCCCTCCTGGATCCAGAGAGGGATCTCTCTATGTTGTTAGGAAGACGTATCTTTAAAGTTCAATTTAGGGTCTTAGGCTAGTTATAGGGCGCAAGGGTTTGTTTTTTTTGTTGTTTGGTTGGACAAGTGTGTTTCATGTGGCATAGATAGAGCATGGAAATCTACAAGCCATTGGGCAATGGAGTCATGTGAAAGTCTCAAAAGTTCTGACTAAGAAGGAAGGGAAACCAAAGGGCAAATCTAACTTGGTCACGGATCTGTTGAATAATATAGGTGAAATGGGATGAACATTAAGGATTAAGAGTGAATAAAAGCTAAACCCTTTCACAATGGCTTAAAGGATTTGGGGAACACCCTATTTCCTCCAGTAAGCTCACTGCTTTGGACTTAATCAAAATAAACACTCAACAGAAAGAGAAATGCAGACTAAACCTTCGTTAACAAATTATAGGATTCGGGGATCGCCCTATTTCCTCCTACAAGTTTACTGCTGAAGGCTAAATCAACAAAAACATACAATTGCATTCAAAGAAGAGGGAACGCCTTAGACATATAGGAATCCAATTATAGGGACCTTTAACACAACAGTCACAATATCAAACAAAAGGTATGATTGAAACAAGTTCCTCTGTCGAACTGCAAGCATTAATAATTAAAGGGAGATTTCAGATACAATATTCGGTGGTAAAGAAAGAGGGAACACCTAAACATTCTTTAGCACAACCGAATCAACCATTTCTGAAATAAAACAAACTGAATATTCAAGAGAGCTATTAGAATACCCTGTCATATTCAGTAGCAGAAAACATATAAACAGTAAAGGATGAATAGGTCAGAGGTGCTTCCAAGATACATTTCTCTGCCTAAATTTTTTATCCTATTGTAAGTCAAAGCATAACGGAACAAAGTGATAAATGGGAAATAACATTAACAATAGAGATTACTTCACCATAACCAGGCTCAGGGATCCAATGGTTTGGCCTCCTTCATCAACAACAAACATAGAGACTTCCACACTCTTTCAGAATGCCAAAGCTTCTTCAAAGCAACAATATGTATTACTTTAGAATTCACAAAATGCCAACCTTTTACAATGAGACTTCGAAGAGTATTTATAGAGAAAAGGATAAAAGTAGGCGGAGAGAGTTTTAATGAACGTCAGAGATAGGAGAAAGTATTTCGAATGCTACACTCTGTGTCTTAAATATTTCATTGAATTCTAGACAGGATCAATAACTTTGTAGCATGTTTGAGACCATTTTGATATGACAGAAATCACCCATAGGGTGTCCTTGAGAAGAAAATCATCTGGAGTGGTACTGTTATCTTCTCAGTGAGGGTTAAGTGAAGAATGGGCTATGAGGATTCCCATACTTCTAAATAATTGCTTCTGGCAATTTGTAGTAGCTTCCCTTGTGCAATAACTGCTTGGCATACTTGTGCACATGGGTAAAGGTCATGTCTGTGTCAATCATCATTTTGCATCACTAATTACTCTGTCTCTTTGTACTTAAACCTGTATTAGCTCTGTTTATGCTTTTATTTTTCTGATTGCTAGAAATTCTTATGTGCTAATGCTGGTCTTCTATGTTGTGTATCCTGCCACTAGAAATGTGATCATCATCTTTTCTAAGTGTTTTGTGTACAGGTGGAGGATTTCACTGAGTTGGAGGGTCACTGATGGTTCATGGATATGATATGTTGATTGACACACCCTCGCCTTCTGTTTCTGGTCCTTTTGACTTTGTTTCCTGGTCCTGAGACTGCTATCTAAGCCTGCGCGTCACCTCTGTGACTGTAACACATTAATTCCTTCATCGGCCATGAAAAAACCTACAACACACACGAGAACATGTTATGAAATCTTGCGGGCTTGGTTTAGACTGCTTACAGAGGCTCTGGGGTGGCGAAAGAGCAGTGAGGAAGAATGTGATTGCAGCGGAAAAATGGGAAAAACACTAGCAGAGCAGATAACCAGGTGCTTTGTGGGTTTGGGTGCGAGAATAAACTAGGACCGTTAGATTAGGATAATCAATGGTGGGGATTCGTCGATGAAGTCATTTGGAAGGTTAGATGGACGATATAAGAGTGAAGGCACGATATAACGTGGGCCGTTGGATTAGAATACTTGACGACGAAGATCTTTTGATAGAATCATTAGGAGAATAGATGGAAAGCAAATGAAAGGGATCGCGATGAAATGAGGGCCATTCGATCTCAGAGATCGACGGCCAGGATTAACGAGGAAGTTATGCTGCGGATGGTGGTATGGCAGAAAATAGGAATGGTTTTCACGCGACGAAATGGGGGGCAGGCGGTATTGCTTTTTGGAACATGATATAGATCAGCATTTGACACGTGGATTCTTAAAACCACTCTTATCGCGAAATTTTGAAACGTTAAACTTCAGGAGAAAAAGTTACGCGATATTGAAGGGCGACCATTGGATCTGGGGCCTTAGATCCGACGGTGTGGAAGAAACGTGATAGGAGGTAAGATGCATGGGCGGAAAGGTGGAAAGGGTCAACGATGGTTTAAATGCTGACCGTCGGATCTTGGGAATGGACGGTTGAGATCTGTTGACGGGAGAGAACGAGAAGGGTGGAGTTTGAAGAGTGGGAGCAATGTGGACCATCTAATCAGACTTGATCAACGGTGTAGATCTAATCGGAGGTCAGGGTGGTGAAGAGTTATGAGTGGAGCACGATGAGATCCTGGCTGTTGGTTCTTTTGGATTCAATGGTCCAGATCAAATTGGCGGATGCGATGATGGGGGCTGTGAAAAAAACACGATTGAATCCTGATCGTTGGTTCTTGTGGATTCAATGATTGAGATTAAATCGTAGGATCGGCATCGGAAGGGGAAACACGAATGAGATTTTGGATTTGTGATGCGTGATTAAGCACTGACTATTGGATCAAACTTGATCATCGGTTAGGATTAAATCGGTGGGCACGGGTGATGGGCTCATAAGCGGAGCGTGATCGAATCTCAGCCATTGGTTCTTGTGGATTCAACGACCAAGATTAGATCGGAAGATTGGAGGAGAGGGCTCATCGCATCACAAAGACAAAGGGAAGGTTGTGTTTGCATGATGCGATCAAGCGCTAGCCGTCGGATCAGACGAGATCAACAGTTAGGATCAAGTTGGAGGGAAAATGATGGAGGGCTTGTGATGGAGCGCGACGAGATCTTGGCCATTGGATCGGGAGAGATCAATGGTCTAGATCGCATCGGCGGCCGGGGGATAAAAAATCATTGCATCGGAAGATTTTGAAGAACAAAGGAAAAGACGGGAAAGAAAAATCTGATTGTGATTTGCGATTAGGCCTTAGCACTTGGTCGTAGCACGGGTCACATGTGGAAAAGGGGCTAGGGCTAAGGCTGAAAGGGGCTTAAGGCCTTAGTGCAGAAATGAATATTTTCAAGGATTTTGAAGGGTTTTTTGAGGAAAATGGAGGTTCCGATAGAGGTAAAGATGGGGTTTCAAACTTTGTAAAGGGGTTTTCACAAGGATTGAAGGGGATATGAGGCCTTTAGAGGCTATATGGATGGTTAAAGGATGAAAGAAGGCTTTATGAACACGAAGGGGGATAAATGAAAATAGGCGGTTTCAGTGGCCTTTGGAACAAATTTCTTTGGTGAAACAACATGGCTTTAAGATGGAAACAGTAATGAAGAGGAACCTCCAGGGTGGAAAAAACATTAGACTTCAAGGATGATATATTTTCAAAGGAAATATATCTCTTGAAGGCTTGAAAACAAACTTAGCCACCATTTAGTATATCAGAATTTATAGGTGGCTAACAGTGGCTCCACTTGGGGAGGACAACTTGCCCTTTAGGTGTCCAGAACCTCAGTAATCTCTGTATTTAGTAGACCAGTGCCTTTCCATTGGGCAACAATTTTTCTTTATGTGATTGGTCTTCTTTTGATCTGGTAACCTTTGCAGCAACCTTAAAAAAAAAAAAATGTTATTCTTCAGAGCAACATCTCTACCTACCCATTCCTACTGTCCTAGCATTTTTCCTTCTTTCGAGTGCACTTGGACTGGCAAACTCTTTTTCAACACTTTATTTTGCAAACAAAAAAATAAACCTATCTAATGCTACCCTTATTTCTTCCAAGAGCCTAGGTTAAACAGTTGGACTCTTAATTCTCTACCTAATCTAATACAAAACAGTCTGACAGGTTTTCATTCTTTATATTCTAAGACAAAAATTGAAAATACAGTCAAACTAGGATTAGACTGTCTGGTTTGTTGTGGGTCCATGGCATAAAAAAAACTGCACATGAACTGAAAATTAGCAAAAATTAAGAAAAATTGGGAAGGCTTGAAGTTCTGAAAACTGAAAAAATCTTTCCTTCCTTTCCTGACTCAGATTTTGAGCTTTTTAGAGTCATCTTTTCCTTCATTTCAGCTTTCGTTTTGATCTTGTCAGAGCTATATCCTTTTCTTTGCTAGTTCAAGTTTTGAGCATGTTAGAACCAATCCTGCTTTTTCTTCTCTTGGCTCAAGTTCTGAGAGAATTAGAGCCATATTTCCTTAAGCTTCTAGGTTCATATTTTCAGCATGTTTGAACCTTTCCTTTTGGTATGGGGCTATACCGTTCTTGTTTTATTTCTTCCCTCTTTTCTATTTTTTATTGTTTTTGTATTTTATTTCTTTTTCTTGATGCAAATGGTATGTACAATGGATGAAAAAAACTCTGAAACTTAAGACTCTTGACAGGAGTAGTGTTTAAGCATCCTGCCATTGACAGGACCTCCTAACACTTCTTCACCATTCAGTTCTTGTAGGAAAAATGCATTATGCCCTCTTAAGGAATGAATAATATAGGGCCCTTTCAAAAGATTTTCAAACTTACCATGTTTTCCTTTCTCTTCCCTCCTTGAATCCCATTTGAGAACCACATTCCCAACTTGAAAATCATTTGCTTTAGTCCCTTTATCAAATTGTCTTTTGATGCTTTCCTGGACTGCTTGAGTTCCTTGGTAAACTTCTTCTCTGGTCTGCTGTAAGTGGATGGTTTGATTGATCCTTCTCTGCATATCATTTTCTTCAACTTGAACTTCCTGAAGGAGTTTCATGATTGGAACTCCCAAGGATGTTGGGAAAACAACATCCATTCTGTAGACCCGCTGATAAGGGGACATGTTGATTGAATTTTTGGTAGTTAACCTGTCAGCCCACAAGGCATGAACAAGCTTGCTGTGCCATGCCTTCTGGTTTTTTTCCAACATATTTTTGATGATGTTGATTAGGCTCTTGTTTGAGGATTCAGCAAGTCCATTTCCTTGGGGGTAATAGGAAATGGAGTGGCCCAAGGTGATCTGGTATTTATGGCAGAAATCAACCAACTTCTTGGATTTAAAAGTAGCAGCATTGTCTGTGATTATTTTTCTAGGACAACCAAATATGGACATTATGTTGGTCTCAAGTAATTTAATAACAATAGAGTCAGTAGCATTCCTAGTGGGTATGGCCTCTATCCATTTGGTAAAATAATCTGTGGCTGTGAGGATCCATTTATGCTGGGCCGAGGAGGGTGGAAAGATTTCCCAAATAAAGTATAAACCCCACTGTTGGAAGGGTGCTTCAACACTAATGGGTTTCAAGGGCAGAGGCAAGATTTTTCTTCTACCATAAAAAATTTGACATTTGTGGCAAGACATTACTAGTTTGTGGGTGTCTGGAAAAAGGGTGGGCCAATAATAACCCGACCTGAGGATTTTGTTTGCTGTGGTCTTCCAATTTAAGTGCCCTCCACATTCTCATTCATGCATTTCATGCATGATTTTTCCTGCATCATTCTCAAGTAAACATTTTAGTAGTATCCCAACAACATTTTTCCAATATAAAACTCCATATATCATGTAATATTTTAAAGCTTTATTTTTTACAAATCTAGCTTTTGTTTTTGACAAAGAAGGAGGAGTGTTTAAGTAAAGCAGCACATAAATAATATCAGCATACCATGGAGAGTTCGTGAATGTTTCTTCAGTAAATGGTGTTGGGAACTCTTCTATCTCTTCTAAGACATCAACCATATTCATATCTAGAACTTTGAAATTAGACTCGGCCATGAGTTTTGCTAATCCTTGTCCCTTGATGAGTTTAGTAGGCTTGATTTCTAAGTCGTATTAAAGGATAGTGGCAATCCACTTTCCCCTTTTACCATCGGGGTCCTGACTTAGAATATCTTTGACTATGGTGTGGCACAAAAGAAATGATGTGTGAATGTAATATGTACACCCTGAAATCCTTTAATTCTTTTACCAGTGCCAAGGCTTGCTTTTCCATGATGTTGTATTTGAGTGGGGCATCTCTTAAGGCTTTGTTGAAGAAGGAGATAGGTTTTTCTTGCCCCAAGTTATTCTTTTGCAGCAACACTGCAGCTATTGTATGCTCATATGTAAAGGAAAAAATGTAGAAATCTTTAGTGAAATCGGGATTGATGAGGACTGGTGCTTGAGTAAGGGCTTGCTTTACCAGTTCGAATGATTGTTTAGCTTGCATTGTCCATTTAACAACTACTTCTTTCCTAAGAATGTTAGTGATGTTTCTTAATAGCTCGAAAAGGTTGGGGATGAACCTCCTCAGAAAATTAATCTTTCCAATGAAAGACTGTAATTCTTTGAGATTTTTAGGGTGGCTGATATTCAGTATGCCATCAATTCTTTTAGGATCTATCTTGATCCCTTCTTCAAAGATTATATGACCAAGAATATTTCCTTCTTGGAGGCCGAAAAGTGTCTTTTTGGGATTTAAAGACAAGCCAAATCTTCTGCATTTCTCAAAAACCTTCCTTAAATGTTCCAAATGTTCTTCATCAGTTTTGGAGGAAACGGTAATGTCATCAAGATAAATGATTATAAAATAGCCTATGTCTTCCGAGAAGGCTATGTCCATGGCCCTCTAGAAGGTGGCTTCTGCATTCATCAAACCGAATGGCATTTTGACATACATGAATGTCCCCCAAGGTGTGGTAAAGGATGTCTTATGCTGATCACTTGGGAGGACTAACACTTGGTTATAACCCAAGAACCCATCCAATGATGATATCCTTTTTGACCCAACTACCCTTTGAAGAATGTGGTCCATTTTTGGCAAGGGGTAGTTATATTTCAGAGAGGCTCTATTCAAGTCTCTGAAGTCAATACACATCCTAATATCCCCTGTCTTCTTCCTAACAGATACCAGATTGGAGACCCATTCTGAGTATCTGACAGGAAAAATGATCCATGCATCATAAATCTTCCTAATTTCTTTTTCTACTACAGGAAATAAGACAGGGTTTATCCTCCTTAATTTCTGTCTGAATGGTTTATGATTTTCCTTCAGAGGAATCTTGTGTTGAATGATGCTAGTGTCATATGATTTCAAATCTTTATACTCCCATGCAAAAACATCTATAAACTCTTTGAAGAGTGCTATGTATTTCCATTTGATGTGGGTAGGAAGGGTGTTAGATAACTTAATCATTTTAGGCTCAGTTGGACTACCTATATTGTGCTCTTCCACATTAGTTTCCACGGGTTCTGTTTTTGGTTCTTTAGCCACATAGTTGAAATCAAAGAGTTTTTCTAATGGCACAAGGCCTTTGGGTATGGTATCTCCTTTACACTCTAGAAATTCAAGGTCCCTTTGGTCTGGATCATTCGATAATTTTCTTTGAAAAGATGACCAAACTGATTTATATCAGTAGGAGAGGGGGGCTCTGTTTTGGGAATTTTTTCCCCATCTGAACATTCTTTTTCATGGCTGCAACTTGGTGATGCTGTGGAAAACTCAATTTTTGATTGCAGGAAATCCTCTATATGTTTATCATTGTTAAAAACCTGCCAATGATCTTCGTTATCAGGCACTGCTGGTCTATTTTTTACCTTTATAATGAGATGTTCATCGATTTGTGGTATTTGGCAACTACTAGCAGTAAAAGCCAGTTCGTTTTCTAGGTGATTTTGGGCTCTTGGTATGAACACAAGCTCATATTTTTCGAAAGTTTTCAGGAGATCTAACACAATTTTTCTATGTTCTCTGAGTCTGGGGTTTTTGGTTGAATATTCCCCTTTGATTTGTATGATAATTAACTTAGAATCTCCCTGTACTGATATATTTTTTGCCTTTAAATTTTTGAGTATGTGCAGGCTAAGGAGAAGGGCTTCATATTCTGCAATGTTGTTAGTGCATGAAAAATCTAATTTGCAGGCATGTCCTTTTTTTGTGTTGTGTATCCATAGACCAGCCCCTGCATTATCTTTGCTGCAAGAGCCATCAAAGCTCATTCTCCAAAGTGTGTCTATTTCATTCCCCTTTGTTTTGTGTTTCTATAGGCTGCTGGGAGCTATCTAGAGGTTGAGAGGAAGGCAATTCTGAATGGTTTGGTGCACTAATGTCCTGCTCGTTTTCCTTCTCTTTTTGGGTGACTTCATATTCATTGTATAAAATAAAGGAATCTAGGTCTGAATGGGTGGAATAAACAGGAGTGTTGTGAGGTTTGTCCTTGCTGCTTACCATGTATTTCATGAGGGTTTCCCTATATAACCTTCTGGTTTGACCAAACAATGGTATGGTGGCATAAGACATATCCATTTGAAGGCTGCCCTGGATCTTAGCTCCCCATGATCTAGACAAAAGCATGCCATATTTTGGGGGAATTTCAGCTACTACTACGTCCATTATGAGATTCTTAACAGAAATTTGGGATAAGTTAACACACAAATCTTTAATTAATCCCAAGCATTTGACCTTTCTGGAATCAAAGGAGTACAAGTCTTTGTAGGGTCTAGTAATCTCAAAGCCTAAGCTTTCCATTACTGCTTTAGGCATAAGGTTGTGTGATGCTCCTGAATCCAGCATGGCATTATGTAAAACTTTGTCATGTATGTTTAGACTGACATAGAAGGGAGGCACATCCCCTTCTTGATATTTTCCTTCAATTGTAGGACCAAACAACAACTCTGGCTTATCATCTGTTAAGTTCAAAGTGGTAGTATCAGCATGTATATTCAGAGCTTTTAGGACTTGGTCTCTATACACTTCCTGGGTCACTAATTCAGCCATAGGTATGTTAATTTTAATATTTTTAATCTCTCCCTCAAGGCTGAAAGGAACTATCGCTTTTGTTGTATTTACATTTGTTTTCTCACTTCTGTTTCTATCAGCAATTTTGACTTGTTGGGTTTTATTAGTACTATCAATTTGAGTTGTTTTGTCAGGGCCACTAGTAGAGGTACTAGGGAAACTCTGTTCAACATTTGGCTGGCTACCTTTCTCTTTATTTAAGTCAGCCCTTTTGGCTATTGTGATAGTTTTGTTTGCTGTCCTTTTGGTCTGATTTTCTGTACTTTTCCTAACAGAAGAGCTGATGTTTTTGTCATTTGGACTATCTATGTTCCCTTTGCTTCTTAGATCATAATTTTTGTGTACCTCCATGATTGCATTTTCAAACCCCAATCTATAATCTTCAAACTTCTCATGTGTATCTTCCTTTGGTTCTGAAGAGAACAAACCTTGTTCTACTATAGTGAGGAAAACATCATCCCCACTGTCTGATCCAATCAAGTTCACATGGTTTTCTCCCAAGTTTTCAATTTCCCTTTCTTTCTCTTGATCCACGTAGTTTTGTTGGAAGGGAGGTATAATTTTCTGATCATTGTCTCTTTGTCTGTCTTGATTTTTTTCTCTTCTAAAGTTCTGGTTTCTATTTCTATTTTGGAGATTGTTTTGAGGTTCTCTTGGTGGCACTCTATCATTCAAGTTTACCTTCTCAAGAATTCTCTCCATCACCTTCACTAGGTTGTCAATTTTGGTATCAAAGGATGAGGTTGAGGGTGCGTAATCATCTTTATAAGTTACCCTCTTCTCTGATCTTAGCCTAGCTCCTTTTTCAATTAAGTTTTCTTCCACACTCACTGCTCCCTTCTGCATGTCTTCTAGAGTTGCATAATCTCTTTCCCTTAGCTGATAGGCCATATCGGCATCGAAACCTTCAGGATATTTCACTAAGGCCATGCCTTGGGGAGGTTTCATGTGGGGTGGAAGGGCACTGTAGACACTGTTAAACCTGGTGGAGTAATCATGGACACTCTCTCCCTGATTCCTTTTAAGGCTCTGATACTCTGCTAGTATTTGGAGAGGGTTGCTTTTGACTTCCCATTTGTTTATGAATGCTTGATGTAATGAGGGAAGGTCATGGATGCTATTAGGAGTTAAGCCTTTAAACCACTTCTTTACTTCTCCTCCTAAAATTTGAGCAAATATTCTCATTTTAACGGTCTCATAGTCTATCTCCATGTAATCAAATGCATCTCCCATTCCGTTTATGTGTTGTTGAGCTGTGGTAGATTCTTTCCCAGTGAAGTGGGGAGTTTTAGATTGATAGTCATTTGGTAAGGGAACCAAAGGTTGTGGTAACACCAGTGGGGCATACCATGCTACCATGGCAGTGTTTTGTGGAGGTACAAGATTAGCTTGAGCAGCAGGTATATGGATGGCAGAACTGCTTGGTTCGGAAACACACTATTGAGCAGATCTAGGGTGAGAGAGACCCAAGTTATGAATGAAATTGATATCGGGAGGTGTTGATGGAGGGGTTTCTCTGTCACTAATATGTTGACCACTATGTGGTGGTGAGCTTGGAAGCTCAAAGTATGTCTGATCTATATCACCGAATGACTTAGTTCTTGGTAAGTTACTTGGTAAATCTAAGTCAATGTGAGTTTCTGATAGAGCTGCAAGGTTTTCAGGTGTTGAGTTAGCTCTATAAATGGGTCTGACAATAGTTGGATCCCTAGATGTGAGAGGCTTCAGAAGAATGCTTTCTAGATTGTTAACTATTCCAGGAGGATTTGGATCAGGATAATCTCTAGTATGGATTTTTCTTGAAGCCAGTATGTTAAGTCTAAGATCCAATAAATGGGAAAGCTAGCAAGATATGACAATATTTAAGAGGCAAACTATCCTTAAACAAAGAAACTTAATCCTCAGAGTTTCCTTAAGTATGGATGATTGTGGCGATGAAACTGGTTTCCTAGTGGAGTCTTTTGGTCTTTTAGAAACTGTGGAGTCGCTAGGTGGAAAATCTTTGGCTTTTTGTGAAGGTAAAATGTATTATGGTTCCACCACCATGTTTATTATGAATCCAATCTGAAATGTTTTTGGGTTTTTCTGAGTTTATATGGTTATTTAAGGAATTACTGAGTCTACAAGAGTTTTCTAGACTATCATATACTCAGTACGTCCCACCATGATCGCTATTATGTTCGGGTTCCTGTGTTTTGGTAGAATGGCTAACCAAAAGACAAGACAACATCAAAACCACTTTGAGATCTCAGGATCTAGCCCTCCTAGATCCAGAGATGGATCTCTCTATGTTTTTAGGAAGATGCATCTTTAAAGTTCAATTTAGGGTCTTAGGCTAGTTATAGGGTGCAAGGGTTTGTTTGTTTATTTTTTTGGTTGGACAAGTGTGTTTCATGTGGCACAGATAGAGCATGAAAATCTACAAGCCATTGGTAAATGGGGTCATGTGAAAGTATCAAAAGTTCTGACTGAGAAGGAAGGGAAACCAATGGGAAAATCTAACTTGGTCATGGATCTGTTGAATAATATAGGTGAAATGGGATGAACATTAAGGATTAAGAGTGAAAACAAGCTAAACCCTTTCACAATGGCTTAAAGGATTCAGGGAATGCACTATTTCCTCTAGTAAGATCACTGCTTTGGACTTAATCAATATAAACACTCAATGGAAAGAGAAATGTAGACTAAACCTTTGTTAAAAAATTATAGGATTCGGGGAATGCCTTATTTCCTCCTACAAGTTTACTGCTGAAGGATCAATAAAAAAAACATACAATTGCATTCAAAGAAGAGGGAACGCCTTAGACATCTAGGACTGCAATTATAGGGACCTTTAACACAACAATCACAATATCAAACAAAAGGTATGATTGAAACAAGTTCCTCTGTCGAACCGCAAGCATTAATAATTAAAGGGAGATTTCAGATACAATATTCGGTGGTAAAGAAAGAGGGAACGCCTAAACATTCTTTAGCACAATCGAATCAACCATTTCTGAAATAAAACAAACTAAATATTCAAGAGAGCTATTAGGCTACCCTATCATATTCAGTAGCAGAAAACATATAAAAAGTGAAGGATAACCAGGTTAGAGGTGCTTCCAAGGTACATTTCTCTGCCTAAACTTTTTATTCTACTGTAAGTCAAAGCATAACGGAACAAAGTGATAAATGGGAAATAACATTAAAAATAGAGATTACTTCACCATAACTAGGCTTAGGGATCCAATGGTCCGACCTCCTTCATCAGCAGAAAACACAGAGACTTCCACACTCTTTCAGAACACCAAAGTTTCTTCAAAGAAACAATATATATTACTTTAGAATTCACAAAATGCCAACCTTTTACAATGAGACTTCGAAGAGTCTTTATAGAAAAAAGGAGAAAAGTAGGCGGAGAGATTTTTAATGAATGTCAGAGATAGGAGAAATTATTTTGAATGCTACACTTTGTGTCTTAAATATTTCATTGAATTCTAGACAGGATCAATAACTTTGTGGCTTGTTTGAGACCATTTTGATATGATAGAAATCACCCATAGGGTGTCCTTGAGAATAAAATCATTTGGAGTGGTACTGTTATCTTCTCGGTGAGAGTTAAGTGAAGAATGGGCTATGAGGATTCCCATACTTCTAAATAACTACTTCTGACAATTTGTAGTAGCTTCCCTGGTGCAATAACTGCTTGGCAGACTTGTGCGCATGGGTAAAGGTCATGTCTGTGTCAGTCATCATTCTGCATCACTAACTGCTCTATCTCTTTGTACTTAAACCTGTATTAGCTTTGTTTATGCTTTTCTTTTGTTGATTGCTAGAAATGCTTATGTGTTGATGCTGGTCTTCTATGTTGTGTATCCTGCCACTAGAAATGTGATCATCATCTTTTATGAGTGTTTTGTGTACAGGTGGAGGATTTCGCTGAGCTGGAGGGTCACTCATGGTTCATGGATATGATCTGTTGATTGACACACCCTCGCCTTTTTTTTCTGGTCCTTTTGACTTTGTTTCCTGTTCCAGAGACTACTATTTGAGCCTGCGCATCACCTCTGTGACTGTAACACATTAATTCCTTCATCAGCCATGAAAAAACCTGCAACACACACGAGAAGATGTTATGAAATCCTGCGGGCTTGGTTCAGAATACTTACAGAGGCTCTGGGGTGGCATAGGAGTAGTGAGGAAGAATGTGATTGCAGCGGAAAAATGGGAAAAACATTGGCAGAGTAGCTAACTAGGTGCTTTGGGGGTTTGGGTGCGAGGATAAACTGGGACCGTTAGATTAGGATAATCAATGGTGGGGATTTGTCGATGAAGTTGTTTGGAAGGTTAGATGGACGATATAAGAGTGAAGACGCGATATAACGTGGGTCGTTGGATTAGAATACTCGATGGCGAAGATCTTTTGATAGAATCATTGGGAGAATAGATGGAAAGCAAATGAAAGGGATCGCGATGAAATGAGGGCTGTTCGATCTCAGAGATCGACGGCCAAGATTAATGAGGAAGTTATGCTGTAGAGGGTGGTATGGCGGAAACCAAGAATGGTTTTCACGCAACAAAATGGGGGGCAAGCGGTACTGCCTTTTGGAACGCGATATAGATCAGCATTTGACACGTGGATTCTTAAAACCACTATTATCGCGTAATTTTGAAATGTTAAACTTCGAGAGAAAAATTTACGCGATATTGAAGGGTGACCGTTGGATCTGGGGCCTTAGATCTGACAGTGTGGAAGAAACGCGATAGGAGGTAACATGCACAGGCGGAAAGGTGGAAAGGGTCAACGATGGTTTAAATGTTGACCATCGGATCTTAGGAACGGATGGTCAAGATCTGTCAATGGGAGAGAACGAGAAGGGCGGAGTTTGAAGAGCGGGAACAATGTGGACTGTCCAATCAGACTTGATCAATGGTGTAGATCTAATTGGAGGTCAGGGTGGTGAAGAGTTATGAGCGGAGCGCGATGAGATCCTAGCCGTTGGTTCTTGTGGATTCAACGGTCCAGATCAAATCAGCGGATGCGATGACGGGGGATGTGAACAAAACGTAATAAAATTTTGACTATTGCTTCTTGTGGATTCAACGACTGAGATTAAATCGTAGGATCGACATCGGAAGGGGAAACACGAATGAGATTTTGGATTTGTGATGCGTGATTAAGAGCTGACCATTGGATCAAACTTGATCATCGGTCAGGATTGAATTGGTGGGCGCGGGTGATGGGCTCATAAGTGGAGCGTGATCAAATATTAGCCATTGATTCTTGTGGATTCAACAGCCAAGATTAGATCAGAAGATCGGAGGAGAGGGCTCATCGCATTAGAAAGACAAAGGGAAGGTTGTGTTTGTGCGATACGATCAAGCGCTGGCCATTGGATCGAACGAGATGAACGGTCGGGATCAATTTGGAGGGAAAATTATGGGGGCCTTGTGATGGAGTGCGATGAGATCCTAACCATTAGATCAGGAGAGATCAACGGTCCAGATCGCATCGGCGGCCGGGGGATAAAAACTCATTGCATCGAAAGATTTTGAAGAAAAAAGGAAAAGACGGGAAAGAAAAGTCCGATTGCGATTTGTGATTAGGCCTTCGTGCTTGGTCATAGCACGGGTCACATGCGGAAAAGGGGCTAGGGCTAAGGCCGAAAGGGGCTTAAGGCCTTAGTGCAGAAATGAAGATTTTCAAGGATTTTGAAGGGTTTTTTGAGGAAAATGGAGGTTCCGATAGAGGTAAAGATGGGGTTTCAAACTTTGTAAAGGGGTTTTCACAAGGGTTGAAGGGGATATGAGGCATTTAGAGATTATATCGAGGGTTAAAAGATGAAAGAAGGCTTTATGAACACGAAGGGGGATAAATGAAAATAGGTGGTTTCAGTGGCCTTTGGAACAACTTTCTTTGGTGAAACAGCATGGATTTAAGATGGAAACAGCAATGAAGAGGAACCTCCAGGGTGGAACAAACATAAGACTTCAAGGATGATATATTTTCAAAGGAAATATATCTCTTGAAGGCTTGAAAAAAATCTTAGCCACCATTTGGTATATCAGAATTTATAGGTGGCTAACACAATCTACACAACATACTGGCAGCATCGTAGTAAGGGGAAGAAATTTGGGCAATTGGGTACTTATCGAGTTTGTCTCGATTCAGCTTTCACTGGTCTTCCTTCCATTCTTTGATGACCTTCATGAGGTCTGGATGCTCTGCTCTAAAGTTTTGTAGAAAAGCCTTGTCATATTTCTGCTGCAAGGAGGGTAGATGGTACATTTATTGTAAATATTCTGCTCTGAAATACCCTATGTTTTCTCCCTTTGAATCCTTGAATTTTATGTCATCTATGCTTAAATGGTCAATTACCCACTTAACCGTGTCTGTGTAAGGGATAATTTTTGTTCTTGTGGCTTCCTTGTGGACGAATGAACATGCATCATCGATGTAAATCACGTCTGAAGTAGATGTTGCGCCTGTTGTAGCGACTTTGGTTATTACCCTTGGATTTTCGTCTTTGAAAAGCTTATAAATTTCCTCCCATGATGAACTTCCACAATCCTTGTTGCAGGTGGTGTCTGAAAATAAGGGCGACATGTTTGAATCTTCAGTAGACGGTGTTTGAGCAATCTCTTTGCCGTTCTTGCTCATTTCAATCTTCTTCACTCCGTTAAGAGGTTTTCTTATTTCAAGTAAACAGAGAGAAAATTAAAAGTATAGAGAATAGAGAGACAAATCCATCATTTATATCAAACATGCATGAATAAACATGAATCTGATTAAATATGATATTAACCATTGATAATCATTTCAAAATCAAATCTCTTATACCTTCGCATGAAATAACGATCAATCAACTTAAGTCGTTAGATCTCGGATTCTGGTTTGATTCGACATAAGTCATTTTGCATGCTTGAGTAATTAAATGCCATTCATTCACATATCACATCATATAAATTTTACCACTTGTGATTTTTACCCATAAATTCAGCGAAATGCGATCTGTGCAAATCACACATCGTAACTCTTATGCGGTAATGAATTTGCTTTTGGTTAAGTTGTGCGAAACGTGAATTGTGCATTCAAGAAGTCAAGCGGTTGTGCTTTATAGGACTTTAGATCTTTATGTTTATTACTTTGTTGGCTCGTTGGGTCTGCATAATCGCAACTTATGCCAAATTTCTTTATAAGCTGACTGTTTTAAATGAGGTACAATGTGATAATGAAAATATAACGGTGATTGAAGTGCTTGCAAGTTTAAAACATAACTTCGGAAAAAAGGCTTAGTGCATATCACAACCCATGTAGCTTAATGGATTTCAAGTCTTTTTAGTTGCAAGCTATGTGGTTTGCGATGTGTACTAAGGAATAAAGTGGAAAAACTTAAAAGAAAACTTTATTTCCTAATTTTTTTTTTTGGTTTTAAAGCTAAAAATAAATTTCCTATTTATTTCTAAAGGGTCCCCATTTATTAAAATAAATGGGGGTTGTTGTATAGCACAACAGATCCAAACATCATTAGATCTACAATGGTATGAAGCCCTAAATGCAATTGATCACTGAAAATCACTGAAAACAACTATCTAGTCCTAGATTAGAATTGAGGAAACTATCAAATCTGACTGCAAACATCTACATGAGTACTGGTGGTTGGATCAAGTTTAGAAGCTTAGATCTGCCCAGAAACCCTTAGCTGTGGCCTCAAGACATTGTGTCCATGGCTAAATCTTATCTGGACGCTACCTAGACACATTGCACCCATGGCTGAGGTCCTGATCAACTTGATCTAGCCAAAGAACCCTATCCGCAACCTCAACACGCTTAACCCGTAGCTCTGGCAGCTTAGCTGCTACCTTTCCACATTATTCCCATGATTCTAGCTCAGATTATACAGTTATGTGTGTGCGGATATGGCACATAATCCCTAGTTCAAAGCGAGCCTCTTTCCTATGATCCTGAACCTTGCGGGAGCTTCTTTCGTCGAACTTGTGCGAGCCAAGAAAAAATAGATAAACCAAGAAAATGGATGCAAATCGAAGGTCGCTTGAGAAAGTGTGTGAGAATGAGCTTGAGGTCGCCTCTATTTATAGATTTTTTGTGGGTCCACTTGGGGTTAAGGCCAACTTGAATAATTCCACATGTGGTTAGGATGGCATTTTCCATTTCACTTTAATAAATAAAATAATTCATAATTTAACTTCTACTTAACCAATTGGGGAAATCCATAGGTTGATTTTGGTCCTCTAAAAAATAGGAATATAATGAAATTATAATATCTACTATCAGAGCTGTCCAAAGTGGAATTTGACTACAGTTGCAAAATTTTAACACATCCTAGTTTATTTGAGATAAGCAGCTTCAATTCACTTGAATTCTATGACAAATATTGTGACATACACCTTATACTTTGAGGATATCATACATTGATGATCTAGTTAATATTTCATGTGACAATGATCAATGTTGTGCTTTGATTCCAGTCGAAACTATTTTAATGGTTATGATAATAGTTAATATTGATGTTACTTAGTATACATTTATTATGATGGTTTATCTTATGATCATATGTTATTGATAATTTTTTGAGTGTGGCAGGAGGCCACAATGGTGTATAAGCACAAGAGGGGATGGTGATCGTGCTTTGGTTATTAAATACAATTGACATTAGAAAAAATTGAATCTCATGCACACACACACACACACACACACACACACACACACACACCCCATAATTATGAAATGTTAGTGGGTGTAGACATGAGTTATATATTTGTTGAATGACTTACATATGGGTAATGGGGCTATTAGAGTAGATTATATTTTTTTTGGAGGGTTAGGGCGCTAGTGTTCCTGACACCACATACTAGCACTCTAGTTGTGGCTTGGGTTGGAACACTAGGAAACTTCACCTTGAAGCTACACAATGTCATGAGGGTTAGAACACAAATTTAATCACTCATGAGGCTTCACTAAGGGGCACACATCAAGGAAACAACCTGGATCCTTAGTCACCATTAATCTCACAAAAAAGGGTGACCTGGATTTAATGGATATATATTTTATTGTGCATATATTCCCCTCAATTAGTCAGAGGATACTTGAAGGTAAATTGTCACGACAACCTTAGAACTTGTAGACAAGTTCTTAGAGGGAACAACTAACTTGACACCCTTGGTATTGAGATATAATTGAAGGGAAAGTGTGTAGAACCCTTGGAACTTCGTAAAGAAGTTCTTGAAGGGCACAAACAACTTAGCACCCTTAGTATGGGGAATTTGAAAGGTAAATTTAAATTTCAAAATAATGGGACAAATAATTAAAGTTAAGGATGTAACATAATTACAAGTGAATTATAATATATCCTAATTGAAAAACAATGAAAAAGTAAAAATTTAAAAAATGGAAGGGGGATTCTGGAGATAGACTTAAATAAACTTTAGAAAAATAAAATAAAATTCTTAACTAAATTAAGTATTTCGGTTACCCTAAAATATGTGGATAAAAAATTATAATTTATAAAATTTGGGAAAAGGAGATAATGTGGCATAATAATAATAATATACAAATTATATTCATAAGAAATTTCCATTTAAAAGAGAAAAAAAGCATACTTGTTAGCATGCATTCTTAACGCAAGTGTACTAAAAGAGATCACTTTAACTGTGTGTGAAAAACACCCGTAACAATAGAAGTGGCTACTTAACTCTTTAGATCTGCAATCGATAGTTAGAACAAATGCCACACAACCAGATCTATGCAGTAGAAGTAGTTAAACAATCAAAAGAAATAGTAATTACTCCATGCATCCAACAGACAAGACAATATTTAAATAATGTTCTATATATATTATAACACCTCGTGAAGGGAACAAATAAGTGTTACCAATCCCCCTTAATGGGATGGGTTCTTGGTTGTACTCAACGTTTCAGTTCTAGAAGTTTCTCTCTCTCAATGGTGTAGAAAACCCAAAATGTATTGAACTCTATGGAAGCTCAAGAAGAAAAAGAAAAATAGTAGCATCAATGAGAATGATCAAAGTGCGACAATGAAAGGGATAAAAGTTAATTAATGGGAAAACCCTTATATTTATAACAAACTATTGATTTATCTTCAATAATGGTTATTGTTGCTCCTAGAGATAGCCTTGAGTTGAAAAATACAAGTGCCTAGGACATCTTAAAATCAGAGGTTAAATGTAGAAAATTTCCAGGGTGCCTCTAACATAATATGGATTAAGAGAGTAACGGTTATGGTGGTTCATAAATGATAAAGACTTTGGAGTCTGGTTCATGTGAATTACCCTATATTGCGAGAGGGCTCAGGAAGCTATATGGCTGGATGGCTTTCAAATGGGCCAAGTATGAAACAATGAGCAGAGGCTTTCAAAATATGCAGAGGTGTTGAGAAGGAACGGAGGAGGAGGAACTCGCGAGAGACAGGCTTTAAATTCTTAAGAATTTGTCTCCCATGAATTCAGAGGAAGTGGATGCAAGTGGGATATGGCCAACAACAGAGATTCATGGAGCACGAATTAAAGGAGTGAAGAAAATCTAACACATGAGCATTATACATACACAAATTTATGGATAAAAATGCATACCATCGGCAGCTACATTACACGAATCATCCAAGCAACAGAACATTGAAAGATGATTATACATAAACAGGAGATTATTAATAAACAAAAGAATACAGATACACACTACTTATTGCTCCATATGTAATACAAATTAATAGCGTTCTCAGTTTATATTAAAAAAATCTCTCCCAAATATGTATCTCAGAGCATAAAGAGCACAATCACACATAACTACAAAAAAAATTCTCCAGAATTTAGAACCTTTTTTTCATCTCTGAACCCTCTACATATAGAGTTCCTTTGAGGGTTTACGATCGAATCAAATTCCCATGATCGACCCACACATGTAAAATCAAAATATCCTAACTAACTTACAGAGCGTGCATCAAGAAATCACTCTTGTAATAAGGAAATCAAAACAAAATCAGGTGAAATCAAGATTTCACCAGCAGAACATCACAATCAAACATTAAAAAGAAATTGCATCACTATCCACAGAGGCCAAATTTCAGAATATTTAAAATGGAGCAGTGAGGAATGGCCATGAACTAGTGGGAAGTTTGACTTCCATCACTTGATTCCACCTGCTGTTGAAAGCCTCCACTCCCTTGTTCTCATGATTTCCACTAACCATTAAGGAACGACTAGTCATGTTGTGTGTGCCTCACTCTTTGACAGGGAGTTCTTGGGTGATTGAATAAACCATAACTGTGCTTGTTCCACCCAACAACCCATGCTGTGTAGGACTTGCGAAAATGGAGACAGGATTTTGGAGGGGGGCCTGTCCAGTTTATGGTATTAGATGGGGGGGGTGAAAAAATCTTTGTGGGCTGACACATAGCACCAGAGGTAGTTTCCAAAACCAGCCATTTCATAAACCCCCCCCCCCCCCCCCTTGGTGTTATCCTTCGGAAGGTGAAAGGGGGGCCGAAAAAGATCATGAGCCATCATATGTATGATAGGGAGCAAAGATGAAGGGGAGATGGCAGAAGTAATGGTGGAGTTAGCAGGATGATTAACACTGAAAAGAGTGGTAAATAGGCCGTGGAAGGGCTTTGATGATGTGGCAAGGAGGTGGGGCCCACCCGCAAATCACAATCGAAAGTGTTTTGTGATAAGAAGCAGAGGGTAAGGGTTATACCCTGCGATGAGTGATGTGCGGTGAGTGGGAGATGACATGGTATGACGAAAGTGAGGCCCGAGCCCATATCGCCAATACCAATTGGAGCTTTTTTATTGGAGGGCAGAGGATAAATGGAATGATATGAGATCTACGATTTCGATGGCAGAGAGGTGACGTGTCAAGGCGGAGGTGGGGCCATCAACACATCGCAAATCACAAGGTTTAACATATGAGTGGCGGAGGGTAAATGGTTGTGATCTGTGCAATGCGATGTGCAATGTGAAAAGGTATATGGGTGCCGATAAAGGTTTAGAGTGGAGAGGAGTGAATTATTGATGATAAAGGTTCATGCGGAAAGGTTAAAGGGGGCTAAGGTTTAATCGCATCGGGGGTTTTGCAAAGGAGTGCAATGGTAAACGTGTGGAGTTTTGCGATATGAGATCAGTGATTAAAGAAGGGGCCCACTTATCCACTTTGTGTGTGGTCACAGGCCAACAATGGCGAATAATAAAATATTATTAACCAAGGTCTAAATCTAACCGCTTGGAATATTTTAATATATTTTGTTGCAGGGAAAATGTATTTAAATTGGTTAAATACCTTTATTTAGAAATAATAATAAAATAAATGATTTATTTATCATTTCAATAATGTGGTTAAATAATAATAAACAAATAATGATTTGTTTAATTATTCCTAGGTGATTTAGTCAAATTTAACAAGGAATAATAACTAAATAATTATTTAGTTAATTATTCCTAGAGAAAAATAAGAAAAATAATGATCTATCTAATTATTTCTCATAATTGGTTAAATATGACCAAGAATATTATTTAAATAGTGGTTTAATTAATTATTCCTAGAGGAAAATCAAATAAATAAGGATTTATTTAATTATTCCTTATGGGGTTTCTTGTTTAAACCAGAAATAACTTAATAAAATATGGTTTATTAAATCATTTCTTATACTGAAAGCAATTTTACTATGGTAAAATTGGTCTTACATGGTGTACTTATGATCCAGGTGGATATTGGTGGTCACCCGCCTATTCCACTTGGGGCCCCACCATTATCTCTTTCAGTTTTTTCAGTTTCGGCACAACTTACTATTTTTAACAGTTTTTTGGGTCCTGAACTTCTGAAGCCATTTTGAGGCCCTAAACAAAGTTTTTTGGGAAAACGAGGAGCAACATGGATTAGCCCATGCTGCTCACTCAAAATTTTTAGTCCTCGGATATATCTTTCTAACGAGGTATGATTTGCGTCAAACAGAGATCGTATGCCAAAGTTACGTCCTCGGGAAGTTGAAACACCAATTTACCCAAACGGGGCCCATAGTTTTGGCGCTTCATCTCCTAGGGTTAGGGTTTTGTATGTTTAGGGTTTTTAATTGTTTCTAAATAATAAATAGGCCCTCGAGCCTCATTGTAACTCAGTTCAGAGGCATGTAGCCACCACATCTCTTCTCAGAGATAGCTACCAACACCATAGCTAGTTTATTTCCATTATGTCTGTAAGCAAATTTCAGTTCTTTGATATTAATGAAATGAAGTGATTTTTCCGCTGCATCTTTGTATTTATGGTTATATGTTTATTCTATTACGTTCCTGCATGAATCTGGATCAGTGGTATCAGAGCGGTTTTCTTTTTCTCAATCCTTCTTTGCATGTCTCCAACGAGGTCAGGGTATAAGGAGTTAGGGCTCGATCTAGTGGAACCTTTGCAAGATCAGCCTCGCAAACCCTGACAGATGCCCATGGGGGACGAAAATAAAGATGAGGGAGCAGGAGATCCTATCAAAATATTGCTTGAGGAGGCCCTCGAAAAACAAAGGAACGCGATGATGGATAACTTTTCCCAGATCCTTCAACGACTGCCCACCGGCAGCGCATCTGCATCCAGCAGCCACTCTGGAGGTGCGACTCCTTTTAAGGTACAAGTAAATTTTGACATTCCCATATTTGAGGGTTAAATAGATGCGGATACCGTAGATAGATGGTTGAATATATTAGAAGGATATTTCTCGGTTCATGACTTTTCCGACCAGGAGAAGATTATTTTTGCACTCCTCAAAGCTACCCCCCAATGTCAAGGACTGGTGGGAAACCTACTGTGAGAAAAAGGACTAGATAGAACCCTCTCTGTTCTCGGTCGTACCAAATTGGAATTATTTCCAAGATGCCATTAAGGAATAGTACTATCCCGTGGGGATCTATGAGGACAAGTACATACAATGGACCACGCTGCGACAACAAAGGGATCAAGATGTGCATGAGCTGACAAATCTGTTCCATACCCTACGCACAAAGTTGGGTATCAAAGATTTAGAGAAACATCTGGTGCTAAAGTATTGCAGTTGTCTGCACAAATACATTCAGGAGGAAATGGATTTCCTCGACATCTCCTCGCTTGGTACGGCATACCGGTATGCTTCCAAGATTGAGCAAAAATTCAAACAGCAGAAGCGAGACTTTGGAGCTGCGAATCAAAAGAAAGGGAAAGGTGCTCCCAAATTGCAGAACAAAGGACAGAGCCAAGGCATGGTGGCTCAAGAAAACCTGTCGAAGCCACAAGAAAATAACAACACCGCAAAGCCAAAGAAGGACATGGGAAAGTGGTGTGAGTTCCATAAGAGCTCCACTCACAACACAAGTGAGTGTTGGGCCAAGCAGTCGCTAGTGGCTGAGATGAGGGCTTCTGAGTCAGATGCATGCTCCGACTCTGAATCATAACCTAACAAGGGGAATGAAAAAGGGAAATAGATTATTGATGTGGAGCCCAATGCCACTGTTGCCACTGCGAAGATCCAGAAGGAGGAACTGGAAGATCCAGAGGAGGAGGAACGTCTCTTCCACTCCAAAATGTGGGTAAAGGGCTCCCTGGTATAGTTCATTGTTGACAATGGGAGCCAAAAGAACCTCATTTTAGTAGACGTCGTGAAGCAGTTGGGCTTGCTGGCCACAACTCACCCACATCCATACACCATTGGGTGGCTTCACCAAGGACGAGATCTCTGCGTCAGCCAGCAATGTCGCCTTCCCTATAGCATCAAGCCCTTCATGGATGAGGTATTATGTGACATTGCTCCTATTGATGTTTCTGATGTATTATTAGGACAACCATACTTATGGAAGTGTCATGCTGTGTATGAGTCTCGACCTCATGCTGTTATTGTTACTTTGGGAAATAAGTTGTACAGGATACCAGAGGTACCACCTCCTGCCGCTATCTCTTTGGTTATTGCAAAACAATGCAGTAATCTCATTCCCAAACCAGGAAATTTGTTTTCCTGATGATCCGCCCCCAAGGAAAGAAGAAGAATGTGGCCACGACCTCCAAACAGGGCTCCTCTGCATGACAACAAAAAATGGACAAGGTTGTGGAGGAGTACGAGGACATCTTCACCTCACCCACAAGGGTTCCTCTGCACTGTCAGGTCAAGCACCCGATTGATCTAACCCCAGGTGCGTCGCTACCCAATGGACCAATCCATCAGCTCTCTGTTTTGTAGAACAATGAAATCAAGAGGAAGATTCAGGAGCTACTGTAGAAAGGTCACATCCGACCAAGGTCATCACCCTGTGGGAGCCCGATTGTGTTGGTACAGAAGAAGGATGGGACATGGAGACTCTGTATTGACTATCGGGCGTTGAAATATATCACTATCTAAAATAGGTACCCGATCCCACGGATTGATGACCTTCTGGACCAACTCAAAGGGGAAAAATATTTCAGCAAGATCGACTTGAATTTTGGGTATCACTAAGCACTAATTGAACCCTCTGATGTGTGGAATACTACCTTCAAATCCAAGGAAGGCCTTTTCGAATGGCTGGTCATGCCTTTCGGGTTGACGAATGCTCCCGCAACCTTCATGAGGTTGATGGACGACATCTTGTGGGAATTCACCAACTCATTTGTAGTGGTGTACTTGGATGACATTCTGATCTTCAGCCAGACTTGGGAAGAGCACCTCCACCACATCTAACAAGTCCTCCAAACACTGCAACAACACAATTTGTGTGCCAATTTGGAGAAGTGCACTTTTGGCATGACCCAGGTTCAATATATGGGATACATTATTGATGAAAGGGGGGTGCATGTGGATCCAAACAAGATCCAAGTCATTCGGGATTGGCTAGCCCCAACCACTATAACAGAGATTTGCAGCTTTCCGGGTCTTGCTAATTTCTATCGTAGGTTCGTGTTGGGATTCTCTCATATCACTTGGCCCTTGAGTCAAGTCACCAAGGGAGGAGTGAGAGCAAAATTCTTTTGGTTGGAATCTCAACAGAAGGCGTTTACGGAATTGAAAAATCGCCTCTGTTCTACCTCAGTGCTCACATTACCAGACTTGCAACATCCATTTGAGATCAAGACAGATGCCTCTGACTATGCTATTGGGGAGGTTCTTACTCAACAGGGACATCCAGTGGCATATCACAGCGAGACATTGTCTAACACAGTTCGCAAGTACCCCACTTATGACAAAGAAATGTATTCCATTGTGCAAGCTTGTTGACAATGGAAGCATTACATTTTGGGGAAGGAAATAATCATCCACACATACCACCAGCCCCTGCAGTTCATACAGACACAAGGGAAGTTGCAGAATGATCGCCATCAGAAGTGGTCCACATACCTGCAACAGTTTCATTTGAACATCAAGTACAAGAAGGGTAGCACCAATAATGTTGCAGACTGTCTCAGCCGACCACTGATCGTGGCACTCACCACCGTTCTCAACTCTTGTGTGCACGAGACTTCTAATTGGCCGCTTCTCTACGAGAGTGACCAAGAATTCAGCCACACATACAAGGCACTCTTGGGGGGTACGCAAGTTCCAAATTTTCACCTCCAAGATGCACTTTTATGTCACTTGGGACACCTTTGTGTTCCTTCAAGTGAGCGCACCAAGACGATATGGGAAGCACACTAAAGTTGAGTCATTGGGCATTTTGGGGTTGAGAAAATAGTAGCAGTACTATAAAAGTATTTCTATTGGCCGAACCTTCGAAAGGATGTCAGAAAGCACATCAGATCCTGCACTGCTTGTGCCATTGCCAAACCGACCATCAAGAAGCAAGGCCTATATACTCCGCTACCTACCCCTAGTCGACCTTGGGAATCCATCTCCATGGATTACATGTCGGGCATGCCTTCTACTAAGCATGTAAATGACTGTGTTTTCGTGGTTGTCGACAGATTCTCGAAGATGGCCATTATGGCAGCCTGCAAGAAGAATATCACAACAGAAGCCACTACTAAACTCTTCTTTGACCGAGTGTGGGTGCACTTTTGGATCCCATAGTCTATCATATTAGATTGGGATAGCAGGTTCCTCAACACATTTTGGTCCAGCCTCTGGTCAATTCTAGACACCAAGCTCACCAAGTCCACAGCTTTCCATCCCCAAACAGATGGCCAGACAGAGGTCATCAACAGAATGATTGTACACATTCTGCGCATGTAAAATTCCAAGCATCCACGCACATGGGACGAGAGCCTTCCCTATGTACAACACAGTTATAACCGGGCTCTCCACAACTCAATCGGCCATAGCCCCTTTCAAGTGGGCTTCGAATTCCAGCCACTATGTTCCATTGACGTAGCCATGCCATTTGCGGCTACTCAGGCTGATTCGGCCCATGTCCAGTCAGAAGTTGACAAAGAAAATAGCTTTATCGAGCGCATTCAACACATTCGCCAATAGGTTCATGACATACTGGACATAGCTAATGCTAAGTACAAGAAATGCCATGATCAACATTAGGTGCCACACAACTTCCAGGTGGGAAACAAAATGTGGCTACATTTGTAGAAGGGGCACCTCACTAGACCCCACCGTAAGATTCGCTTGCTTCGATACAGGTCGTACACCATCACCAAGGCTGTAGGGAACAATGCCTTCGAGCTCAATATTCCACCATTCCTTGGTCTGTACCCAGTATTCAAAGGGCAATGATGATTCCCTTTGCTTGGTCTGAGGCACCGAACAAGAATGGAAGTTGGAACCAAGGTACACTACCCTCTATACATGTCTTCTAGAATGAATGTGTTTATGTCGACAAAAGGAGGTTCACCATAGGTGAGGCAATGATGAATCCTCAACTAAGGCACAAGGGATCATAGTAAAGTGACTGATGGAATGAAACCAAGGATGATGATGGAATAAAGGATACTGAGTAGCAGACAGATGACTTCCCTTGTCAGAGCATAAAAAGCATGGATGACCTGATAGTGACTGACTCGACTCCAGAGGGGATGGTGGACAGTATGAATAGAGGCTAAAATGGGTGACATGAGAGGGATACAATGAAAAAATGGATGGAATATTGTTACATGAGGAAAAGGGACTCAGGACAGACTCCATGAATGCGATGATGACTCAACTCGGATGCTTTGAACAAGGGTGACTCGATGATGCTGCCACATAGACTAGGCCCAGTGGGGACCATAAAATCATGAGAAAAATATGGTTACTCATGAATAAAATAAACACACACGTTGAAAAGTATGAAGGAAAAGTGGTGCCCCAAGTACAAGCAGTGCATGTGAAGAAATTCGATTTTAAGAGGTGGAAAAGTGGCCCTTATTGGAAAAATGGCTTCCTGGTATAATGCTTGGTGAGAGCTTTCCAATGGTGCTGACGGTTTGGTCGCAATTGGCGAAGGAAAATTTAGGGTTTTTCATTTAATAGGGTGATTTCCGTCCAATTTAATTCATTTTCTAAGTGAGTTGTGGTGAATTTGGAGTGGAGGAGAAGGCCCTAAATCTTTCGGCGATCGTAGTTGAACAACCAATGGCTAGAATTAGGATATGTCAGTGGCAGGTTAGTGTCCTAACCCTACTCTTAATTTTTGTCGGTTTAGATTTTCATATTAAGTCCCCAGGGCTCTACGGGAGACCCCTTCCCATCCTCACAACCAACTCGCACATCCTAGGACTTAAAATGCGACCTAGCTCGCAATTTTCAATGGGAAAAATTGCGAGCTCGTAGTTGCAAGGTAGAAAAATGCGAGTTGGAGGTGGGGGTTGGTTTTATTTTTTGGTAAACTAGGGGCCATGGATAGAAGATTTGTGATTCAGTTGTACTCTTTCTGAGATGAAAAACATGATGGTGTTATGTAGGTATGGCAGAATGGAGGATCAATTGGCGCGAGAGATATTTGGATGCTCTTCGGGCCAAGAACCAAGGGAATCAGATGGTACAAGGAGCACTTGCTAGATATGGGGTTCTCAAGTTGGTTGAGAACCCACTGATGAGGGCAGGTGAGCCCTTACTATCGAGGATAGTGAGCTATTTGGATCTGGACCAGGAAGCATTCATGGTGGAGGGGCACATGATCGATCTTACTATCTAAGACATCTATTTTTTGATTGGACTCCCACCACTAGGGGTGGTGGGAAACATACATCCAGTTTTACTGTGTGGGAAAAATATATTAGAGTTCATGGAGCGTCGTTGTAGACTAGGTGATCATGCTAAGGACATGACCATTCTGATCAGTGATCTAGAGCGGCTAGAGACACGGGTTGTCGCCACAGCAATATTGCGGATCTTGGGCAACTAGGTGTTCCATCACATCACTCAGGGGCAGATGATGTTGGTAGAGAGTGTTTTGAGCAGGACCTGCTATGGGTGGGACCAGATGATGTCATCATCAATGAAATAAAATTTTTCACTATGCAAGCGACAGGTGAACCATGATTTTTCTTTTCATATGGTATTGTTCTTGATCTTCTTTGATAATATCCCCACGATCTAAACTCATGTGAAGATCTGGGATGGGGGCCCACAGGTGCCCAAGATGTGTCGCTGGGGGCAATTGCTACAGAGAAAAGGAGGAGGGGGAGTCGGATGGGTGTTCCGACCCGAGTTTTTTGCACACTAGGTTCAAATGCCACTGTACATAGATGACTATCCATATAGTGGTATGAACTTTTAGGGGGACCCCGACTTGCCACTTCTGCCTAGTCGACCATGGGGACTGGATGATAAGAGAAAGTTGCTATATATTATGGTGCACTTAAAGTTTTTATAATATGTGTGTGGTACTAATTCTTGACTTTTGGTATGCAGATGTAGCACCAGTGTAGTCGATAGGGTATGCGAGACGATCCACGACACCAGGGGCCACAAGATCTAGTGGAGCGAGAGAAAACCAGAGACATGATTATGAGGCTCTGCTGGAGTATGTTCGTCACAGGTGTGATATATTTTTGACTAGTGTATGAGAGCACGGGTGGCATGATATTGAGGACTAGTACGTCAAGGGATGCATAGGGCTACCCTCTGAGTGGCGAGGGATCATGCAGCAGATGGCGATGGCCAAGCAGGTAGTTCGGGATATGCGAGCTAGTGGAGTGGAGCCATTGGATTGGGACACTCTATATAGTGATTAGAGATAGGGGCATGTGGTGCCACCCATTTTGATTTTTGTAACATGCTGTGGGCATGTCGGATGTATTTAGAGTAGTGGACTCCAAAACATTTATGATTTTTTCAATACATAATATGGACATGCATCTTTGTATATATGACGAGTATATGGTTCGCCATTTTTTTTATTATTGTCTTTTGTTAAATGCATGTGATAAGTGCCAATATAGAATATTGTTTACTAATGCTATCTACATAGTGATTATAATCTCCAGGTACATGATTGAATGTAATGGATTTGAATTAATGCACTAAGAGCTTCACTTGTAAATATTTTCTAAAAAGGACATGGTTATTCACACAATACATGCCATTCAATTGCATGACAAGTAGCAAGGATTCTATACGAACATGAAGATGAAGGATGAGATGGTCAAGGGAATCGATAAAAAAACTATCACTGCATCATATTCGGCCTGGTTATTGGTGGCAGATCCAATGCATATGCCGTTGGAGAGGATCAACAAATGCAAGGGGGTAATAATGGCCCAAGCTGCCGAGACTAGATTTCAGGAGAAGTGACTTGCAGCATTGGCATGGATGATATACAGTGTGGATGATGGATCCATATGAAAGGTGCCACAAGACAATAAATGAGATGATGGTGGACAATGAAAGCTACCTAAATGCATGACAAAAATAAATACCTGCATGTCAATGGGAGATGCTCTGGGTAAACTTTATTGAGGTAAAGTGCAGGACGAGGGTTAGGAAGGAGTTGGCCTTCAAGATACTCTAGAAGGTATTCCCCTTTCCCCAAAAATCGGGTGGAAATGCAATGGCCATCAGGTGGATGTGGATCAAATTCATGGGTTCAATGTAAGGGATAATAGAACCAATCGACCTCACTGTGGATGAAATTGGTGGAATCCACAACATTCTGGTCATGGGTCTACTGCGAAAGGAAGTACGCACGATGATGCATATCATCCTAGGGAAAATAAGGGTGGTTATGGCTTCCACAATTTCGTCATTGGAATGGAAGATGGGAGGACCAAAGGAAGGGATACCACATGATGCAACGGGGCTACCTGGCACATATTCATGAGAAATATGGTTCAAATATGCATCGCTACGGAGGGTAGACGAAGAGCTAGTAGATGAAACATCTACTGATGTTTAGACCAAGGTGTTTGACGATGGAGGTTCAACCGAAATAGAATGGGAAGCCCCAGAGGGATCTTCCACCATGGATCTCATGAATGATGACAGATAGAGAATAGAAACCAAATATTCTGTCATCTAGACATCGTGGGGCGGTATCAAAATGGGTGCATAAATGTCCTCTGGTTCTGCTAAATTAGAACTCACAAGTAGAGGAGTAGATGATCCACTAAGAGCCGCCTCTATTTCATGAATTTCCTAAAGGGTATCGCAAAATTCGTCGATACGGGGACAATGATGAGAATAATGGCCATAAAGGTTGCACAAATCACAAGAGTGGTCCGTGCACATTAATTTGAGTTTCTTAGCTAAATCAGGTAAGGTAACATGGACCTCCGAGATGCCCGATTCATGAAACATTTTGTTGACCATAGGTTTGAGACGAGGGAGCTCAGGACAATCATTGGTGGCATGCCTAGCAATGTCATAGAAAGTGCACAGAGGTGATGACTTTGAAGGCTTAGGTGGAGCTGGAGCTGTTTGGGGGGGCTTTTCCTTAGGTTCCTTCTTTTTGTCTTTTCCCCCCTCATCGGATGCTTTCACAACAGGAGTAGGTTCCTGTTGAGGTGGTTGCGGCACTGAATCAAAGGGAGGGGTCATGGAAACCAGTTGAATTAGGGTCAAAGCGATATAAGGTTTGAGTTGACTAGGTCGAGTGTTTTCTGGGGATCAATGTACCAAACTAGGATCCCTAGGGTGAAATTAGGTAGATTGAACATAGCCATAACAGGAACAAAAAAGACTCTAGAGGGGGGAGCTAAAAATGGTATTTGACTAGAAGGGTAATGGCCTGGAAGAATGGCTCCCAAATGGTTAAGGCTTAGGGGAACTGTTACTGTTTGAAAAATATTTGGAGAGACACCAGCAAAAGGAGAAGGTCCTTGAGGAGAAGGTCTTAAAGGCTATTTCAAGTGAACAACAATAGCTTGCGAAGGCACTGCTTGCTGCCTGGTCGAACGAAGCCATTTTTGGCTAGCCTGAGATGCTTACAAAATGCAAACACTCGATGAGATCATCTCAGTTTTAAGAGGGAGGGACTAGGGAATGAACCAAGTAAGGTGGAATATTTATAGAATCCTGGTGAAACACTGGTGAGAGGTGCGACTGATTGGTTATCAACCACCAAAGATATGATGGACTTAGGGGAGGTTTGAGACTTCAGTTTGTAATATATCAACTGATCGATGGTGACTGTTGGCTTGAGGGGTCCTGACCCAGGTTCGATGTGCAAGGTTTTCCAAAAAACCCCTATACTATTGGCCCTTTCGGCAGTGACCTACTTTCGCAGGTCATAGTCTCAACCGAAGTAGCATGGGTGGGTGCTGGAACTAGGTTTCCGCACCCTGAGAAAGGGAGGGTAAGGCAAGCAGAGCTGCGTTCTGTTATGTAATTCCCAGATTACCTTGTTCTTCGTAGGGTTAATTATGTATCTACTTGCATCCACGTGCACTAGATCTATAATTATATTCTTTCTACAACATCAACACAACATTATATAACAGAGCGGAATAGATCTATATCCAAGCATTCAATACACATACCTTCGAAGCGAACAGACAGAAAATACATAACACAAAAATTATCAGCAATTCATAAAATAGTACTCACAGATTCAGATCTCTAATAATCCTTCACATTCATTCATCCATCAATTCTTCCTTTCAATTCCAATTCCCTTCCCAACCTGCGCACACAGCAGCAGGGTCCACACACAGCTGGACTAAGATCTCCGCGCACACATCCAGTAGGAGTCCATTCCAATAAACCCAAATAGATTTCTTAAACAACAGATAGCATCAATATCTCATCCATTCCTATCCTTTACGATACAAAATACATCTCTATTTATAATAATCTAGCCTCGACTTTCCTATGGTTCGCAACCCATGGTTTTTGAACCCCTACTTTACCCTTTGACCCATTACAATGTGTTCGAGGCTTTGACCCGCCCCAAAACCCCTCTGCTTATGCTAAATATAACCAAAAATAATCAAAATGGACCAGTTTCGTAGTCTTGTTAGGATACCCTGTTCTAACAGTTCCCTAACACAATCTTGTGACTCATCCCGAGTCACTACACTGGTGTGACCACATAGCCCGCAACCTGGTATGGTTTGAGTCAACTACCATTGACAAATCCAAGAATGAGGTCACCGCGTAGGTTAGCTAACTGGACTGCTCCACCATTCATAACCTCCTTAACTGTGTAGGGACCAAGCCAGTGCTGCCGAAATTTGCCTGGATGTTTTGCAAATTGGCTATCATATAAAAGGACAAGATCACCTTCGACGAATGTCTTCTGGTGAATGTGTCGATCACGCTAGGCTTTATCTCAAGCATTTTGAACTTGTTGGTGAAACTGAGCAATAAAACGATCTTCCTCCAAAGCCACCAGTTGTGCCAGGCATTCTTCTATGATATCGGAGTCTGCCATATTCGTGAATGCTGCGATGCACAGGCTAGGAACAACATACTCTATCAGCATGATGGCCTCCTTTCCATAGACCATTCGGAAGGGTGTCCTGCCAGTCAGCTTTTTGCAGGTCGTTCGGTATGTCCACATAATTGAGGGGATGCGAAAATCACAGTCACTACGGTCGGAATTACAAACCTTTGTTATTGCCTGCTCCAAAATTTTGTTAAGAGCTTCGACCGCCCCATTAGCGTGGGGATGATATGGTGTACTCTTGGCATGGTGGATCCGGAATTCCTCATTCAAAGCTTGAATCGTTTGGTTAAAAAAATGCATACCTCTATCGCTCATTAGGATCTTTGGGTAGGCAAACCTGGTCATAATCTACTCAAAGATGAAGTGCGCAACAGTATCAGCAATACAATATTTTACTTCTTGTGCCTCAACCCATCCTGTGACGTAGTCAGTGGCAATAATAATGTAGCGCGTTCCTGTTTTCTTGCCTTGTGGATTGATGGGTCCTATAAAGTTAATGGCCCATTTATCAAAAGCCTGTAGGGCCATTTGAGGCTGTAATGGCATGTCATATCCTCATGAGGGTCGGCCAGTTCGTTGGCATGTATCGCACGATCTACAATAGGTGTAAGAATCCTGATGCAGGGTAGGCCACCATAAGCCAGCCCTCAAAATATTTTGTGTTGCAGCCCTGCCTGTGTAGTGGCCGCCTGCGACTCCATCATGTGCTTCTACGAGGACAGTGGGTTGTTCAAGTTCCAATACATATCTGTGGAGTATTTCATCAGTGCTTAGCTTGTATAGCTATCTTGCGATGATAGTAAAGTTTGTAGCCCAGGTAACCAACTCCTTCTATTGTACCAAATACACAGTAGGGGCCATGCCCGTAGTAAGGAACTTAATGATATCAGCAAAGTGAGCATCAACCATCCTAATGGTAAACAGCTGTGCATCGGGTAAGCCTTCGTCTAGGTTAGTGGGTTCTTCCCTTGTTGTTATCACCAAAATAAAGGCTTGATAGGTTGCTGATCAGACTACCTTAGTGTAACTATTTCAAACCAATCTTTTAGCTGAGGCTTAGCCTCCTCAGCCTGAGAGGGCTCTCTCAAGGGTTAATGATTTTGTATAAAGATAGATGGCTAACTCTATGGTTTATGGTTTTGTATGTTTGCAGGTTGAAAGATGAAGACAAGCTACCATTAGGATATGGAGTCAGTGATAGGGATAAGATAACAAAATAGCTCTTCTTACAAAACTTAGGCTTGTATATACTTCAATGAAAGGATGACACATTCAAGAAAGTCTCGTTATCTTAAGCTTCAAAGGAAGTCATAGCATGAGTGCATGAATTCTGAGTAATGATACCTTAAGACAATGAAAGGAAAGTATTTAACAGAGATTTACCCAAGCTTAGCACTTAAAGGAAATTAGAGCATGAATGACCATGAATTCTGAGTAATAAGTATCAAACATTGAATAAACCATCCACATATATGACCTAAGAACTCAATTCACCATAAATTAACACTTAAAGGCAGTCAGAGCACGTTCCCATGAATTCTGAGTAATAAGCATCAAAACTATGGAAGTAAAACACATGATAGAAGATAAAGCTCACTGAAGTACACTAAGAATCTCAGCTTCAGAAAAGTTAAACTGCTTCTGTATATATCATAGTTCCTTCACAGCATAAAGCAGCAGTTTGCCAAAAAAGTCTTCCACCCTTGTTGAATTCGACCTCATGCTTTATATATAGCATTTACAATCTTGGATTCTCTCATCCTACTTGAGGAGAATTCGAATTTGCTAGCTTTGCACCTATCAACTACTAAAACAAACTATTAATTACATGTGATAGTTACACTGTCTCTTTTAGAGTCCTAATGCAATTAGGAGTAAAACTATTTATTATGAATAAAACAACCTTATCTAGGAATTAAATACTTTCTTTGACACCTATAACTCCATGAATTCGAATTTGATGAAGCCTTTAACCTTGTTGTTGAACTGTAATGATTTGCTTCTTATCTGCCCTGAAAAATAGGAACATGTTCCCTGCAAAATAGGTGTACTGCTTCATTTATGTTTCTTCACAACATCTGCTGACCAATTTGTGCTCAAAACATGCGTAAAAGTCATATTAAACTCTTGTGACTTCTTCCTCCCAGTTGTGCCCAAAACAAACCTTTGAAGAAGTGCCAAACACTATTAACATTACTGCGCTACAAAACTGTTTGCTATTTTCGTAGCGCATAACTTCACCTTTGAAAAATACATTTAAATACTTCAATTTTCTATGTTTTGCAATTTGATCTTCACTTGTGGTCCTTATACATCCTTCAGTAGCATCAAGGTTTTAAAAACATGCCCTTTCACCCTTTGAAAACTTGCAAACTTGATCATACTGCATCCTACATCAGTTTCGTAGTGCACTACGAAAATGCTGTGCATGACACCTACAACAGAATTTTTTAAAAAATATCAGTTTTTAAAAATTCTTGCACTTCTTCCATGATTTCTTCAAGCTTTAATTATCAATCATAAGTCATATTTGAAATACTTTCAATAAATAAATTCCTTCTCCACAAAAAAACTGCATCAAGAAATTGTAACTTATTGTTCTGTTCTAGCCGAAAAATAGGTTTTTGGACAGAGCTTCTATCTCCTCATAAAAAATGTATTTTTCAAAACTGAAGGAGGATTTTGGAGAACACTCTGTGCTTAACAAAAACCTCTCTTGTTTTTTTTCAATACCTCCCCTACTTCCCAGAAACTGTCTTTGAACATCAGGTGTAAACTAGAAAATTCTGATTTTCTGAAAATATGGCTTCAAAGAAAGCCTTATATCTCCCAATTGGTAACACTTATTAAAAACTTGAGATATAATATTGTAGCTGGAGAGTTTAGGAAGAGAAACCTCCTTCCGAATTCCAAAATAAGTTTTCATGTGGCCAGAAACTGATCTTGAAAAAGACTACTAAAACCATAAAACAAAGTTTTTCTCTGAATGACTTTCAACAGTTTCGTAGCACAAGTTCAACCATCAATTTCTCCCACCTCTTTCATTTTTCAAAAATGAGTTTTCAGTTGCTCAGGAACCCCTCTGGAAGTTGACCACTAAAAGTAGAAAAACATGGTTTTTTGCTAGAAAAAAGGCTGCTTCAGCCATTTTGTAGTGTGCTACGAAAACAACAGCCTTTTCGTAGCACAAAATTGCCTGCGCTACAAAAACATGATTTTGTTGCTAATTCCAAAAAAAAAATTCAAAATGACTTGAGATATGACTTCTAAACACAAGGTGAGACTTCCAAGACATGCAATAAGGTTGTCAAACTTTGTTTGGAAATGAAATATGACCTTAAAGACTTCTAACCCTATGACCTAACCCTTTAAGCATGAAATGACCTAGAGACCTTTAACACCATGACTAGAACTAGGGTTTGGAAATGAGAATGACACTCTTGAGACTCTAATCCTATCACTTATCCCTTTAAGCATGTGATGACTCAAAACCTATTATAAGAACATGACTAAAAACAAGGCAAACTTTTCAAAATTTAGAAATTTTTTTTTTGGGGTGATAACAGTGGATCCACTAGGGATATTATGCCCTCTGTGGTATGCTAAGACCTAGTAGCTCCAGTGCTACAATCCATTCCTTTAAAAAATTAAAAATCTTAAATTCTGCCCAATTTTCTTCAAACTATACCTAGTAAAAATGCCCAGTCAACCTTGAGCTTATTTGCATCTTCCTACCTACCCTATTAGCCGCAATCTCCATTTGTAGCTCAAGGAACATGAAACATCCAATGAAGCCAATAAATTTTATTTTATGATATTTGAGGCTCTAAACTGCATTCGACCTCAAAATAACCATGATAGTGAGATGACCAAAACATCTTATAATGTATTTGATCTTCATCATGAAATTGAAAATGAAATACTGGTGTGCAAAGCTTTTCCATGTATTCAGCTATAGGGTCAAATAAGGCATGGTTAGTTTGATGATCATCATGACATTCAATATATTGAGACAAATGATTCTCAGCCACACAATATTCCTTTGATATGTTATCCAACTTCTTTTTTGAATGACTCCCACAGACAATGTAGTTTTCCTTATTATTATGATCATTCTTTGAAGTAGGCTACTGCAAAGTATGACATAAGTAATCAACCTTTTCCTGTACCTGAGGTCTGTAGCAAGTAATTTCCAATATTTCCTGTTGCTGTTTGAAATGATTCTCATACTCATGATGATCAAAGGATTGACCAACCTGCTACAAATTTTCTTCAAATTCAGAGGATGTGTCATAATTTTCATAAGTAAACTCTTGTTGGGTTTCATTTTCATCTAAGGGAGATATTATCCTTCCTTCTTGGTGTTCTTCTTGTTGATGAAAGGTATTGTCATGAATGGCTTCTAAAATTTCCTCATCCATAAACTCGTCATCTTCATAAACATTCTCCAAATATTCAGTAAAATTCTCAGATTGTTTACAACATTCTTTAACCATCAATAAAGAGGGATGACACTCTTTATACATCTCATAGAATTCATCATGAAAGTTAGCAAGAGAATATAATGAACCATTTTCTAAACCTTTATACCAAGACCATGCTTTTCCTTCTAGAGTGGTCATAAACATCTTCATAAGACAGTCTTCAGGGATCTGAACCTTAAAACTATGTACATGAAGATGAAACCTAACCAAATGAGGAGTAGCATTGTCTTTCTTTTCATCTTTGAATATTGGAAGATCATCTAACCAATCAACCTTTGGCATAGGATTTGGAAAATTAGGGATATGAGACCAATTCAGAGGAGCATACCCAACATTCATTCTTGCAATGGAACTCATCTTGAAACTTCATCTAGCAAATGATCTTTTAGCAGTGGAGTCACCTTCCAATTTCTTATTTGATGTGTGGAGCTGCCAAGGTAGTTTTGCAGCCTTGAACAGATTCTGAGCTCCTACTACCTTCAAGAGTTCAGCTTCATAATTTTTGGGAGATATATATCTTCAGACTCCTGGAAGATGCACCAAAATGTTATCACCAAAATAGGACCCTGATAGGTTTTTGATCAGACTACCTTAGTGTAACTATTTCAAACCAATCTTTTAGCTGAGGCCTAGCCTCCTCAGCCTGAGAGGGCTCTCTCAAGGGTTAATGATTTTGTATAAAGATAGATGGCTAACTCTATGGTTTGTGGTTTTGTGTGTTGCAGGTTGAAAGATGAAGACAAGCTACCATTGGGCTATGGAGTCAGTGATAGGGATAAGATAACAAAATAGATCTTCTTACAAAACTTAGGCTTGTATATACTTCAATGAAAGGATGACACATTCAGGAAAGTCTCAATATCTCAAGGTTCAAAGGAAGTCAGAGCATGAGTGCATGAATTATGAGTAATGATACCTTAAGACAGTGAAAGGAAAGTATTCAACAGAGATTTACCCAAGCTTAGCACTTAAATGAAGTCAGAGCATGAATGACCATGAATTCTGAGTAATAAGTATCAAACATTGAATAAACAATCCACATATAGGACCTAAGAAATCAATTCACCATAAATTAACACTTAGGAAGTCAGAGCATGTTCCCATGAATTCTGAGTAATAAGTATCAAAACTATGGAAGTAAAACACATGACAGAAGATAAATCTCACTGAAGTACACTAGGAATATCAGTTTCAAAAAAGTTAAACTGCTTCTATATATTCACAGTTCCTTCACAGCAGAAAGCAGCAGTTTGCCAAAAAAGTCTTCCACCCTTGTTGAATTCGACCTCATGCTTGATATATAACATTTACAACCTTGGATTCTCTCATCCTACTTGAGGAGAATTCGAATTTTCTAGCTTGACACCTATCAACTACTAAAACAAACTATTAATTACATGTGACAGTTAAACTGTCTCTTCTAGAGTCTTAATACAATTAGGAGTAAAACTCTTTATTATGACTCAAAAAACCTTATCTAGGAATTAAATAAATTATTTGACACTTATAACTCCATGAATTCAAATTTTATGAAGCCTTTAACCTTGTTTTTGAACTGTAATGATTTGCTTCTTATCTGCCCTGAAAAATAGGAACATGTTCCTTGCAAAATAGGTGTATTGCTTCATTTATGTTTCTTCACAACATCTGCTGACCAATTTGTGCTAAAAACATGTGGCAAAGTCATATTAAACTCTTGTGACTTCGTCCTCCCAGCTGTTCCGCTAACGAAACTGTCTGTTGTTTTCGTAGCGCAGAACTTCACCTTTGAAAACTACATTTAAAACCTTCAATTTTCTATTTTTTGCCATTGGATATTCACTTATTGCGCTACGAAACTGTCTGTTGTTTTCGTAGCGCAGAACTTCACCTTTGAAAACTACATTTAAAACCTTCAATTTTCTATTTTTTGCCATTGGATATTCACTTATGGTCATTATAAATCCTTCAATATCATCAAGGTTTTAAAAACATTCCCTTTCACCCTTTTAAAACTTGCAAACTCGATCAAACTGCATCCTACAACAGTTTCGTAGCGCGCTATGAAAATGCTGTGCATGACACCTATAGCAGACTTTTTTGAAAAATATCAGTTTTTAAAAATTCTTGTACTTATTCCATGATTTCTTAAAGATTTAATGATCAATCATAAGTCATATTTGAAATACTTTCAATAAATAAAGTCCTTCTCCACAACAAAACTGCATCAAGAAATTGTAACTTACTGTTATGTTCTGGCTGAAAAATAGGTGTTGGGACAGAGCTTCTATCTCCTCATAAAAAATTTATTTTGAAAAAATAAAGGAGTTGTTTTGAGAACACTATGTTCTGAACAAAAACCTCTCTTTGTTTTTTTCAATACCTCCCCTACTTCCCAGAAACTGTCTTTGCACATCAGGTGTAAACTAGAAAATTCTGATTTTTGAAACTATGGCTTCAAAGAAAGCCTTATACCTCCAAACTGGTAACACTTATTAGAAACGTGAGATAGGTTATTGTAGCTGGAGATTTCAGGAAGAGAAACCGCCTTCATAATTACAAAATAATTTTTCATGTGGCCAGAAAATGATCTTGAAAAATACCGCGAAAACTAGAAAACAAGTTTTTCTGTGAATGACTTTCAGCAGTTTCGTAGCGCAAGTTAAACCATAAATTTCTCCCACATCATAATTAATTTGAAGAAAATGAAATAATTTTTTGTATTTAATTATGTCAGGAAGAAAAACCTCTTTTAGTTTTCAAAAATGAGTTTTTAGTTTCTCAAGAACCCCTCTCGAAGTTGACCACTAGAAGTAGAAAAACAGGGTTTTTTGCTGGAAAAAAGATTGTTTCAGCCATTTCGTAGCGCGCTACGAAAACAAAAAAAAAATTCGTAGTTTTTTTAGCGCAGACATTTTTGCTGGAAAAAAGACTATTTCATCCATTTCATAGTGCACTACGAAAACAACAACTTTTTCGTAGCGCAAAAATGTCTGCGCTACGAAAACATGATTTTGTTGCTAATTCCAAAATAAAATTTCAAAATGACTTGAGATATGACTTCTAAACACAAGGTGAGACTTCCAAGACATGGAATAAGGTTGTAAAACTTTGTTTGGAAATGAAATATGACCTTAAAGACTTCTAACCCTATGACCTAACCCTTTAAGCATGAAATGACCTAGAGACCTTTAACACCATGAATAAAACAAGGGTTTGGAAATGAGAATGACACTATTGAGACTCTAATCCTATCACTTATCCCTTTAAGCATGCGATGACTCAAAACCTATTATAAGACCATGACTAGAAACAAGGCAAAATTTTCAAAATTTAGAAAAACATTTTTTGGGGTGATAACACCTATATCGATACGAGACATATGCGCCAGACCTGCATTCAACCTCCCAGGCTTAACGATGATCTCAAAATCATATTCCTAAAATAGCAATAGCCAGCGGAAAATATTCCCCCCCAACACAAGATTGTTGACCAGGTATTTGAAAGCCGAATGGTCTATGAACATCTTAAAGTGTCCACCCAGCAGATAGTGTCGATATTTTTGTAGTGTGTACACCATAGCTAGTCCTTTGCACTCAATGGTAGAGTAATTTCTTTCGACGCTCGAGAGTTTGCGACTGGAAAAGGCAACCGGGTGATCAATATCTCCTTCGCCAGGCTGAGTGAGGACCGCACCCAAGGAAATGCTTGACACATCGACATGTACATGAAATTATTTTGACTAGTTAGGGAATATTAGTATGGGCACAGAAATCATATTCTCTTTTAGTAGTTTGAAACTCTTCTGACATTCATCATTCCAGAAAGAAGAGACATCCTTTTTTAGTAGCTTTTCCATGGGTGTTGTGATCAGAGCATATCCTTGAATGAATTTTCTGTAATAACCTGTGTGACTGAGAATGGAGCGCAGCTGTTTGTCCATTGTGGGGGATGCCAGGTTGATAATTACGACTATCTTCACAGGATCAACCACCAGTCCTTGCCGACAAACTATGTGTCCAAGAAAGATTTAGAAAGGTACACAGAAGATGCACTTTTTGATATTCAAGGAGATCTGGTGCTTCCAGCATGCATCCAAGATTAATCGCAGGTTCGAGACATGTTCTTTCACTAAGCCAAAAACCATCCAGTCATCGAAGTAAACCTCCAGGAACTTATGAATAAATTCTTTGAACACAACCACTACAACCCTTGAAAATATAGTAGGTGCATTCTTAAGACCAAAGGGCATGACCATATACTAGAAGGAACCCCATTTAGTGGCAAAGGTGGTCTTACTGTGATCCTCAAGTGCAATTCTGATCTGGTGGTATCTCGAGAATCCATCAATGAAGGAATAGGAATCCTGGCCACCCACACTATCAAGGATTTCATCAGACAAGGGAGTAGGAAAGGGGTCATGAACGCAGGCGTCATTCATCTTTCGTAGGTCCACACAGATGCGTATTTCCCCCTTTGCCTTTTTCTCCTGAACAACCACTGGACTTACCCAATTTGACTATTCAACTGGGTCAATGATACCTGTAGTCATCATTTTGTCCAATTCTTCTTTGACCTTTTTCTTATACTTAGGATTCAACCGGTAGGGCTGCTGCTTGACGGGCCGCGCCTCAGGCTTCAGAGTGATGTGCATAATGCCGAGGTCCCAGTGATTCCTTTGAGCTCAGAAAACTTCGTAGGGAATAAATCCTAGTACTGCGTAAGTAGCTCGGAAATTTTTCCAATGGTGCCTTCATCTCAATAGTCCCCAATTTTAGCCAGCTTAGGGTGCTCTTCTATCCCAATATTAACTTCGCACAACTGGAGAGGTTGTGTCACATCAACATCCTGGAGCGATGGTTCGATAACAGTATGTTCCCCTTCAAATTTTGAAACAGAGATATTCCACAGGTTATCCTCTTCTTCGTTAATTTCCAAGCTCCGGCAGTTGATTATGTCTTGCATTTGGGCCTCCCATGTCAGAACGGTTGGTGGGGTGTGTGGGTGATGCTTCTTAAAGATGAATGCATCATTGTCTTGCAGGGCTTCGTCAAGCATCTCTGTTCCCCCAATAAGTATGAACGTTCCAATAAAGTCCTCTTTTAATATTTCCCAGTGGCGGGTCTGATGATGTAACTATGCATCTAAGTACCAAGTAGCAGGGATAGGGCCTAAGGCATGTATAAATAGATGGATCCATTTGTCTGGGGTTTGGTCAGCCCATTTGGTTGTCCAAGTATGCAGATGCGCGCAGGGATCCTTGGGCCCCAAGAATATCTTGGTGCGCACATCAGTAGGAGGTGCACACATCAGTGGGAGGTGCAAACCGCAGCACCATCCTATCCTGACATGTCTCCCAGTCTAGAAACGCTTTCTTATGGGTATCCCACCAGAGCGTAGGTGTGCCTTGTAGTGCTAGATTGAGTGCCCAGAGCTGCCAATATTTTGGTAGCCTAGCCTCTAATGTTCTTAAGAAGTCCTTGACAGTACTAGACTCATCAAAGTGGGGAAGGTCCCTTACCTCCGAAGTAATGCAGTAGAGGGTCCTGGCAACTCGAGGGCATCGTAGTGCTGAGACATTGTGTAGTCGGGTCTGAAATCTCTCAAGTTCTTCATCTGAGTCAGAAAAGTACTCCCTGTTTTTCTCCCAATCGAATACTCCGCCTGTTGTAGGGTCACCCTGGACTTCGTCCTATGCCGTCATCCTATGATCGAGTTCCTTCTCTTCATATACTAGTTTTGTATACCGCATACCCTCAGTGGGATCCAGTGGTACTATTACACATGTACCATTCTTCTCAAACACCATGCTATGTTTTTTTAGATTAATGACACCCCCTACGTCGATAGCCTAGTCTATTCCTAGGAGTGCAGGATAGGGATCCATATCTTCCAGAATTTCTATGACCTCAAAGTCAGCTAGGACCTTTACTCCTGCGATATCGACCACAACTTTTGGCAACCTTCCCAGAGGGATGATCTTCTGTTGATTCACCATTCGCAGCTGGATGGTGGGCCAGTCTAATTTAGGTTCTCCCATTCGTTGCCATGAAATTTTTGGTAAGACGTTCGCATCAGATCCAAGATCAAGAATAACCTGATCTATCTCATAGTCACCAATCTGCGTAGTCAATCACATTTCCCTCCTAGTGCGCCTTTTGTAGCTGTGTAATTTGTGTACTTCCTTAACCTCAGCCGTTGTGCTGGGCCAGGCTATGTAGTCCTATAGAAATACTTGAAGATTTTCTCCAACTTGTGGGTTGCGTAGTAGCTTCAAGCATGCCCTTAACAAGGTTTCAACCTCCTATTCTGTTTAGAGGTGTGCTGGTAGCTGCACAGGGGCTTCCAGCGACTCCTGTTTCCTGGGATTTGGTTCCTTCTGAGCAGAAAACTCCTCCCTTACTTCCTGGGTGACCATGCTGTGCGTTATGAATTTTATACTGGGATCTTCGCTCCTTAGCTCCATTTTGACTCTCTGTATATTTTGCGTGGGGGTAGACTCTCTGTCCTTCATTTTTGTTAGCAAGATTAGGCAGTCTTCGATCTCATGATCCAACTGTCGGAAATATTTACAGGATTTCCTAGTGGGATTTGGGAAGTCCCTGGAGAAGTGCCCTACCTCTCCACAGTTGTAGCAGATCAGCTCACCTTGTCCTCATCCTGTGCTACCTCCCTGTCCCCCTCGGCCCCTTGCAGGAGATCCACCAAAGGTCACGGGAGATCTCGGAGAGGCAGGATCATATTGTACCCTATAGAGGTTTCCTAGATCTACCATCAAGTCATATGTGCGAAAATTCTTCTCATCGCGCCCTATATATCGGCAGAACCTGCACCATTGTTGCTTCAATTCACCCCTATTTATCCGAGGACACTGGGCTGTATCATGTAGTTCCGCTACTCGGCAATCTTCACACCAGAGGTCCATGCCAACTCCTTTTCCATGTTCCATCTGTAAGCTCTATATTTCCATGTGCATGCCTCCAAGCTACTCCTGAATTTGCTGCACTCCTTCCCTCGTGTCATCCTTAGGCACAAATTCAAGTTTCATGGTAGCATCCAAGGCTTTTTCCTGCGATTCGAAGGTCTAGTGGCCCATGGGTATGCGTAAGTGAGGTAGCAGCATAGCGATGAACCATTCCGTGTGCTGTTTTTCATCGTTCTTGAACTTACCTTCCCTGATCACTTTCTTTAACCGTTGATCGGCCTCCCATACCGACTCAGACATTCCTTGCTTGAATTCTTTTACTTGTGCTACCAGCTGGGAATAGGATTTCGACTTTCGGAATTGTTCTTTTAGGGAATCCTTAATATTTTGAAGCGTTGCACTCCTGTTTTGAGATATATGCCGCATATACCAGTCTAGTTCCCTCTCTTTGAAAGCCAAGGATAGTTTCACTCTCTTCACAGTATCGCTTACCACCCCTTGTGCCATCCATACCGAATCGACCACGAACCAAAATTGTTCCATGTCCTCATCGACTGCTCCTTTAAAAGTAGGTAACTTTAAGTGTGTTGCCATGGGCTTCTCTGGTTTATCTTCCTTAGGCCCTAACATCGAGGCAGCTGACGAACCTTGTGTAGGTCTCGGTGGAATATGAACAGAGCGATCCTCTTCTCGACTGTTTCGATAGTTCTTACCGCTTCGCGTTGCGCTTCCACCTAGAATATCACTCATTCAACCCCGCGTTAGATATCCAATGCCATTACCCGATCCCGTTTCTCATACTCCTTCTAGTCCTGGCAACGGAACCATTTGTTGGCTTGAGGGGTCCTGACCCAGGTTCAGTGTGCAAGGTTTGCCAACAAACCCCTATACTACTAGCCCTTTCGGCAATGACCTGCTTTCGCAGGTCACAGTCTCACCCGAAGTAGTATGGGTGGGTGCTGGAACCAGGTTTCCGTACCCTGAGAAAGGGAGGGTAAGGCAAGCAGAGCTGCGTTCTGTTCTATAATTCCCAGATTACCTTGTTCTTCGTAGGGTTAATTATGTATCTACTTGCATCCACGTGCACTAGATCTATGATTATATGCTTTCTATAACATCAACATAGCATTGTATAGCAGATCAGAATAGATCTAGATCCAAGCATTCAGTACACAGACCTTCGTAGGGGAAAAACAAAAAATACATAACACAACAATTATTAGCAATTCATAAAAAAATACTCACAGATTTAGTTCTCTAATAATCCTTCGCATTCATTCATTCATCAATTCTTCCTTACAATTCCAATTCCCTTCCCAACCTACGCACACAGTAGCAGGGTCTGCACATAGCTGGACTAGGATCTCCGTGCACACAACCAGCAGGATTCCATTCCCCAAAACCCAAACAGATCACGTAAACAATAGATCGCATCAATAGCTCATCCATTCCTATCCTTTACGATACAAAATACATCTCTATTTATAATAATCTAGCCTCGAATTTCCTATGGTCTGCAACCCATGGTTTTTAGACCCCTAGTTTACCCTTTGACCCATTAAAATGTGTTCAGGGCTTTGACCCACCCCAAAACCCCTCCGCTTATGCTAAATATAACCAAAAATAATCAAAATGGACCAGTTTCGCAGTCTTGTTAGGAGACCCCGTTCCAACAGTCCCCCAACACAATTTTGTGACTCGTCCTGAGTCACTGCACTGGTGCGACCACATAGTCCACAGCCTTGTATGGTTTGAGTCGACTACCATTGACAAAGCCAAGAATGAGGTCACCATGCAAGGTAGCTAACTAGACTGCTCCGCCATTCGTAGCCTCCTTAACTGTGTAGGGACCAAGCTAGTGCTGCCAAAATTTGCCTGGATGTTTTGCAAATTGGCTATCATATAAAAGGATGAGATCACCTTCGACGAATGTCTTCTGGCGAATGTGTCGATCATTGCAGGCTTTATCTCGAGCCTTTTGAACCTGCTGGTAAAACTGAGCAATAAACCGATCTTCCTCGAAAGCCACCAGTTGCGCCAGGCGTTCTTCTATGATATCAGAGTCTAGCATATTCGTGAATGCTGCGATGCACAGGGTAGGAATAGCATACTCTATGGGCATGATGGCCTCCTTGCCATAGACCATTTGGAAGGGTGTCCTACCAGTCAAATTTTTGCAGGTCGTTCGGTATGCCCACAGAACCAAGGGGATGTGAACATCCCAGTCACTATGATCAGCATTACAAACCTTCGTTAATGCCTGCTCCAAAATTTTGTTAAAAGCTTCAACTGCCCCATTAGCTTGGGGATGATATGGTGTACTCTTAGCATGGTGGATCCGGAATTCCTCATTCAAAGCTTGAATTGTTTGGTTAACAAAATGCGTACCTTTGTCGCTCATTAGGATCTTTGAGCAACCAAACCTGGTTAGAATCTACTCAAAGATGAAGTGCGCAGTAGTTTCAGCGGTACAATATTTTACTACTTGTGCCTCAGCCCATCATGTGACGTAGCCAGTGGTAGTGATAATGTAGCGTGCACTTGTTTTCTTGCCTGGTGGATTGATGGGTCCTATAAATTCAATGGCCCATTTATCAAAAGCCTGTAGGGCCATTTGAGGCTGTAATGGCATGTCATCTCGTTGTGAGGGTCGGCCAGTTCACTAACATGTATCGCACGATCTACAATAGGTGTAAGAATCTTGATGCACGGTTGGCCACCATAAGCCAGCCCTCAAAACCTTTTGTGCAGCAGCCCTGCCTACGTAGTGGCCGCCTGCGATTCCATCATGTGCTTTTGCAAGGACGGTGGGCCTTTCATGTTCCAATACATATCTATAGAGTATTTCATCAACGCCTAGCTTGTATAGTTGTCCTACGATGATAGTAAAGTCTGCAGCCCGGGTAGCCAACTCCTTCTTCTGTTGTACTGAATATGCAGCAGGGGCCATGCTTGTAGTAAGGAACTCAATGATATCAGCAAAGTGAGCATCAACCATCTTAATGGTAAATAGCGGCACATTGGGTAAGCCTTCATCCAGGTTAGTGGGTTCTTCCCCTGTATCGATATGAGACAGATGATCCAGGCCTACATTCAACCTCCCAGGCTTAATGATGATCTCAAAATCATATTCCTGAAATAGCAACAACCAGTGGAAAATATTCCCCTCCAACATAGGCTTGTTGACCAGGTATTTCAAAGCCGAATGGTCTGTGAACATCTTAAAGTGTCCACCCAGTAGATAGTGTCGATATTTTTGTAGTGCGTACACCATAGCCAGTCCTTCGCGCTCAGTGGTAGAGTAATTTCTTTCGATGCTTGAGAGTTTGTGACTGGCAAAGGCAACCGGGTGATCAATATTTCCTTCAACGGGCTGAGTGAGGACAATGCCCAAGGCAATGCCTAACGCATGGACATGTACATGAAATTATTTTTGACCAGTCAGGGAATATCAGTATGGGCGCAGAAATCATCTTCTCTTTTAGCAGTTTGAAGCTCTTATGACATTCATCATTCCAGAAAAAAGAGACATATTTTTTTAGTAGCTGTTCCATGGGTGTTGTGATCAAAGCGTATCCTTGAATGAATTTTCTGTAATAGCCCGTGTGACCAAGAATGGAACACAATTGTTTCTCTGTTGTGGGGGCTACCAGGTTGATAATTATGGCTATCTTCGCAAGATCAACCATTAGTCCTTGCCGATATACTATGTGTCCAAGCAAGATTTCGAAAGGTACATAGAAGCTGCACTTTTTGATATTCAAGGAGATCTGGTACTTCTGGCATGCATCCAACATTAATTGCAGGTTCGAGAAATTTTCTTTCACTAAGCCAAAAACCATCCAGTCATCGAAGTAAACCTCCAGGAAATTATGAATATATTCTTTGAACATAGCCACTACGACCCTTGAAAAGATAGCAAGTGTGTTCTTAAGACCAAATGGCATGATTGTATACTGGAAGGAACCCCATTTAGTGGCAAAGGTGGTCTTACTGCAATCCTCAAGTGCAATTTTGATATTGTGGTATCTCGAGAATCCATCAGTGAAGGAATAGGCCTCCTGGCCACCCACTCTATCAAGGTTTTCATCAGAGAAGGGAGTAGGGAAGGGGTCATGAACGTAGGCATCGTTAAGCTTTCGTAGGTCCACACAGATGCGTATTCCCCCCTTTGCCTTTTTCTCCTGAATGACCATTGGACTTACCCAATCTGACTGTTCAACTGGTTCAATGATACCCGCGGTCAGAATTTTGTCCAACTCTTCTTTGACCTTTTGCTTATACTTAGGATTCAACTAGTAGGGCCGCTGCTTGACGGGCCATGCCTCAGGATTCAGAGTGATGTGCATAGTGTCGAGGTCCCCAGTGATTCCTTTGAGCTCAGAAAAATTCGTAGGGAATAAGTCCTGGTACTCCGTAAGTAGCTTGGCAATTTTTCCCACGATGCCTTCATCCCAATAGTCCCCAATTTTAGCCAGCTTAGGGTGTTCTTTTGTCCCAATATTAACTTCGTGTAGCTGGAGAGGTTGCGTTACATCAACATCCTGGAGCGATGGTCTGATAATGGTACGTTCCCCTTCAGATTTTGGAACATAGATATTCTGTGAGTTATCCTCTTCTTCATTAATCGCCAAGCTCCGGCAGTTGACTATGTCTTACATCTGGGCCTCCCATGTCAGAACGGTTGGTGGGATGTGTGGGTGAGGCTTCTTAAAGATGAATGCATCAATGTCTTTCAAGGCTTTTTCAAGAATCTCTGTTCCCCCAATAAGTCCGAACGTTCCAATAAATTCCTCTTTTAATATTTCCCAGTAGCGGGTCCACTGATGTAACTTTGCATCTAAGTACCAAGTAGCAGGGATAGGGCCCAAGGAATGTTTAAATAGATGGATCCATTCGTCTGGGGTTCGGTTAGCCCATTTGGTTGTCCAGGTACGCAGATGCACGCGGGGATCCTTAGGCCCCAGGAATATCTTGGTGCGCACATTAGCAGGAGGTGCGAACCGCAGCACCATCCTATCCCGACATGTCTCCCAGTCTGGAAATGCTTTCTTTTGGGTGTCCCACTAGTGTGTAGGTGTGCCTCATGTTGCCAGATTGAGTGCCCAGAGCCGCCGATATTTTGGCACCCTAGCCTCTAATGTTCTTAATAAGTCCTGGACAGTACTAGACTCATCAAAGTGGGGAAGGTCCCTTACCTCCGAAGTAATGCAGTAGAGGGTCCTTGCAACCCGAGGGCATTGTAGTGCTAAGACATTGTGTAGCCGGGTCTTCCAACTCTCAAGTTCTTCATCCGGGTCAGAAAAGTACTCCCTGTTTTTCTCCCAATCGAATACTCCTCTTGTTGTAGGGTCACCCTGGTCTTCGTCCTGTGCCCTCATCCTCTAGATGTGATTGAGTTCCTCCTCTTCATATGCTGGTTCTATATACCGCATACCCTCAGCGAGATCTAGTGGTACTATTACACGTGTATTGTTCTTCTCAAACACCATGCTATGTTTTTTTATATTAATGACACCCCCTACGTTGATAGCCCAGTGTATTCCTAGGAGTGCAGGATAGGGATCCGTAACTTCCACAATTTCAATGACCTCAAAGTCAGCTAGGACCTTTGTGTCTGCTCAACTTAGTGTTCCTAAATTGAGGTCATAAATTTTCAACCAGGGCTAGTAAATTGTTGAAGTGAAGTGCACTATATGTGCCTAGGTATTTGTTTCTCACTACGTTGTGTTTAGCGTTTTTTTTTCAATGGTTTTGATTTTGTGTTTTTATTATAAGAAGAAAAGAACTAAGTTTTGGCAAACAGAAGTTGTTGGACACACTAAAATAGAGAAAAACCTATTCTAAATTATTTATGGCTCTTGAGAACAAAAAATGCAATACTTTAACAAGAGAAATAACTCATAGCAAGAACTCAATAACTCACAATCATGAACTCAATAACTCATAGCATGAACTCAATCCCATTCATTCATTAGAAATATGTTGGAATAGCTTGAGAAAAGTATAAGTTAGTGCCGTGAGGTTCTTCTAAGTAAACAACCACCTACAAGATCACAGAGAAAATATTATCCATGGCTAGAAATTTGTTGGAACATATTTGGAAAAGATAGTCTACAATACAGTGAGGAACTCTACTCTAAATTAACCTATGACACTGAAATTAATCCAATATGCAACTTAAATTTTCACTACTAAAACTTATTCAGAAATTAGAATTCTTTTGGAATAGTTTTGGGAAAAAGGCTATTTGCACAATTATAAGAGATTGCAGAACAATCAAGGCCTTGAATTGATATCACTACTTCCTGTCCATATGATGATGTATTGGAAGAGATTAATAACAAGAGTAGTTTGTAAATAATGAAGGCCATGAAGTCTAATTCAACTAGCTAATCAAACTTGAAATACAGTGACTATATCTGAACTAGAATGCAATTAAACTAACTTGAAACACAGTGAACAGAAACTGAACTAGAATGCTATTAACCTCCGGAGTATTACAACTAAACTAAAAATGCAACTAATCACTGAAATGTTTCAGCTCTGTCTCATTCGGGGTTAGTGGTATTTTGGAATAATTCATAGAACAGGACTGGCTGTAACATGTGGTGTAAATGAGCATAAAAACATAAATTTCAACAAAATGCAACTAAGCTCTAAAACACCACAGCTATGTCTCATCTAGTGTTAGTGATATTTTGGAAGAGTTCGTAAGAACAAGACTAGCTGTAACAATTGATGTAATTGAGCACAAAAACATAAAGTTCAAAGAAATGCAACTAACTCCTAAAATACTACAGTTATATCTCATTCAATATTAGTGGTATTTTGGAATAATTCGTAAGAACAAGGCTAGACTGTAGCATCCAATGCAAATGAATATAAAACACAAAGTTCAAAAAATTGCTTAAATTAGGAATGCAACAAGGCTAAAGTTACTTATCTAAAGAATGTTCACAAAGCTTCTCGGGCAGTAGGGGCCCTCTACCACCGTATTAGCATACAAATATCCTCAATATTGCCTCAGATCTTGCAATAAAGTGGTGCTTCTTTCATTAAAGGAAAAGTATTTCAAAAAAACAGAGTATTATGGTTTTTTGAGATCTAGCAACAAAACATAAATCTAGCTAGCTGTTTCTCGGTCTCCCGAGTCATTCTTATATGAAAATTACATAACTTCCCTTGAGATAAAATAGGAATAAATGTCTTTCTCAACTAAAATCAAACTAGAACTCTGGTGGTGGTCTCGTACTATGATTAAGGACATATGTACAGTCCTTGTCCTATTAGAAGTATATCTCTTAGTTTTGGTTTCCCACGTGCATAACCACCTGTATAATTATGCTCAGACTTCGTAGGGAGCAAGGAATGATGTGGATGAAGGCTGTAATTCACCCATATGTGTTTTTCTTTGAGGTGACACCTGGAACCTGTGAAAACATGAAGACAGCTGTAGAATCGGCAACTAGCTACAGAATGGTTGCATTCTGTAGCTAAGTCTAGTCAAAAATTACTACAACAACAAAACCATGAAAGTGTAGCAAGTTAGTCATTATATACATTCTTAAAGAAACTTTAATTAATCCTATTGATCATTTAAGCCTGTAATTGATGAGGAAAAAAGGAAATGAAGTGAAATGTGGTGAAAGAAAAGGACATCTTTGGGGCTCAACACTTTGCGCCTGCGATGGTGGGCCACTCTAATTTAGGTTCTCCCATTCATTTCCATGTCTCTTTTGGTAAGACGTTTGCATCAAATCCAATATCAAGAATAACCTGATCTATCTCATAGTCACCAATCTACGTAGTCAATCGCATTTCCCTCCTAGTGCACCTTTTCTAGCTGTGTAATTTGTGTACTTCCTTAACCTCAGCCATTATACTAGGTCGGGCTGCGCAGTCCTGTAGCAATACTTGAAGATTTTCTCTAGCCTGTGGGTTGCGTAGTAGCTTCAAGCATGCCCTTAACAAGGTTTCAACCTCCTCTTCTGTCTGGAGGTGCACTAGCAGCTAAGCAGGGGCTTCTAGCGACTCCTGTTTCTTGGGACTTGGTTCCTTCTAAGCAATAAGCTCCTCCCTTTCTTCCTGGATGACCATGCTGTGCGTTATGACTTTTATACTAGGATCTTCAATCCTTAGTTCCGTTTTGACTCTCTGTATATTTTGCGTGGGGGTAGACTATCTGTCCTTCATTTTTGTTAGCAATATCGGGCAGTCTTCGATCTCATGGTCCAGCTGTCAGCAATATTTACATGATTTCCTAGTGGGATTTGGGCAGTCCCTGGCGAAGTGCTCTACCTCTCCACAGTTGTAGCAGATCAGCTGGCCCCATCCTCATCCTGCGCTCCCTCCCCGTCCCCCTCTACCCCTTGCAAGAGAGCCACCAAAGGTCGTGGGAGATCTCAGAGAGGCAGGATCGGATTGTACCCTATAGAGGTTTCCCCGATCTACCAACAAGTCATATGTGCGACAATTATGCTCATCATACCCTATAGATTGGTAGAACCTGCACCATTGTTGCTTCAATTCACCCCTATTTATCCAAGAACACTGGGCTGTATCATGTAGTCCCACTACCTGGCAATATTTGCACCAGAGGTCCGTGCTGACTCCTTTTCCCCATTCTGTCTGTAAGCTCTATATTTCCATGTGCATGGCTCCGAGCTGCTCTTGAATTTGCTGCACTCCTTCCCTTGTGTCATCCTTAGGTGCAACTTCAAGTTTCATGGCAGCTTCCAAGGCTTTTTCCTACGATTCGAAGGTCTGGTGGCCCATGGGTATGCATAAGTGAGGTAGCAGCATAGCGATGAACCATTGCATGTGCTGTTTGTCATCGTACTTGAACTCACCTTCCCTGATTGCTTTCTTTAACCGCTGATCGACCTTCCATACCGACTCAGACGTTCCTTGCTTGAAGTATTTTACTTCTGCTACCAGCTGGGAATAGGATTTCGACTTTCGGAATTGTTCTTTTAGGGCATCCTTAATATTTTGAAGTGTTGCGCTTTCGTTTTGAGATATATACCGCATATACTAGTCCAGCACCCTCTCTTCAAAATCCAAGGATAGCTTCGCTCTCTTCACAGTATCGCTTACCACCCCTTGCGCCATCCATATCGAATCGGCCATGAACCAAAATCGTTCCATGTCCTCATCGGCTCCTCCTTTAAAAGTAGGTAACTTTAAGTGTGCCGCCATGGGCTCCTCTAGTTTATCTTCCTGGGGCCCTAACACCGGGGCAGTTGAAGGACCTTGTGTAGGTCTCAGTAGACTATGAACAGAGTGATCCTCTTCTTGATTGTTTCGATAGTTCTTACCGCTCTGTGTTGCGCTTCCACCCAGAATATCACTCATTCAACCCTGTGTTAGATCTCAAATGCCATTACCCGATCCTGTTTCTCAGACTCCTTTCGGTCCTGACAATGGAAACATTTGTTGGCTTGAGGTGTCCTGACTCAAGTTTGATGTGCAAGGTTTGCGAAAAAACCCCTATACTACTGGCCCTTTCGGCAGTGACCTACTTTCGCAGGTCACAGTCTCATCCGAAGTAATATGGGTGGGTGCTGGAACCAGGTTTCCGCACCCTAAGAAAGGGAGGGTAAGGCAAGCAGAGCTGCATTTTTTCTGTAATTTCCATATTACCTTGTTCTTCGTAGGGTTAATTATGTATCTACTTTCATCCACGTGCACTAGATATATAATTATATGATTTCTATAACATCAACACAACATTATATAACAGAGCGGAATAGATCTAGATCCAAGCATTCAGTAGACAGACCTTCACAAAGAAAAGACAGAAAATACATAACACATCAATTATCAGCAATTAATACAACAGTACTCATAGATTCAAATCTCTAATAATCCTTTTCATTCATTCATTCATCAATTCTTCCTTACAATTCCAATTCGCTTCCCAACCTACGCACACAGTAGCAGGGTCCGCACACAGCTGGACTAGGATTTCCATGCACACAGCTAGCAGGAGTCCGTTCCCCAAAACCCAAACAGATTGCTTAAACAATAGATCATATCAATAGCTCATCCATTCCTATCCTTTATGATACAAAATACATCTCTATTTATAATAATCTAGCCTCGAATTTCCTATGGTCCGCAACCCATGGTTTTTGGACACCTAGTTTACCCTTTGACCCATTACAATGTGTTCGAGGCTTTGACCGACCCCAAAACCTCTCCGCTTATGCTAAATATAACAAAAAATAATCAAAATGGACCAGTTTCGCAGTCTTGTTAGGAGACCCTGTTCCAACAGTGACGATATTTCCATTGTAGGGGAAGCACATCTTACGGTGAATCGTAGATGTGACAACTGACATCGCATAGGTGTAGCTATGACCCAAGAGGATATTATAATCCAAGGGGGCATCAATGAATTCTATGTCTATACAAACAATCTTGCCTGCAAGTGTGACTAGACAATTGCGGAACATGCCAAGGGGCTGAGAAGGATGACCTTCCCACGTGCCATGGAAAGTGATGGTGGATGGGGCTAATTCGGGTGATCCGAGATTGTTCCAAACATAGGTGGACATCACATAGGTGTATTCTCCCTCATCAATGATACATCTATGAACATGGTAATTGCAGATTTTGACTGGTATTTGGAAGGCAATGGATGAAGGTAAAGGGGGATGTTCTGATTTATCAACATCAAAGAAAATAAAACGGTCATTTGAAGGACCCACAACGCCCAAAGAAAATAGTAGAGATTTTCATTAAAATGGGCATGTCTGGAAGACTTCCATCATTGACATGGAAGTAGGAGACTGCACCAAGTCATATACTATTTTGTAGCTGTGGGCGGCTTTGGTAGAAGCAGCATTTCGGCGTAATGGCCCTTTGGGGATCTTGTGAATGGCCTTTGCCTTTGGCTAAGGGATCTATAAGGGAAAATTTGGTGTCTAAATGGACTTTATGGGTACTTTGTTTTGGGACTTGGTTGCAGACGTAGCGGGTTGCTTGTCATATTAGAGAGATCAGGTCTAAAGGTTGATATCGGCAGTATTGACCACTTCATAATTCATCATGAGAATATGGTAATAAGGGGTACCATACTGTGGAGGTTAAGGAGCGATCTGATTTTGAGAATGTTGGGCAGCAACATATCCTTGTTGAGGGAAAGGATCAGTGAAAACATCCAGTTCAGCTGGCGTAGTGTTGGGAGGAAGCAAAGTGGTGGCTTGCTATACTCTAGACAGTGCTTGTGCTTCCCACAACTGGTGCATCTAGGGTAGCAGGGGATAACCACGAGTATAATGGCCATGGACACTACAAAATGAATAAGGTTTGTTCGAACAAAGAGGCTTGTTTTGATGGGTTGATCACCTTGTTGCTGGTTTTCAGTGTTAGTTTGGTTCCCTTGGGGTGCGTTTGGTTGATTACCTTGGCGCCCTTTGTTACCTTGCACTGGTTGGTTCTAGTTTCCTTTCTCATTATTATTTTTCTTCAAATTAGGAGGATTAGTTGTGCTATTCTGAGCATACAATTGACCTTGTGGAGGCGGTGGCTACTGTGGAAGAGGTTGAGAAAGAACGGGATGTCGGGGTGTCGGGCTGTGCATAAGGATAGAAAGGAGGGGAAAAATTTGGGTAAATGGGTTTAGCAATAGCTATCCATAGCATCGATTGATGTAGGTGGGAAAATGCATAAGGCATGCTTTGACCAGGATACACGTTTCTTGGAGGGGGATAGGTGTTGGAGGAATTGGTCCCCCATGGGGGTAACCATAACCCATGGAAGAATGAGTATACGGATGTGAAAGAGATCCAATGATACCATCGGCTGCATGAGATACCCTGGGTGTGTTGGCACCACCAGGTCTAGGAAGATCTAGTAAAACAGTATAAACATAACCATACTAAGCTTAGATCAAGTCATATTTTAATCTGAGCTGGAGAACTTCTTCCTTGGACTAAGGAAAATGGGACACAACATCTTTACCAATGGGGGTAAGAGCATTCTAAGAAACTAATCCATATATACACGGTTGTTGAATGTGGGAGCTCCACACAAGCTCCTTCTTCTACACCATTCTTGGACATGGTTAGAAAGACAAGTGGAATAATATTGACAGAATGTCGTCAACAACTCGGTACCGATATCATAACGGAGGGATAATTTAAAATAATATAGAAACGCTTTAGCAAGAGTCACAAAAGTGGAATGAGACGTAGCAATCTGGTCAACATACCACTTTGCATCTTCTCTAGTGAGCATACGTTGGAACAACCAAAGGAGAATGGAGTCATCAGTGATGGAATTGGACAAACACGACATATGAAAGGAGTGGACATGATTGGTAGGGTCCTCTCTAGTGTTTCCTTCAAACTTAGGAATGTCCAAAGGAGTTTAGTTGGCATAGAAGGCCAGACTGCATTGTGGAGTATAAGGTCATTCATTAATTGGCTAAAATCGGGAAGGCTTAAACCTTCCATAAAAGGTAGCAAAGGAGTTGTCAGAACAGTTCCAGTAGTGGTACTGCTAGTATTGGCTCTAGCATTAGGGCTGGGGGCACCACCAGCTTGAGGAATTGCACCTACATTGGTGCCTGACATGGTGATAGTATGAGGGTGAGGGGAACCCGGTTCAAAATATGAGGAAGAACCCGATGAACCAGAATCAGAGTCGGTATGGGGACTAACTTGGAACCTACACGGTGGAGTAAGTCTTCCTAAAAAAAACTGAGGGTGAAGGCCTTGGAGTCTCCGAGATAAATGCCTTAGGGGTGTAATGATGGCAAGTCATAAAAGACATGAAAATATTGAAGAGTGATAAACAAAGGCTCTTTGAGGCAAATTAATAGTAATTATGATGTTTATGTATTGGCTTGGTAGTGTAAACCAAGTGCTCTTCGCTTTAGGTGTGATTGTGTGCAAGCCGTGTGTTAATTTTAATTAAGCCCAGATGGTTGTGTAAAGAAAAAGAAAAAATGTTGAAGTACTATAAATAAAACTGAAATGATGGTAAAATAAATAGCTAACAATGCATAAATTAAACCCAAAAGAAGGCTTCCCAAACAACTAGTCTAAAAGGCGGGAAAAATTGACTCAAATCACACAAGATGGCCAAAATATCTAAGGTCCTGTTATCACTCCACTAGATCTCTGAGGCTGAGGAAGAGACCAACAAAGGTAACCACAGACCAATATTTTTCCATGTAGCTAGCCCTACTAGGCAGGAGAGGGCTCTGTCCATGAGATCACAGCCAAATTGACTGGATCAATGATATTTTAGGCTAGGTATAGTAGCACTAGGGTTTGGTTGATTGATTTTTAATGTTATATGGTGAATAGGTCAGGGAAAAGAGGATCAGAATTGCAAAGATCTGATGGGGCAAGGTAGGTAAGCACTTTAACACATTAAGGTATCTTGATGGAATGGATTAGACTGATAGGGTTTCAAAAAAGATCATGGAAAACATGAATTATTTTCAATTAGAAGAAAGTGAACATAAAAATGTAACTATTCGTCCAAAACAGAGCATCAGCTAATGAATTCTGTCTATCTGACTTAGGAATCAATTGCATTCAGATATGGCATGAATATGGAAATCACAGTGCATTGAAATATTTTCAAACATAAGAGGAAACAATGTTAAAACACATTACCACAGGAATCCCACCAAAATAGCCTAACTCAGTCTATTATTTCCTACCAAAAAGTCTGATTACACTAGTGTTCAATGATCAATTACACAAAATCAAACCCTTGCAATGAAAAATGAAATGAAAGATATAGACCAAAAATTACTTCTCCCACTCTCAGGGGTCGAATCCCTGAATTGTGGAGCTTATCCCCAAACTACTCAACTGGAATCCTAATTAGTAGGGAGGTCAACAAACTCATCCTTATCATTCATGAAACTGATTCACTTTGACCCAAATTTACATATTTACCTGATGTATCTACCTCTAGTAACTATTAATGACATAATTACATTTACATTTTACAATTACATCAATTAATATCATTGGAATCCATTAATCAACTGAGAAAACTTGAAAATTCTGAATAAATTATTCAACTGCAAAAAGCGGAGTGTGCCTGGGAAAAGTGCAGCATGTGTGGTGAAAATCACATCATGGGCCTTCAAAACCACTTTTGAGTGACTTCTTGAAGTCCAAATTGGTCGCAAGATGGCTCATTGGAAATATATTCTAGTACAGTTTTCAAAAATGTTCTCAAGCTCTAAAAATGGTTGAGTGAAGCTCCTAAAAAATGCAGTCTCCTGAAACTGGTAAAAAAGTGCATCGAGAGGCTAAAAAAGGAGGCAGAAAGGTGTTTTTTGAGAGGTTTTGACCATTTCTACCTGTCAAAAGCTCTATTTTTTGTGTGCTAGTAGTCAAAAGTTGATGTATACATCATTCTCTATCCAAATATGTAGATTTTTTCTCATTTTGAGGCCTCCACAAAAAGCGTAGCGTGGACCACGTTGCGCTTTTTGTAGGGTGACTGTGCAAAAAGTCTCTGAAAATTTACAAAAAATCCCAAAAGCTCGAAATATTGCCCAAAATTCTTCAAAACTGGTGGATAAAGTGCTGATGAAGTGTTTCAAGCAACAAAGGAGACATCAACAAGTAACTCAAGTTTTTCCTTCTCCTTTTAAGTGATTATGGTTTCTTTGATTTTATCCTTTAATTGCTTGATCTTGATGTTACAAATCTTGTTTCTGGTGTTGTATCTATTAGCCATGTGCCTGAGCATATGATTATCCTTGTTTGCCTTATTAAGGAACTTCTCAAGGTGGATGTTCACTTTGTCAAGCCACACTTCTCTGGCATCATTGATTTCTCTTTCTATTATTTCCTCAAAACAGAGTTGTTCTGCCCCATGTTTCTCCTTCTCTAATGCTCTCTTAAGACCTCTTGTTTTTGGTCTTTTCTTTCTGATCTGAGCGTCATCATGATCAGAATCATCAGGTGATATCACTTCTTTGCCTTTGGTGTCTTGCCTCTTGGCTTTCCACAACTCTAATTCCAAGAGTACTTGTTTATCTTTCAGCTGGTTTTTTTCTTGTTCAAGGAAGGAGATGACAAATTATGCTCTGGCCAAAATATTGTGCAACTCTCTGATTGTGGCATATTTTTCTTTAATGATCAAATTTGGGGCTTCATGATAATCTTGGACATCCAAGTCCACCAAGTCAAACTTTCTTTCTTTCTCATGATGAAGGTCTTCCTCCTCTTGAACAACCGCCTCTTGCTTCTTTTGTGTCCCTATTTTGCTGATGAAGGAGGTAAGGCCCCTTCCACAATTTGTGGAGAAAACACTTGACTATATCCTCTCTGGTATGTTTTAACCTCTTTGACCTCTTTCTTCACTATAGCCCTACTAGATAACTTGGTTTTCTTGTGAGGAACTGATGTTGGTGGTGGAATAGGTCTAGCTGGCTGATTTGGTGTTGCGGTGAAGACATCTGCCTCAATGAAAGTCTCCCATGAAATGTTAAGCTGCTGGAGGTGATGAAGGATAAGGATTTTAATGAGAGAGTGATGGAAGAGGTTGTTCATTTGAAGATAGTACTCTTTGTTTTGAACTATGTAGGCCATCTTATCCATGCTTCTATACAAGTAGTAGGGAAGGTTGAGCAATTTCACCCTAGTGAAATGCATGAGAAACCTAATGTGATAACTATAGAACCTGGAGAATCTGCCTCACAAGTAAAGTATTTCATGATGATTTTAATCATGGGGGAAAACCTATTCAAAAAATGACCAAAAGGAAAGATATTATTGATGTTATCTTTGTAAGGTGCCTTGAGGTAAGGTTCATACAACTAGGCATCCAAATCTTTAGTTTTGAACCATTTTTCACCCACATTGGGTATCACTATTTCTGCTGCAATGATGTCAATGGAAATGGTGAAAGTAATCCCTACAATAGTCACTTGGTATTTTTGGAGGTTACTAATTGTTAGTGTCAGTTTTTTCATCCTGCCACCAGTGATCAAAATATCTCTTTTCACATCATATTAGGGTCCCATTCTGAATTTTTTTCATTCCATTAGGTCATCATGCAAAAAATCTAGTCACTGGAGGTAGTATTAGGTCAGACCTCACTCTTTTGAAAAATTTCATCACTTGCTGGATCATTCCACCAATTTGCTAAGTGTACCATCACCAAGAGTTTTTATAATTATTTTATTCATTTTCATCATGGTTTCATTTAGTCATATTCTCCATTAGTGTTGTAAAGGTAAATCCCCTTTGCAGACAGAGGTGATCCCTACTAGCCCAGACCAGGTCTAGCAACAATCGTATCACACTAAGGTGCAAGTTCCTAATTGCAATAGACCAAATTGCGAAGAAGGCCTACCTCAAGTCCAACGTTGTCATTTGTAGAGAAGATGATGCTCCCATTTCCTTGCTCCAGCAGATCACAATCCTCTCACTCGCCGCAATTGAACACCTGCACACATAAGAAACACGACAAACACAAGTGTAAAACCCGATATATGCAATTATGTATCAGTCAGAGAAGACACAACTCATGATCATAATGAACAATACGAGTGGAACCATAACCAATAGTCGCTTATCATTAATTCATACAAAGGAAAATACAACCAGGCTCTGACGCTGAACCTTCCTTCGGCGGGTCGTCAGCGGAATACGTCTCGGTAAAGCTTGTCGGGAATAGGGACAAGCTTCTCTCTTCGATCGTCAATCTCCTTACTATGGATTTGGCACTATGAGGACTATCAAAGCTCTTGCAGCATTCTTTAGGCTATGAAGGCCCTTGGAGATTCTTGGAGACTAGCTTGCAAAGGGAAATGGCAAGCTTATATAGATGGTGGAAGAGGAGTTGGGATCCCTACAATCATGGGATTGGCCCTATCCTCAAGGAAGCTTCCATGAGAGGTGGCAAACTACTTCCTCTACATGGAAATCTAGAGCCAAACATCCCAACTCAATTTAGAGACCAGTTCAGGAGTTGGTTAAAGTCAATCTTCTGCCATTTATTTTTAAAAAACACCCTTTATTAAGCCTGGCGCGAGTGTGACTCTGAGGCAGAGCGCCAATTGGCGCGCCCTCTTTGAAGAATTTCCCCCATTGGCGTGGGTATAACACAGGCTAGTCATGCCAAGGATGAAAAGGCTATTTTTAGGGTTTTTTACAAGGAGATGTCTTCAGGGGAATGAAATTCCATGTCTAGGGGAATGCCATGAAAGAGTTTTCAGGATATGTCACTGCTCATAGGTCATGGAATGAACCCTCCAATTTGCGGGACGGGGAATTGCAGGGACGGTGAAAAATTACTATGTAACAGATGCCCCCTAAAGCATGAGGCCCGAAAGAGAGAGAGGGGTGAAATGCTTTACGAGAACGTTTCCAACTGAAAACACCGCCGTCGGAAAACCTGCGTAGAGAAGTACAACTGATATCTCAAATACATGATATATACGTGGTATGGGCGCAACCATCCATAACAGAGTATACAATAATCCAGATCCAAGGTATGGACACAACCATCCAGTGAGGATCGAAAAATAGACTCAGGTATGGTCGCAGCCATCCAATCAGTGAGTCATGTAACCAATCATAATAATCCACAAAATCACAGCATGGATTTTAACAGACGAAATCCAGGGTCTTGCGCTCCATCTCGACTCGAACAAAGTACAAGTTCAATAATGCGAATAAGTGAGCTGAGGTCGAACATGCAAGAACATCGTATGATTAGCAGCCAATGATGAAATTTGTTAACAGACGCGAGAGGTACCACCAATAATGAGAATGGACCTCAAGGTACTATAGGTACAATCTACAGCATGTGAATCAGTGAGCTGGCATCAAACACCCGTAGAATCACTCAATCAGAGGCCAATGATGAAAACCTCACGTCGAACGCGAAGAACCTGCCATTGAGGCATGCAAGCTCCAAGGTACCAGAAGGGAGTCTCTAGATCATCTTCCTAGATAATGAGCTGAAGTCGACAGGAAGTGGCCTTGATCAAAGGTGGGCCATAGTGTCTCCCACATCATCGATGTGAGACAGAGGAGCATAATGTCTTTGTGAATCAGGATTAGATGAGAATCAGAGGAAGGTTGAAATTTGCAGAGGCCAACTTCTCTTGAACATATGGTGGCATGACAGTATTTGACATCAAAAGATCAAAGGTCATGATGATGAGGCAAAGAGTAGATGAGAGGTCAAAAGGGATCACCCAAACCCACAGTGGCAAGTGAAAAATGAGATGAGATGTCCCCAACCCGACACAAATGCAGACAAGTGCCATGTTCAAGAGCGACATACTGCTAACACGACAATGATGCTGGTTCCATTTTTCCCCACCATTTCTGGCTAGTACCTCTTTATTTTTACATAATATTGAAGAGGATACCATATGCTTGTTATATAAGTCCATCCTAGTACATTTAACGAGCCCTAGGAAGGAGAAACTCGAATATCGTCATTACGACTGAATCCAATGTCATCAGGGTTTAACGAGTCTGACAAAGGAAGAACTCGACATATTTTCATGTTTAGAGAGTTTGAAAAGACAGCAGAAAAGTAAAATACAATGGTCCATTTTCGTAAATAGTTCCTCAGATCCGAAAAGGTAGAAAACTATGTCTGAGAAAACCTCCTAGTCGCGATAGGCTAGGATATTCCTTTTTCGTAAATAATCTATCCTAGCCCGAAAAAGGGGTAAACGTATACTTGGTAGATGTCGTTTCATGGCCACTTTAACGAGATCGAAGCGACAAGGGACTCATCAATATTTTCATGTTTAGAGAGTCAGAAAAGAGCTGAAAGATGACTCCAAAATGAATTTTTCGTGTTTTTACCGAGTTCGAAAAAGTATAAAATACAACTCGTATCACTGCCCAAGTTGCATAAAAAACCCGTCGCTACACATAAAAGCAAGTGTAAAATCCATTTTCGACAAAATATATTAAAATACTGAGAAAAATGACATTTAAAACCTAATTTTTGACTTAAAAAGTTATAAATAGGCTTCAAATGGTAAAACAAATTTACTTTTACTTTTTACCTTACTTGGAGAGCAACAGTGGTCTGTTTGTGTGCAAACTTGCGGCGGTGATTGCGACTGATCCGAGACGTCATTCAGCTCCTCGTTTGTTCTAGGTAAAAGGCATTCCCTTAAGCTCCATTTTAATCCATTTTTTATGAGTTTCCATTGCACAGTATCTCTGGAGGAGACTTTTAAAAATTTTAGGGCTTCGCCATTGGCACGAGTATCGGGCACGGACCCATGCCAGTGGAATCTTCCTCATTAAGGGGTTGCGCCAACTGGCGCAACTGTTAGGAAAACAATCGCGCAAATGGTGCAACATAATTTTTCGCTTTAGATTTCCAAACAGTGAGGCATCCATCTGGATTTTCAAGCATGAAAGAGATCTAACAAGGGTTTTTTATCATGTTGATGCAGGTAACCAAGTACAATGGTTATTGAATGGAAGGAGAGGGAACATGGGGAGGAAGATGAAATGGCTATGGAGAACGAAGCCTGTATGAATGCACTCAAGAACTGTGGACTCAAAAAATTATTTCTTACTCCATGTCTACGAGCTCAACCTGAGCTACTACAATACTTGGTCAGCATATCAGACGAAAATGAGGAAGTATTTAAACTCCGGGACCAAGTGTTGGAACTTGAGGTTTCCGACGTATATTTCATCACCGGGCTATCGTGCAGAGGTCCAGTACCCATTTTGACAGACAGCAGACCTTCCGGAGAAAATATGGAGCAAGTAATGGCGAAGGTGTGCCCAGGGGCACGAACCGGATCGGGAAGCGGGAAGGTGGACATCCACACTGTCTGTGATCTAGCACTCAGAGTAGTGCTACACACCATTACGCAGGCTGCAGGATCACAGGCACCGCATGAAGTGACCAAAGCCCAACTCATACTAGCCTCCAAGTGTATGAACCCCACATTGTTTGATTGGGCTACTGCAGTGACGAGCAATATCAAGAGGCAGATGAGAAGATGCAAGCAAATCAAACTAAAGTAGTTTGGCTACGGTTCAATTTTGGTGTCGTTCATCCTGGAACAACTACCTATTTTCCAGGGCCAAGGGGCCATAGTTTCTGAGACGGTACCAAGAGAGCCGAGGATGGTTCGCTGGGTAGCACTTATGCCCAGGTTAGGAGGAGGTCAACAGATGTCTTGGAGACCCGAGTTCTTTGGGTGGTTACAGCGACAACTGATTGTGGTCGAGGATTGGCCCTATGCTGGGACCGATTTCACCAGAGATCCCGATCTTCCACTTCTAGAGGGGGAGGATTGGGATGAGGAGTTGGGTATGATACTCTTTTTTATTTTTATGTATTTATGATTTTTTTGGTAATACATGTTTGTTCTAATAACAGTCTTATGTGTATGCAGACGTCGGCCCAGAGAGGCCCGTGGGCATGTCGCCCATTGCATGGAGAACCCATGCTATACATGACCCTCAGGTTAAGGGTGGCGAAGGCGGTGAACTGATCAAGAACTTGGAGGGCATTGCCCGGGGGATCCCGGACTATGCACGGCTAGCAGATGTTCCACTAGCATACCAGCGACACACTGTGGGGGTGCCTAGTTGCCTCCACCGAGTACTGAGATGCTTAGTGCGCGCGGTGGCTTGTTACCACGAGCACCATGCAGATTAGACATCTAGGGATTTTTCTGCATATTTTTTGAGAGACATGTCGTCTCCGGCTGTATTAAGACAAACATGTATATTTTTTTATTTTATGTGATGCACACTATGTAAACATTTCGACACACACACATATACCTATTTCTAGATGGATCTCTTTACATGTGATGATGTTTTTGTTTATAAGTTGCGCAAATGTCTATCTAAAACCATATTAGCTACTGCATCCGTTAATGTATTCATATGTCTGGGTATGTGTTGATATGTAATATAATCAAAATTTCTCTCCAGTAAATGAATACATGGATATAGACGTAAAATGGATGGGTTTCTAACTAAATAATGACCATTAAGCTGTAATACTACAAGTTGTGAGTCTAGACACACAAGTAATTCACGAATTTCGAGGTCCACAGCCTCGGTTAATAATTCCAATACGGCACTATATTCCATGATATTATTTGTAGCAGGACCCAAAAAAACACCTTGCAGGTTAACCAACTCACCAGCAGGATCATAGATTACCCAGGCTGCCGAGGACAGATTCCTGGTACTGCGGGAGGCACCATCCGTGAATTCCACAAACGGAGTAATAGAAATCTGCACAATCAGGAAGACCCGATCAGCAGAAATATGCTTACATCGCACACCACATCACACATGAACAAAAATGAATATACACACCTATGTACACACACCACACCAAAAATAACTCAAGCGTAGTATTTTTTAAGGTACAACCCATTTCTAGGCTGCGCCAATGGAACTCCTTCATAATCAATGAGCTCATAAGCCCCATTTTTTAATACTCATTTCATCATGTAGGGGCTCCCATGCCACATCAGTTGGAAATTTCCTACTCCAAGTTTGTCGTGCACTTGGTCATATAGGAGGACAAGGTCCCCTTCGATAAAGGAACGTGGAGATACAGATTGATCAAAGGGGGCTTTGACCCACTTTTTCTATGCTTCAATGACTAAAGAAGCCAAGAGACGGGTTTCATCCAACCATTCCAAATACAAGAGACTCTCTTCTTCAGGAGAAGTGTCGGGAAAAAGTTCCATAGCCAATGTTAAAGAAGGAATTTCGCACTCAACTGGAAGAGTCACTTCCAGACCATACACCAATTGAAAAGGTGTGAATCCAGTCGCACTCTTTGTTGACGTCCGGTAGGCCCATAGAGCTGAGAAAAATTGGAGATGCCAATTGGACTTATGAATACCAATTGTTCATTGAAGCATAGTGACCAAAACTTTGTTCACAGCCTCAACCTGGCCATTTTCCTGGGGGTAATATGGCGTTGAGCTATCGTGTCGTAAGCCCAATCTTGATGTCAGCTCGGCCATCATGTAATCTCGGAAATGAGTGCCATGATCGGTAACAATGGCCTGAGGGACCCCGAAATGTGCAATAATGTGGTTGAAAATAAACTGGGCAGCTGTCTTACCGTCAACGGCTAGTGTAGGCATCGCTTCGGCCCACTTAGTAAAGTAGTCGACAACGACGATTATATATGCATGCCCCCCAGCCGAATGAGGGTTACACGTCATGAAATCTACGCCCCATTTCACAAAAGGGCTGACAGTAATGACAGGATGCAGAGGGAGAGGTGGCGCACGCATCTTGCATTGAAAAACCTGGCACGCATGACATTTTCGGACTGCAACAATACAGTCTTTAAATATCTACAGCTAGAAGTAATCTTCACACAGAATCTCTTGGGTAGTGGCATATCTGGACATGTGACCGCCACAGGCACCACTGTGAAAGTCATTCAATACTCTTTCAGCCTCTTCTAGGGTCAAGCACTGGCGGAGCACCGAATCTACTCCAACCTGGTATAACGTATCTCCTACAATGCGGTAGGGTTGAGACTGATGCCGAATCCGACGTCGGGCATCTTTGGTCAACTCAAAATGGAATGTTGATGTTTGAAGATACACTATGATGTCTCCGTACCATGGGTCGTGAGCGCTAATAAGGAAGAGTGTTTCGTCTGGGATATGATCCTTGGAATGAGATGGGGTGGAGTCTGTCGGGAGGGAGAAAATGAGATCCACAAAAACCAATGATTTGGTCGACTTAGCAGTGGTAAACTCTAAGTCTAACTCCTGAAGGATAACGATCCATTTGGAGTATTTCCCCCCCAGTAATTTTCGAGATAGAATGTACGTCATGGGGTTGCAATCCGAAACCATGGTTATTGTACGCAACAGGATGTAGTGGTGAAATTGCTGCACAGCATGTACTGCCGCTAACGCCAGTTTCTCGACGTGAGCATAACGTGTTTCTGTGTCGAGAAGATTCCGTGATAGATAATAAATGACATGTTCATTTCCATCATCGTCATCCTACACAAGAACCATAGCTATGGTGCTAAACGCGGCGGCCAAATATAGAGTGAAATCATGGTGATAGTTTGGAGGACGAAGCAACGGAGCATTAACAAGTAACGTCTTTAGCTTCTCGAAAGATCGTTGAGCAATCTTGTCCCAACGAAAGGGAACATTCTGCTTTAAAAGACGCATGAAACCTTTGGCAACTTCCACGTAGTTCAAGATGAAGCGTCAAAGGAAATTAGCTTTTCCCTGCAGGCTCTGCAATTTATATAACGAGGAGGGTGATGGGAGATTGACAATAGCCTCAAATTTTAGGGGGTCGAGGCGAATTCTGTCCTTGGAGACTATGAATCCCAAAAGACAGCCAGAATCCATGCAAAAGATGCATTTATGAGGGTTGAGCCAAATATTATAGCGTAGACAACGAAGGAAAATCTGGCGGAGGTGTTCAGGATGGTCCTCTCACCGAGATGAGTGAGCTGGAAAATCGTTCAGATAAGGCTGAATGATATGGCGTATGTCATAGAATGCGTAAGACATAACACGCTGGAAAGTAGCTCGAGCATTCTTCAAGTCGAACGGAAGATTTTTACAAGCAAAGGTACCCCACGGACAGATGAATGCAGTCTTGTGTTGATCAGCAGGTAAAATATTTATCTGATTATACCCAGAAAAGTCGTCCATCAGGGAGTAAATCTCGCTCCCAGCACATTCGTCAATGATTTGATCTATGAAGGGAGTGGGGTAGTTGTCCTTAGGACAGGCTTGATTAATATCACGATAATCAACACATAATCTTATAGTGCCCTGTTTCTTATCTACAGGGACAATGTTTGAGACCCATTCTGTGAGGGGGATTGGGTAAATGAAGCTTGTGTTGAGAAGTTTTTCAACTTCTGCTTTAATGGCAGCGGCTTTGCGAGGATGCACTAGGCATAGGCGTTGGTGCACGGGTTTCGCACCGAGGTAGGTAGGAATCTCATGCACTACGATACTGGGATCAATTCCAGGCATTTCCTCATAGGACCAAGCGAACACGTCTCTGAATTCACGGAAAAGATCAGTATAAACTCGTATCTCATCAGGAGAACAAGTTACTCCCACATGTATGTTCTCAACTATCCCTAGTTTGACGGAGATGTCGATTGGAATGGTTTGAGTAATGTTGCTCAGGTTTCCTTCCAAAAGAATCTCATGAGTCAATATAGGCGTTTGGAGAGGCGGAGTAGGAACCTGATATGCAAAACGCTCTAGACAATCTAACATTGCCCCCAGGCTGGGCATGAAGGAGGAATAATGATGTCCAACACTCCAAGGCAGCTCCTCAAGAGAAATTTTTTCAAAAATGGCTTCGTCAGAGGGAAAAATCTCTTTAAGAGGATCAGGCGAGTTGGCCTCACCGAGCCAGGGGGATTGAGAATAGATATCTAAAGCCATGCTCGAGGGAGCATGTTGAGAAGGAGGAGGATCGGATGCGGCGAAAATTTCACAGTAATTAATCTCTACTGGAGTTAGGGGCATCAATTCTCCAAAATTAGTCACCTATTCAGGTTAAGTGATGATCCATGGGTTGTCAGACCTAGAGATCATATTAACTTGAACATTGTGTGGTGGTTGCGTGGGAAAAATACCCATGAGGATAGGGTCCTTGAAGAGACCGGGTCCTACACTGTCAGGGGGATTGGGGATCTTATCCACGTAAGGAACGTTGTTCTCAGAGGTGGAGGTGAAGAAAGACAACTGATCCATAGTAACAATTTTTCCCCCATGAGGGAACTTAAGAAGTCAGAAGAGGGTGGATGGCATGCATAGCATGGCGTGAGTCCAACTGTGGCCGAGAAGGAGATTGTAGTTAAGCTTAGCATCAACCAATTCTACTTCTACATTGACTGTCTTCCCCTGTAACGTAATCGACAAACTCTCGAGAACACCCAGGGGTTTGGATTCCTGACCATCAAATGTCTCTAAGGCATTGGGAGACGATGAGGGAGCCAGAGAGCCAATGGCCTTCCAGCAAGCGGATGACATGACACAGGTAGACGCACCTTCATCTACGACGGCCCTATGGATTTTAAGACCATTGATCCCAACTTGAATAACGAGAGAAATTTTATGTGGAAGTTAGGGGGTAAAGTTTTCTAAGTCGAAGGTGAGAAGACTAGAATCGGCGAGATCAATTCCACCGATTGCAGACAACAAGGATTTCCATTGCGAAGGGAAACTTTGAAGGACTTCCAATGCGGACATATCAAAAGATGCCTGTGCCAAATCCTCAACAATACTGTAGTGTTTAGCGGCACGGGAATTTGGATTGTAGGAAGACCTTCGTAGAACACCTTTAGAAGGTGGCCTCACAACAGGTTCAGTCGTAGGCTTCTCAATTTCCAAAGAACCGGAGATAGGTGGGGGAGGTGGGCCATCCACAACTTCCTTCCCAGCTGGCTGACGTGATCCAGCATAATCCTTCGAACGTGTAGCAATTGAGACAGGTGCAGCACCATTCATCATAAAGACTTGGGACCCAAATGGTGCAGATGGTGACAGTTGTTCAACCATTTGGATCTGCTGAGACGGGAACGGTTCTTTAAGAACTGCCAGAGTCCCTTTAGAGCCTTTGAGAAGTTTACTAATTTCATATCGTCTGGGACAATCCTTGGTATAATGATCTCCTTCAAAAATAAGGCAGGGGTACTTCGGTTTACATTGGGCACTGTCATCAGTACGAGGTTTAGAAGACTCTGACTTTGGGGCGTCGGGTTTGGATTTTCCTTTGCCCTTATGTTTCCCTTTGGAGGATTTTTCCGTAGGATTAGCCTGAACGGTTGTTACACAGTAATTTGTCACCGTCCCTACCATTCCCTGTCCCGCACAATGGAGGACCCATTTTGTGACCTGTGAACATTGTCATGCCTTGAAATCATCATCAATGCATTCCTCTAAACATGAGCTTCAATTGCCCTAAAGACATCTCCTTGCAAAAAACCATGAAAACATCCCCTTTTGCATTGGCGCGGGCAGACAGTTCATCACTCAAAGAGGCTGCGCCAACTGGCGCTCTGTCCCAGAGCAGCAGTCGTGCCAGCCAATTTAAGGAGTGTTTTTTAAATAAAGATGGCGGAAGTTGTGTTTCAACAACTCAGAAACAATTGCCTATCTTGAGTTGGGAGGTTTGGCTATGGGAGTTCCATGGAAGGGAAGTGGTTTGCCACCTTTCATGGAACCTTCCTTTGTGATAGGGCCAATCCCACAATAATAGGGATCCCAACTCCCTCCTTCCCCGTCTATAAAAGCTTGCTTATTGCCATTGCAAGCTAGTCTTGAAGTGCCTAAGCTTTGAATCTCCAAATTTCCAAGAGCCTTTGTGCTGTAAGAGCCCTCTTTCTTCCCTTAAGGCCGACTCAAGTAAGGAGACTATCATCAAGAGACTCTAGAGAGGCTTGCCCTTTCCCTGGCGAGCTTTGCGAGACGTGAACGACTGGGGACCCTTCCGAAGGAGACCACGGCGTCAGAACATTGGTTGTACTCTCTTTCGATTGTTTATTAATGAATGACTACCGGTTATGGTTCCACTCTATTTTTCGCTTATGTTAATAATGAGTTATATCCTTTCTGACTGATATATAGTTGTGTATTCTGGATTTTATGCTTGTATTCATGTTGTTTCTTGCATGTGCAGGTGTTAATTCACGGAGATCGTGGGGATCGTGATCTGCCGAGGCTGAGGAACGGGAACGCTGTCTCTTCTACGAATCATAGCACTAGACTCCAGGTAGGCCTCCATCATTGGCTTATTTATTAGCAATTAGGAACTTGCGCTGTAGCATTTGATGATTGTTGCTAGACCCCTGCTGGGCTAGTAGGAATCGCCTCTGTCCGCAGAGGGGATTTACCTCCTCAACAATTTGGCGACTCTGCTGGGGAATCGTCTAGTTTTCACTGTCTCGTTTGGATTGTCTCGTTTTGATTGTTTTATGATTCTCCTTGCTTGGTTAGCCTTCTGGGATGGGTTCTTTTGCTGTTTTTTCCTTCTTGGTTTGCTTAGTTTACATTGATCTGCTTCTGGAGTAGTTATTTTTTATTTTTGGCTGAGAAACTCGACTGGCGCACTTTTTAGGCCGACAGTCGAGCCAATTGGCGCATGTTACTTTTGTATCACCCGCGCCAATTGCTTGCTGGCGCCAGTTGCAGCCTTACAGTCATGCCACTCCTGTAGGGTATTTAAGTTTGCTCAGTTTTGAGCTCTCTAGGTCTAGTCAGTGTTTTTCTTCTTGATTTTTCGACTACCTGAGTGTGTTGGGGTCCTGTTTGACTGAGAATTTTCCTTCGTCCTTTGGTTGTTTTCTTTTATCTATCGATTTCACGTTTTAAGCCCTAGGGCATCTAGTGGCTTTGTGTATCGAGCCCTCCTTGGGAGTTTTGGTGTTTCGTTTATCCAGTCAACTCTTTGATTGCTCCTCCGCATTCTCTTTGTAGTTGTTCACTGTTTTGTTGCGATTTTTGGGTGATTGCTCGTTTCTTCATTCAAATTTCGTTTGGTCTTGCTTTGGGCCTAGATCACACAGTCCATTGGAGCCTTTGAGTCTTTTTCTTGGTTTTGAGAGACTTTGGTCGATTTGGGATCTGATTGTTTGTGTCATTGAGTGAAATTTGTTCGTTTTGCTCTCTCAATATCGTTTCTCGAGTTGCTTCTTTTTTTTCAGTTTGTTTAGTGCATCTAGCTATCAAACATTAAAAATTACAAAAAAAAAAATCTCTTTTGCTTTTGGTTGATTAGTGCAAATTGAAATTTTTCGATTTTACTAGTAATTAGTGATTAGAATGAAAAATTTTCGATTTCATTAGTTGCATTAGAGATCTCATTGTTTGTCTTCCGATCATTTTATTTGTGTAAGAGCTCTCAACTCTTCTGTAGCTAGTTTTCATCGAACGAAATGATGTACTGTGGCATGTAGTTTTGCATTTAGGAGTTTTTGAAACAACACATTCGATAAGGCCTGAAAACTGAAACGTAATTGAAGATCAACTTTAAAATCTACTCAATTTACACTAAGGCATCATTGGAATCTAACGAAACACATTTAGAGGTCTAGGCTAGAGACGTGTTCTGGCGTCTTTAAACCTAGCAGCTGTCGTTCGCCTTTTGGCTTTAGACAGTGCTAGTACAGACTTGTGCTCCCCGTACCATCGTGTATATAAAGGGAGACCCCTCTAGGTTTTCAATCCTTTATCCACAGGAAGCCGAATCGTCCGCCCTATACCCGTGATACACCGAACACAGCATTCAGGGAGATTACCTGCACGTACAGAAAGTCCTTGGTTGATTTCTTTTTCATTATTAAAACCAAGGTGTATATTGCAGTTCACGGTTATTTGGTACACCCTTTGTGCCTAGTATTCCTGAGCAGTCATTTGGTCTTTTCTGACTCCCTAAATTTGAAAAGACCGTCAAGCGCTTGTCCTTTCACACTTGTGTCAAATCTGAAAGAGATAGAGTCATCTTTTATCGTTTCTCGACTCTTAAAACATGAAACGGTGAAGTTTCTTATTTTTCAATGTGGTAAAAATTAATCACCCACGATTACACGCCCTGTTAGATATTGCTTGTTGACCGTTTGATCATGTGTCTTGACTCTTTTTCAGCCCGTGTGTGTGTTTGCTTCTTTTTCTCTGGTCACTTGCCACAGTGGCGGAACCTTCGGTTTCGTCTACTGGTAGTCCTTACATGGACGATTCTTCAGAGGCTTCCCAATCCTCTGTTGAACTGCAGCAACCTATTGTTTCTGAGTTTCCTGACGGGGGACCGGTTCTTGCTAAGCAACCCTTTGGAGGACCAGTTGAGTTCAATTGGCCTTTTTCGGACCCTGTGTCTGAATTGAGATTAGGAGCTGATTTCCTTTCTCTCACATCGGGTTCGCCTTTTTTTGCTGCTGTATTTCCTCCTAGTCCTCACTGTCTCTTGTGAGATTTAATGGCAGGATCAACCATGAGTGATTCTGGTGAGGAAATCCCAACGTCTGGTGAAGACTATCAGCTCTTCCCACGAATATTGTTTCAGGGAGACAACTCTGAGCTGGCTGACATGTCAACAGCCAGTCCCTCTTTACCACATGGATACAGATCTTTGGGTCAGATCATTTCCGCCGCAACCTCTATGGGAGTGTCAGCTCCTTCTCCGAGGCCAGCTGCTACTACGCCCGGGGTGTCTCCTCAGACGCCCGTTACTTATGTTCCCGTCCAGCCCACTGTCTGTGTGGCTGCCTCTTCTCCTGTTGTCACAGCATCCGCTGTGAGGGCTGTGCCAACTCCTGAAGATGTTTATCTAGCAACTGCTATACCGGAGAACATCTCTCCGGAGGAGTATCAGTTGTCTTTGCAACAGCCGGACGCCGAGGTTGGACCATCCTCCCAAGATCCTAACCGCTCTTACTTTTCGCACTATGCACAGGATGGTACACCCGTGTATGCTTTCCCAGGTCAGTATGATGAGCACAGGGAGATTTTACGTCTACCCGCTCCTGAGGCTTACCTCTATGCTCAAGGTTTACCTTATAACCAGGCTTATAACCCGCAAGGATAGCCTTTCCAAGGCCAACCTGCGGGCCAACCTGGCTATCTTTATGATCCACAGGGGCAGCCCATGCAAGACTATCCTGTCGGCCAACAAGGGCCATCATACGGTCCGCAAGGACAGTATTATAGCCCTTCCGGTCAACCTGTTCAGCCTCAGCCGGGGTATCAACTGGGACCAGTCTATGGTCCTGGGGGGCAAATCCAGCCTTCTTTACCTATGCAACCTTAGTATCCTGTTGTTTCTAACGTTGCATATAAGCCGAGACCATCCTATGGTTCTGCTTCGGGTCAAACCGGTTTTCAGCAGGCACCTGGCCCTGTTCCACCACCAGGCCAACCGGCCCATCCGACACAACCTGGTGTTCCGCCTCCAGGCCAACCGGCCCATCCGGTACAACCTGGGGCTCATTCACAACCAGGCCAGCCTACTCAACTGGCGCCACCTATTTATCAGGGTCAACCTGTTCATTCAGGGCAGCCCTCTCAGTCGGGTCAGCCTGTTCACTCATGGCAGCCCGCTCATTCTATTAACGCTGCTCAGCAGCCGACTCATTCAATGCCGCAGCCAAATCAACAGCTGCGCCCTACTTATCAGGCTCCGCAGGGTTCCACTTTTCAGCAGCCTACTCATCCTCAGGGTGGTTATTATCCTCATGGTCAATCTCAACCGAATTATAACCACCGCAGAGGCTCTCAGTATTATCCTCCTCCACCCAATTTTACCTATACTCAGCAGCCAAATCCAAACGCTGCTTACACCAGGCCGACATATAATCAGGGTCCGTACCCTAGTTATCAGGCCCCACACTCTAGTTACCAGCATCCAAATCTGTCTAGTTATTCGACCTACACCCCCTACGGTCAGAATCCTATGGGACAGAACCCATGGGGGCAAGGATATTCACAACCATTTTGGAGTACAGGTAATGGTCCTCATCCTGGGTCTGGCATGCCGGTCAATCCGCCATTTCCGTTCTTGGCCACCTTGGAGTTGCCGGATGTTTCAAAGTTGACCAATGATCCGATTTTACATAATCCATATTGACCTCCGATTCCCACCAAGATACCAGGTGATTGCCCCAAGTTTGAGGGAAAAGCTGGAGAGGAACCCCAGGCGCATGTGATGACGTATCATCTTTGGTGTTCGTCTAACTCTTGGGTCGACGATTCAATTCGCCTGCGCCTCTTCCAGCGTACTTTAACTGGAGCTGCTGCCAAGTGGTACATAGAGTTATCCCGCGGCATTTTCCAAGATTTCAATTCTTTAGCCATGGCTTTCCTCACACACTTTCAGTTACTGGTTCGTTATGAAGCCGGGACGCACCTCCTGACTTCTCTGAAGCAGGATAAAGCCACTCACATCTCTGATCACATTCATGAGTGGTGGCGCCGTCGTAGACTGATCAAGTTTCACATACCTGATCAGATACTGACTCACTGGTTCACCACCTCCTTTGTGAATAAAATCGCTCAGGATATTGCGATGGGAGCGTGTGTGACGGAGGAACAAGCCATTGCGCGTGCCCAATATCTGGATCTTGTATATTCTCAGTCTGGCACGCTTTATGATATCTTGCCTGATGCCTCACAGTCTGTAACCTCTAAGGCTCCGCCTACCCCCGCGGTGGATGGTGTCATTGGTTCTATCTCTCAGAATTCAAAGAAATATTCGAATGGGAAGCAGAAGTCTAATTCTTCCAACAATGCTCCTGCTAATCTCACCCCCTCCGATTCTGGTAAAATTGCAGAAGTGAATGCCGTTCAGGCCAATCCTACGAAGAAAAATTCCAAGGGGAAAAAGAAGGGCAAAGGAAAATCTAAATTTGATGCCCCAAAGTCGGAATCTAAATCTCGCACTGAGGATGGCTCTCAGCGTAAACCGAAGTACCCTTGCCTCATTTGTGAAGGGGACCATTATACTAAGGATTGTCCACGACGATCCGAGGTTAGTCAACTTCTCAAGGGCCCTAAAGGGACTCCGGTTTTTCTGAAAGATCCATTCCCATCTCAGCAGACCCAGATGGTCGAACAACCATCACCATCTGCACCATTTGGGTCCCAGGTTTTCATGATGAAGAGTGTTGCACCTATCTCTGTCGCTACGCGGTTGAAGGATTACAACGAATCGCGGCAGGCACCTGGGAAGGCAGTTGTGGATGGACCGCCTCCCCTACCTGCCTCCGGTTCGTTGGAAATCGAGAAGCCTACTCCTGAACCAGTTATGAAGCCACCTTCTAAAGGTGTCCTTCGAAGATCTTCTTATAATCCGAATGCTCATGCCGCTCAACATTACAGCATTGTTGAGGATTTGGCACAAGCGCCGTTTGCTATGTTTGCACTAGAAGTTCTTCAAAGTTGTCCTTCGCAACGGAAGGCTTTACTGTCTGCAATCGGGGGCATTGATCCCGCCGACTCGAGTCTTCTCACCTTCGATTTAGAGAATTTCACTCCCCGGCTTCCACATCAAATCACTCTTATTATTCAAGTCGGGATTAACGGTCTGAAAATTCATAGGGCCGTGGTGGATGAAGGTGCTTCTACCTGCGTTATGTCCTCCGCTTGTTGGAAGGCCATCGGCTCTCCAGCCCTTTCGTCATCCCCCAATGCCCTTGAGGCATTTGATGGTTGGGAATCCAAACCCCTGGGTGTTCTCGAGAGTCTAGCGATCACATTACAGGGGAAGACTGTCAACGTGGAAGTAGAAGTGGTTGACGCTAAACTCAACTACAATATACTTCTTGGCTGCAGCTGGACTAATGCCATGCTTTGTGTGCCGTCCACCGTCTTTCAATTTCTTAAGTTCCCTCACGAGGGAAAAATTTTCACGGTGGATCAGTTGTCATTTTTCACCTCTACCTCTGAGAACAACGTGCCATACGTGGATCAGATTCTGAATCCCCCGGACAGTGTGGGACCTGGTCTCTTCAAAGACCTGGTCCTCATGGGTATTTTTCCTGCACCACCACCGCACACCGCTCAAGTCAACATGATGTCCAGGTCCGATGACCCCTGGCTTATTCCTACGCCTGAGCAGGTGTTTGAGTTTGGAGAATCAATGCCCTTGACGCCAGTAGAGATCAGCTATTGTGAAATTGTTGCCGCATCTAATCCTCCACCTCCTCAGCATGCTCCATTGAGCATGGATCTCGACGTCTACTCCCAATCCCCCTGGCTTGGTCAGGCTGATTCACCTAATCCTCTCAAAGAGACTTTTCCTTCCTATGAGGCCATCATTGAAACTATGTCTCTTGAGGAGTTGCCTTGGGGCGATGGACATCATCGCTCCTCTTTTATGCCTAGCTTGGGGGCAATGCCTGACTTTCTGGAGCGTTATGCTACTCAGGTTCCTACCCCTCCTCTTCAAACGCCCATTTTGACGCACGAGGTTTTTTCGGAGGGTAACCTAAGTAACATTACCCAAACCATCCCGATCAACATCTCCGTTAAACCGGGGATCGTTGAGAATATTCATGTGGGTGTGACTTGTTCTCCTGATGAGATTCAAGTCTATACTGAGCTTTTTAAGGAATTCAGAGATGTTTTCGCATGGTCCTACGAGGAAATGCCGAGGATTGATCCCAGTATCGTAGTGCATGAGATTCCAACCTATCCAGGTGCGAAGCCCGTGTGCCAACGCTTACGACCCATGCATCCTTGGAAAGCCACCGCCATCAAGGCAGAAGTTGAAAAACTTCTGAACGCGGGCTTTATTTATCCCATCCCCCTCACAGAATGGGTGTCTAACATTGTCCCTGTCGATAAAAAGCAGGGTACGATTAGAGTTTGTGTTGATTATCACGACATCAATCGTGCCTATCCAAAGGACAATTATCCCACTCCGTTCATAGACCAAATTATAAATGAATGTGCCGAAGTGAGATCTATTCCTTGATGGACGGTTTCTCAGGATATAATCATATCAATATTGCACCTGAGGATCAACACAAGACCACATTCATCTGTCCGTGGGGTACTTTCGCGTATAAAAAGCTCCTGTTCGGCTTGAAGAACGCTGGAGCCACTTTTCAGCGTGTGATGTCCTACGCTTTTCATGACATTCGCCATATCGTTCAGCCTTATCTGGACAACTTGCCAGCCCATTCGTCTAAGCGAGAGGACCATCCTGAACATCTCCGCCAGATCTTTCTTTGTTGCAGGCGCTACAACATCAGGCTCAATCCTCATAAATGCATCTTCTGCGTTGATTCTGGCCGTCTTTTAGGATTCATAGTCTCGAAAGACGGAATTCGCCTTGACCCTTTAAAGGTCGAGGCCATCATAAATCTCCCATCACCCTCCTCCCTATATCAGTTACAGATTCTGCAAGGGAAAGCGAACTTTATTCAGCGCTTTATCCCGAATTTTGCTGAGGAAGAACGTCTTCTGTATCTGGAACGGTTAGATGAAACCCATCGTCTGGTTGCTTTGGTTATTGAAGCACAAAAGAAGAGGGTCAAAACTCATTTTGATCAATATGTTTCTCCTCGTTCCTTTATCGAAGGAGACCTCATCCTCCTGTATGATCAAGCACATGACAAGCTTGGAGCTGGTAAGTTCTAGCCTATGTGGGATGGGCCCTATATAGTAAAACGCGTTTTGAAAAATGGGGCTTATGAGCTTATCGATTATGAAGGAGTTCCGCTGGCGCAGCCCAGAAATGGGCTATACATCAAAAAGTACTATGCCTGAAGTGATTTCTTGGTGTGGTGTGTGTACATAGGTGTGTTTTTCGTTTGTGTGCATGTGTGGTGTGGTGTGCCTTGTAAACATCTTTCTGCTGATCGGGTCTTCCTGGTTGTGCAGATGTCTATTCATCCATTTGTTGGTTTCATGGATGGTGCCTCCCGCAGTACCAGGAATCTGTCTTCCGCAGCCTGGGTAATCTATGATCCTGCTGGTGAGTTGGTCAACCTGCAAGGAGTGTGTCTAGGATGTACTACGAACAACATCGCGGAATATAGTGCTGTGTTAGAATTATTAACCGAGGCAGTAAACCTTGGTATCCGTGAATTGCTCGTGTATCTAGATTCGCAACTTGTAGTGTTACAGCTGAACGGACACTATTCGGTAAGAAACCCGTCCATTTTACGTCTGTATTTGCGTATTCGATTATTGGAAAGGAATTTTGACTACATTACATATCATCATATACCCAGGCATTTGAATACATTAACAAATGTAGTAGCAAATTTGGTATTAGACAGAAATTTGTGCAATTTGTAAATCATCATCACATGTAAAGAAAGATCCATCCATAAATAGATATGCATATATATATATAGATATCAAAATGTTTACATAGAGTGTGTCACATAAAGTCAAAATATACATAATCGTCTTAAGTACATTCGGAGACGATATGTATCTCAAAAAATAGGTGTGGTATAATCCCTAAGAGCTAATCCGCATGGTGCTCATGATAACATGTAACTGTACGCACTAAGCGTCTCAGGATTCGGTGGATCCGACTTGGAACTCCCACCGTATGACGCTGGTACGCCATCGGTACATCCGCCAGCTGAGCATAGTCCGGGATCCCTCGGGCAAGACCCTCGAGATTCTGGATCAAATCCTCCCCTCCTGTGCCCTCTCCCTGAAGATCAGGGGCGAGATGAGTCCTCCGCGAGATTGGAGACATCCCAGCTGGTCTCTCGGGGCCCACATCTGCATACATATATAAAATGTGTTAGGACGAATGTGTATTAACAAAAAAAACATAAAACATAAAAATAAAAAACATGAGGTCTTACCCAACTCCTCGTCCCAGTCATCTCCTTCTGGCAGTGGGAGATCTGGGTCTCCAGTGAAGTTAGTTCCTACATATGGCCAGTCTTCCACTACAATCAATTGGCCCCGTAACCACCTAAAAAACTCCGGCCTCCAGGACATCTGTTGGCCGCCTCCAGCTCTGGGCATTAGTGCTGCCCAACGAGCCATTCTTGGCTCTCGTGGTATCGGATCTGCTACTATGGCCCCTTGGCCCTGGAAGATTGGTAATCGTTCCAGAATGAACGATACCAGGATGGAACCATAGCCGAACTGTTTCAATTTGGCTTGCTTGCATTTTGTGAGTTGTCTTTTCATGTTTATTGTTACTGCTGTAGCCCAGTCAAACAATAAGGGACTCATGCATTCTGAGGCCAGCAGGAGTTGGGCCTTTGTGGCCTCATGCGGTGCCTCCGTTCCTGCAGCCCGCGTGATGGTATGTAGGACAACTCTCAATGCTAGGTCGAGGATGGTGTGGATATCCACCTTTTTGCTCCCTGATCCCATTTTTGCTCTTGGGCACACTCGTGCCATCACTTCTTCCATCTTCTCGCCAGATGGTCTGCTCCCAGTCAGGATGGGTACTAGACCTCTGCGGGACAATCCGGTTATGAAATACACATCAGAAACCTCCAGCTCCAATACCTGGTCTCGCAACTTGAACACTTGTTCATGTTCATCCCAAATACTGATCAGATACTGGAGGAGCTCGGGCTGAGCTCGTAAACAGGGTGTAAGGAAGAAATTCTTTAGCCCACAGTTTCTGAGGGAATTCATGCAAGCCTCACTTTTTATGGCATGTTCATCCTCTTCTCCATGCTCTCTTTCTTTCCACTCAATCACCATTTTTCTTGATTTCCTGCATCCACATGGTCATAAATCCTTAATTAGATCTCCGGTAGGCTTCAAATTTCATTCAATTTGGTTAAAATCTCTAATTTTTAGGCAGAAATTTAGGTTCGGCCGCTGGCACGGCTGTTTTGTGAACATTCATGCCACGTGGCGCGAGGCCTTTACATGGAAAATCCCATTGGTGCGGGTCCGTGCCCGATACCCGCGCCAATGAGCGCAGGCCTAAAAATTCAAAGAGTGGCCACAGAGGGCTGATACATAAGGGAAAACTATTAAAAAATGGATTGAAATGAAGTACAGGGAAGCGCCTCTTACCTATAGCAGACGAGAATCTGAATGGTCAACCGGATCTGTCGCAATCGCCGTCAGAAGTTTGCACTCCAAATGGACCACTGCTGCTTTTTACCAAGGTAAATAGTAAATGTAATTTTGTTTTTACCATTTTGGCATATTTATAACTTTTTTGACATAAAATGAGTTTTAAAAGTTATTTTTATCAAATATTTTAATATGTTATGTCGAAAATGGGTTTTATGCTTGCTTGGTATGTGCAGCAGCAGGTTTTTTGCAACTTTAACGGTGGAAACGAGTTGTATTTTATACTTTTTCGGACTCGGTAAATACATGAAAAAGTCACTTTGGAGTCATCTTTCAGCTCTTTTCTAACTCTCTAAACATGAAAAGATTGCCGAGGCCCTTATTGCTTCGATCTCGTTAAAATGGACACGAATCGACATCTACCCAGTATACGTTTACCCCTTTTTCGGGCTAGGATAGATTGATTACGAAAAAGGAATACCCTAGCCTATCGCGACTAGGAGGTTTTCTCGGATATTGTTTTCTACCTTTTTGGATCTAAGGAACTATTTATGAAAAGGGACCTGTGGAGTTTACTTTTCTGCTGTCTTTTCAAACTCTCTAAACATGAAAAGACGCTGAGTTCTCCCTTTGTCAGACTCGTTAAACCCTGATGACATCGGATCCAGTCGAAATGACATTCTCCGAGTTCCTCCTTCCTAGGACTCGTTAAATGCACTAGGATGGATTCGCCCGAAGGGCAGACTTATATTACAAGCATATGCTATCCCCTTCAAGCTTGTTATCAAAAATAATTGGGGTACTCACCAGAAATGGTGGGGGAAAAAATGGAACCATCATCGTTGTCATCGGTAGTATGTCACTCTTGAACATGGCACTTGTCTGCATTCGTGTCGGGTTGGGGACATCTCATCTTGTTTCTTCACTTTGCCTCCGTGGGTTCGGATTATCCCTTTTGACCTCTCATCTGCTCATTGCCTCGTCACCATGACCTCTGATCCGTTGATGTCAAATACTGCCAAGTCCACTGTCGTGCCATTTATATGTTCAAGAGAAGTTGGCCTCTGCGAATATCAACCTTCCTCTGATTCTCATACGATCCTGATTCACAACAAAAAAATCATGTTCCTCTATCTCGTGTCGATGATATGGGAAACATTATGGCCCACCTTCGATCAAGGTCACTTCCTGTTGACTTCAGCTCATTATCCAGGAAGTTGGTCTAGAGACTCCTTTATGGTACCTTAGAGCCTGCATACCTCAATGGCAGGTTCGTCGCATTCGACGTGGGGTTTTCATCATTGGCCTCCGATCGATTGATTCTACGGGTGTTCGATGCCATCTCATTGATTCACACACCGTATATTGTACCTGTAGTACCTTGAGGGCCATTGTCATTATTGGTGGTTCCTCTCGCATCTGTTAACAGCTCTCATCATTGGCTGGTAATCAGACGATGTTCTTGCATGTTTGACTTCAGCTCACATATTCGCATGCTTGAACTTGTACTTTATTTGGGTCGAGATGGAGCGCAAGACCCTGGATTGTGTTTGTTGTAATCCAGGCTGCGATTGTGGATTATTATCATTATGTACATGACTCACTGATTGGATGGCTGCGACCATACCTGAGTCTATTTATTTGATCTTAGTTGGATGGCTGCGCCCATACCCTGGATCCGGATTATAGCATACTTTGTTTCGGATGGCTGCGTCCATACCACTTATACATCATGTACTTGAGATATCAGTTGTATCTTTCTGCGCAGGTTTTCCGACGGCGGGCCTTCAGTTGAACATGTTCTCGTAAATCATTTCACCCCTCTCTCTCTCGGGCCTCATACTTTAGGGGGCATCTGTTACACAGTAATTTGTCACCGTCCCTACCATTCCCCGTCCCGCACAATGGAGGACCTATTTTGTGACCTGTGAACATTGTCATGCCTTGAAATCATCATCAATGCATTCCTCTAAACATGAGCTTCAATTTCCCTAAAGACATCTCCTTGAAAAAAACCATGAAAACATCCCCTTTTGCATTGGTGCGGGTAGACAGTTCATCACTCGCGCCAATGGGGAAAATCCTACAAAGAGGCCGTGCCAACTGGCGCTCTATCCCAGAGAAGCAGTCGTGCCAACCAATTTAAGGAGTGTTTTTTAAATAAATATGGCGGAAGTTGTGTTTCAACAAACTCAGAAACCATTGCCTATCTTGAGTTGGGAGGTTTGGCTACGGGAGTTCCATGGAAGGGAAGTGGTTTTCCACCTTTCATGGAACCTTAATTGATGATAGGGCCAATCCCACAATAATAGGGATCCCAACTCCCTCCTTCCCCATCTATAAAAGCTTGCCTATTGCCATTGCAAGCTAGTCTTGAAGTGCCTAAGCTTTGAATCTCCAAATTCCCAAGAGCCTTTGTGCTGTAAGAGCCCTCTTTCTTCCCTTACGGCTGACTCAAGTAAGGAGACTATCGTCGAGAGACTCTAGAGAGGCTTGACCTTTCCCTGGAAAGCTTTGCGAGACGTGAATGACTGGGGACCCTTCTAAAGGAGACCATGGCGTCAGAACATTGGTTGTACTCTCTTTCGATTGTTTATTAATGAATGACTACCGGTTATGGTTCCACTCTGTTTTTCGCTTATGTTAATAATGAGTTATATCCTTTCTGACTGATATATAGTTGCGTATTCTGAATTTTATGCTTGTATTCATGTTTTTTCTTGCATGTGCAGGTGTCCATTCACAGATATCGTGGGGATCGTGATCTACCGAGGCTGAGGAACGGGAACGCTGTCTCTTCTACGAATCATAGCACTGGACTCCAGGTAGGCCTCCATCATTGGCTTATTTATTCGCAATTAGGAACTTGCACTGTAGCATTTGATGATTGTTGCTAGACCCTTGCTGGGCTAGTAGGGATCGCCTCTGTCCACAGAGGGGATTTACCTCCTCAACAACGGTGTTAACCTCCGCAGTTTTTCCAGAATCTAGAGGGGTGGGAAGAGCAGAATTATTGGACGAATTGGAATTTTGCTTCCCATTCGAAGATTTTTGAGAATTTTGAGACACAGAACCAATAACACCATGCACCGCTGGGGTAGGTGGAGCTTTAGAGGGTCCCGGGCATGGAGCATCAGTCAAAATATCATAAAGCATGTCGGACTGAGAGTATACCAGATCGAGATACTGGGTACGCGCAATGGCGTGTTCTTTAGTCACACATGCCGCCATAGCAATATCTTGCGCGATTTTGTTAACGAAGGATGTGGTGAACCAATGAGTTAGTAGTTGATTAGGTATATCAAACCTGATCAGCCTACAACGATGTCGCCACTCATGAATATGATCGGATATGTGGGTGGCTTTATCCTGCTTCAATGAAGTCAGGAGATGCGTCCCGACTTCATAGCGAACCGGTAATTGAAAGTGAGTCAGAAAATCCATTGCTAAAGTATTGAAATCTTGAAATATGCCATTGGGTAATTCAATATACCACTTAGCGGCAGCACCGGTAAGAGTGCGCTGGAAGAGACGTAGACGAATTGAATCATCGACCCAAGAATTAGACGAACACCACAAATGGTAGGTCATTACATGAGCTTGGGGGTCTTCACCAGCTTTACCTTCAAACTTTGGGTAGTCGCCAAGTACTTTGGTCTGAACCGAAGGCCAATAAGGATTGTGAAGAATCAGATCATTAGTTAATTAGAAACGTCCAGTAATTCCAAGGTAGCCAAGAACGACAATTATGGATTGAACGGCATGTCAGGCCCTCGATAAGGACTGGTACCTGTACTCCACGCTGGTTGAGAATATCCTTGTCCCCATGGGTTCTTTCTGGCAAGATTCTAACCGTAGGGGGTATAGGGCATATAACCAGTCTGATTTGGTTGCTAGTAACTAGTGTACGAGGCTTGATAGCCAGAGTATAAACCATGATTGTATGTTGGCCCCATTTGAGCAGTCTGTGGATTTGGATGCTAAGTATAGGTGTATCCGGGTTGTTGAGTGTAATAATGGGAACCTTGGGGCGAATTATAAGTCAGTCGAGATTGACCGTGAGGGTAGTAACCGCCTTGAGGTTGAGCGGGCCGCTGATAGGTGGGACCCTGCTGAGCCTAATAATTAGGGTGCATCGGTTGATTTGATTGTGGCATCGAATAAATCGGCTGTTGGGCAGGGTTGACAGAATGTGTAGGCTGGCTTGGTTGGACAGGATGACCTGGCTGAACGGGCTGCCTTGGTTGAATAGGTTGACCCGGATAAACAGGTTGTGCCGATTTTACAGGTTGACATGGTTGTTGAGGAGGACTAGGTTGTACCGGATGGGCCGGTTGGCCTGGTGGTGGAACACCGGGTTGTGCCGGATGGACCAGTTGGCCTGGTGGAGGAATGGAACCAGGTGTTGGCTGGTAATCAGTTTGACTTGTAGCAGGACCATAAGATGGTCCCGGCTGATGTGCAACATTTGGAGCAACAAGATACTAAGGTTGCATGGGTTGCAAAGGTTGGACTTGCCCCCCAGGACTATACACTGGCCCTGGTTGGTACCCCGGTTGACCTGTGAGTCCTTGAGGTTGCCCAGGTTGGACTCCAGGAAGAGGCTGCACGAGTTGACCTGAAGGGTTGTAATACTGTCTTTGTGGACTGTATAATGGCCCCTGCTGGCCTGCAAGGTAACCTTGCGGGTCATAAGGATAGCCAGGCTGGCCCAAAGGTTGGCCTTGAAAAGGTTGTCCTTGCGAGTTATAAGGCTGCCCAGCCTGGTTATACGATAAACCCTGAGCATGAAGTTGAGCCTCAGGAGTGGGTAAACGTAAATGATTCCCGTACTCATCGTACTGATATGGAAAAACATACATGGGTGTACCATCCTGTGCATAATGCGAAAAATATGAGCGGTTGGGATCTTGAGAGGATTGTCCGACCTCGGGGTTCGATTGTTGTAGGGACAATCAATACTCCTTAGGAGAGATGTTCTCCGGCATAGCAGAAGCTATATAGACGTCTTCAGGAAGAGATGTGGTCCTTACGGACTGAGTAGTAACAGCAGGTGTAGATGTAGCCACACAAATAGTGGGCCTGACGGGTACAGAAGTGACCTGAGGGGATGACGTGATGGGTGTCCTAGGATACATCCCCAGTGAAGGAACAACCGGCCTCGTAGAAGGAGCTAATACCCCCATAGAGGTAGCGGCGGTAATAATCTGACCCAAGGATCTATACCCTGCTGGTAGTGAGGGACCGAGCGAAGACATAACAGATGATTCGGCGTTGTATTCTGGAAATAACTTCCAGGTAACTTCTGGGAATAGCTGGTAATATTCACCAGATGTGGGGATTTCCTTGCTAGGAGAATGGCTGGATTCACTCATATTTGAACCTGCCGCTAGATCTCGTAACAGATGGCGAGGACTAGGAGGAATAATAGCAGCTAAAAAAGGCGAACCCAATGTAAGAGGAGGGAAATGTTCCCCTACTCCAAATCCAGACCAAGGGTTGGGAAAGGTCCAATTGAACTCAACTGGTCCTCCAAAGGGAAGCTCAGACAGAACTGGTCCCCCATCGAGAAACTCGGAAACAATGGGCTGCTGCGGTTCAACAGAGGATTGCGAGACCTTTGATGAATCGTCTGTATATGGACTACCAGTAGACGAAACGGAAGGTTCCGCCACTGTGACAGTAATGAAAAAAGGAAAAGATCAAACACAACACACGGGCTGAAAAATAATCAAGGCACACAATCAAATGGCCAACAAGCAAAATCTAACAGGGTGTGTGATCGCGGGTGATTTATTTTATGACATTGAAACTTAGAAACTTCACTGTTTCATGTTTTAAGAGTCGAGAAACAGATGAAAGATGATTCTATCTCTTTCAGTTTTGAAGCAAGCGTGAAAGGACAAGCGCTTGGTGATCTTTTCAAATTTAGAGAGTCAGATAAGTTCAAAATGACTGCTCAGGAATACTAGGCAAAGGGTGTACCAAATAACCGTGAACTGCAATATACACCTTGGTTTCAAAATGAAAGAGAAATCAACCAAGGACTTGACGTACGTGCAGGAAATTTCCCCGAATTCTGTGTCCATTGTATCACGGGTATAGGGTGGCAGACTCAACTTCCTATGGATAAAGGATAGAAACCTAGTGGGGTCTCCCTTTATATACGCGACGGTACGGGGAGCACAAGTCCATACTAGTGCTATCTAAAGCCAAGAGGCGAACGACAGCTACTAGGTTTAAAGACGCCGGAACACGTCTCTAGCCTAGACCTCTAAATATCTCGTTAATGTTTCAATGCTGCCTTAGTGTAAATTGAATAAATTTTAATGTTTATCTTCAATTATGTTTCAGTTTTCAGGCCCTAGCGAGTGTTATGTCACAAAATCGCCTAAATGCACACTACATGCCACAGTATATCATTTCATTCGATGAAAGCTAATTATGAGAGAGTTAAGAGCTTTTCACACAACAACAAAATGATCAGACAACAACCAATGACATCTCTAATGCAACTAATGGAAACTAAAAACTTTTCTTTCAAAGTTACTAATCACTAATAACACCGAAAAGATTTAATTCACACTAACTAATCCAACGCAAAAGAGATTTTTTGTATTTTCAACGTTTAAGAGCAAAAAAACACTAAACAAAATGAAAACTAATGAGACAAGCAATTCGAGAAGTGATAGCAAAAGAGAAAAACAATCAAATTTCACTCAATGCAAGCACACAATCGGATCTCAAATTGACAAAAAGTCCCTCAAATCAAAAGACACCCAAAGACTCAATTGAACCATGTAATCTAGGCTCAAAACGGGACAAAGCAGACTTCGAATGAAGAAGAAGCCAATCATTCGAATAACGCAATAAAATGATAGACAACCACCAAACGAGTGCAGAGAAGCAATCACAAAGCTGATTGAATAGGCAACAACCAAAAACTCCCAAGGGAGGCTCGACGCACAATAGCACCTAGATGCCCTAGGGCTAATATGTAAAATCGATAGAAACGAGAAAACAACCAAAGGATGAAGGTCACAGTGAGTCAAACAAGGCTCCAGAACACTCAAGCAGTCGAAAAAACAAGACCAAACACCCAAATCAGTCTTAGAAGGCTCAAAACACAGTAAACCCTAGCACCTTACAATATTGGCACGACTGTAAGGTTGAAACTAGCGCCAGAATAGAATTGGCGCGAGTAATACACTGACAACATGCGCCAGTGGGCGCGACTGTCACACTGAAAAGCGCGCCAGCTGAGTTTACTAAGGAAAAATGAAAAGTAAGCAATCCAAGAAGCAGACCAGTGATGTTGGAGCTTAAACCAAAAGCCAAAGACATGAAAAGAACCAGCCAAAAGAGCTGATCAAGCAAGAAAAGTCAAGAATTGACTGAAAGACAAGACAATACTCCAAGTGTTCAGTTCATAAACTAGATCGGAGATTGACTGAAGCAGCATTGATCTACTTTCGCTAATGCAGAGCAAGAGCATTTCAAAGGCTATCTGGCTAACTTCAGGCTCCATCTATAGTTTATAAAGCAAACAACAAGCTAACTCCCCAGTGGAATCGCCAAATTTGTTGTAGAGGTAAATCACCTTTGCGGACAGAGGCGATCCCTACTAGCCCAGAATGGGTCTAGCAACAATCGTATCACGCTAAGGTGCAAGTTCCTAATTGAAATAGACCAAATTGCGAAGAAGGCCTACCTCAAGTCCAACACTGTCGTTTGTATAGAAGATGATGCTCTTGTTTCCTTGCTTCAGCATATCACAATCCTCTCGCTCGCCGCGATCGAACACCTGCACACACAAGAAACACGACAAACACAAGCTTAAAACCCGATATATGCAATTATGTATCAGTTAGAGAAGACACAACTCATGATCATAATGAAAAATACGAGTGGAACCATAACCAATAGTCGCTTATCATTAATTCAACAAAGGAAAATACAACCTAGCTCTAACACTGAACCTTCCTTTGGCTGGTTGTCAGCGGAATACGTCTCGGTAAAGCTTTTCGGGAATGGGGACAAGCCTTTCTCTTCGATCGTCAATCTCCTTATTATGGATTTGGCACTATGAGGACTATCAAAGCTCTTGCAACATTATTTAGGCTATGAAGGCTCTTGGAGATTAGCTTGAAAAGGGAAATGGAAAGCTTATATAGATGGTGGAAGAGGAGTTGGGATCCCTACAATCATGGGATTGGCCCTATCCTCAAGGAAGCTTCCATGAGAGGTGGAAAACTACTTCCTCTACTTGGAAATCCGGAGCCAAACGTCCCAAATCAATTTAGAGACCAATTCAGGATTTGGTTAAAGTCAATCTTCCGCCATTTATTTTTTTAAAACACCCTTTATTAAGCCTGGCGTGAGTGCGACTCTGAGACAGAGCGCCAATTGGCACACCCTCTTTGAAGAATTTCCCTCATTGGCGCGGGTATAACACAGGCTAGTCGCGCCAAGGATGAAAAGGCTATTTTTAGGGTTTTTTACAAGGAGATGTCTTCATGGGAATGAAAAACCATGTCTAGGGGAATGCCATGAAAGAGTTCTTAGGATATGTCACTGCTCACAGGTCACGGAATGAACCCTCCAATTTGCGGGACGTGGAATTGCAGGGACGGTGACAAATTACTGTGTAACAATTAGGTATTAGGGTTTTCAAGGTCATCAAAAACAAAATTTCACTAGCCTGCACCAACAATTAGAGGAAATGTGGGTCATAAGACAATTCATGAAATTTCATCAAGTATGAGGCCATTTCAGCTCATAAACATCATGTCTCCATCATTTTTCAAGAAATAATTCCAAGGGAAAAATCATTAGCCACACATAGGGCCAATTTTTCTTCAAAGTGTGTTTATGACCAAATGGAGATTAATTTCACAAAACTGAAAGAGGTTTTTGTTAATCATAAAACAAGGAAGAAAAAAATCCTTCATTTTTTACACAGGTGTTATGTTTTGGGAGAAATGTCAAAACTATAGTTGCTACAAGAGAGTTGCTGCACTTCTGGAGTGACCTTGGGAAACTCAAATTTTCTCCTAGTTGGAGTGTCCAAAAGACTTGCTTGATGAATCAAATGATAACTAAACCTAGAGATCTATCTAATGAGCTATCATGAGCTCAATTTGGAGTTCATAAAGACCTCCAAAAATGGCCTTCAAGAGCACGTTGCACTTTTTTCACCCCCATTCTACAATTTTTTACCAGTATTGGGAGAATTGATTTTGGAGGGGTTATACTTGATCATTTTCAATTCTTGATAGGTCCATGGTGTAGTAGACAAAAATAATTTTACACTAAGATATCATGCACCCAATTTTGACTTCAGGAGGTCATCCAAAAGTAGGTTGGAAGGTGACACTGCACTCCTGTAATTATGGCGTTACACTCCTGGAAGACCAGCGTTGCGCTCCTCGAAAAGGCGCTGCGATCCTATCCAACTTCACTCAAAATGAACAAAACCTCTTGCAAGTCTTTCTCATCATCAATTTAGGGTTCCTTCAGTTGTAATCAAGTAATTTAACCTCATCAAAGCCCTCCATACATTTCATCATTGCAATTTTAATGGTTTTCATTCTCCTTGTTTCAAATTTTGAGTTTTCAAGTTAGAAACCCTAGTTTCACTCCCACATCCTAAATTGTTCCCATAAACCCAAATTTACCCTTCCCACATCTCATTAAACCTTATCCCTATCCCTATATCACTAAATCCCCATTCCTAAGATACATTCCCCAAAACCCTAACTCCTAGGCTACAAATTTCCTAGGTAGCCTCACTATACCTGTAATAAATTTCCCCGCCCCATTTCTTTAGTCTTTCTATCCCTTACCACTTCCCTAAGCTCCCTAACTCCCTTCCCCAATTCCCTAAATTTTCCTACATTAATACCAACTCCTTAGACATAACTATCCTACCCCCTTTCCCTTCGCTTTCCCTAGGGTTTCAAAACAAGACAAACACCATGGATGAAAATAGAAACACCATATAAGAAGAGAAGAATACCCACAATAAAGGAGGGAGAATCCTAAGGCATGAAACTAGACCTTGAGCAGTACAAACCCTACTTGAAATCACAGTGCAAAGGAAACCAAATCAAGTAGAAAGAGAAGGATAAGTTGGATTTTCTTATTGATGCATCCATGATAGCATAGCATACCATCTTAGGTCTCCATGAAGCAAGTCTGGAGCAATTTTGAGGAAATTTGGAGAAAATTTGGGAAATTTGAAAAAATCCTTGAAGGCACATTTTCTAGAAATATCCTGTTTAGTCATATATTTTAAAACATATCGTGGCCAAAAAAATATGCATTTTCAGAAACTAGAGGAGGTTTTTGTTCCTAAGATATTAAAGTACAAAAACCTATCTCAATTTCTACACAGGTATTACATAATGAGAGATACATGCACATATTCACATCCTATTTTTGTGCCTGTGCAAAGTCCTGTTTAAGTCACCTTTTGGCATAGACGATTGTGGACAATTAGAGAAGAATATTGGTAAACTGGAGTAGGTTTTTGTTCCTAACATGCCACGGAATAGAAACCTCTCTCAATTTTTCAAAAACGTTCATGTTTATGGAGATATCACTCTATATATGAGGCATGGTTTTGCAACAACAAAAAAACCTAGAATTTTGGCACAATTTGACTGTCAGGAGCAGAACGCCCTAGGCGTTGCGCTTCTTATAGAGGCCTCCAAATGAAAAACCAAGACCACCATTGGATTTAAAAGGAAGAAAATAGTAAATTTTGATACTTTTCTAGGAAAATTTGGACAATCTGGCATGGAGAAAGGTCAAAAAACACCTCAAAAATCATGTTTTTGCCCTATTTTTCAGCTAGGCGTTGCACTCTTGACTAGTCTTGGGAGATCTAAATTTTGGAGGGTAAAAAATTATCATTTTTGGAAACCCATAACATTTCTAGAAACTATATAGGAAACTCTTTCCAATGAGCCATCCTTAGCTCAATTTTGGACATTAGAAACCCCTTCAAACGTTGAGCTGAAGTTTGCACTGTGCTCGTGACACTGGCATTGCGCTCTTGACCAGTGACTGATATTTCTGATTTTTTCTTAGTTTTCTGAGTTTGATCATGGAAAATCATGCTTTTAATGATGTAAATGATGGATTTAAATGTAATTATGATGTGTTTGAGTTACCTAGGGGTAAATACATTAGGTAAAAGTATTTTTGAGGATTGATGAATTAGTTTCACTAAAGTTAGGGATGAGTCAGTTTGACCTTCCTACACTCTAGGTTTGCAGTTCAATGTTTTTTGGATTAGCTCCACAACTCAAGGATTAGACCCCTAAGTTTGGGAGAAGTTGTTTCATGCCTATATCTTTTACTTCTTTTCTCATTTCATGGGTTGGATGTTGTTGTATTGATCATAGACACTAGTGTATTCAGATTTTGGCAGGAATATATTGGATGAGTTGCAACTATTCTTTTTGGATTCATGCGGCACTATACTTTGGCATAATTTATTCTTTTGTTTCATATGTATGAATGTTTTGTGCTTTCCATGTTCATTCCAATTATATTATTTGTTTTATTCTCAAGTTTGATAAGCATAATACATCTTTTATTCTCTGTTTTGGGAGAATCACCATAATTTGTTTCAGTTCTTCAGTTTAAAAAGAATTCATGTATTGTCATGCTCTTTTTAGCACCTCACCAGTTTGGTCCATCTCACCTTTAAACCATAAAGTGTTAGATTTCTAACCTACCTTGCCCCATCGAATGCCTACAATTCTAATCTTATTTTCCCTGACCTAGTTACCTCTTTGACCTAATTCACTCATCCAGCACCCAAATCAGTCAATCAAAACACCTGTGCTACTATACCTAGCATAAAACCTAATTGATGCAACCCTCTTGGCTATGATCCCTTGGAGAGAGCCCTCTCCTACCCAGTAGGGATAGCTACTTGGTGAGAGCTTGGTTTTTGGTTACCTTTGTTGGTCTCTTCTCAACCTCGGAGATCTAGTGGAGTGCTAACAACTTGGTGACCATATTGGGGAATAAAATAATAGATCTTCCCTTGGAAAAATCGTCAAATTTTAGATTTGATTGCTAATGGTGGACAGTGATCAGGCATACGAAAGGCTGAAATCATCAACCTGGTGACTCCAAATCATTTTCGAAATCAACTGCAAAGACTCCAATGGAGGATGAACCTTGCCAAGAAATATGAAAGGACAATATGGGAATATTAGGTATTCAAATTGGACTTTCATTCAAGACATCATGTTCTTTATCATGAAATATTTCTTCTCTTTTTCTGAGAATGTCCTGATATTTTTCCAAAATATATTATGTTTGATAAAATATCAAGAACCTCCATTAGATTCCTTTCCTTTGAAGGTTGTAAATTCAAATTCCCCATATTCCTTTGACCTTGGTCTAGACCTTTTTTCCGAATTTTATGATGACCATCTTCAACTTGATGTACCTCAAGAGGTGAAGACTAATCCTATAACTTCTATACATACTCCTACACCTTGTAAAATTATATATAGATACAAACCACTCATCTTACCTCCTATACTCCATGATTTCCCTGAAAAATATTACAAATATCTTCCCAGGTTTGATGGAGAATTGTAATGTTCTAAATCTGGAAATTAAGCAATATTTGAAAAAATATTGGTTATACAGCATAAAAAAATATCATAAAATATGTTATAATTCATATCCTTTAGTAAATATAATAGCAGCAACCTTATACAACATTTTATGGGTGAAAAGGTGGGGAAAAGTGATGATTTTGGCCCTAAAATGAGTGTATTCAGAAATCTGCGTAAAAATAAAAGAAATTGTGGAAGTTTATTTTATATTAGGTCATGAGGGACCTATTCTCCAAATTTCAGCTCAAACAAAGCATTCTAGCTAAGTTAAACAGTTCCTCCTCCCCAAACTAGGCTTAAAAACCCTGATTTCCCATGACTTGGAGTATGCAGAAATTACTGAAGCTTCTACAACGTGATTTTCTGAAGGGATTAGCTGATTTTATGCATGAAAATCAGTATGGAGACTTAGAATGAGATTCAAATGATTAAGGCTAAGAAAAACAGATCTTTTCATAAAGGAAAGCTCCAAAAGAAGTGTTGCAACACATGAGAAAAGATTGCAGACCATGACAGCGTTATTTTCAGAAATCGTAAGTAGTGTTTTATTGAGTTTCAGATCTATAACATATCAGAGGACAAAATGATAGATATAAATGGGATCTATATGCAAAAATGCCTGCTTAGTACATTCCCCTTGGGGATCTCAGCTGAAAGTAAAGAACACTGAATAGATCTGAGATCTACACCATGGATCTGCAGTAAACTTCAGAAATTTCTGAAGAATAAATCACACAGTAGATCAGATCTGAAATATGACATGGATTGGTTGGCCAATCCATGGATCACCTCAGTGAAGGAAAGAAGCCCTTTCATCGGAGATCTCTCCTCCAAACTGCTAGCAAATAGACACTACAACTCTGCCTGCAAAATAGCATAGTTGCTGAAGCTAACTATGCTGCTAAAGTGATGTACACTTTGGCCTCATGCCAATATAAGGATCTGGAGCTCAAATCAACTATTGCACTCTTGCCAATGGTTTAGATGACTTCCCCACTGAAAAGATGCGATAGAACTCTTCAGATCTGCATAGATCTGATTCCACTCTCTAGCTAAACAGCCAAGAGAGTTTGAGTTGCTCAAGATATCATCAACAACCTCTCCTTGAGCCTTCTCCTTCCTTTTATAAGATGAATATGTGCAAAACCCTAAACCACCTTGAATCACTTAACCCTTTTCACACGCGGTCCTCCTTCTAGAACTGCACTATCCCTTTAGGAGATACATTGAACCTAGACAATGCTGTAGATTTGGTCCTGTTGACCCAGTAAAATAGCTCAAACCTGTTTCACACACAAGTGGATTTTATGTAACTAGCTCAGATATAGCTTTGTTCACATTGAGCATTGATTTATTCATTGATCTAAGGATTTTTACATGTCCTCCTTCAATCATTTATTCACAAATGGAAAATGAAACAAAAATTTAAATGTTCCTATTAGCTTTCCAACAAGAATATGGTAACATCACTGCTTATAAACACATTCAGAGCTTTGAAAATTTTCTCAACCTTTTTGAGGTTGATGAAGATGATGTTAGTATCTGGATATTTTCTCTATCTTTGCAAGGCGAAGCCAAGGAATGGTTTAAAAGCTTTCCAGTTGCAAGTATTTTTTATTTCCATTAGTTTGTGAAAGTCTTCCCTGATAAATGGGTGATCAAGGGGAATCATTTTTTGATTTTAGAAGAATATGATAATTTGAAAAGGAAACCAGGAGAAACGGTGCAACACTTTTCAGCTAAGTTAAATCAAGTATACCCTTCAAGCTCTACTGATATAAAATTACCTCTTGGTTCAACCCTCTTACACTACCTGGATGCCTTTGATCTAGAAATGGAATTTTGATTGAGAGAAAGGGACATAAAAACACTAGAAGAAATGCAGGACAATGAAATAGTGCTATAAGCTATCTTTTTGGTCAAAAGGTTGAGATTGAAAGCAGAAGTAATGGAGAACATAGAGAAATAATACTTGGCATCTTCAGAAGTGAAGGCCAACATTTTGGTAATTACAGTAGAGGAAATGATGCAAAATATCACCATGAGAGATGAATTTTTTGTTAAAGATCACCATGTCTCACTTATTATAGAAGAACAAGTTTCTAGCCCTAAAAATTTTCTTGCTAATCTAAGTTACCATAGATCAGAAAACGATTATTGTTTGTATTCATTTATGAACGATCATGAAAATGGATTTGTAGATCAATATGTGGAAGAGAAATCTGATGATCTAATGTGTATGTTTGATGACATTACTTATATTGATGATTTTCCTAAGTTTGATCAGTATGATGAAGATTATGTTCTCCAAACAAAAGTTAATCTTGCAGAGCAATCAACAACTAGTTTGTGGGAGGAAGAAGATTAGTTTCAGCAATTGAAATGTAGTGATCAACCAATGCATATCTATTATGACAATGATGAGGAAAATGCATAAGATTTTGAAATAAGTGAAGGATCTTTGCCTTTATGTTTTTCTTCATTTCAATTTTTGAGAGGAAAATTTTCCAAGACTAGAAATCAGTAGTCTTTCAGTTTTGATTTTGAGGTTGAGGAAGATAATGAACTTCTTGAGCAAGTTGTTAATGAGAAACCTTCTCCTAAAATGGTTGAGGAAATCATCTGTGACATAGAAGCCTCCTTAGCTCTAGATTTGCAGCCACCGAGTTCCATTGAATTTCAAACTGTAGATGAAGTCTTGGAAGCTGAAACATATGATCAAATGATGCAAGATGATTCTTTACCATTATGTAGAACGTCATGCAGTCTCATTAGAACCAATGGAAAATAGGTTGTAGCAGTATTTTCAAGTTTTTCATGACCCTATAGCTGATGTGTTGGATGATATCTACTGTAAAATTCCTTCTCCATTATCAAGCTGTGATCCTGAAAAGAGTGTTTATATAAACTTGATCTGACAGTCGGTCTCTTTGTCATTTTTAGGAGGAGTCTCATTACAAATGTCATCCTAACATTTTCAGTCATATCATGAAAGTAAGGGTAAATATGAAAGTTCATATTCATGCTATGAAGACTTCCTAGAATATAGCAGTAATGTATTATATGGGCTAGAAATTAATATGTATTCCTATGAAGATCCTTTTGCAACATTCTTGAGGTTAGTTGGTGGGCTCATGCTTTGCAATTTCATTAAGATTCAATCTGTTGACAAGTTTTCATGGGAATTTCCTTTCAGTAGTTCTCTCTTCTTTCTCATAAGCAAGCACTTGCGAAGAATTCAAACAACAACTATAATGCTAACATGGTTTCATTGGCTATTCCATTTCACTTGATCGGGTGATGAATGGATCAATTAGAGTAGGTTTTGTTGAATAAGCTCAATTCTAAGAATATTTTTCAATAATTTTTGAGTCAATATTGAGTCAATTTATTATATCAAGTTTTCAACATTTAGCTTGGTTTATGATTTTTGTCTCCATGCCCAATGGTTAGGCTACTTAGTCTACGGTGTTCTTGGCACTTCAAGGAACTACCATCCCAGCTGGAGCCATTGTTAGTCAGTTTTTCCATCCTGCCACCAGTGATCAAAATATCTCTTTTCACATCATATTAGGGTCCCATTATAAAATTTTTGTCATTCCACTAAGTCATCATGCAAAAATTTGGTCACTGGAGGTAGTCCTAGGTCAGATCTCACTCTTTTCAAAAATTGCATCACTTTCTGGATCATTCCATCACTTTGCTATGTGTACCATCACTAAGAGTTCTCATTATTATTTCAGTCATTTTCATCATGGTTTCATTCAGTCAGAGTCTCCATTAGGTATTAGGGTTTTCAAGGTCATCAAAAACAAAATTGCACCAGCCTATACCAAAAATTAGAGGAAATGTGGGTCCTAAGTCAATTCATGAAATTTCATCAAGTATGACACCATTTCAGCTCATAAACATCATGTCTCAATGATTTTTCAAGAAATCATTCCAAGGGACAAATCATTTGCCACAGATAGGGCCATTTTTTCTTCAAAGTGTGTTTCTGACCAAATGGAGATGAATTTCACAAAACTGAAAGAGGTTTTTGTTAATAATATAACAAGGAAGAGAAATTTCCTTTAGTTTTTACACAAGTGTTATGGTTTGGGAGGAATGTCAAAACTATAGTTTCTACAAGAGAGTTACTGCACTTCTGGAGAGACCTTGGGAAACTCAAATTTTATCATAGTTGGAGTGTCCAAATGACTTGCTTGATGAATCAAATGATAACTAGATAGAGAGATATTTCCAATGAGCTATCATGAGCTCAATTGGGAGTTCAGGAAAGCCTCCAAAAGTGGCCTTCAAGAGCACACTATGAGTTTTGCACCCCCATTCTGCAATTTTTTACTAGTCTTGGGAGAATTGATTTTTGAGGAGCTATACTTGATAATTTGCAGTGCTTGATAGGTCCATTGTGTAGAAGACATAAATATATTTTCAACGAGCTATCATGCACCGAATTTGGACTTCGAGAAGTCATCCAAAATTAGGTTTGAATGTGGTGCTGCGGTGGTGGCCTTTTGGTGGTGCGCTACTGGGCTTAGCGCTGTGCTCCTGGAAACTGCGCCCCAGGAAGACCAACGCTGCACTCCTGGAAAAGGCACTGTGCTCTTGCCCAACTTCACTCAAAATTCCCAAAACCTCTTTCAAGTCTTTCTAATCATCAATTTAGGTTTCCTTCAGTCATAAACAAGTAATCTAACCTCATCAAAGCCCTCCATACATTTAATCATTGCAAATTTCATGGTGTTCATTCTCCTTGTTTCATGTTTTGATTTTTCAAGTTAGAAACCCTATTTCACTCCCACATCCTAAATTTGTTCCCCTAAACCCAAATTAACCCTTCCCACATCTCAGTAAACCTTATCCCTATCCCTATATCACTAAATCCCCATTCCTAAGACACATTCCCCAAAACCCTAACTCCTAGGCTAAAAATTTCCTAGGTGTTTGGGCCCTTGTTTTGAAGTTAAACAGTTTTGTGTTGCGGAGAACAGGTGGTGGAGCACAACCATGGTAGACAGAGAGCTGTCACAGTTGCAAATAATTGAAGAGTAGGTGGCGCGGCTATTGTGGAAGTAGGCACAGATGGCAGAGGGAAGCGACAGAAGACAATCAGTGGAATTCCCAATAATCAGGGAAAAGCAGTAAACAATCAAGCGGAAAGTAAGGAAGGATTGTTAGTTGTGCTGGCGATGAAACAAATAGGCAGTCGGTTAGCGAAGAAAGGAGGTTGGCTCAGTAGAGATCAGGGAATAGGAGCTGTAGGAGAGCTCTGTTCATGTTGTTATGTTCTCTCTCTTTGTCATTGTTTTGTTATGTATCATGTGATGCAATTATAACCAGTTCTTCCAGGCACGCTCTGAAGATTGTTGTAATTGTATTTTTCTATTAATGCAATACTTTCTAATATAAGGTTGTTGTTCTAAGTTCTGTCTTATGTTATGGTTTAGTGGAATATGCGGCTATTTTAATTTTTTGGTTATCATTCTAATCAAGTTCATGAGTGTTGTTATCTGTCTTGTATTTACACTTCTTCGAGGTACTTAGTTCTATATGGGTTATGCATCTGTAATGATTGATTGATATCTGATCCTATGCATCTGTAATGATTTATTGATATCTGATCCGATCCTAGACTTCGTAAGGTCGCAGCATGCCTTGGGTAAGACACTTTTTTCCTCAGAGCAGGGTGAAAATGTCGGTGTTGTGCTAGACTACGACAAAAACCCTTGTTGGCCACCTTCCTGAATCTGGGTTTCACCCCTGAGACCTCTTTTCCTGCCAACAAATGGTTCTGTTGCCGGCACTTGAAATCTCATTATGGAGTTAGATCATGGTATCACAGATATTTGAGAAAGAAATACGGAAGTGGTGGGATAACCAACTAGACCAGTTCATAGCTCAACAAGAAGAAGTGAGATAACAAAAAGATAATACTGTTAAGAAATATATTCTATTCTCTGAATCCACTAGTGATATCTTTGAGATCTTCTGGGGAAATTTTCCCAAGGAGCTCTACAACTGGTTGCGGAGACTACAGACCAAGACAGTCTTGAGAGGGTTGCGGAAGGTCTGTCGCAAGTGGGTGCACATATATTTGGTAGCACTCCATCGGTTAGATACCGATTTGAACCAAGCTGTAGATTTCTAGGTACAATCTACCTTGGAAGGATACATAGTAGAGTTCGCAATTGAATGCTACCAGTCTTTCTCGAAAGTGGAGGATGTATTCAGATCAGGGTTGTGCGAGGAAATATTAAAGGAGATCCCCCTTGTGGATCAAGGCTTTTATGATGGACGAAGGATTGATGGAGTTCCAAAAGTCTGGGATGGATACCTAAACCTCCAGTATTGGGGGAAGGAACTAAGGGAGATATGCTACAAGTACGTTGAAAAGGGGAATAGGGATATGGATGTCGAGACCTCCAGTAGGTTAAGGGAACAACGAGCATATCGGAGGGTGAAATTCACTGAGAAGTGGCGATAAAGGGTGATGAAAGAATTGGAAAGAAAATAAAGGAAAAGAAAAGACAAGGGAGAGGTGCCTCAGATGACGTAGCAGATGGAAGGACAGACGAGTTCCCAGAATATAGGGGGAACCACCAAGGAAGCGTGGTAGGTTTATAGGAGCCCATCCACAGCAGAAAAGGGAAAGGAGTACGATGGAAATGATGCATGCCTCAAGGAGACATCTGATGTGGAGTTGGATGTTGTGATGGAGCAGCTATTCTGAGAAGGGTCGGCACCCATATTCACAGGTAAATCTATTCCCCAAAGTTCAAGTAGCTCTAGTCCCAACCTTCTCCCTGGTACTCTATCAACCACTAGGTGAATTTTTTGTTAAGTTACGGGAATTGAGTAAGTTGAATATTTTTTATTCCACAACAGTAATATACACTAGCAACAGTGCTAGTACTACCATTTCACAACTGGGGGTCAGGGGATTTATTCTAGTAAACCCCACATAAGGAAGCATGGCAGGTTCATTTACCCGGTACCCAGAGTTTTCTGGGAGGGGTAACGACGATGTGTAACAACACTGGTACCTATGTGAAGCCATATGGAGGGCTCAACAGACACCAGACACAAGTAAGTTGGTATAATTTCAACCTACTCTCTGGGGCAGAGCTCTATGTTGGTTTATAAAGTGGTCTGAGACTCATCAGAACCCAGCGTTAGATGATGTAAAGAGGGATTTCGTGAAGGAATTCAAATTACCCCAAATAGTTCAGTAGGGTTTATCAGAGATGTGGGAGATCAAGCAGCGAGAAGGGGAAACTGCATGGGATCTAATGAGGAGATTAAAGGATGCGACTGGAAAAATCAGCTATCCAATCGATCTGAACCATCAAAGACCTTGGTTTATCAAGGCCCTTCTCCCACTGACAAGAACCCCGCTGACACAATAGAAGATCAATACGTTGCAAGATGCATTAGAGAAGGCTATGAAGATAGAGTCCATGGCGGGATATCCGCAAGAATTTAAAAGAGGGGGATCAACTCAGGACCCTTCCATACTGGGACTACAACATCAAATAGCTAGCCTGACAGAAAAATTGAAAGAAATTCAACCCATGCATCTAGCGAGACCAAATGTATGGTGTACACACTGTCTAATGGGAGGACATGTGGTGACCGAATGTCCTCGACTGTGGGGCCAGAATGTGGGAACACCGACAACAGGGGCATCGAGAGCTATACCAGCATGAGGGGTTGCACAAATAAAAACCCAGGGGTTATATCCACTACAACACCTGTAAACGGGTTCCCCGTGCAACAATATTCAAGGATGACTGAGTATTGCGAGATATGTAAAAGCATGGGTCACTCACCCCGCCTATGCCCCATACTGAAAAATACTCCAACGTCCTAAACAACATATACTGTGAGTTTTGTGTGTCTACCACACACAACACAGAGCGGTGTAGAGCTTTGGATGCTTTGACGGAACGATTGGACAGGCCTTCATATAGAGTGAATGAGGCTCCCAGGGGACGAGGAGGAGGCATGAGAGGACGTTGTGCAGGAGGAAGGGGACCAATACGATGCTAAAATTGTGACCAAGAGGGCCACATAGCTAGGGAATGTCCACTTCTTAGAAGACCCTGGTGCTCCCTGTTGGCTCCCTGTGATTTTCTAGAATGGCAAGAACAAACACTGCAGGGGCCTTCTGAGAGTCTTCAAAGCAACATTTCAAGGAAGACCAAAGGGCAGGGCATACCATAGACCTCTCTGGTTTAGACTCTAGTAAGCATACTTTAAAGAAAGATCCTAACGACAATATCTCAAGTCTTACTCAAAGGAACATGGGCTCACCAAAATTTCCTTGGTTTCACTCTATTGAATCATTTCCAAGATAACAAGATAGATGTAACTAGAAGGCAATTAACAATCTTCTAATCAGAACTTGCAGAAGAAAACATAAACATAAATAAAAACAGACAGAAATAGTGCTGAAACAACAAATCCTAATCTAAAACTTCTGCTTCTTTATCAGAGAAAGATGAACATAATGGAAACATAAGGAGAAACAATAAAAATTAGGAAAAATTCACCATTGATAGAGCTCAAGGATCCTATGAACATGCTTGTATTATTGATGGTCAAACCAATTAAATCACTCCATGTACAATAGCTCTATGCAACTCAGAGCTTTCTTTGGTTCAGTCTAGCATTCCTCAACTAGCTTAGCAGCAGAAATCAGTAAGCTTACCATAGACCCACTTTGCGTGCATAGGGGCCATTAACCTTTGGCATCGAATTCCACGTGAAACAAAATCTGGACCATCAGATCTCGAGGAGCGAGATTGACGGTGTGGGTGGAGCCCATGGAGTGGGTGAAAGTTTGGCAGATGAGAGGTGGAGTACAGGTGGTGGATGACGATTGGGGCAAGGGTATTGAGTGGAAGGTGGGGCCGAGGTGATGACATGTATGTTTTTTTAGGTAGTGGGGGCTAGTTTGTATGGATGAAGGATGGGAGCATGGATGACCGTCGGATCACGGTTGATCGATGACGAAGATGGCTTGGGGTGGGATGAATCGGGATAAAGAAATGAAGGGGTGGAGGCATAATTTCTATGCAGGAGGGGGCTTAAGAACGAATGAAGATAATGGTCTTGTGGGGGTAGAAGGGACCAGGGGTCGGGAAGGGGAAGGGCTTAGGAGAATAGTGGAGGGTCGGGGTTTAGGGTCATATGAAAGTGAAGGGGGTTGGGGCTTAAGTCTGAAAGGGGCTTAAGGCCTATTATATGAAAAAATGTGCTTTTAACATAAAAACAGGGGTTTTATGGGAATTTGAAGGGTTCTGATAGGGTTAAAATTTTAGGATAAAACGATGTAAAAGGGGTTTTTACTTTGTTTTAAGGATTTTTTAGGAGAAAATGATGCATGAGGGGGGATTTCTTGAGGGCTTTTAGAGAAGGAAAAAATGGGTTTTTAAGGGTGTTAGTAGAGGGGTAAATGAAGTAATTTAGGACCAAAAAATGGAGTTTCTTTTTAGAGCAGCAGGGTGAACTTTTGAGGAGGCCTAAAGATAGGAAATTTTAGTGAAAAATAGTCATTTTTGGGTTGATGAAGGCAGTGAGACTTATAAAGATAGCTTATAGGAAAATGATGCTATCTTTAGGTGCTTGTAGGAAATCCACAGTCATTTAGTGAAATCTATAGAATACAGGAGGATAATAGTGGCTCCAACTGGGGAGATTAGCTCCTTTATGAGGTGTCAACAACCTTAGAAAATAGATCTCTAGAAGAAGCAGACTAGTGCCTTGATTTGCACTTTGACAAAGCTCCTTTTAACTTGATGATTTTCTGCTTTGAAGAAGTGATTTTCAGCAGCTAAATCATAACATGATTAATTCCAACTCAACAATCTACCTACCCATCTTACTTGTTCTAACATTTTTTTTCTTCATTGGGTGCATTTCAATTAGCCAACCCTTGAAAACATTTCTTTTGAAAACAAGAAACTAAGAAATTCTACACTTATATCATCCAAGAGTTCATATTAAACTGATGAACTCATTTATTTCTTTGCCTAGTCTAACTATCTGTCAAGATTATGCTGTTTTACAGATCTTATTCTCTAATCTAAAACAGAGAATTGAAAACATAACTAAATAAGGATTGAACAGTCTGATTTGTTATGAGTAGAGATACTTTGTACAAGTCTGCCTATAGAATTTATTTTGCAGAAAATTAATCACAAAATCTTGAGGGCTGAAATCTGGAATTTGTTTTTTATCCCTCTCTTCTTTCATGGTTCAGATTTTGAGCTTTGGAACCAAATTATTTTCCTAATATAATCTAATTTTACTAATAAGCCAAGTTTAAAAAGTTTGGAAAATCCTCATTCACTAACCTATCAGCAGAAAATTTAAAATTTATTTAGTCATGATTAGGCTATATGACTAAATAAGGCTTCCTTTCTCAAGCAATGGCATTTGGACTTGCACACTTTCAGAACTTACTTTTTTTTGGTATAGGGTTGTACCTTTTCTATTCCTGCCCTCTTTTTCTTTTCTATTCATTTTTCACTGATCTTTTCAAAACAATGTTATATACAGTGGATAAAGCTTCAAAATAGACATCTTACTGGTAATAATGTTTGAGCATCCTGCCATTGACAAGACCTCCAAAAATTTATGTTCCATCCATCTCCTGTAAGAAGAATACATTGCTGCCTCTAGAAGAATGGATAATATAGGGACCTTTCCATATATTTTCAAACTTACCATGCTTTCCCCTGTCTTCTCTTCTTGAGTCCCATTTGAGCACTTTGTCACCAATGCTGAAATCATTTGCTTTTGTCCTTTTGTCAAATAGCTTCTTGATGTTTTCTTGTACTTGTGTTTTGTTATAGACTTCCTCTCTTGTTTGTTGCAACCGTACAGTCTGATTTATCCTTCTCATCATGTCATTTTCTTCTGACTGTACTTCTTGGATCAACTTCATGACTGGAACTCCTAAAATTGTTGGAAAAATTGCATCTGCTCCATAAAATAGCTGGTAGGGAGACATTCCACTTGAATTCTTGCATGTTAACCTGTCTGCCCATAATGCATGTACTAGCTTGTTGTGCCATGACTTTTGATTCCCTTCCAACAACTTTTTGATGATATTTACCAAAATCTTGTTTGAGGATTCTGCCAACCCATTACCTTGAGGGTAATAAGCTGTGGAATGACCTAATGTGATCTGATATTTGTGGCAAAGGTCCACCATTCTCTTGGATCTAAAGTTAGTTGCATTATCAGTGATAATATTTCTAGGACAACCAAATCTAGACAAAATATGGTTTTCAAGGAATTTTACGATGACTAGATCAGTGGCATTTCTAGAAGGGATGACCTCTATCCATTTTGTAAAGTAATTAGTTGCTGTGAGGATCTATTTATGTTGGGAAGATGAAGAAGGATGGATTTACCCAATGAATTATAGGCCCCACTGTTGAAAAGGAGCTTCAACAGAGATAGGATGCAAAGGTAAGGGTAAGATTTTTCTTCTGCCTTAAAATATTTGACATTTGTGGCAGGCAACTACCAATTTATGGTTATCTTGAAAGAGGGTGGGCCAATAGTAACCAGCTCTAAGGATTTTGTTGACAGTTGTTTTCCAATAGAGTTGGCTTCCACATTCTCCTTCATGAAACACAATCTTGATCTTCTTTGCATTATTCTCAGGCAAACATTTAAGCAATATACCACTAGCATTTTTCCAATATAACCATTTATCTATAATGCAGTAATTTACAAATTTTAACTTCAAGAATCTTGCCTTTGTCTTAGATAAACCAGGAGCGACATTAAGATAGAAAAGCACATAAAAAATATTAGCATACCAAGGTGAATTTAGCAATAATTCTTCAACAGGAGGGGCTGTGCCTTCTTCGTGTTCTTCTAAAACATCAGCCATATTCATATCTAAGGCTTTGAGGTTTGATTTAGCCATTAGTTTTGCAAGTCCTTGACCTTTGATCAGTTTAGTGGGTCTGATTTCTAAATCATATTCTAATATAACAACAATCCACTTTCCTCTCTTGTCATGAGGGTCTTGTGTTAATATGTCTTTGACAACAGTATGTGGGACAAATGCAATGATGTGTGAGTGTAAAATGTAAAATGTAAAATCTTTTAAGGCCTTGATTAAGGAAAAATCTTGTTTTTCCTGTTGGGGTTCCCATGTTTTGGCAAGGTTGGCAATACCAAAAGATGAGACAACATCGAACCACTTTCAGACCCTATGACCTAGCCCTCCTGGGTCCAGAGAGGGATCTGTCTATGATTTTCAAGGGTATATGTCTTTGAAGCTCAAAGTTAAGGTGTTAGGCTAGGTATAAGGCTTGGAGTTTGTTTGTTTAATTGTATGTTTGGTTGCTGAGAATCAGGAAAGAAGGGTTCAATATGAGACAAGGACGAGCAAAGAGGATTTTAGGCAAGAGAGAGATACTCCAGGGAACATTCAAGACCATTGAGAAATGAAGTCAGGAAAGGGTTTACTTGCTATTCAATATGCAGGCTTTCAGTTGGGCTAGTCATCTAAAGCATTTGATCTTAAAGATGATTATGTGATACTAAATGGTAAGAGAGAAAGGTGAAAGCAAAGAAACCTCCAAGGTGATCTTTAGAGATCAGAACCAGGGACAGGGCTTGCCATTGAACGCCTACGATCTAAAATCCAAAGGCTGACTCTTCAGACAAAGAAAATTAAATTTTTATAACACAAAGTTGAAAACCTGAGACCAGAGAGAGACTTTGAACTCTCAATGCTTCGGCCTCCAGCTTGAGGGATCTTAGAAAGGTTTGATTAATTGAAAAGGATCCTAGTGAGATAAAGACAGAGTTCTAGACCTCCCAGTGTTCCCAATTCATTCAGTTAAACCTCGAAAAGAACATATGAAGAACTAACCTCTATAATTCATACATCAGCTAGCAGGCAATAACATCCACTACACTGGTTAAATTAATTGAAATCAATCCTCAGATACACATATATCAGAAAAACATTAAAGGCAAGGAGAGCAGAAACATAGGGTACCTAACAGGGGTAAATCCTATGCCAAATTTCTGATGCAAGCCAGTAGGAATGCAATGAAATGAATTAAAATTCAGAGATAGAAAAACATCACCAGCTGCTTTAAATCAGAATCCAAAAAAACGTGCTTGTCATATTAAGAGAAACACCAGTCAAGTACAACATTGCCAACAACTTGAAAGTTCAGTTTGAATACATCTTCCTCAGCCTATCTTGCAACTTTACACAGAGACTATGTCTCAAAAGAAATAGCTTGAAATTCTCTGATAATCGATTAACCCCAACAATGAGTTTCTTCCTGATTTTTATAGCTGAAAGATGAGCAGAGGAGGTAGGTGAAAAACTAAATGGAGCATTAAAACTTAGAAGAGGAAGAGGGCCAAAGCCCATTCTATTTTAAATCTTTTGCATTTATCTCTGGCACTCTTTTGGATGCAAGAGTGGTCTTCTTCAGGCTTCCATTTACTACGGTATGGCCTTGATGCACTCTGCCTGCAGTACTCTGTAGTACTTTTGGTGAATAAACAAAAAGGCAGATTGAGGTTTTCCATGCTGCATAAAAAATGCTCTGGTAGCATAGGACTGTTTCGTCAGGGTGGAAATCTTCTGAGGAACACGGTAAATAAGGGAACAAGATGGGCACTTTGTCCTTTCACACGTAAGAACGTTTTGCTGATGTTGGAAGCACTGATAGGATTTGATAGTGTGCTTAAGTCTTCAAACTGCGCCTTAATCCTTTGAACATGGCATTAGCACATTAAATCTTCAATTACGGGCTTAAATCCCCCAAATCCGTCTCTGCTGCTACAACGAATTCTCTGTGATCCCTGCACAATGAATTAAATCAACTATAAAATCCAAGGAAGGTGGCGGAAGAAATGTTGTGGAGGCCTGGAGGAATGGTGGCAGAACTGTAGAAATGGTGGTCGTGGAGGAAACAACTGAAAATGCGATGAAATGGAGTTTGATGAGAGGATGAATGAGGGTCATCCGATCCTAGGGGTAGACGAAGATCGACGGTCGGGATCAACAGACGAAGGAATAAAAGTCAATCGGGCGGAGAAATAACATTAGTGTAAACCATGAGGTTTAGACTTTTGGAGGAAATACAAAGGAAATTGAATGAAGCATATGAAATGGGCTTGATGTGGGACCCAGTCATGGGCGAAGGGTGATTCAAAGCGAACCATAAGATCAAAGGCAGTGAACAGTTGTGATTCAATCGGCGGGTCGCAATCAGGGGGGGATGGAAGGTGACATGGTTTGAAATTTGCGATTGCGATTGGAGCAATGTCGTGATTATGCGATGGTCGTTGGATCAGAGTGATAGATCAACGGTGGAGAAACGATCGGCGGGGAGACAGGCAGGGAAAAAAAAGCAGAGTGGGATAAATCTAGACTGTTGGATCTGGAGGGATGAACGGCTCGGATCGGATCGGGGTATCGCAATCGGAAGGAATGGAGGGTGGCACCTTTTAAAATTTGCGATTGGCGATGGTGCGATGAGTGTTGGCCATTGGATCTGCATTGGATGGATGGTTGGGATCAGATCGGGGGATCGCAATCGGAAGGGATAGAGGGGTGGCACGGCCAGAAGTTCCGATTTGCGATTGGAGTGGCGGTGCGATGGAGCGATAGCTGTCCGATTTGGAGGCAAATCGATGGCTCCGATATAATCGGAGGAGTGAATGAATCAGGGTGACGTGCGAAATGTAGAACTAGCGTAGACCATCGGATCGGTGAGGATCGATGGCGGAGATCACCCCGCGGTTCGTTAGAACAAATACACTATCGCAATTGGAGTTTTCTGTTTACAAAGTAATACGCTCCGCTCCAACTCTCCGATTGCGATAAGCGCTTTACGGCTAGCGCTTGGTTTTAGCGCCTGGGTCACATGGGGAAGTGGTTAGGGCTTATCCGAAAGGTCCTAAAGCCTATTATAAGGTAGAAAGTGGGTTTTTGGCCTATTTTCAATGCTTTTTAAGGCTAGGAAATGGTAACGATAGGGGGGGAAAAAGGGGAATTAGACCAAACAAGGGGTGTGTGTAGGATTTAAAGAGGATTTAGGAAGATTTGAAGGGTAAGTGGGGAATTTAGAAGGGGAAGGAAAGAGGATGAAAACAAAGGCTTAGAGGGAATGGAATAAGAGGGACAAGGAGGCCTTTGGGCATTTCTTCACAATCAGAGAGGCTTTATAATGGGAATTAGTGGAAGGGATTTTATCAAAGGACAAGGGCATAAGGAGGCTTCAAGGATGATGTGTTTTCAGAGGGAAATGCATTCCTTGAAGGCTCAAAAACATTTTAGCCCCCTGTTTGCTTGTCAAAAATTTATAGGGAGGCTAACAGTGGCTCCACATGGGGATGGTTTCTTCTTGAAGGAGTCAAGAATTCAGAAAATGATCTTTGGTGTAGGCCAGATGCCTGCTGCTTGAGCCACCTTTATTCTTTGATTTTCAGTTGTCACAATTGTGAAGACCTCAATTAGCAGAAATATCACCCAGACAATCTACCTACCCATCCTACAATCCTAGCATTTTTTCTTCTTCTAGGGTGCATTTGGACTAGCAGACCCTTTACATCATTTTTATTTTTATAAATAGAAAATAAACCTATTCTAAATCTACCCTTATCACTCCATGAGACCAGATTAGACTGTTGGTCTCATATGTTTCTCTACCTAATCTAATATCTGCTGGGATTAGACTGTCTAGTAGACTTCTTCTCTACATTATACAACAAAAAATTTAAAAACTGTCAAACTAGGATTAGACAGTCTAGTTTTTTGTGGGTCCAAGGCATAAAGACAGTTGCACATGGATAGAAACTTGTAGAAAACTGAAAAAAAAAACTTTGAAGGCTTGAAATCTAAAGTTTGAAGCATCCTTCTTCTCTTTGTGACTCAAGTTTTGAGCTTGTTAGAGTCACTTTCTTTTCTTCATTTCAGCTCTGATTTTGGGCTTGTTAGAGCTGATTCTTTTTTCTTCTCTGATGGTCCAGGTTTTGGGCATGTTTGGACCAGCTATCTTTACTTTATTTGGCTCAGGTTTTGATCATATTAGAGCCAGTCTTTGCATTTCTGAGGTTCATGTTTTGAGCATGTTTGAACCTCTCCTTTTCATATTTTTTGGAACATTTTCTCTTTTCTTGAAAATAAACACAACAATGGTATCTACAATGGAAATGGAAACTAGAAATTGGAAATTAGCAGAAGTAGTGTTTGAGCATCCTGCAATTGACAGGACCCCCAAACAGCTCAGTACCATCTAACTCTTGTAGAAAAAAGGCATTTGGACCCACAGTGGCCTGGATGATGTATGGACCTTGCCACAAACTGTCAAACTTGCCATGCTTTCCTTTGTCCTCTCTCCTTGAGTCCCACTTTAGAACTTTGTCTCCAATTTTGAAATGAGAGGCCTTAGTTCTTTTGTCAAATAACCTCTTTATATTTTCCCGAACTTTAATAGCTCTGTTATAGACCTCTTCCCTTGTTTTCTAGAGATGAATAGTTTGGTTTATCCTTCTCACCATACTGTCTTCTTCTGTCTGAATCTCCTGGACCAACTTGATCACTGGTATCCCAAGGCTGGTAGGGAACACTGCTTCTGTTCCATAGACAAGCTGGTATGGTGACATGCCAATGGATTTCTTTGTTGTAAGCCTGTCAGCCCACAGGGCATGGACTAATTTGTTATGCCATGACTTTTTGTTCTCTTCCGACAACTTCTTGATGATAGTCACCAGGATTTTGTTTGATGATTCAGCTAAGCCATTACCTTGAGGATAATAGGCAGTTGAATGACTGAGTGTTATTTGATACCTGTGACAAAAATCAACCATTTTCTTGGATCCAAAAGTGGTAGCATTCTCAATGATTATTTTTCTTGGACAACCAAACCGAGAGAGGATATGGCCTTCTAGGAACCTAATGATGATAGAATCGGTGGAATTCCTAGTAGGTATGACCTCTATCCACTTAGTGAAGTAGTCTGTGGCTGTTAAGATCCATTTGTGTTGTGCAGAAGAAGCAGGGTGAATTTCTCCTATGAAATCTAGGCCCCATTGCATAAAGGGACCTTCAACAGTGATGGGTTGTAGAGGTAAGGGGAGGAGCTTTCTTTGCCTTCAAAAATCTAGCATTTGTGGTAGGCAATTACCATCTTATGGATATCATTGAAGAGTGTAGGCCAATAGTAGCTAGCTCTGAGTATTTTGTTTGCAGTGGATTTCCAGTTCAGGTGGCCTCCACACTCTCCTGCATGAAATTATTGTTTAATCTTTTCTTCTTCAGACTCAAGCAAACATTTAAGTAATAGGCCATTTGGATTTTTCCAGTATAAGCCTTCATTCATTATGCAATAGCTTCTGGATTTTAGCTTTAAGAATCTGGCCTTGGTCTTTGATAGTTCAGGAGGGGAATTGAGGTGTGTAAGCACATACAGAATGTCAGAATACCAAGGAGAGCTCTGAAAATTCTCTTCCACAGTGGGATCAGGAAATCCCTGCTGCTCATCCAAGGTATCTACCATGTTAATTTCAAGGGCTTGTAGATTTGATTCAGCCATTAGTCGAGCTAAGCCCTGACCTTTGATCAGTTTGGTGGGTTTTATCTCAAGGTAGTACTCTAGGATCACAGCAATCCATTTGCCCCTCTTCCCATCTGGGTCTTGGGACAAGATATCTTTGACCACTATGTTAGGCACGTAGGCTATGGTGTGGGAATGCAGAATGTACACCCTAAATTATTTCAAGGCCTTGACTAAGGCATAGGCCTGTTTTTCCATTATGTTGTACTTCAAGGGTGCATCTCTCAGTGCTTTGCTGAAAAAGGAAATGGGCTGTTCCATTCCCTCCGGATTTTTCTGCAGCAGAACTGCAGCTATTGTATGCTCAGAGGAAAATGAAAAGATGAGGAAATCCTTTGAGAAATCTGGGCTGATTAGGACAGGAGCCTGGGTGAGTGCAAGTTTAACTGATTCAAAAGATTTTTTAGCCCCAATAGTCCACTTAACTCCTACACATTTCTTTAACATGTTAGTCATATTCCTAAGGTGTTCAGCTAAGTTGGGGATAAACCTCCTTAAGAAGTTGATCTTCCCAATGAAGGACTGTAATTATTTGATGTTTCTCGGGTGTGTGATTTGTAGTATTCCCTCAACTCTTTGTGGGTCTATCCTAATCCCTTTCTCAGATATAATATAGCCAATGAGTTTTCCTTCTTGCAGCCCAAATACAGTCTTTTTAGGATTCAATGACAGACCGAACCTTCTGCATTTTTCAAAGACCTTTCTCAGATGTTTCAGGTGTTCTTCTTCAGTCTTGGAGTAGACTGTTATGTCATCCAGATAGATGACAATGAAGTGTCCTATCTCATCGGAAAAAGCTATATCCATCGCTCATTGGAAGGTTTCACCAGTGTTCATCAGTCCAAAGGGAATTTTAACATACATAAAGGTGCCCCATGGAGTGGTAAAGGATGTCTTGAGTTGGTCTTCCGGGATTACTAAGACTTGGTTGTAACCTGAAAACCCATCTAGCAGGGAGATCCTTTTTGAGCCTACTACCCTCTGAAGGATGTGTTCCATTTTTGGCAAAGGGTAATTGTCTTTGAGTGAGGCTCTATTTAGATTCTTGAAATCTATGCACAATCTGATCTCACCTGTTTTCTTTCTCACCACTACAAGGTTTGAGACCCAATCAGAAAACCTCACAGGAACTATTATGCCTGCCTCATACATTTTTTTAATCTCTTTCTCAACTGCAGGCAATTGCTTTGGGTTTATTTTGCGAAGTTTTTGTCTAAAGGGATTTTGATTTTCTTTCAAAGGTATTTCGTGTTGTATAATGTTCGTGTCATAGGCCCTTAAGTCTTCATAGCTCCAAGCAAACACGTCAATAAATTCTTTGAATAGGTCAATGTATTTCTATTTCATGTTTGCAGGAAGAGACTTAGCCAATTTAATCATTTTGGGCTTATCTTATGTGCCTATGTTGCATTCTTCAACGTCAGATTCTGCGTGTTCTATGGTAGGTTTCTTTGCTACATCATCAAAGTCAAAAAGGTCCTCTAAAGGCACCAGACCTTGAGGTATGTTCTTATCTTTGGCCTGCAGCACCTCAACTTCTTCATTTTCCGTGTTTTCACCATTTCCGTTTGGGTTTCCAATCTGTTCGTTCAAAGTGTTTATTTCTATGTTACGGGGTGGTTCTTCCTCGTCTGAGGGTTCCTCACTTAAGCAGCTATCATTGGACATAGAGTCTAACTCAGAAAATTCAAACTCGTTCCTGCCTATTAGGAAATCTTCAATCTGCTTATCACCCTCGAAAACCTGCCAATATTTTTCGTTATTCGGCACTGCAGGTCTGAATTTGGTCTGTATTATGATTTGTTGGTCGCTTGGAGTCTTAGGGTATGAACTGGATAGGCAAGCTAATCCATTTGCAATGATGTTTTGACTCCTAGGAACAAACACTAATTCGTATTCAACAAATGTTTTCAATATATCCACGACATAATTCCTATATGCTCTCAACCTAGGGTGTTTGGTTATGTATTCACCGTTCACCTGTTTTATAACCAACTCAGAGTCTCCCTGCACGGTTATCCTACGGGCTCCTATTTTCTTCAACAGATTTAAGCCTAGGATAAGAGCCTCATACTCTGCAACATTATTTGTACATTTGAAATATAGGTTGCAGGCATGGCTCTCCGCGTAGTCACTCTCTATGTTATGTAGCCACACCCCAGCTCCGGCAGTTCTCTTGGTGCATGACCCATCAAATTTCATTTCCCACAGGGGCCCATTTTTCATTTTATCGTCATTTCCCTCCCTATCGTGGGTTTCACTGGTCTGTTGTATTACGGGTTCTGCGTTGTGCTGTGAAGGGTTTCGTTGCTCGTGTGGTATATGAGTTTGTGAGGGGTGACTAACCGATTGATTACATGTGGTTTTTCATTTGGTCTGAATCTCTATTTCAGTGCTCTTCCTAATGTTTTCTTCTTCATGTTCCTCTAAGTCAAGAGTAGCCATTATTTTAAGGTCCATAGTCTTAACCCCTCTGTTTGTATCTATGTTTTCTGATTCTGGCTCTCCAAAAGATTCATTGCTATAGAAGATAAAGGAGTCCAGGTCTGTGTGTACAGAGTAAAGAAGAGAATTTTTAGGCTTTTCAGGGCTACTAACCAGGAATTTAATTTGTGCCTCCCTGTACAGTCTTCTTAGTTGGCTAAAAACAGGGATTGTGGCATATGCCCCATCCATCTGCATGGTACCCTGCAACTTGGCTCCCCAAGACCATGACAATAGCATACCATACTTAGGTGGCACATTAGCCACCACAACATCCATGACCATACATTTTGCTGGAATCTGGGCTAGGCTTACACACAGTTCTTTGATTAGGCCCAGACATTTTACTCTACTAGAGTCAAATGAATATAAATCTTTATAGGGAGGGGTTATCTCTAGGCCTAATCTTTCCATAACTATCTTAGACATCAGGTTGTGTGAGGCCCCAGAGTCATGCATTGCATTGTGAAGGATCTTATCATGGATATTAAGACTGATATAAAAAGGGGGAACTACCCCTTCCTGAAATTTTCCTTCAATCTTTGGACCAAACAGAAGTGCTGGTTGATCATCACTCAAATTTACAGTGTGACTGTTCTCGCCTAGATTTAATGCTTTCAAAATTTTTCCTTTATATACATCCTGAGTGGCCAACTCAGAGAGTGGGACAGAGATTTTAATTCTTGCAATCTCACTTTCTAAATTGAAAGTGGGCTGACTCTTTGGAATGCTCAACTCTGTTTTGTTAGCCACAACCTTAGTGGCTGAATTAGTGGGTTGGTTCTCACTATGTACAGTGTTTGGGATTGTTTTATTAGGAGTACTAGTTGCAGTGCTAGTGCTGCTAGTTGGTTGACCCTGTTTATCAGTGTTTTGGTTGTCTTTTTCTTTGTTCTTCCCAGAATTCTCAGCTGCTGATTTGTTGCTTTCGGCAGCTGCTTTAGAAGTTTTCTTAGGCCTTTTCTTGATAGTGACCTCAGAAGATTTGGGTTTGGAATTTTCTAGGCTCTTTTTGCTCCTAAGTTCATATTGTTCTTTGACCTGCATGATAGCATTTTCAAATCCTAACATGTAATCCTCGGATTCTAACCACTCCTCTTCTCAATACGAGGGTGAGGGTTGATCTTCCTCTGTGGAACAGTTATGGATTGAGTTTTCCACTTCGAACATGTTTATTATAGTTCCCTCAGACTCTTCTATGATTCCCTCATCTTTGTCAAGAGCGTTCTCTTGGAATGGAGGAACAACTTGTTGATCTGATTCTCTTTGTCTGTTGGGAGTGGCATTGTTTCTTCTAAAGTTCTGGTTCTGATTTTGGTTTCGGTTTTGGTTACTGATAGTGACAACCATTTTTTCCATCATTTTTGGTAGCTTTTTCATGTTTTTGGATAAACGGTCATAATTGGGATCAGATGTGGAAGCTACAGTGTCATCTCTATATGTTACCCTCTTCTCAGCTCTCAATCTCGCTCTTTTCTCAATCATATTAGCCTCTACACTCACTGCTCCCTTTTGCATGTCTTCCAACATGTTGTAATCTCTCTCCCTAAGCTGGTAGGCCATGTAAGCATCAAAGCCTTCAGGATATTTCGCTAGAGCCATGCCCTGGGGGGGTTTCATTTGTGGAGGAAGAGCATTATAAATGCTGTTAAATCTTGTAGAGTAATCATGGACACTTTCTCCTACGTTTCTTTTAAGGTTCATATATTCTGCTAGGATCTGGTGAGGGTTGGCCTTAACCTCCCATTTGTTTATGAAAGTCTGATATAAAGTAGGAAGGTCTTGGATACCATTAAGAGGTAGGCTCTTGAACCATTTCTTCACATCACCTCCTAAACTCTGGGCAAAAATTCTCATTTTTACTGTATCATCATCTATCTCCATGTAGTCAAAAGAATCTTCCATCTTATCTACATGGTGTTGTGCTGTGGTAGATTATTTGGCAGTGAAGTGTGGGATTTTTGATTGATAATAATTGGGTAAAGGTACTAGAGGCTGGGGTAAAACCAAAGGTGTGTACCAGGCTACCATGATGATGTTCTAATGAGGTAAAGGGTTAACCTGAGCAACTGGTATATGGATGACAAGGATACTAGGACCAGCAGAAGTCTGTTGAGCAGATTTAGGATGACTGAGCCCCAAGTTCTGAATAAAGTGAATGTCAGGGGGTGTGGATGGAGGGGTCTCCTTGTCCCTAATGTGTTTACCACTATGAGATGGTGAACTGGGAAGCTCGAGGTCTGGCTGGTCTGGAACAATGAATGACCTAGTTCTTGGTAGTCTGTTCGGTAGGTCTAGGTCAAAAAATGGGTCTGATAGAGCTGTAAAGTCTTCTGGAACAGAGTTAGCTCTATGGATGTGGCTATAAATAGTTTGTATTTTAGGTGTAGGAGATCTCTTGAGGATGCTCTTAGGGTTGTCAACTATTTCAGGTGGGTTTGGGTTAGGATAAGCTCTTGTGTGAATGGTTCTGAAAGCCAAAATGTTGTTCTTCAATGAGGCAGTGTACCCCTGCTTGTTACCTTTATTGTGGTTGATGTTGTTTTAGAGGTTGGTCTTCCAGTGGAGTCTTATGTGAAACCAAGATAATTAGCAGGCCTAATGATCACCAGTGGAGTCCTTGATCTTTAAAGAGTTGTGGAGTCGCTAGGTGGAAGGTTTAGGATGCTTCTAGAGGGTACACTGTCCACCACAGTGCTTATGAGATGTCCTTTTCAAGGATATATTTAAAACACAACAAACTCCAAACAGAGATTTACTGGGAGGGCTTTTACCAGATATGTCACCTCTAAAGAGTGTGAGATCTGGAGGCTACCTGGTCCTTTCCAGACTCTGTCTAATAGTGTGGGAGAAACATAACAAATGGTAGAGAAGTTGGAATGAAAATGGAAGTGTTTCACTACCAACCTGACCAGATTTTTTAGGTTTTCTGAGGCTCTTGTGATGTAGTATGGTAGAAAATACTCAGAAGTCCCCAATGGAGTCACCATTATGTTGGGGTTCCCATGTTTTGGCAAGGTTGGAAATACCAAAAGATGAGACAACATCGAACCACTTTCAGACCCTAGGATCTAGCCCTCCTGGGTCCAGAGAGGGATATCTCTATGATTGTCAAGGGTATATGTCTTTGAAGCTCAAAGTTAAGGTGTTAGGCTAGTTATAAGGCTCGGAGTTTGTTTGCTTAATTGTATGTTTGGTTGCTGAGAATCAGGAAAGAAGGGTTCAATATGAGACAAGGAAGAGCAAAGAGGATTTTAGGCAAGAGAGAGATACTCCAGGGAACATTCAAGACCATTAGGTAATGGAGTTAGGAAAGGGTTTACATGCTATTAAATATGCAGGCTATCAGTTGGGCTAGTCATCTAAAGCATTGGATATTAAAGATGATTATGTGATACGAAATGGTAAGAGAGAAAGGTGAAAGCAAGGAAACCTCCAAGGTGATCTTCAGAGATCAGATCTAGGGACAGGGCTTGCCATTGAATGCCCGTGATATAAAATCCAAAGGCTAACTCTTCAGACAAAGAACATTAAATTTTTATAACACAAAGTTGAAAACCTGAGACCAGAGAGAGACTTTGAACTCTCAATGCTTCGGCCTCCAGCTTGAGGGATCTTAGAAAGGTTCGATTAATTGAAAAGGATCCTAGTGAGATAAAGGCATAGTTCTAGACCTCCCAGTGTTCCCAATTCATTCAGTTAAACCTCGACAAGAACATCTGAAGCACTGACCTCGATAAGTCATACATCAGCTAGCAGGCAATAACATCCACTACACTGGTTAAATTAATTGAAATCAATCCTTAGATACACATATAGCAGAAAAACATTAAAGGCAAGGAGAGTAGAAACATAGGGTACCTAACAAGGGTAAATCCTATGCCAAATTTCTGATGCAAGCCAGTAGGAATGCAATGAAATGAATTAAAATTCAGATATAGAAAAACATCACCAGCTGCTTTAAATCAAGATCCAAAGAAATGTGCTTGTCATATTAAGAGCAACACCAGTCAAGTACAACATTTCCAATAGCTTGAAAGTTCAGTCCGAATACATCTTCCTCAGCCTATCTTGCAACTTTACACAGAGACTATGTCTCAAAAGAAACAACTTGAAATTCTCTGATAATCGATCAACCCCAACAATGAGTTTCTTCCTGATTTTTATAGCTGAAAGATGAGCAGAGGAGGTAGGTGAAAAAATAAATGGAGCATTAAAACTTAGAAGAGGAAAAGGGCCAAAGCCCATTCTGTTTTAAATCTTGTGCATTTATCTCTGGCACTCTTTTGGATGCAAGAGTGGTCTTCTTCAGGCTTCCATTTACTACGGTATGGCCCTGATGCACTCTGGCTGCAGTACTCTGTAGTACTTATAGTGAATAAACAAAAAGGAAGATTGGGGTTTTCCATGCTGCATAACAAATGCTCTGGTAGCATAGGAATTTTCCGTCAGGGTGGAAATCTTCTGAGGAACACGGTAAATAGGGGAACAAGATGGGTGCTTTGTCCTTTCACAGGTAAGAATTTTTTGCTGATGTTGGAAGCACTGATAGGATTTGACAATGTGCTTAAGTCTTCAAACTGCACCTTAATCCTTTGCACACGAGATTAGCACATTAAATCTTCAATTACGGGCTTAAATCCCCCAAATCCGTCTCTGCTGCTGCAACGAATTCTCTGTGATCCCTGCACAATGAATTAAATCAATTATAAAATCTAGGGAAGGTGGCGGAAGAAATGCTGTGGAGGCCCGGAGGAATGGTGGCAGAACTGTAGAAATGACGGTCGTGGAGGAAACAGTTGAAAATGCGATGAAATGGAGTTTGATGAGAGGATGAATGAGGGCCGTCTGATCATAGGGGCAGACGAAGATCGACGGTTGAGATCAACAGACGAAGGACTAATAGTCAATCGGGCGGAGAAATAACATTAGTGTAAACCGTGAGGTTTAGACCTTTGGAGGAAATACAAAGGAAATCGAATGAAACATATGAAACGGGCTTGATGTGGGACCCGGTCATGGGTGGAGGGTGATTCAATGCGTATCGTCAGATCAAAGGCAGTGAATGGTTGTGATTCAATCGGTGGGTCGCAATCGGGGGGGGGGGGGGGACGGAGGGTTACATGGTTTGAAATTTGCGATTGTGATTGGAGCAATGTCGCGATTACGTGATGGCTGTTGGATCAGAGCGATAGAACAATGGTGGAGAAATGATCGGCAGGGATACGAGCGGGGACAAAAGAGCGGAGCAGGATAAATCTGGACCATTGGATCTGGAGGGATGAACGGCTCGGATCGGATCGAGGTATCGCAATCAGAAGGAACGGAGGGTGGCACCTTTTAAACTTTGCGATTGGTGATGGTGCGATGAGCGCTGGCCATTGGATCTGCATCGGATGGATGGTTGGGATCAGATCGGGGGATCGCAATCAGAAGGGATGGAGGGGTGGCACGGCCAGAAGTTCCGATTTGCGATTGGAGTGGCGGTGCGATGGAGCGACAGCCGTCCGATCTGGAGGTAGATTGACGGCTCCGATATAATCAGAGGAGTGAATGAATCTGGGTGACGGGCGCAATGTAGAACTAGCGCGGACTGTCGGATCGGTGAGGATCGACGGCAGAGATCACCTCGCGGTTCATTAGAACAAATACACTATCGCAATCGGAGTTTTCTGTTTACAAAGTAATACGCTCCGCTCCAACTCTCCGATTGCGATAAGCGCTTTACGGCTAGCGCTTGGTTTTAGCACTCGAGTCACATGGGGAAGTGGTTAGGGCTTAGCTGAAAGGGGCTAAAGCCTATTATAAGGTAGAAAGTGGGTTTTTGGCCTATTTTCAATGCTTTTTAAGGCCAGGAAAGGGTAATGATAGGGGGAAAAAAGGAGAATTAGACCAAACAATGGGTGTGTGTAGGATTTAAAGAGCATTTAGGAATATTTGAAGGGTAAGTGGGGAATTTAGAAGGGGAAGGAAAGAGGATGAAAACAAAGGCTTAGAAGGAATGGAATAAGAGGGACAAGGAGGCCTTTGGGCATTTCTTCACAAATAGAGAGGCTTTATAATGGGAATTAGCAGAGGGGATTTTATCAAAGGACAAGGGCATAAGGAGGCTTCAAGGATGATGTGTTTTCAGAGGGAAATGCATTCCTTGAAGGCTCAAAAACATTTTAGCCCCCTGTTTTCTTGTCAAAAATTTATAGGGAGGCTAACATTTCCATTATGTTGTATTTCAGAGGTGCATCTCTTAAGGCTTTGCTAAAGAGTGCAATGGGCTACTCTTTTCCTTTCATGTTTTTCTGAAGTAGGACAGTAGCAACTGTATGTTTTGATGCAAAGGAGAAAATGAAGAAATCTTTGTTAAAATCAGGGCTAATGAGAACTAGTGTTTGAGTGAGTGCTTCTTTAACCAGTTCAAAGGATTGTTTTGCTTCAATGGTCCATTTATCTTGTTTCCCTTTTAAGCATGTTTGTTATGTTTCTAAGGAGTCCAGCAAGGTTTGGCATGAACCTTCTTAAGAAATTAATCTTTCCAATGAAAGATTGAAATTCTTTGATGTTTCTAGGATGATTGATTTGCAATATTCCTTCAATCCTCTTTGGGTCTATTCTTATTCCCTCTTCAGATATGATATGGCCTATAAGTTTACCTTATTGGAGGCCAAATAAAGTTTTCTTGGGGTTCAAGGATAGACCAAACTTTCTACATCTTTCAAAGACTGTTCTTAAGTGAGCAAGGTGTTCTTCATCTATTTTGGAATAGACAGTGATGTCATCTAAATACATCACAATGAAGAAGCCTATCTCTTCTGAAAAAGAAATATCCATGGCTCTTTGGAATGTGGCACCAGCATTCATTAAACCAAAGGGAATTTTCACATACACGAAATTTCCCCAAGGTGTAGTAAAAGCCGTCTTCAGCTGATCATCAGGATGTACCAACACTTGGTTATATCCTGAAAAGCCATCTAGCAAAGAAATTCTTTTAGAACCCACTACCCTTTGTAAAATATGATCCATTTTTGGCAAGCGGTAGTTTTACTTTAAAGAGGCTTTGTTTAAGTTTCTAAAGTCTATGCAAAGCCTTATTTCTCCTGTTTTCTTCTTCACAGATACAAGATTGGATACCCAGTCTGAGTATCTTACTGGGACTGTGATTCCAGCATCATACATTTTTTTTATTTCCTTCTCAACCAGAGGTAATTGCACAAGGTTTATTCTGCGTAAATTTTTCCTAAAAGGTTTTTGGTTTTCTTTGAGGGGTATCTTATATTGGATTATATCTGTATCATATGATTTTAAATCCTCATAACTCCAAGAAAAAACATCAAAAAATTCTCTAAAAAGCTCAAGAGAATTCAATTTTATATGAGCTGGCAGTGTTTTGGATAATTTAATCATCTTGGGTTTAAGTTTACTACCTATATTGCACTCTTCTACTTCAGTTTCAGTGGGTTCCATTTTCGGCTTTTTAGCAACATCATTAAAGTCAAACAATTATTCTAAAGGCACCAGCCCCTTTGGTAATTTATCAATGTGAGATTGTAGCACTTCAAAGTCCTCTTGTTCTAAATTAGTGCTCAAATCTGTTTTCTGTGGGTTTTCTTTAGTAAACATATTTATATCAGCAATGTTTATATCAGCATTGTTAGGAGTTTCTTCTTTATAAGATTTTTCCTTAGTAGGACAGTCTTCTTCACACTCTGAGTCTGAATTTGGCATTTCAAACCCATTTTTGGACTGTAGGAAATCCTCTATTTGTTTATCTCCTTCAAACACTTTCTAATAATTGATATTTTCAGGGACTACTGGCCTATATTTAACTTGGACTGTGTATTGTTTTCTTTCATAAGGTTTTAGACATGTACTTGCAACAAAAGCTAAACCATTGGCAAGAATATTTTGGTTTCTAGGGACAAAGTTAAGCTCATATTATGTGAATGTTTTCAAATGGTCAAAAATATCATCTCTATAGGCTTGTAATCTTGTATGCTTGGCATTATATTCTCCATTCACTTGTTTTATGACTAGTTTTGAGTCTCCATGGACAATTATCCTCTTGGCTCCTAATTTTCTCAATAATTGCAGTCCTAAGAGGACAGGCTCATATTCGGCTATGTTATTTGTGCATTGAAAGTTTAGTTTATATGAATGGCCCTCAGCATGATTATTTTCTGTGTTATGTAACCATATGTCTTCTCCTGAACCATTTTTGCTACAAGACCCATCAAAACTCATACTCCAAAGAGGTTCAATTTCAGATTTGTGATTAAATTTATTTTTGTCCTCTTTGCCCTGTTTATTTTGGCTGCCATTATGTTGCTTTTTGGGGTCTGCACTATGTTCAGTTTTTTCTTGTTCCTCATGGTTTTCATTGTGTTGAGGATTTTCTATTTGTTTCTTATGAACAACACTATGCTGGTGACTAATTTGTTGCCTAAGATCTTCATCATGTTTGCCATGTTTGCCCTTGTTCATTAATATTTTCATCATTGTAAAGAATAAATGAGTCAAGGTTTGTATGAATAGAATAAAGAAGGGAGTTGTCTGGTTTTTCTTGACTACTAACCATATATTTCATGTTTGTTTCCCTGTATAGTCTTATTGGTTGACTAAAGACAAGGATGGTTGCATAAGTCATATCCATTTGCAGGGTACCTTGAAGTTTAGCACCCCATGACCTTGAAAGGAGCATGCCATACTTAGGGGGTATATCAGCCACTACAATGTCCATCACTAAGCTCTTGGCTGGTACTTTTGCTAAGTTGACACATAAGTCTTTGATTAGGCCTAGACATTTAACTCTATTGGAATCAAAGGAGTATAAATCCTTGTAAGGTCTGTTTATCTCAAGGCCTAGTCTTTCCATCACTACTTTAGGCATAAGGTTGTGGGAGGCTCCTGAGTCAAGCATGGCATTATGTAAAATCTTATCATGGTTGTTTAGACTAACATAAAAGGGAGGAACACCTCCTTCTTGAAATTTCCCTTCCACTTTTGGTCCAAACAAAAGCTCTAGCTTGTCATTAGTCACATTGACAGAGTCATTTTTTCTCCTATGTTTAAAGCTCTTAAAATTTGCTTTTTATATACATCTTGGGTGACTAATTTAGTAAGAGGGACATGGATCTTGATATTGGCAATTTCACCCTCTATGTTGAAAGGTATGTGAGTTCTTAAAATGTTTAAATCATCCTTTTTAGTCACTGTTTTCTCAGCAAAATCAGCTTGCTGGTTTTTATTATGGACAATAGTTAAAATAGTTTTACTAGGAGTATTAGCTGAGGTGCTAGAGATACTTTGTGCACCACTATGTTTTTCATAATTTTGGGTGTTTTTTCCTTTGTTTTTATCAGAACTTTCAGCCACTATTTTGCTATTTTCTGTTGTATTTTTAGAAATATTTTCAGAATTGTTTCTAGCAGAAATTTCAGAGGTTTTATTCTTGGGAATTTCTTTATTATTTTTACTCCTAAGGTCATATTGTCTATGGAATTCCATTATAGAATTTTCAAAGCCTTGTTTGTAGTCTTCAGATTTTGGGCTTTCTTCATCATATGGTGTAAATATGCCTTGTTATTCTTCATTGAGGAAAACAATATCCTCATTGTTTACTCCCAATAAGTTTATGTGATTTCCTTTTGTTTCTTCAATCACTCCCTCATCCTCATCAACATAATTCTGTTGGAAAGGAGGTCTAGCTTGCTGATTAGGGCCTCTTTGTCTAATTTGAGGGGGATTCCTTCTAAATTTTTGGTTTTGATTTTGGTTTCTGTTTTGAGGGGCTATTTGGTTTTCTTTAAGATAAGCCCTCATATTCATTTTTATTATCTCCATCATCATCTCCATGGTTCTAACCAGACTATCAATTTTGGAGTCTAATGTGGAGGGTCCAGCTTCATCTTTGTAGGTAACCTTTTTCTCTGCTTTCAATCTAGCCCTTCTAGCATTTAGGTTAGCTTCCACACTTACTACCCCTCTTTGCATATATTCTAAAGTGAGGGGTTCTCTCTCCCTTAATTGATAACACATGTTTGGGTCAAATCCTTCAAGAAACTTTATTAAGGCTAAGCCTTGTGGGGGTTTCATTTATGGAGGGAGTGCATTATAAACACTATTGAATCTAGTGCAATAATCTTGGACACTCTCTCCAGCATTTCTTTTGAGGTCATTATATTCTGACAGGATTTGAAGGGGATTTCTCTTGACTTCCCATTTGTTTAGGAATATTTGATGGAAAGCAGGGAGGTCATTGATACTGTTAGGGGTTAAGCCCTTGAACCATTTTCTTGCTTCTCCCCCTAAACTTTGAGCAAACATTCTAAGTTTTATAGTTTCATCATCTATTTCTTGTCTGTCAAAGTAGGCATTCATTATATCCACATGTTGTTGAGTTGTAGTAGCATTACTAGCATCATATAATGGAATCTTAGATTGATAGTCTTGTGGTAGAGCAACTAAAGGTAAAGGAAGGACTAGGGGAGCATACCATGTTGCCATGAAATGGACTTGTGGAAACAATGGAGGATTAACAAGTGGGGGAAGGTGATAAAGTGGAGTGGTTTGAACAGTGGATGTATGGGTGGGTGTAGTTGAAGTAATTAGACCAAATAAGTGATGCTGAGCAGATTTAGGATGGGATAAGCCAAAGTTATGGAGGAAATGGAGATCAGGAGGAGTGGAAGGGGAGGTTTCCCTATTGCTACTTTGTTGTGAGTCTACAAGCTCAAGGTTTATCTGGTCTATACCACTTTGTGACTTGGTTCTTGATAAGCTTCTTATTTGAGGTAAGTCAACTTGGGTATTTTTCAAGTTTATAAGGTTCTCAGGGAAAGAAATTTCTCTTTGGATGGGTTTAACAATAGTTGGGTTTTTAGATGTAGGATATTTCCTAAGGATGCTTTCAGGATTTTCAACTATTGTAGGGGGATTTGGGTCAGGATGGGATCTAGTATGGATTCTTCTAGAAGCCATGATTTGGACCCAAACAAGTAAGAAAGGTTTCTAGAGGTATAACAATCTTAATACACAAACCAAACTATAAATAAATACTTAACTCACAAAGTATTCTTGACTGGGTATTGTTTAATGTTTTGATGATAGGGTAAGTTTCCTAGTGGAGTCAAATGGAAATCAGTGGAGTAACCAGGTGGAGTATTTTTACTTGTCTTATAGGACTGGTTGCTGTCCACCATAAAAAATCAGGAAAAATTCTTGGATGACACTTGGTTCATCTCAACTAATGAGGTTTTCTGAGTTTTGAGTGAATCTGAAATGTTTATTACTCAATATTCCCTAGTATGGTCGCCACTATGTTGGCTCCCTGTGATTTTCTAGAATGGAAAGAACAAACACTAGAGGGGCCACATCAAAACCACTTTGGAATCCTAGGACCTAGCCTTCTTGGATTCTGAGAGGGATCTCTCTATAAAGTATTTTAATTGATATATCTTTGTGCTCTTTGATTTTAAGATATTAGGCTAGTTATTAAGTTCTAAGGACTTGTTTTTTTTTGGCCGGATTAAATGATGAATAAAAGGATCAATGGTGTGACTGATTGAGGGAATGTTTCAACTAAACAAATATACTGTAAGAAAACATCAATCCATTGGTAAATGGAGTCACAAAAGGATTTCATTTTTCATCAACTCTGCAAGGGCATTCATAGGGAAAACTAACTATATCAAATGGATTCTTTAGATTAGATTGTGATATGAAACATTAATAAGCTGTGAAGGCAGCAAAGCTATAGTCAGTTAAGAATCTTCTAGCTCTACTTAAACAAGAAAAGCCTTTTAAGGTAATTGTTTGGAGAAAGTCAAAGGGTAGGACAAACCATAATACTCTTTGGACAAACTTTTAATAAGCAACCTTTTAGACAACAATCCAGCAATCAAAAGACTACTTTCAGATAAATAAAACATATAATATAACAACAAGAGTGGTCTAAGATCAAACAAAAATAATCTAGCCTGCTTTTGAAAACTCACTAAGACTCTTCAAAGCAACATTTCAAGGCAGGCCAAAGGGCAGGGCATACCATAGACCTCTTTGGTTTAGACTCTAGTAAGCATACTTTAAAGAAAGATCCTAAAGAAAATATCTCAAGTCTTACTCAACGGGACATGGGCTCACCAAAATAACAAGCTAGATGTAACTAGAAGGCAATTAAGAATCTTCTAATCAGACCTTGTAGAAGAAAACATAAACATAAAGAAAAATAGACAGAAATAGGGTGCTAAAACAACAAATCCTAATCTAAAACTTCTGCTTCTTTATCAGAGAAAGATGAACATAATGGAAACATAAGGAGAAACAATAAAAATTAGGAAAACTTCACCATTGATATAGCTCAAGGATCCTGTGAACATGATTGTATTATTGATGGTCAAACCAGTTACATCACTCCATGTATAATAGATCTCTGCAACTCAGATCTTTCTTTGGTTCAGTCTAGCATTCTTCAACTAGCTTAGCAGCTGTAATCAGTCCAATAACATCAAGTAACCAACATTTGAAATGAAGCTCATATGCAATATTTATATGAAAAATGAGGAGGTGCTGCTAACCTAGGGTGTGTAAATATTATTTATTACAGAGTTAATGATTTTTTACCTTTGAGGCCATGCAAGGCCCAAGGAAAAAATATCTGAAAGAGTTACTCTAAATAATAACTTCTGAGCTATTTTAGTTGAAATTTTTGACTTTTAAGGCTTAGTAATAACTTTGTAATAACTGCTGAGCTGCTTCAAAAATATCTCTGACTATGCAATAATTGTCTGATGCTTTAATTGAAAGAAATAATGTTGTAGGTGGAAAATTTATCTTTGAAGAAGTAATTGATCCTTTGTTGAGATATTCGAAGCAGTCTTTGGGTAATTTGTCTCTGTTTTATTCATCAAACTTATGTTTTAGGCTTTTAACCTTGATTTATCATTAATAATCTGCCTCACTGTCTTTTTTTTTTTTTTTTTTCCTGTTCTGCTTTATAATTTTTTTATTCTTCATTCATTATCTTTAAACCTTTGAATTTTTATCATTAATCACTATTTAAAAGGGACAATTCTTTGTTTTGTCCTTTAATCTATATTTTTAGCCCTTTAAGCTTCCTATTCTTCCTTCTCTTCATTTTTCTTGTTTGTTCTGTGTGCAGGGAGGTGATCTTTTTTGGTATAAGGGTTTATAACCCATTGATGATCATGAGTCATCAAGGGTTAAGCTTTATGCAGGCTCCCTGGTTCTTTGATATGAATTCACCTCTCGGATCATCATCCAGAGGTCTAATTTGTCACTTCTTGACTATGGGAGGGCATTTTTGGCCCTTGTCCACCATTAACACCTACATAAAACACTAAACAACGTTAATTTAAAACCTGCGGGAGGGGTTTAAAACTGAATTTCTGGGGTTTTTGGCTTATCATAATGTGTTTGGCAGAGGAGAAAACAAAATAGGTGTGAGGTTCCGAAGGCGGAAATGGGAGAATTTTGAAAGGAGGTGGGAAAAGGAGGAAAGTGGTTTTTGCAAAACCACCGATGGTTTTTCACATAGGGTATGGGCGGTAAGTGGTATTTGGTGATGGGAGAGCGATACCACTCAGTGATAGTCGCATGGAAAGGTGAATACCACCCATTTCATGTGGATAAGGGATGTTAACCTTCGGCATCAGATTCTGTGCGAAACAAAATCCGTACCGTCAGATCTCGAGGAGCGAGATCGATGGTGTGGGTGGAGCCCATGGAGTGGGTGCAAGTTTAGCGGATGAGAGGTGGAGTACAGGTGGTGGACAATGATTGGGGTGAGGATATTGAGTGGAATGTGGGGCCAAGGTGATGACAAGTACATTTTGTTAGGTAGCAGGGGCTGGTTTGTATGGGTGAAGGATGGGAGCACAGATGACCGTTGGATCAAGGTTGATCGACGGTGGAGATGGCTTGGGGTGGGATGAAGCGTGATAACGAAATGAAGGGGCAGAGGTATAATTTATATGTGGGAGGGGGCTTAATAATGAGCGGAGGGAATGGTCCCATGGGGGTAGAAGGGACCGAGGGTCGAGAAGGGGAAGGGGTTGGGAGAATAGTGGAGGGTCGGGGTTTAGGGTTATATGAAAGTGAAGGGGGATAGGGCTTAAGTATGAAAGGGGCTTAAGGCCTATTATATGAAAAAATGCACTTTTAACATAAAAACAGGGTTTTTATGGGAATTTGAAGGTTTCTGATAGGGTTAAAAGTTTAGGATAAAACGATGTAAAAGGGGTTTTTACATTGTTTTAAGGTTTTTTTAAGAGAAAATGATGCATGAGGGGGGGTTTTTCGAGGGTTTTTAGAGAAGTAAAAAATGGTTTTTTAAGGGTGTCAATAGAGGGGTAAATGAGGGAATTTATGACCAAAAAATGGAGTTTATTTTTAAAGCAGTAGGGTGAAATTTTGAGGAGGCATAAAGATAGGAAATTTTAGTGCAAAATGGTCATTTTTGGGTTGATGAAGGCAGTGAGACTTCTAAAGATAGCTGATAGGAAAATTATGCTATCTTTAGGTGCTTGTAGGACATCCACAGTCATCTAGTGAAATCTGTAGAATACAGGAGGATAACACTCCCAGTGCAAGGTTAACACGCACACAACAGAGGACTGCCCAGAGCTCATTAAAAGATGGGAAGAAAGAGCCAAACAAAGAGGAAAAAATCTGGTAAATGTAGAGCCGAGAATAATAGAGGCTCAAGCCATGCAGAACGTGGCCATAGTGACAAGGGGATGAAAAAGAACTGGGGAAGATGCAAAAATGATGGACCCCATAAAACTGGTAAGGCCAACATCTCCAAAGCCAATGTTCAAGCTAGAAAAACAGAAGCAATTCTTTCAAGAAGCAGCGGAAACGTTTTCCCAGCTTGGGGGAAGCAAAGGAATTGAAATTCCACAAAAGAAAGAAAATGATGAGAACCAAGCTAGTTCAGGTACTACAATTGAAGAATGGTTCCGTCTATTTCTAAAAATTGTTAACAATGCACCAATGTTAGAATAATTAAAATAGAACCTGGAAAGAGTAGTGCAGAAGGCCATAGAGCCAGGGGAATCAACTGACACAACATAGAAGTATATACAAAGAGTGAAGAGGAATAAGAGAAGGATCGGCAAAGAGTTTCGGATGAATCTCAAGTTGCGGGATTCCAAATTACAGACACAATGCTTGATCTGGGGTCTGATGTAAATATATTGCCGAGGAAAACATGGGAAGCATTGGGGAAGCCAAGGCTAACATACTCTCCAATTCAACTCTGTATGGCCAACCAGTACTGCATTGTGCCCATAGGCAGACTGGAGGAGGTCAAAGTCGATGTGGCAAGAATAAAGACATGCACGGAATTTGAGGTCATTGACATTATGGGAGACAAAGATCCCTATCCAGCATTACTGGGGATCGACTGTGATTTTCCAAACTATGAAGTAATAGATTTAAATAGGGAAATGATGATCTTTGAGGATGGAGAGGTCAGAGTCACCCAGCCGCTTGACCTGTATCAAGGTCCCCGATACACAGATTCTGTCGATAACAGAGAATATGCTCAACTTCTTGACCATTTTATCAAATGACTATAGGAAAAAGGGAAGATTACATCAACCCAATGGCGAGAGGATCTGTAAGTTGGAGGAGCATTCAAAGCTTAGACTTGGGCTCAAAGGTAGCCTGGGATGATTGGCAGCAAAGGGGATATGAGACCAACACAAGGAGATGCACCACCATTAGAAGAATCAATTGGATCAGGACTGAGGTAAGAGATTATCCAACTTTATCCGATATGAATGTCGTAAATACTTTCATTACCAAAATAGAAGATAACGTACCAGAAGATCATAGGGTCCCACTCATGGACATGGCCTTGCAATTCACATCTGCAAGATAGTGGAGTAACCATCGTAATTCACTGTTGTGATGGGACAGAGTTGTAGCAGCACTAAAAGCCAGGTTTAAGGAAGAAGAAGGACAAAAATGCACTAAAAAATTCTAGGGGGACTGATATCCCAGAAAGAATTTGAAGATCAATGGAATACTATAGGATACCCACAGGAGCTATGGGTCCACAAGTTTATACACTCACTAGATAGGATTCCACAAGCTTGGTACCTAACAAAAGAGAGTAAAAGGGAAACTAGCACTTGGAAAGAAGTTACAGGGAAATTTACACAGTGCTTCTTATTTGAAGGAAGGACATAACCAGTCACCCAAGAGTTTTAGGCCATTAAAAGGGTACTGTTCTTCCTATAGAATCAAGAGGAGGACGAGCAACAACTCCCAAACCAAAGCATCTGGCAGTCGGTAACATGCAAAAAGATAAACAGTGAAATGGACGATGATGATCTAGAGGGAGTTAGACATCTATAATTTGAAGAAATAGAGGGGGAGCGGGATATTCAGGAAGACCCGAAAACTGAAGGAATTCATTTGCTACCACTTAAAACCAAGAAAATGAACATTGGGACTGAGGAAAATCCCAAACTGGTATCAATCGGGGACTACTAGGATGTTTTGACAACCAAAAAAATATTCAGTCTACTACAAGAATATGAGGACTTGTTCCCATCGTCTATAGCAGACTTGAAAGGAATCAAAGGGGACCTAGGAGAAATGAGTATAATCCTGAGGCTTGATGCAAGACCAATCAAGCACTAACCCCATTGGCTGAATCCAAGGGTAAAGGAAAAGGTTAAAGAGGAAATTGACAAAATGCTCAAGGCAGGATTGATATTCCCAGTGGAGAAAGAAGAATGGGTAAGTCCCATAGTCATACAAAGCAAAAAAGGTAAGGCGGAAATCCAAATCTGTGTTGACTATAGGAGCTTGAACAATGCCTGTATACATGACCTGTTCCCCACCCCGTTCAGTGATGAAGTCATAGACAATGTTGCGGGGAACGAGGCGTATTCTTTTACAGATGGTTCTCAGGGTACCATCAGGTAAGGATAGCTAAGGAAGATAATAAAAAGACAAATTTAACCACCAAATGGGGCTCCTTCGCATATCATGTAATGCCATTCAGTCTGAAGAATGCGCCAGCAGTATTTTCGCGCATTGTTATAGCAGCATTCCGCGACTACATCCACAAATTCCTTGAGGTTTATATGGACGACTGGACCATCTAAAGCCTATTAAAAGACCATGCTATGCTATTGAGAATTATGTTTGATAGGTGTAGACAACTACAGATCTCATTGAACCTAAAGAAGTGCATCTTTGCGGTGTCGTTTGGAACATTATTAGGACACGTTGTATGCAAACAAGGAGTTTGCGTGGATCCAGAAAAGGTAGCAGTGATAATCAACATGGAGGCTCTAGAAACCATGAAACAGTTGAGGTCACTGTTAGGCCATACAGGTTATTACAGGAAATTCATCCACAACTATGCAAAGATAACAGCCCCATTGGAGAAGTTGTTGCGGAAATCGGAACAATTCAACTAGACAGAGAGTTGCGCGATGACCCTAGACACCTTGAAGGAAAAATTGGCAAGTGCACCAATATTGGTTCATCTGGATTGGGATAAGAAATTTCATGTCCAAATTGATGCTTCGAGCATTGCACTCAGAGCGGTTCTAGCCCAACCAGGGGACACTACAGTTAATCACCTAGTGTACTTTGCAAGTTGAAAACTATCAACGACAGAAGAGAACTACACCACGATAGAACATGAAGCATAAGCAATGGTGTATTCCCTTCAAAATTTCCACCACTACCTGTTGGGAGGTATGTTCAATTTTTTTACAGACCATTCAACTTTGAAGTACCTAGTAAAAAAAACGGTCTTGGAAGGAAGGATATGCAGATGGCTCCTACTCTTTTAGGAATTCACCTTTGAGGTGATAGTCAAACCTAGGTGATTGAACGTGGGACCAAACCACTTGTCAAGGCTTGAAAATGGAGAAAATGAAGGATCTCTAGATGATCAGCTTCCAGACACTAATCTTTTTAGAGTATAAGCCATCCCAGAATACCTAGATTAGATCGCAACCTACCTAACAATAAGACAATGCCAAAAAGAATATACCGTAGTACAGAAAAGACACCTAGTAGTCTGAGCCGCAGAGTACCATATCATCGTAGGACACTTGTACAAGATGGGGCTGGGCCAAATCTTACGAAGATGTGTCCTGGACCATGAGAGGGAAGTTGTACTAAGGGAGTGCCACTCTGGAGTTGCGGGAGGACATGTAGGAGCTAAACCGATGGCTAGGAAAGTACTATAGGTGGGATTATGGTGGCTGATGGTACACATTGATAGTAAGATGTTCATAAAGAAATGTGATGTTTTCCAGAGGACGGGACGTCCATCGCATAGAGATGAGCTTCCACCACACCCAGTAAAAGCACTACAACCATTCGAGAAATGGGCAGTTGATTTTATAGGCCCGATTGCACCTACTGCAAGAAACTCACTGGCCCGGTATATCATGATAGAAACAAACTATTTGACAAGATGGGCAGAGGCAATACCGTTAAAGGATTGCACAGCCAAAACAGTGGCACGGTTCATATTTGAAAACATAATCAGCAGATTTGGCAGCCCGAAAAGTCTGACAAGCGATCAAGATATGCATTTCATCAATGCAACCATTACATCCCTGCTTGAAAGCTTCATGGTACAACATCACAAGAGCATCCCTTACCACCCACAAGACAATGGTACGATAGAGGCATTCAACAAAATCCTCGAAAAGGGATTAACGAATATCTGCAATGCTCAATGAGACGATTGGGACGAACGTATACCAGCAACTCTGTGGGCATACAGAACGACTATCAAGAGGCTTAATAACCAAACATCGTTCCATCTCGTGTACAGGAGAGAAGCCATAGTACCAGCAGAGTTTTCCATACGAAGCCTTTCAATCAAAACCTCACTTCAGCTATCAGAGGAAGAATCCCTAAGCGAAATATTACATGAACTACAGGCACTTGAAGAAGATGGTTTTTTACCATAATTCCACCAAACTGTCCAGAAAGAAAGACAAAAAGCGTGGCACAACTGCCATATCAAGCACAAAAATTTCAAGGTTGGCAGAAAAGTTTTATTATATGACAGTAAGTACCAGAAGTTCCCAGGTAAACTGCAAATGAATTGGCTAGGATCATACCACGTAGCCTAAATCAAAGAGTCCAGAGCAGTTTAGTTAGCACAACTAGACGGCCAGATACTACTAGGATGGGTGAATGGTGCACGCCTAAAACCCTACCATGAGTAAGTTCTGCATTTCATTTCAAATAACTCTCGCAACCAAGAGGAGTCAGTAGGGTAGATTAGGCTAGATTAGATAGAGTCAATAACTCTCTTGCACCTGAAAAGAGGTTAGATAAGGTTCCCAATAAAGAAATTTTGTAGCACAAGGAAAATTCAATGTTGAATTGTGGAGACCGCAACGCAACCGATTATGGTCGAGGGGGACTAGTGTCCAGCGTGTCATCCACGTCAGAAGGAAAAGCGTGTTGAACATCATTCCATCATCATTACTCAAAGTACCCATGTCAGTCCGTAGGATTACCGAGATTTGAAAATTAATTGCCATAATTATCATCATCCATACTACAATAAATTTTCCATAATAAGCCATAACCATCACCCATCACGTCTACCCAAACCTCGAATCCACAATTAGCTTTGTCAGAACCCACCTCAGCCCGGTAACTAATCGCATGATTATAGCCACAGGGGAAGGCAGGGAAAATTAATTAGTTATGGGTTTATCGAACTCATGTGTGTCGGTTACTTACATAACCTGCATGAAAGAAAGCGCGAGAATGCTGGAGAAGTCCAAGTTAGAATCAGAAATAGAAAACGTAGTAAGGGAAACATCACCAGAGAAAGAGCAAGGAAGGAGTCCAGAAACATGGATTCATAAGGAAAGAGGAGGAATAGCATTGCAAGTATACCAGAGAAGATCTAAAATGACCAGGGTAGAACCTGCAGTGGTTGAGCATGATCTTGATGAAAGGATTCAGAAGATGGAATCCCTGGTAGGAAAATATGATAGTGATTGATTGATTGATACCGACCTAATAGACTCCTTCCAATTTCCAACAATGAAGAAACATGTCTACATGGAGAATTATGCAACAGAGGCGGGATAACAAGAAGCAAGAGTACTTCCAGAGTTCATAGGTGTTCAACAAGCCACCATCCTGAACCTAAGGAACCTTCCAGTGTTCAACACTACAGGGGCTGCAATGCAGTGCACCAAGTTTCTACTGAGAAGAATTCACAATGGGTCATTATGGTTGGGAAGAAAAATCCCAATTCACGTGGAAGATATTCATAGATTGATCGAGTTGTCACAGGAAGGGAGAGATGTCTCCACGACTTTCTAGACTGTGTCCACGAGAGCAAAGAAAGCAAGGGATGGTGACTACTACTGGAAGTATGACACCAAGAGAGGGGGAAAAGGAGCCAAGATAGACTTAATCAACAACCCAGTGATCAAGTTTTCCTGCTACTTGATTGCAATCAAAACGATGAGACACTACACCAAAGGGGAATGTACACTAGACACTATCTTAGTTGCGGAGCATTGTCTCCAGTGGGCACAGCTGAAATGGTGCTTGTTTCTGCTTAATGAGTTGTTTGAAGCATGTGAGGAAAACTATAGGAGGACCACGGGATTCATCTATGGTTACCTTATAATGGTGCTGGCCATGTGTAAATGGACATTTCCATGAATCAAGAAACTGCTGGAAGTGGCACTAGGCCAACCACTAGCAATGAAGTTCACACCCTGGAAAACATCAGGGGACCCCAGCTCGAAGGAGGTAAACGAGGAGGCGTTCAAATTTTGGTACAGCCAGATGGTGGATGTCATGATGAGCCAACAGAGAATTCCAAGGACCTTGTTGGACAGCTATGCTGCACAAGTATGGTTTGGGGTTAACCATAAGCAAACTTACATCCAACCAAGATGTGTGCTGGAGTTGACCTTTAAGATGAGGCCGTTGAAATTTCAAATCAATGAGCGATCATTTCATGTAGAAGTATACTTATGGCTCGAAGTAGCAATGGAGATGAGAAGCGAAGTATACATCTATTCATTAGATGGCATGCTGCCGGAACCATTTCCAGGAGAGACATCAGAGGAATCGATGGCTAGGATGTCGTGGCTACAACTGACTCCAATCATCGAGCAGCTAAATACAAAGGTACAAAAATTTAACCCAGTAGTACAAACCTTAACAAGTGATTCTTCTGCGTTTCCCACATTTACATAATTTCAGGCCGCAAATGCTGCATCCTCTTCCATCGCAGTCCCCATAGTCACCACCATACCATTGAATTTGTTTAATTCACCACTAGTGGCAACCACAATGCTCGTCAGGAAAAGTAAAGCCTCAAAGCCACTTGTAGCCACACCCAAGGCAAAGAAGGTGAAAATCGCAATGTCCAGCCAAGTCATTGATCTCACAGGGGAAGATCAAATGCAACTTATGGACACAGGGGTCCCAATCAGAGAAGAGCCTATGACAGAGCCCCAGACGACTTAGGAGCTACCCCCAATAAACCCCTATTCTATTCTAAATGTCTGTATATCACCTCCTTGCACTCACCAATCATCGGCCACCACCTCATTCACCTCCAAAGATCACCCATCTCGCACACCCTCCACATCAGCCACCATATCTGACCCAGTCACAGTGCAAAATAAAACAAGCGGAGATACTGAGACGGAGGTTAACTCCGGTACAACAGTGTTACCCAAGGTTAGCCAAACCTTGGTTGAACAGGGTTCTTTTCAAGAACTTTTAAGTCAAGACGCATCTTTTGCTAAAGACGTAACAACTCAAACTAAAGAGTTGAATTAATTTCAGCAAACAAAGCTGATAATTCAACAAGTTCAACCCAATATAGACATGGGTAACCCCGATGACCCGGTGCTGCAACCAACACAACCGCAGTCACCACAAGAGCATTTAGCAAAATCCATTGCAAGTTGTTAGCCACTCCAAGAACGAAACCCGAATCAATATATCTCTAGAGCGGAAAGTGCGCAACCTGGGGAATGGCACAGCTCTACAATTTCATTCAGAGGGCGGTGTAATAGGCCGTAGGGCTCCACATAGAAATCCAACAGAGATTCAAGTAGCAACAGGTACAAATTATCATGCTTACTAAAGAGCGTGAACAACTGAAAATAGAAAAGAGCCAACTACAGGGCCAACTAGACATAGTGACCAAGGTCTTCTAGGATCTGTGGCCCACGGTGATAGCCCAAAACAATCAAATACCCGGTGACATAGCAGAGGATGAAATAGTCGGATAGTCCATTCATGTCCGAGTGGCCTGTTCAAATCTCAATAGAGAAAATAGGGAACTAAGAGCAGCATTGGAGACTAGGCCCGCACTACCAGACCCAGCAGTTGTTTACACAGAGAAGATTGTAGAGCGACAAACACGAGTAGTTGGGATGCAAGAAATTCTGAGTACTACAGCAAATGAAGTGTACGACCTATTGAAGGGTCTACATGAATGTTCCACCTTTCTCACCTTGAAGTCACAACCAGTTTCAACAAAACTACAAAAAATATCCAAAGAGATTGAGGAGACTATAGACCTGAACAGACTCGACCAATTGTACACTCAAGCGGAGGAGTTGGAAGTCCAGATGCAACGAATTGAAGAGAATTCAGCCATAGCCAAGCAAGCCCTCTAAGAGCTCAGGTAGCCAGTGAAGACCATTGCACAAGCAATACAACAAATAGCCGATGAGGCCAACATTCAGATCTCTAGCGTCTTCGACAATCTACCGGTCGTCACAGGAGAGAAAGAGGTCACTCAGGTCACAACAGAAACATACTTGCTCATGCAGGGATGGCAGCAGGCTATTGATAGCTTCCAAGAGCTAAAAGCTTCTGCACTCATAAAGGTCCCAAAGTTGGGGCTCTTGTTTAGGCACACAAAAGGAAGGGAGCAAATAGAACGGGCCATGGAGACAAGCAGACCAATGGAGACCGAGACGGCAGGAAAAAATTGACTCGGGACGAGTCAATAGGATGTGGTCGGGGCTTGTTGGGGCCCCTGTTTTGAAGTTAAACAATTTTTTTTTGCGGAGAACAGGTGGTAGAGCGCAACCACGGTAGACAGAGAGCTGTCACAGTTGCGAAGAACTGAAGAGTAGGTGGTGCGGCTCTTGCAGAAGTAGGCACAGATGGCAGAGGGAAGTGGCAGAAGACAATCACTAGAATTCCCAATAATTAGGGAAAAGCAGTAAATAGCTGAGCAGAAAGGAAGGAAGGACTATTAGTCACGCTGGCGATGGAACAAATAGGCAGTAGGTTAGCAGAGAAAGGAGGTTGGCTCAGTAGAGATTAGGGAACAGGAGCTGTAGGAGAGCTATGTTCATGTTGTTATGTTCTCTCTCTCTGTCATTGTTCTGTTCTGTATCATGTGATGTGATTGTAACCGGTTCTACTAGGCACGCTCTGAAGAGTGTTGTAATTGTCTTTTACTGTTAATGTAATACTTTCTAATATAAGGTTGTTGTTCTAAGTTCTAGCTTGTGTTATGGTTTAGTGGAACATGTAGCTATTTTAAATTTTTGGTTATCATTTTGATCAATTTCATGAGTATTGTTATATGTCTTGTATTTACACTTCTTCGAGGTACTTAGTTCTGTATGGGTTATGTATCTTTCATGCTTGATTGATATCTGATCCAATCCCAGCTTTAGTAAGGTCGTGTGTAATGTTCCCTTTTTCAAGAATGTCAGCAATCAAAAATCTATTCCAGAGATTGACTGAAGGGGCATTTACCGGATATGTCACCTTCTCAAGGAAGTCTGAGAACCAGAGGCTATCTGGCCCTTTTCAGACTCTGTCTATAGAGCTTCTTGAAGAATCCCACTCAAAAGTGAGACACATCAATATGCAAACATAAACATGAGCATACCATGAAGAGACAGTGTTATTCAATGAGCTGTGAGACAAGAAGATGAACATATAGCCAAGAATAGTGTATAGCAGAAAAAAAGAGTACAAGTCTTGAGGAAACAACCTCTCAAGAAACGCAATGCAAGCCTCAACAATACATGTACATGAATATGGAAGAACACTGCTATTTCTGCATAAACCCAGGCTATGAGGACGCAGTCTATGATAGAATGATGTTGCAAAATGATGTCAATACATGAATATGACAATATATGGCTCAAATACAATAGGGGATCAAATCTATAACCCTTAGAAACAATAATACATCAATCCTCCAAGGGATTGGCTGAAATATACAAAATGGCAAAAACTCCAGAGTTGTTGGGAAACTGCTGCAACTCAAATCTGGAACTCAATGAAGAAGGCTGAAGAAGATGAGGAATCTGAATTAAACCCTCTCCAATGGATCTCCAAAGTGGAAGGCTAATCCTTACACTTGAGATCTCACCCTTCAATCAATCTGCAGACCCTCACTGCAGATTCTCCATGAAAATAACGTAGTCACTAAGAGGGTCTGCGTAATGAGTGGAATGGAACACTATGGCCAAGTGCGAAGATCTAAAAATCAGCTCCAATTCTTCCAAACTGATCCTCCAAAGGCAAGGAAGGCTCTCCCTCTGAAAAACAAGCAATGGAAGAGGTGTTGTGGAGTCTCCACTGCAACACCCTACAACACAGTATTATGTTGCTGCAGAAATAACGCAGTCCTGGAGAAGGATACTTTGGCCTTTAGCCAAGATATGTGGAGAATGAAGAACCAACCTTCAAGAGACCTCTCAAGAAGGTGAGGAAATCCTAAACAAGAGTTTCCCAACAATTCTTGCTAAAAAACAAAGAATTCTTAATGTCTGAATATACATGAAATCATAAACATATGCATGAATAACAATGGCTCTCCTCCTCTCCATATATAGAAAATGAAGGCTCTCCATGGGCCCTACTTTGAATTATGGTTTCTCTTCCTCTAGAAGCTTCCCTCCTCTATCTCTGCGCTATCCCATGTAGTTCTTTCCACCTCATACCCTGCGCTGGTTGACCTGGTCAAACCTCTTTGCAAATATCTCCTTTCACACATGAGGGTGTGAAATCTAGTTCCATGGCTGATCCCTTTTCATACTAGAGGGATTTAATTTATGTTTTTATTTTCATTTGGCCTCCTTACCAATCATTCATCTCCTAAATGAATTTAGGCAAAAATTAATGTTCCAATTTATTGAAGAAAAATTTGGAACATTACAGTCCTCCACTCCCAAATGTTGCTTGTCCCCAAGCAACTGCAAGGATAGAACTGAGGAATCTCCACTCAAGGCTTGGAGTCTGAAATATAATGAGGAACATCTCCCCCATGTGGATCCTCCATCCCCAAGCAATCATCCAAACAAAATGAGCCACCTCCCAACAAGGCAACTCCTGAAAATCTCCTTCCACCTCAAGATCCGGAAATGAAGGTGGGCTGAAAATATGAAGATGGTAACCATCATAGCCTATCCAAAGCTATCCTTCTCTCCACTTATGATAAGTTTAGAGTGTGTGCTGATCCTGGGCTACAAAAGTATTGCCCTCAAATGGAAAAATGAAGAAAAATCCTCCAAAGAGTTCTCCTCTGACAATGAAGAACAAGCTGGCCCAAAACATATCATCCATGATGAATAGGACAATATCATCATAGAGTATCCCAATGAGAATTTTGCTGCAAGTTATACATGATAATGCTTGATACAAACAATGTCTCACAAGGACACAACGCAGTTTCATCCACTGCAACTTTAGAAAATTACATGGCAAGCAATGTACAAGACCCATCACATCTACTAATGAATAGTAAATGGCTTAATACAAAAATTATACATGATCAAGCACTTGCCCATGGCTGTACAATAGATTAATATCAATCTCATGGCCCACCTCAAAAGAGAACAAACATTTGGCTGTGGTGGCCATATCTCCTCCCATGCTCGCATTAGAACATGTAGTGCAGGAATTGTGAGAATTTTTCCCACTCAAAGACACACCCAACTCATGTGCCTCTCTCATAATCATGCTTCTCATACAAATCTGATCTATATCAGAAAATGAATTCATGATCAGAAACAGAATGGAGAGAATGTTGATGGTTTCATGTGGTGTAAGAAGGTACCAACAACTTCCCAAACAAGTACAGTGCAGTTTTACAAGTTTCTGCTTGAAGAAAGTACAAGGAAAAATGTTTCTTATTTCATGGTTAATCATGCATGTCTTCATATGATACATGTTAAAGTGCAGCAACTGAACATACATGTGATGATAAAACATTTTCCCAAGGCCACAAAAGAGATGACTGCCTCCATCATGTAGATTGGCCCAATAAAACTCATGGAGCAATGTGACAAGCTTGCCCTCTTGTGAAGCAATGCACTGCATAAGAATGGTAAGAGTGTGCAAATCAATGAATGTATATACACAATTCTCACCATATGATAGAATTAATATGGTACATGGGTCCATGAATGAGTCCTCCATAGAGTGTTGGCATGCTATGAAGTAGAATGAACCATGTGCTGCAAGAAGATAATCCTCCTCATGCTTGGAAACCCAAGTCAAGATGAATATGCCATAGTGATAGATGCCTCTATCATCATTACCTCCTCTTTGTTCATAAAGTGCAAAAAATATGAAATGATCCTGGGAAATATGGGTTATGGATCCACCACACTTTCATAAATCTCCGCTCCAAGGTGACAGCGCTGTGAGCTTATGCAAATAAACCCCTATCAATACAAAAATATGTTCTTTGACATGCTCCTTGTCAAATATTCCTCCAATAATGCTGCAACAAATATGGAATACTCCCCAATATGGAAGAGCTTCCAATAATCTAATACCAAGGAGATAATGCCATCTCCTCCTCCTGCAACATCATGCAAAGTGTGAGAGAAATTCTGCTCTTGCTCTCCCAGAAACAAGCAAAGCAACAAAATATTTTGCTGCCTCCCCATACCTCCATCATACCAATCATGTGATGAAGACATAATTAATGATATGAGTGTCATATCAACACCATGCATCCATACTCTATGCTGCTCAATGATGCAAGTATCCATCCTCTTACTCTTAAGAAGAGTGTTTGCCAAGTGATGGCCAAACTCTTTTAAGAGCAACCAACGCAGCCAAGCCTCTTGCTGCCCGTTATCATAAATCTGCAAGTAGCCTCTCAGCTCCTTGCTCATCAACCACATCCACTCAACCACTTGTGGATGCCTTCTTCTTCTCTTCACCTTAGTACTCCTCCCATGAGGGCTACCATCCTCCCAAATCATACTCCTGTCTTTGCACTTCATGGGATTTTGAAATGAAATTTTCTCAAGGATCAATGAGACCCTATCAAGATCCAAATAGGTGGTAGGAAAAAACCTCCCAACACAAGCATGAGAGATGTTATCCATCCTAAGATGTCCTCCATCTTCTATTTGTTCTTGTGAGAAAGGAAGAAAAACATTGCACTCCATGGTGTGTTGAAGTGCACCTCCAATGAGATCTCTCCTTGAGACCTCATTTTTATCAATAGTCTTCCGAAACCAATGAGGTCTTGGATCTGAAAGTAGAAGTTCCTCTTTGAGTTGAGAGGAGATCATTGAGAAAATGTCATCTTGAAGGGAGAAAGGGTTTCTTACTCTAAGATGTCTACCATCAATCTTCAAGGCTTCAAACCCCAACCTCCAATGTGATGTATAACCCAACAATGGCTCATGATAATGATGGTTTGATTCCTTTTTGAGTGTTTCCATGTTGCACAGTGCAGTGCAACAAATTTTCTCTATGATAGCAGTGTGATTTTACCCTTGGTCATGCAAAAGTAAATCTCCACATTGATCAAAATAAGTTGTTGTAACAATGGAATGTGGAAAAATTTTCATACCTTGATGTGCATTTGGAACTTCTTGTAGGGCTGCAAGAGTTCCTTCCTCAAAAGTGTTGGTTGCCCCAACTGTTGATGTATGTGGCTGCTCCTCCATGAGTGTGACAACATTATCACAAGGCTCCTCAAGTGGTGATGTGATATTTTCTTTCTTTTCCCCTTCATCATCAAAGGTTTTGATCAACCCTTGGATGAAATTTGCAAAAGTTATCACCCCTTCATGGCTCAAGTGGCTACTCCACCAATCATAGGCTTCACCCTCCAAGTGCAGCATTGAGATTTCAACAGATTCCTTCTCTACTACAGGATGTAGTAAGAAAAATGCCTCCAACTTTCTCACCCAATTATTTGCAGTAGATGACACATCATAGGTGGACAACAGAAATCTATTGCCTTTGATTTCTCTTCTGCTACATGGTCTCTTCTCTTCCTTCAGTTGGATGAAATGAGGAAAATCTAGAGCCTCCTTGAAGCCTCTAGTTTGATAACTATACTCAACAAGGTAATCACTTAGAATTTGATAATCCAAGTGTCTTCCATGCTAAATGTCTTCTTCTTGATGAGAGTAGGAAGTGCATGGTACTTCCTCTTCTTCTTCTTCAATCTTCTTGACCTCCTTGGAGAGGTCTCCTTTGGATCTGAAAATAGATGAGAATAAACTCATCTTCTTCAACATTTTGATCTTCTTGGCGAAGACTCATAGGCTGAGCCAAGAAAGTTGCTCTGATACCACTGTAATGTTCCCTTTTTCAGGAATGTCAGCAATCAACAATATATTCCAGAGATTGATTGAAGGGGAATTTACTGGATATGTCACCTTCTCAAGGAAGTGTGAGAACCGGAGGCTATCTGGCCCTTTTCATACTCTGTCTATAGAGCTTCTTGAAGAATCCCACTCAAAATTGAGCTACAGCAATATGCAAACATAAACATGAGCATACCATGAAGAGACAACGTTATTCAATGAGCTGTGAGACAAGAAGATGAACATATAGCCAAGAATAATGTATAGCAGAAAAAGAGAGTAGAATTCTTGAGGAAACAACCTCTCAAGAAATGCAATGCAAGCCTCAACAATACATGTACATGAATATGGAAGAACACTGCTATTTCTGCATAAACCTAGGCTATGATAACGCAGTCTATGATAGAATGCTGCTGAAAAATGATGTCAATACATGAATATGACAATATATGGCTCAAATACAATAGGGGAGCAAATCTCTAACCCTTAGAAATAATAATACATCAATCCTCCAAGGGATTGGCTGAAATATACAAAATGGAAAAAATGTCGGAGTTGTTGGGCAGCTGCTGCAACTCAAATCTGAAATTGAATGAAGAAGGCTAAAGAAGATGAGAAATATGAATTAAATCCTCTCCAATGGATCTCCAAAGTGGAAGGTTGATCCTTACACTTGAGATCTCACCCTCCAATCAATCTGCAGACCCTCACTACAGATACTCCATGAAAATAACACAGTCACTAAGAGGGAATGCGCAGTGAGTGGAATAGAACACTATGGCCAAGTGCCAAGATCTACAAATCAGCTCCAATTCTTCCAAACTAATCCTCCAAAGGCAAGGAGGGCTCTCCCTCTAAAAAAAAGCAATGGAAGAGGTGTTATGGAGTCTCCATTGCAACACCCTACAACATAGTATTATGCTGCTGCAGCAATAACGCTGTCCTGAAGGAGGATACTTTGGCCTTCAACAAAGATATGTGGAGAATGAAGAACCAACCTTCAAGAGGCCTCTCAAGAAGGTGAGGAAATCCTAAACAGGAGTTTCTTGGCAATTCTTGCTAAACAACAAAGAATGCCCATTGTCTGAATAGACATGAAATCATAAACTTATGCATGAATAACAATGGCTCTCCTCCTCTCCATATATAGCAAATGAAGGCTCTCCATGGGCCCTACTTCGAATTAGGGTTTCTCTTCCTCTAGAAGCTTTCGTCCTCTATCTCTACGTTGTCCCATGTAGTGCTTTCCACCTCATACCCTGCGCTAGTTGACTTGGTCAAACCTCTTTGCAAATATCTCCTTTCACACATGAGGGTGTGAAATCTAGTTCCATGGCTGATCCTTTTTCATACTAGAGAGATTTTATTTTATTTTTTATTATCATTGGGCCTCCTTACCCAATTATTCATCTCCTAAATGAATTTAGGAAAAAAATAATGTTCCAATTTATTGAAGAAAAATTTGGAACATTACATCGTGGCAGGCCTCAGGTGAGACTCTCTGTTCCTTGGAGTAGGGGTGAAAATTCCAGCATTGTGATAGACTACGATGGAAACCCTTATTGGCCACCTTATTGAACCTGGGTCTCACCCTTGAGACCTCTTTTCTTGCCAACACTAGGTAGCCTCACTATAACTGTAATAAATTTCCCCACCTTATTTCTTTAAGTTGTTATATCCCCTACCACTTACCTAAGCTCCCTAACTCCCTTCCCCAATTCCCTAATTTTTCCTACACTAATCCCAACTCCCTAAACCTAAATATCATACCCCTTTCCCTTCCCTTTCATGTAGAAATTAAATAACAAGCATGCATATATTGGATTCAACTAATCTAACTATGTACTAAAGTCAAATATCGAATCACTTCTACAAAAGATTTTGTGGAATTAAAAATACAATCGCTAATCACATGATCTTGAAGAAAGATCAATCACACACAACATAGATGATTTCTCAGGGAAAGCTTACAGCTAAAAACCCCACTATATTCTATTGTATATTAAGCATGGATCATGAAACAAATACAATATCTTTCTCTTCTCACAAGAGCCTCCAACATTCAACTATCTATCTCACATTGTCATATGCAAAACTAACCAACACATAGCCAATTCTCAGCCTCCAAATAGCCTGCCTTGCTTGCGAAATCCCTGATGGTAAATATCCCTAAAATATAGGAATTCTTGCCTGCCTTGACTGCACAAGTATCATGGGCACTCAAATGGGTGTTTTCCTACATGTTTGCAAGCATATAATCCTACAACTGATAGTCAACCTCCCTTTCACCTAGAACTCAACTGGGTCCCCACTGGATCTAACATGCATGCAACTAATAATAGTAAATCCTCAGTTGGATGTGAGATCATTGATTGTGAATTAATTAATATTTAATTCACTGAATCTATCACTAGTGTATCTTTAGTTACAACTATCACAACTGAGTTTAACTCACTTAACTAAGTTAAAATTTTTACAACTTGCACCAAATCATGCACCACTGTACTTCAAACTCTGTTACAACTAGAATTACTCTGCATGTCCTACCAACCAACCTCTAACTCGAAATACACTAACTAACTAAATTTATCACTTTCAGTTAACTAATTTAAGTCCACATTTAGAATATGTTACATTTTAATGTCCATTTAAATTAAGGGATAAAAAAATAGACATGCACCCAAAAATAGCACTGTGGGCCCCACCCTAGTTTGAGTGCTTAATGAAACCAGGTGCTTAATGCACTAAGTGTGGGTGCTGAATCTCTTGTTTAATCTCAACATCTCCATAGGGTTTTAAAACAAGACAAACACCATGGATGAAAAGAGAAACACCATATAAGAAGAGAAGAATACCCACATTAAAGGAGGGAGAATCCTAAGGCATGAAACTAGACCTTGAGCAGTACAAACCTACTTGAAATCACAATGCAAAGGAAAACCTAATCAAGAAGAAAGAGACGGATAAGTTGGATTTGATTATTGATGCATCCATTATAGCATAGAATACCATCTCAGGTCTCCATGAAGAAATTTTGGAGCAATTTTGAGAAAATTTGGAGAAAATTTGGGAAATTTGAAAAAATCCTTGAAGACACATTTTCCAGAAATATCCTCTTTAGCCATCTTTTTTCAGAACATATTGTGGCCAAAAAAAGATTAATTTTGAGAAATTGGAGGAGGTTTTTGTTCCTAAGATATCAAATTACAAAAACCTATCTCACTTTTTACACATATATTACATAATGAGTGATACATGCACATCTTCACATCCTATTTTTCTTATTGTGAAAAGTCCTTTTCAAGCCACCTTATGGCATAGAATATTGTGGACAATCAGAGAAGAATATTAGGAAAATGGAGGAGTTTTTTTTTTTTCCCTAACATGCCAAGGAACAACTACCTCTATCATTTTTGGAAAAAATTTCATGGTAAGGGAGATATCGCTCCATCTTTGAGGACTATTTTGCAAAAAAAAAAAACCCAGAAATTTGGCATAGTTTCAAAATGAAAACCAAGACCACCATTGGATTTAGAAGGCTGAAAATAGTCAAGTTTGATACTTTTCTAAGAAAATTTAGACAATATGGTAGGAATCAAGGTCAAAAAATACCTCAAAAATCATGTTTCTTGCCTATTTTTCAGCTAGGCACTGCGATCCTGACTATTCTTAGGAGATTTAACTTTTGGAGGGTCAAAAATTATAATTTTTGGAAACCAAGCAAGTTTTTGGAAACTTGACAGGACGTGCTTTCCAATGAGCTATCCCGAGCTCTGTTAGGTCCCTATATTACTAGTATAGTCCCTTATTGTTGTTAGTGTAGCCCCCTTATTATTATTGTTGTACCCCTGTAACCCCCATATTGTTATTATTGTGCCCTTAAATTATTATTGTTAGGTCAGCTAGGATTACATTGTGGCCCCATGTATTCCTATATATAGAAGGGAGGTTTTGTCATTTGTATCATCCAAGAATTGTTCATTTATGTAATTTACTGGAGGTTTCCCCCTCGAAGTGGCTGATTTATAAGGTGTTGATCTCTCTTTTCTTCTATTTCTGGAGCTGGTTTCACAACATTTGGTATTAGAGCTTTGAATTCTAGGGTTTCGTTGCGCCAAACAAATAATCGTGGAATTTTCACTATAAATTTTTTTCTACGAAGTTTCAGAAACTAAAATTTTTAGTGTGCAAAGATGAAATCCTAAGGAACATCGTCACCAAATTTGAGAGCTTGGTTCACAATATTTTCAGAGATATGGTCTGTGGAAGTTAGGGCTTTTTTAGGCTCCCGAATTTCATCTCAAAGAGGTGATTGTGGGAAAATATTCATTACTCTCTCTCTGAGCATCATATTGGAATGTTGTAAAAAGTGACCGCAAGTACATGGACTACAGTTTCTTTTCTATCAATTTCATAGCCAAAGGAGGAAACAGTGACACGTGGCAAGACATACAAGTTTTCTCTACTAAACCAGTCCATAATTAGGTCATGTTGGGAGATTGGACATAACTTTGCCTTGAATAATCCAAATCAGGTCAGACCCATGGCAATCAAAAGAGAATTCAGAGGGCTACCTCAAGACCAAATTTCAAATATTGAAGACCCGAAATCACAGAGATAATTCAGTTTCAATATCGAGCTCCTCGAAAGAAAGAAAAGGTGTGTATTTTTATTTTATTTATTTATTTATTTATTTTTTTCTGAATTGCATAAATCTTGTGTAAAAAAATCAGTTTGAAGTGATTCCAAGGGCCTATTGAGCATATATTTTAGTATTGGGTTCTGAAATTCATCCTAAAAATAATTCAACACCCATTAAGCCCTCATAATACTCTACTATGACTCATGAAGATGAAGAATTGCAACATGAGCTATCAAAATTACAAGAGCAAGTGCACCAAAATTTGCTCTCGCAAAGAGCAGCAAAAAATGAAATGGAAGTTTGAAGAAAGGCGTGGAAGCGAAGATGGATGGTCTGAAGAATAATATGGATGGTTTGAAGAAAGGCATGGAAGCTAAGATGGATGGCATGGAAGCTAAGATGGAGGATATGGAAGAAAAAATGAAAGACAACATGGAAAACATGAAGAATGATCTAAAATCAGACATGGAAGGTTTGACAAAGTTGATACAAGAAATGATTCCTAATGGTGAAAAGATAGAAGAGGAAACTCACAGGTAGACATTATAAATGTAGTAGTGATTTTATAGCTTATTCATGGGTGAAGAACATATTCCAAAGATGGATATGAGGAAAATTGATGGCAAGGATCCCGTAACATGGATACTACAGATGGAGTAATATTTTGATCTCAATAATGTGCAAAACACACAAAAGGTATGCATTGCAACTTTACATTTAGAACAAAATACATTTGTATGGTATCGATGGCTTTGCTCCCATAAAAAAATTGTCACTTTGTCAATTTTTACGGAGGAAATGATGGCACATTATGAGATACAAAGAGAAATACCTTATTTAGCCAATTGATAAATATAAAACAAAAGGGTTCAGTGGTCGAGCACATTGAGGACTTCCAAAAATTGAATATAAGGGTAATTGATATTCAAGAGGAACACATGATTGATGTCTTCATAGGGACTTTAAAGGATAAAATCCAACATGAATTTCATGTTTGGGAACCTGATTCATTGGAGAAGTCATTCAGATTGGCAAGAAAAATTGAATGTAAAATTATGGTGACAAGGAAGCCTACCACTCACATCTATAAATATGGATGTCAAGCTACTCCTAGACTTCCACAACCTACAAGGTTGAAACCACAACAATTGGAAGAAAAAAGAGCAAAAGGGATTTGCTACAGTTGTGATAACAAATACACTAAAGGTCATAAGTGCACTGAGAAGAAATTATTTTACATAGATTGTGAAGAGGAGGAAGAAAATGAAGAAGAAACTTCAAAAGTAGAGGATATACACCAGGAAGAAGAAGAAGAAATGAGTCCGGCCATATCATGTAATGCATTGGCAAGAATGACCACTCCTCAAACTCTCAAGATAAAAGGACATATCAAGAAGAAAAAGGTAATAGTGTTGATTGATTGATGTGCCTGCATTTTATCTCATTATAAGTGTGAAAGTGAATTGTTTCCTATACCTATAAGTGTAAGTGATGGGTTTTAATCAGGCTCTGTCAGAATATATAGAAAATGCCATAATATCAAGCTAGCCATGGGGGAATATGTATTGAATAGTCCAATGCTTTCCATCCCAATGGGAGGTGTTGATGTTGTATTAGGAGTACAATGGTTACAATCTTTGGGGACGATAGCTTTTAATTTTCAAGAACTTTTCTTGAATTTTTTTCGGAAGGAAAGGAAATCGAATTGTGGGATATCGCAGGGAAGCCAAGAAAGATAATAAGCTCTAATGTCATGAAAAAGATTCTAAAGAAAGAACAACGGGGCGTAATTGCACAATTATGCTCACTAAAAGTTCCAACATCAAAATCATCTATTTCTCCAGATCTCCAGAAAGTCTTGGACAATCATTCCAAGGTGTTCGATACTCCCAAAGGACTCCCACCTATTCGTGATCATGATCATGCTATTCATTTGATTCCAGGAAGTGTTCCTCCAAACCTGGCGGGCCTTTTACGTATCTATCCTTATGTCAAAGAGCGAAATTGAACATATGATTGCAGAAATGTTGAGAGTGCCTTTATAATTCAACCTATTCAAAGTTCTTTCTACTCTTGCTCAGGTAAATATTGATTGCACAAGAAGGATGGATCAAGGCACATGTGTCTATGTTATAGGGAGCTCGATAAGCTCACTATTAAAGATAAATTTCCCATTCTTGTGATTGATGAAATATTGGATGAATTACATGGAGAGATTTATTTCACCAAGTTGGATCTTCGTTCAGGATATCATCAAATTAGAATGAGGATTCAAGACCTTTTGAAAACAACATTTCAAACTCATGAGATGTTATGATTGCCTGATATTTTTGTTATTTCATCTTTTTAATAAAACGTAAATTAGTTTCTATTTCCAAACCTTTGTAGAAAATTTGTGCTAGTATTTTTTGATTATATACTAATCTCTGATAGGTCTTGGAGATCATCATATTTAACATCTTGATAGGGTGCTCAAACTATCGGAGGAGAAACAATTATATGAAAAAACATCCAAATGTTTCTTTGGAGTACAAGAGGTGGAATATCTGGGTCATATTGTATCTCACGAGGGTGTTAAGGCAGACCCTAACAAAATTAAAGCCATTAAGGAATGGAAAGTCCCCAAAACCGCATAAATCGATTTAGCAAATTTCACCGACAACAGGGGTATTATTACAATTTTGTTAGCAATTATGGGAGAATAAGCGTACCTCTAACAACATTATTGAAGAAAGATGCATTTTCATGGACTCCTGGCTCAACTAAGGCCTTTGAACATCTTAAAGAGGAAATGTGTGCCTATCACCCGATCTTAGCTCGCGGACTTCACAAAAACCTTTTTTTGTGGAATGTGATGCCTCGGAAATGGAATTGGTGTTGTTTTAATGTAAGAAGGAGGACCCATTTCTTTTGAAAGCCATCCAATCAAAGGAAAGTATTTACAAAAAGATATTTATGAGAAGGAAATGTTGGCAATACTACATGCAATAAAGAAATGGAGACCTTACCTAATGGGAAGACACTTCAAGGTAAAAACTGATCATGATAGTCTTAACCACTTTTTGGAAAAAATACTATCTTCAGAAGAGCAACAAAAATGGGTCACAAAGATGTTGGGTTATGAGTTTGAAATCGTCTACAAAAAAGGGAAGCTAAATGTTGTTGTAGATGCGCTCTCAAGAAAGGATGAAGAGGTGGAAGCATTGCTTTGTACCATTTCAATTAGCCAACCAGATTGGATAATTGAAGCAAAGGATGAATGGAAGAAGGATGAAGAAGTGTGGACTCTCATTCAAAAGTTGCAGCAAGATCCTAGTACATCTGATACATTTAGCTGGAAAAATGATTCCTTATGGTACAAAGATCGCTTATATATTTGCAAGAATTCCCAACTAAAACAAAATATTATTTTGGAATTGCACACTTCTCCTTTAGGAGGACACTCAAGATTTTAAAAACTTACCATAGGGTGAAGAAATAATTTTTTTGGATGGCCTTAAATTTGATATTCAAAATTTTGTGGCGAATTTTTTGGTTTGCCAGCAAAATAAAGTTGAGACAATTAAGACCCTAGGTCTTCTACAACCTTTATCCATTCAAAGTCAACATTGGGAGGATATTTCAATGGATTTTATCACAGGTTTATCTAAGTCCGAAGGAAAGAGTGTCATCATGGTGGTAGTTGATAGACTTACCAAGTATGCACACTTTTGTGAATTATCTCATCCATTTAAAGCAAGTACAGTTGCTACTACATTTATGGAAACAATTCAAAAGCTACATGGAAATTCAAAGGCTATTATAAGTGATAAAGATTCCATTTTTACAAAAAAAATATGGACGAAATTATTTCCTTGTTTGGGTACACAACTAGCTCACAGCTCATCTTATAATCCTCAATTCGATGGTTAAACATAGATAGTGAATAAATGTTTCGAATGATATATTCATTTTTTTGTATCTGATAAGCAAGCACAACGGGTCAAGTGGTTACCTCTCGCTGAATGGTGGCATAACACTTCCTTCCATACTGCAGCAAAAATGACCCCATTTATGGCACTTTATGGATGTCATCCACCATCCATCACATCATCTTTAAGAGAAAATTCTAAGGTTCAAGCAATGGCAGATCACATCGAGCATCAACAACAACTTCTCCAACTCTTAAATAATAACCTAAATTTGGCACAAAATTGAATGAAAAAACAGGCATATTAACATCGCAGTGAGAGAAGTTTTGATGTATGAGACTGGCTATTTTTACAGCTACAACCATACAAACAAATGTTCCTCAAGCAAGATAAGAAGGATACTAAATTATCAACAAAGTACTATGGTCCTTACAATGTGTTGCAAAAGATTGGTACTACGGCATACAAATTGGAGCTTCCCGTTTCTTCTCGAGTACACCCAGTTTTCCATGTTTCATGCTTAAAAAAGGTTGTAGGGGACAAACTTCCAGTTCAAAAAATATTTCCAGAACTTGATGAGGAGGGAAAAACCACATTGTAACCTGGGCTTGATCATGGAAACATGATCTATAATTGTGAGAACAAATTATTTCTCATACAGAGATTGACTGTAGGGGCATTCACCGAATGATGTAGCTACACGGCCTTCTCACAGACACTACGCCTAAAGAAATAAAATTTAATCCTGAGAGATCCGATCAATGAAAGTATTTTTAGCGCAAAACTTCTGGTTATCAACTTTGTGTGTGAATGTGTACAAGTATACATATTCTGCAAATGAAGTATAATGGTTTGAAGATGAACTAATAAGTTTTGTTCTATGTTTAAACCTTCTTGGGAAAAGTTTGCTTATAAAAATTTACCGTTTAAAGGAGCAGAATCTGAAAATATGCAGAAAAATTATACAGTATGACAGAAAATAATTGTTTAAGTGGTTCACCCCTCGCTTGGGCTACCTCCGCTGGGTACAAAAGCCTCTAATTAGGCTTTTTCCTCTTTGATTAAATGCTCAAAATGTGAATAAAACTGTATAGAAGCCTCAAATGGAAAAATACACTGCAAATTAAAAATAATGAAAATTTGTAATCGGTATATAATGACTATAATCCTCCCATTAGAATAATTAATCCAAACAAAAAATATTCTTCCCTTAGGCCACAGTGGCTCCACGAACAAAAACATTTGACTAAATTATCTATTATGATATCCCAGTGGCCTCTTATAGCTTACTCATGGCTTTCCCGGGCAATGTCACAAAAAATAAAATAAAAAATTGTATCAAGGTCTCTCATGAAAAGATTGTAACACTGCCTCCAGCATATTTTCCAGCCTAGAGAAACTCATCAAACTCACCAAATCTGGTGGAAGCTATGATTAAGCCACTCCAAAATGATGACACAAAATACAATGATCCATGCATAAACTGCTGCCAAAATAGAAAGACTCAAGATAAATACTCCATTACCTGCCTTTATTGTGATGGTAACAGATATAATAAAGTTTTGAACCAAATATTAATAACCTCCGCGCATGGGTGCTAACCCCACGGGACCACGTCCCACGGAGTTAAAATGCGCCGTCCAAATAGTGAGTTTTAAACACAAAAACCGCGCCATGTTTCAAAAACTGAACATGTGGGCCAACGGTAAAGTCTATCCGCTATTATCCCGCCGACCCATGTTCAAATCCTGCCGAGTGCATAAAACAATTTTTTTAACACGCCACTCCATTTGACCTTGGGGCCACGTGGAGGCCTCTAGGCTGGCCACGTGGCGCCCTTTAATTGGCTGCGCCTGGAATATTCTACAAAATATTCTGTGGAATATTCTTTTTTTAATAAAAATATATTTTTTCCAAAGTCAAATTTTGACCATTTTTAATTGAAACTAGCGAACTTCAAAGCTGAATATCTTCTTCATACGACGTCGGATTTGAGTGCCGTTTGTGGCGTTGGGATCGTATTGACGAGCTCTTTCCAGTCAATCTATTTTGGAGTAATTCTTAGCAACTTCATTTTTGAGCATTTTTCCATGGCTTGGACTTGAGCTCCTGATCACACCTCCCAAATGAGAAGCTTTTGGACCCAAAAAGTTCACTGAAATTCTGAAATTGAATTGTAGAACAGAAAATGAGAGAATAACAACATCCTCTTCTCTCCAGCCTCCAAAAAGTTTTCTGAATTGTCAACTGTTCACATGGCGAATTTTGCTGAATGAGCCATGTACTTGTGCCGAATCCCGACCAAGTTTTCTCGCCATACCAATCTGCCATAATGAAACCAGCAATGACACTTGCTGAAATTTGTGCCCTCTTTGCTTGCATGCCTTTCCAACTCATGAAATCTTGCACTTCTTTGCACTGACACTTCGTTCTCTGCACCAAACGACACCAAAGGCATCTTGTGCAACATACGACATCAACAACAAGTTGACAATGAAATGTGCTATACAAATGACACACAAACTCTGTAACAAGTGTGCACACAACTGACACAAGTCGATAAACAACAAGATACATCTTGACAAACACATGTATGTATCATGTACAATGAACTATATACAGTTCACTAATTACACATACAACCTCTATGTACATGTGCAACTTCAACTCTTCTTTTCAAATACCAACAAGTACATCATCCCAAAAACATGTGGGTGATAAAGAGCTGAACCAAAAGACATTGCTGCAATATAAGTGAGTATCAAACTCATCTTTTACACCTCCATGGCGAAATTTTGCAACAACTAAGAAATTCCTTCAACTGAAACTTCTTATACATGCAATCTTGCATCAACTTTTCAACTGAAATACATGCATACCAAACTGAAATTTGCATGTACAAAATGAAGATGAATTACTACAATAAGAAGTTAATCCACTTCTTACCAAGCAACCTCCATGGCGTCTTTTGCTGCAACTACAATTCTTCATGTGAATCTTCCATTTCCACATCGATAATGGACTCCATGGATCCACTTGCGCCAAACTGTTTTTCCCTTAGCTGCATATGCTTTGGACGATTTGTTGGATGCAAAGTCCAACAATGAGAGACATCATGTCCCTTCCTTTGAAAAACTGGGCAAATCTTAAGCACTTTCTGAGAGAGTTCTCTTTGCCTCTTCTGCTTCCTGTGTGCTTTCTTTTTCAACCAGCATCTTGAAGCAACATGGTTAACTCCACCACAAAATGTGCAACAAATTTTTTTTCATTTGAACAAGAAAATTGATCATTCTTTGCTGAATCATAATCAAATTGATCATGTGAATGATTATACATATTTTGCTGCAATGAAGGTTTCAAACAATGGTAAGGAAGATTGCCATCATGACATTGAGAACTTGGGACAAAGGTTCTCTTTAAATTTGCATCACATTCTTGAATGCATGAGCTCAAAGCTTCACCATTAAGTTGCTCATAGCCAAGACCAATATTCTTGGGACGCTCCACAACACAAATAGGCTCAACAATGCCTTGTGCATGCTTGCCCAAACCTTTGCCTTCTTCATAGCCCATTTTCAACATTAATTTGGACCCGATTCCCCGTGTATGTTTTTCAAAAGAACCAACATACTTTTCAATGGAGGAACTTGAAGACAAGTTGGAATGGTTTACCTCTTCCTCACGCTTGTTTTTGGACAAAGCTTCTTAAGATTGAAGAAGCTGCAACTCAATATCATGCAGTCTTTGAAGAATCTGCACCATGTCCTTCACCTTAAAAAACTCATTCTTCATGTCATCATTGAAGAATCTCGTGAAGGAGGAAACTTCACTTGTAGAAGAAGATGACATTATGTAAATGTTCAAACAACCAAATAAACAATAAATCTCTTATACTATTTTAAAACCTTTTTCACAATAAGGAATGCTCAACCTGAGCTCTGATACCAACCTGATATGAAATTGTGAGAACAAAGTATTTCTCATACAGAGATTGACTGTAGGGGCATTCACTGGATATTTCACCTTTACTAGAAAGGATGAATCCGGAGGCTACCTGGCCCTTCTACAGACTCTGCCTAAAGAAATAAAATGTAATCACAGAGATCCGATCAATGAAAGTATTTGTTTTAACTGCAAAGTATTCATTGATCCAACTTTAATGTGTGAATAGACAAGTATACATATTCTGCAAATGAAGTGTAGAGGTTTGATGATGAAGTGATAAATTTTGTTCTCTGTTTAAACCTGCTTGGGAAAAGTTTGCTTATAAAAATTTACTGTTTAAAGGAGTAGAATATAAAAATATGCAGAAAAATTATACAGTATGACAGAAAATAATTGTTTAAGCGGTTCACCCCTCTCTTGGGCTACCTCCGCTGGATCAAGCCTCCCAAAATGGGCTTGTCCTCTTTGATTAAATTGCTCAAAATGTGAATACAACTGTATAGAAGCCTCAAATGGAAAAATACACTGCAAATTAAGATTCAGAAGGTTGTAATTAGTATAAAATGACTACAAAATCACCTCCATTGGATGAAGGTAGTCCAAAACAACTCTTCTTCCCTTAGGCCCTGGTGGCTCCACGAACAAAAACGCTGGTAAACTCTATGTTAGAGTGCCCTGATGGCTCTGCAAACACTTCCAATAGTTTCAGAATGATGTCTACACCCAAAATCAAAAACAAATTCGTATAAAAAAGCCTCTCCTAGCCAAAGTTATGGCACTTTTACTCCAACTGCCAGTTTAGCCTAGAGAAACTCCACCAAATCTGGTGGAACTGCAGTTAAGCCCTCCAAAATAGGGCGGCCACCAAAATAGGCGGAATCCGCCATAAACTCCACCGAAATGAAGGGCTAAAGGATAAGCCCATACGACCGCACCTGTCGGAGTGGAACACTGATATAATAAAGTTTTGAACCAAATATTAATAACCTCTGCGCATGGGTGCTAACCCCATGGGACCACGTCCCACGGAGTTAAAACGCGCCATCCAAACAGTGAGTTTTAAACAAAAAAACCGCGCCATTTTCAACAACTGAACATGTGGGCCAACGGTAAAGTCTATCTGTTATTATCCCACCGACCCATGTTCAAATCCTGCCGAGTGCATAAAACAAATTTTTTAACACGCCACTCCATTTGACCTTGGGGCCACGTGGCGGCCTCTGGGCTGGCCACGTGGCGCCCTTTAATTGGCTGCGCCTAGAATATTTTGCAGAATCTTCTGTGGAATATTCTTTTTTTAATAAAAATATATTTTTTCCAAAGTCAAATTTTGACCATTTTTAACTGAAACTGGCGAACTTCAAAGCTGAATATCTTCTTCATACGGCGTCGGATTTGAGTGCCGCTCACGGTGTTGGGATCGTATTGACGAGCTCTTTCTAGTCGATCTGTTTTGGAGCAATTCTGAGCAACTTCATTTTTGAGCATTTTTCCATGGCTTGGACTTGAGCTCCTGATCAAAACAAGAACTCGACAACTATGAAATCGATCAATTTCAGAGTATCTCTTCAAATGGAAGAACTTACCCACTGAAGATTCTACATGGGAGGATGAGATTTTTATACAAACTCACCCGGAGCTACTCAAGTGTTGAGGACAACACTTTTTTGAAGGAGAGGAGCATATTAGGTCCTTATATTACTAGTATAGTCCCTTATTGTTGTTAGTGTAACCCCCTTATTTTTGTTGTTGTACCCCTGTAACCCCCATATTTTTATTATTGTGCCATTAAATTATTATTGTTAGGTCGGCTAGGATTACATTGTGGCCCCACTAGGATTACATTGTGACCCCATGGATTCCTATATATAGAAGGGAGGTTTTGTCATTTGAATCATCCAAGAATTGTTCATTTATGTAATGTATTGGAGGTTTCCCCCTCGAAGTGGTTGATTTATAAGGAATTGATCTCTCTTTTCTTCTATTTTTGGAGCTGGTTTCACAACAAGCTCAATTTGGACATCAGTAACCCCTTAAAACATTGAGCTGAAGTTGGCGCTGCACTCCTAACACTGGCACTGCGTTATTGACCAATGACTGATATTTCTGTTTTTTTCTTAGTTTTCTATGTTTGACCATGGAAAATCATGATTTTACTGATATAAATTATGGATTTAAATGTGATTATGATGTTTTTGAGTTACCTAGGGGTAAATACATTAGGTAAAAGTATTTTTGAGGATTGATGAATCAATTTCACTAAAGTTAGGGATGAGTCAGTTTGACCTTCCTACAATCTAGGTTTGCAGTTCAGACTTTTGTGGATCAACTCCACAACTCAGGGATTCAACCACTAAGGTTGGGAGAAGTTGTTTCATGTCCATATATTTCGCTTCTTGACTCATTTCACAGGTTGGATGTTGTTGTATTGATCAGAGACACTAGTGTATTCAGATTTTGGCAGAAATATATTGGATGAGTTGCAGCTATTCTTTAGGGATTCATGTGGCACTATACTTTGTCATAGTGTCTTCTTCTGTTTCATATGTATGAATGTTTTGTACTTTCCATGTTCATTCTAGTTCTATGATATGTTTTATTCTCAAGTTTGATAATCATAATACATAATTTATGCTCTGTTTTTGGAGAATCACCATAATTTGTTTCAGTTCTTTAGTTTTTATGAAAAGAATTCATGTACTATCATGCTCTTTTTAGCGCCTCACCAGTATGATCCATCTCACCTATAAACCCTAAAGTGTTAGAGTTCTTACCCACCTTGCTCCATCAGATGACTGCAATTTTGATCTTATTTTCCCTGACCTAGTTACCTCTTTGACCTAATTCACTCATCTAACACCCAAATCAGTCAATCAAAACCGTTGTGCTACTATACCTAGCCTAAAACCTAATTGATCCAGTCCTCTTGGTGTTAGACAATTAAATATTACAGAGCAATGAAACACATAAAATATGCGGAAAACACAAGCATACAAAACACATAAAACTAGAGAGACACAGATATATGTGGTTCACCCAGTTTGGGCTACGTCCACCCCGAACAGCCAATCCTTCCTTTCTATTATCTAGCAAAATGAAGAGACACAACCTACAGTAGATCCGTTGTAATATCGTTTGTTCTCTCTCACAATCTCCCTCTATTTTCTCGCTCTGAGAATACACATACCATACACAGCCGCAATACAATACCCTCATACGAAGTGAGGGGTTGCCTTCTAGGGAAAAAATCCATAAACTAAACATAACTTCTACCATCAGATCATTTGCCTAATGAACGGCCCAAATTGACTAGAAATTACTATACTTTTACAAGGCAATTTTACATCTATTTTTAGCTTCGGGGGTGCTGCCCCCAAAACCCCTTGCCAGGGGGGGGGGATCCATAAAGTCACAGCCGCTCCCCCCCCAAGACCCCCCAGGCAATGTTTAATTATGGGCAGCGTTGCCACCCCCATTAAGGTACAGGGGTCCAACATTGTGATACAAAATAAACAAGATAATCAGGCTCCACACCCAACAATCTCCCACTTGGAGACTAATTGTAGCAACTCCACCGCTGCTTCATTTTCTGGAAAATGACTCCTCTTTGGACCTAGTTGTTTCTCATCTTCATCGTCATCCTTGAAGACCAATTGAAACTGAGCATGTTCTCAGTTTCTCCCTGGTTACAACTTTTGTTAGCATATCTGCAGGATTCTGGATAGTGTGTATCTTTTCCATCTTCAACTGTCCATCTTCCAATACTAACCATATGAAATGGTACTTGAGTTGTATGTGTTTAGTCCTGGAATGAAATGCTGAGTTATTTTCAAGATGAATGGCACTTTGGCTATCACTGTATAACGTGCCCATATCATGCTTCTTACCCAATTCATCCATAAACCCTTGTAACCAAATCATTTCCTTACTAGCCTCTGTAGCAGCAACATATTCTGCTTCTATTGTTGAAAGTGCAACAACACTTTGGATTTTTGAAACCCAACTAACAGTTGTTCCACCTACATTAAATACATATCCTGTAGTACTCCTCCTGTTATCTCTGTCACCTGCCATATCTGCATCAACATATCCCTGTAGATTAATGTTTGAACCACCAAAGCACAATGCTTGATTTGTGGTACCTCTCAAATATCTGAGAATCCATTTCACTACCATCCAATGTTCTTTTCCTAGATTTTTCATGTACCTGCTTACAACTCCCACTGCATGTGCAATATTAGGCCTTGTGCAAACCATTTCATACATTAAGCTTCCAACTACTGATGCATGTGGAACTTTAGACATATAGTCAATTTCTTCTTGAGTCTTGGGTCACATCTCCTTACTAAGTTTGAAATGGCTAGAAAAAGGTGTACTAACTGGTTTTGCATTCTTCATATTAAATATTTTCAACAGCTTTTGTATGTACTCATTCTGAGACAGTGTTAATTTGCGATTTTTCCTGTCTTTAGTTATTCTCATACCAAGGATTTGTTTTGTAGCTCCCAAATCCTTCATTACAAAGGAATTTGCCAATTTTCTTTTGAGAACATTTATTTCCTGCATGTTAGACCCTACAACAAGAATGTCATATACATACAATAAAAATATAATATAGCTACCATCATTTTTGTTTTTCAGATAAACACAATGATCAGAGTGCAATCTAGTATAACCTTGTTCAGACATAAACTTGTCAAATTTTAGATACCACTGCCTTGGAGAGTGTTTTAAGCCATACAAGCTCTTCTTTAACCTACACACTAATTTTTCTTTCCCTTTGACCTCATATCCTTCTGGTTGCTACATATAGATCTCTTACTCCAAATGTCCATGGAGAAATGTTGTCTTTACATCTAACTATTCAAGATGTAAATATTCCACTGCTACAATACTTAAAATAGTTCTTATTGAAGTCATCTTAACAACAGGAGAAAATATTTCATCAAAATCAATACCTTTCTTCTGTGCAAACCCCTTCACCACAAGTCTAGCTTTGTACCTCTATTTTCCTCCATCTTCTTCCTTCAACCTATAAACCCATTTATTCTACAATGTAGTTTTACCTGCAGGCAACCTAACTAAATCCCAAGTCTGGTTATGCATTAAGGAGTCCATCTCTTCTTCCATGGCTAGCTCCTACTTCTTCCTGCTTTCAACCTGCATTGCTTCTTCATAACATTCAGGTTCACTAGAATCAGTCAACAATAAATAATATAATGAAGGAGAGTATCGTTCAAGGGGTCTACTTATCCTAGTAGATCTTTTGACACCACTTTCAGGTGTTTGAGGTGTCTGTTGTTGTTGTGGTGGTTATTTTTTTTGTGGCTATTGATTATTATTATTTTCAGGCATCTTTACTTTTTCTGTGATCTCATCAAGAACTGTGTATTCTTTGTTTTCTTTTTCTTGTTTCTTTTCCTGCAACTGATTCTTATACAAGACCTTTTCATTGAATATTACATCTCTGCTCCTGATGATTTTATGATTTTCATAATCATATAAGCGATAACCAAAATCATTAACACCATATCCAATAAAGGTACATTTCTTTGATCTTGCCTCAATCTTTGTTCTATTTTCTTTATTAATATGGAAAAAGGCCTCACAGCCAAAAGGCTTTAAAAAAGAGTAGTTTACCTTTTTACCTGTCCATGCTTCCTCTGGAATACCACCATCCAAGGAACTTGAAGGCCCTCTATTTATTAGATAAACAACATTATCTATAGTGTCTGCCCAAAATTGTAAAGGAAATCCTGCATGCAATATCATGCACCTTGCACGCTCCATGATTGTTTTGTTCATCCTTTCTGAAACACCATTTTATTGTGGTGTTCTTAGAACTGTCTTCTCTCTGTGAATTCCATGCTCTGAAAAATACCTATAAAACTCTTTGCTGCAATATTCACCTCCATTGTCTGATCTGGGACACTTCAACTTCTTTCCTGTCTCAATCTCAACCAAAGCTTTCCATTTCTTGAAAGTATACAATGCATCAGATTTATTCTGAATATAATAAATCTAAGTTTTTCTAGTTGCATCATCAATAAAAGTAACATAATAACGAGAGCCACTAAGAGATGATACCTGAGCAGGTCCCCATACATCTGTATGCACAAGCTCTAATTTTTTGCTCCTCTTTTCTTTCCCATCTCTGAGAAATTTGACTCTCTTCTGTTTTCCATAAATACAATTCTCACAGAAATCCAAATCAACATTCTTCAAACCCAACAAAAAATTTCTTAAGTGAAGAATATTCATCCCCTTCTCACTCATGTGTCTGAGCCTATGATGCCATAATGCTGCATTTTCTCCTTTGGAAGTTAAAGCATTAACAGAGTTAGAAATACCATTGCATAAATACAATATACCAACATTTTCGCCTTTTGCTATTACCGGCGCTCCTTTGGTGACCTTCAAAGTTTTATCTGTGAAAGTTGTCACACAACCTTCACTGCCTAACTGCCCTATTGAAATCAGATTTTTCTTCAGATCTAGAACAAACCTTACTGGAGTGTAAAAACTCTGGTAAAACTGATAAATATATATTATTAATGATGAAAGATGAGATGATTACAATGAGGGATCGCCTAGGCTTTTAAATAGCCTCAAGGTGTCCCTTGGCGAAGAGGCATGATCTTTGATCATGCCCTTTCAGTTAATAAAACCTAATATAACTATATCTAACTAATAATTAATAAAATATTCATAACATTGCCCCTCTCTTAAAGATGCTTTGTCCTCAAAGCATATGTAATTGATGGACAATGTTGACGAATGTCTGGTTTTCTCAAGCGATGAGCTCTTGCGTCCCACATTTTAAAAAGATCGTGAAACAACATCTCGAGCTCCATCTGTTGGTGATGTGGATAGTGAAACGATCTGATATCGACAGAGTTGGATACTGTCTTGACTTCTATTGGATGTTTGATTTTCCTAGCAGAAGGCACCTTAATGGGTAAATCTTGGAATACTTTTTCATGTTTCCCAGCTATTCCTTGTTCTTCTGGTGATTTTTTGTGACTCCTTTTTAGATTTAGAGGTAAGCTACCAACAACTATTGTCTGATGTAACTTCTCCTCATCATCAAATGCTTCATTCTTAACAACCATATCTGCTTCATCACCGAAGGCCTCAACAGCTTCTGCCGTTATATCAGTGGCTTCGGATGTGTTTGTCGCTTCATATGTTTCGTCCAAGTCTGGGAATGGAACATTTTGCTGTTTACAAACATCTGTATCTTCATGGTGATGTGGGAAATCATCTTTTTCCTGATGCTCTTCTGAGTTCTCTGAATCTGTGGCATTGTTTTGTTGAGTTTGTTCCCTGTCAGGAGATATCGGGGATTGTGTCTGACTTAACTTATCTATTTTATCATTTAGCTTATTGCAGAGTTCTGACATCCTGTTCATTGCTTTGCTAAGTTTTTCTGTGGCCTCCCTTCGTTTTAGCTTTGCTAAGCTTTTGATCTGATCAATTGTCATCGTAGATAAAGACATATTGAACAGATATGAGGTGAGAAATACTCTTTTGCCAGTTTTTCTTTTCTCCTTTTTTTTTTTCTAAAATTAATTAATTAATTAATATTTAATTAATTAATTAAATTATTTTTTTTTGAAATAATAATAATAATTTCTATTATTATTATTATTATTATTATATATATATATTTTAAATAATAATAATAATAATAATAATTATTATTATTTTATTATTTGAATTATATATATATATATATATATATATAATGTTTTTTTTTAAAGGTCACTTTGTTTTGAAAAGGCACGTTGTTTTGAAAATTGGAAATGGGTTTTAATACCATGGGCAATTACCATGGGCCCAAAAACCACGAGCTTGTAAACCACGAGCCTCTTCCCTTTTAATTTTACTTTTACTCTTCCTTTTTAATTTTACTGTCTTCACATGTACGTATATCTCTCTTTTTACTTTTTCTTTTTTTCTTTTAATTTTATTAATATATATATATATATATATATATATATTATATTTCTCCCTTCTTTTTTAATTCTGGGTGATCACACAGATCCCTAAGAGCGATGGCTCCGATACCAATGGAGTGTAAAAACTCTGGTAAACTTGATAAATATATATTATTAATGATGAAAGATGAGATGATTACAATGAGGGATCGCCTAGGCTTTTAAATAGCCTCAAGGTGTCCCTTGGCGAAGAGGCATGATCTTTGATCATGCCCTTTCAGTTAATAAAACCTAATATAACTATATCTAACTAATAATTAATAAAATATTCATAACACTTACCTCCTTTAATAGCCATTGGTTTCTATTTTGTTGTTTTACAAGAACCTTACCCATTCCAACAATTTTACAGGGTTTATCATCACCCAAACGGACTTGTCCAAAATCTCCTTGAACATAGTCATGAAAATATTTCTTATCAGGTGTGGAAGGGAATGAGGCCCCTGAATCTACAACCCAAGAATCAGTAACATTTTCGAAAGAAAGAATCAAAGCATCTTGTAACACATCACCTGTCACATTTGCTTCATGATTGTTTTCTTGTTGTGCATCTCCTTCTTTTCCCTTTCGAGATCTACAATATTTCTTTAGGTGTCCTTTATTTCCGCATTTCCAACACACTATCCATGATCTAGACTTGGATCTACTTTCCTTTATTTACTACGATATCCTAAGCTCTTTCCTCTTTCCATTTTTCTTCCCCTAGACTCTGCACTCAAAGCATTACCCGATGTCTCACCGGATCTTTTCCATCGCATTTCCTCGCTAAGGATATCACCGACAACATCATCAAACTTTAAAGTACTAGATCCAGAGACAGAGTTACTAATGGCCATAACTAAACCATTCTAGCTTTTGGAAATGAGCACAGAAATAAAGGAGCACTAACTTCATCATCAAAGTTTACCCCTACAGAACTTAATTGACTGGTAACTGTATTAAAATCATTTAAATGGTCTGTAACAGATCCACTTTCCGACATCTTCATATTAAATAAACGTTTCATAAGAAATACCTTGTTTTAGGCTGAAGGTTTTTCATATAATTTTGCCAACATCTTAATCAAACCCTTTGTTGTTGTTTCATTTGAAATATTGAAGGCTACTGATGCCGCGAGGCACAACTGTACTGTTCCGAGTTCCTTTCTATCAAGAATCTCCCATTCTGCATCTGTCATAGCCATTGGCTTCTTTATTTTTCCGCTCAATGGTAGGTAAAAATATTTTTGATATAGATAGTCTTCCATCTGCATCTTCCAAGGCAGGAAGTTTTGGCAGTTAAAATTCTTGACCCTAAACTTACCATCTTCTGCCATTTCTCCCACTCGAACTAGTAACCCTTCTTTCCTATGAGTTTATCAGCCAAATAGACCTTTGGCTCCTATATCAGTTGTTAGAAAATTAAATATTATACAGCAGTGAAACACATAAAATATGCGGAAAACACAAGCACACAAAACACATAAAACCAGAGAGACACAGATATACGTGGTTCACCCAGTTTCGGCTATGTCCACCCCAAACAGTCAGTCCTTCCTTTCTATTATCCAACAAAATGAAGAGACACAACCTATAGCAGATCTACTGTAATATCCTCTGTTCTCTCTCACAGTCTCCCTCTATGTTTCTCGCTCTAAGAATACACATACCATACATAGCAGCAATACAATACCCTCATACAAAGTGAGGGGTTGCCTTTTAGGGCAAAAAACCATAAACTAAACATAACTTCTACCATCAGATCATCCGCCTAATGAATGACCCAGATTGACTAGAAATTACTATACTTTTACAAGGAAATTTTACATTTTTTTAGCTTCCAGGGCGCTGCCCCCGAAACCCCCCTCTAGGGGGGGCTCCATAAAGTTGCAGCCACCCCCCTGGACCCCCCAGACAACATTTAATTACAGGCAGCGTTGCCGCCCCCATTAAGGTACAGGGGTCCAATGCTGTGATACAAAATAAACAAGATAATCAGGCTCCACACCCAACACTTGGTTGTGATCCCTTGGAGAGAGCCCTCTTCTGCCTTGTAGGGCTAGCTACTTAGCGAGAGCTTGGTATGTGGTTACCTTTTCTGATCTCTTCTCAGCCTCGAAGATCGGGTGGAGTGCTAACACTGATGAAAACCCTGGTCAAAGTAGGATGGATTTGCACTCTTTGTACCATCTCACAAAATTCAAAGAAACCTACATGATGGAAACATTTTATAGCTAAGGGTGTTGCCATCAATTCCCTATTTTCTGATGGATCTAGTCTCAAAATCCTCCTTTCTTTATTGCATGTTTTCTTTTCTTCTTTTGTGGTATTTCTTTCCTCCTCCATTAGGTTTCTTTCCTCATCCATTATGTTCCGTTTTGTATTGGAACCCTAGGGAAGAAGGGGGAGGGAAAGGGAGTAGGATTGTAGGGTTAGGGGATTGGGATGAGTGAGAGGAAATTTTGGGAAATGCATAAAGAGTTTAGGGAGCTTAGGGAAGTGATGGGGGTTTTAAATGTTAAGGAAAATAGGGTAGGAAATTTCTAATATAGGGAAGGTATCTAGCTGCCTAGGAAAGCACAAATTATGGTAGAGTCTTAGGGAACATAGCTTGGGAATGGGAAATGAGGGGATGTAAGGGTAGCGGGGAGTGATTTAGGGTGTAGGGAAGGTAAATGGGTCTCGGGGAAATCAATTTAACTTCACAAATATGAAAACTAGGGTTTCATTGATTAAAACATGACATAGAGGGAAATGAGGTTTGGCACCAAAAATTTATGATCACAAGATGAAAGGAGGGGCTATGGAGGTGAAAATTACTTGTGAATATATGTAGAAACCTTGATTTTTAGTTGAGAACCCTTGGAGAGAAGCTTTGGAGTTGTGGCTCTCTTCTAAAAAAAACATAGCGAACAAAGGAAAAGCGCAGCAAAGCCCTGCAAAAATCGCAGCGTGCTTCTGAAAAGCGCAACATCCATCCTGCAAAAATCGCAGCGTGCTTCTGAAAAGCACAACTTCCATCCTGAAAAAAGCGCAGTTCCTTTGGAAAAAGCACAGCGAAGGTGCTAGAACTTGGTTTTCCAAAGAAAAAATTGATTCTTTTCTTGGGGAACTTGGAGAGATCGATGCTTGAGGATGAAAATGAATGACTTATGGTATTTGGGGGCCTTTTACACTTGGAGAAATGTCATTAACTAAACTGGGACCCACATTTAATTTCTTGAAATTAACTTTACATTGCTTCTTTAGCTTTAACTTTTGAATTTGATCTTTGAACTTCATATTTTTATGGCTTAGGAACATTGATTGAATTTTTTGTAACTTTTCTCTTTTGTTGATGGAACTTTGAGTGTGTAGCTACTTGGAAATTTGAGAACTTATTAAAAATTAGGAACATAAAATTACATTTTGATCTGAAATCAAATTTACAAATCAAACTTACTGATGAAATTTCTTTATTAGCACTCCTTCACTTGCTGGAATTTATGCATGAAATAATGATTTGATGAACTTGGAAACCCTAAGACCTAATGGAGACTTTGATTGAATGAAACCAAGATGAAAATGACTGAAATGATGATTAAAAATCATAATTTATGGTACACTCAACAAAGTGGTGAAATGAGCCATCAAGTAGTAAAATTTTGTAAGGAGAGAGATCAAACCTAGGTCTACATCCAGTGACCAAATTTTTGCATGATGACATAATGGAATGGCAAAAATTTCAAAATGTGATCATAATATGACATGAAAATATTTTATTTGATCACTGGTGGCAGGATGCAAAAACTGACACTAACAGTTTCAAGGGAAAGAGATCTAATGACTCGGATCTGCTGGAAATGATGCAGAAAACAACAAGAAACCAAAGGGGAAAACTGCTACAAAATGTAGGGCGAAAGGTTAAAACCTTAGGGGGAAAAAGGGTACCCTAAGGGAAAGACCAAAAAAAATTCAAGAGGAGGGTTTGGATGGAATAATAACCTATCAAAAATGATCTGAAAGAAGGATGGATCAGACCCTAAAACAATGGTTGAAAGTGTTGCAAATCTCAAACTACCTACTCAGCTTAACCCCATCTAGAAAGGTGGAAGTGTATTGAAACCCTACGGGGCTTGGTTCTAATTAAAGGAGACAAACTGAGCATATCTAGGCATAAGACAGGCTGAGACAGAGGTTAGAAAAACCAAAACAGTGCTCTCGACAAACCCTGACAATTACAGAAAAAATAAAAAAATTGTTTCAACTTGCAGGTACTGACCTGTGGGCTGTTGAAATCATAGTTACTAGGCATAAAAGTGCGAGTTCTATGATAAATCACACTATTTGAGCCAAAAAGTGTGAGTTCTTGTTCATTAATTCTCGGGCGTCAAGTTGCAGAAAAGTTGTCGTCTCTAGAGCAACTGATACTTTTTACCTGTGGAAAACACCAGAAAACAGTCGGAAGTTAGAATTTTGACTGATTTAGGGCCAAAAATTTAAAAAAACAACATCAAGAGACTGAAAAAAAACTGAAGAAAAAACCTTGTTTCTGAAGCTAATGGTCACGCTAGAATTTGAATTACAACAGTGGAGTTGCCATTTGTTAGCGTAAATTCTTAATGCAATTGTATCAAAAGAGCTCACTTTAGTTGTGTGTGACAAACAACCCTAACAACATAATTGATTGCTTAACTCTTTAGATCTGCAATCGATAGTTAGAACAAATGCTGCAAAAAACTAGATCTATGCAATAAAAGTAGTTAAACAGTGAAAAGAAATAGTAATTACTCCATGCATCCAACAGACAAGACATGATTTAAAGAATGTTCTATATATATTATAACACCTAGTGAAGGAAACAAATAACTGTTACTAGTCCCCCTAAATGGGATGGGTTCTTGGTTGTCCTCAACGCTTCAGTTCCAGAATTTTCTCTCTCTCAATGGTGTAGAAAACCCATAATGTGTTGAACTCTATGGGAGCTCAAGAAGAAAAAGAAAAATAGTAGCAGCAAGGAGAATTATCAAAGCACGAAAATGAAAGTGATCCTTCTATTTATAAAAAAAATATTGAGTTATCCTCGACAATGGCGAATAATAAAATATTATTAAGCAAGATCTAGATCTTTTTTTCTGAAGAAAAAAATTGAAACTTTTTATTAATGTTAAAAAGTTTACAGTGCACATGCATTTAAGAATTCATTCCACCAGGGTCTCAGAGGACACCTTCCTGTATATCCAGTCATTCTTCATATGAACGTCTTGACCAAAAAAAAACATTGAGCTGCCTAAGAGGAATGAATCCCTTTCAGGTCCATAATACACCAGTCACCACTGATAACAGTGGCCAAAACCAGAAACCCAATTTATCCTAGCCTCCTCTTATGAGGAAAAACCAGCCTGAAACAGAGCACAACCATTGCATTCCCTCATGACAAAAAATGGGATATGTCTAGTTCCTTACAATAATTTTTTGTATCAAAGTTTTGAGTTGCATAAAAAGAAATAAAACATATTAATATGTACATGAAATGAAAAGACAAAGAGTTTGATTCCAATTCCAGGTCAATTCGAGAACCAACACAGGATAAATAGGAAAAAGGTGGACCGATCCTTTCCACCAAGCCATCTGGACTTATTTCACATATTCTCTAGGTGCCCACATTCTGCTGCGTTACACTCCCTGTAAATATGACATGCATAGATGTAAGTAAAATGATTTTTCGGTATCTAGATTTCTTCTAGTATAGGTATTAACATATAATTTTGGAACATATATTCCTTTTTAAACCACTTAGTACAGTTCTGAGAGTCACCAAAGATCTGAAAAAATAGATGTCCTAGATGGAGAAACCAACATAAAAAAATATGAAGAGTTTTAAGTTCTGCATAGTTATTCGTCTCACTTCCTAATCCTATTGAAATTCCCAGCCTGTAGCTTGAGTTTAGGTGGAACGTTATACCTGCCCCACAAATATTTTCAGGGCTAGATGCTCCATCAAAGTAAGCCCAAGGAATATTACCCTGAATATTTTCAAGAACAATCTCCTTGATTTGACCTTTTTTTGAGTGCTCAGGTAGAAATTCATAAATTGCAGCACTTTCAGCTGCCACTACATGGGTCGGGGTCGCCTGATCTGTTATCACTATAAAAAAAATTTCCAAACTTGAATAGTTTTCTTTGTTCCTAGTCATGGTTTTTAGATAGGTGTTAAGTCATTTTAAGTTTTTAGGGGTTAAGTGATAGGGTTAGAGTCTCATTTTCATTCACATAATAAAGTTCAACAACCTTATTTCATACCTTGAGAGTCTCATACCATGTTTAGAGAGTAAAGTGTTTAACCATTTAAAAAAAATTTGATTAAGCCACAAAACCACATTTTCGTAGTGCAGACAGTGTTAAAAACTGCTTTTGCACTATGAAAACGCTGCTCTTTTCATAGCGCAAAACCCTGAAATTACATTAGGCGCGCTACGAAATCGAGGATTCGTAGCAAGTCTTGTCAAAGTATCAAATCCATTAAATTTCATTAATCCTTCATGATTAGGTGTTAGCCACGAGTCTTTTCTCACACATGCAACCATTCATAGCCATCATGAAATTCTTTAGAGGTCATTTATATTAGTCATTTTCAAATTTGAAAAGGGCTGGTTTTTGGTTTTATTGTCTTATTCAAGAAACACATGATGCATACCCTTTTCTGAATGGTAAGCTCATGGTAAGCAGAAACCAAAGTTTCTCTCATTCATCAAGGCTGATTATTACTTTCAAGCGAGGCAGTGTCCCTAATCAAGTGAGGCAATTTACTCTGAAATCAAGCGAGGCTGTTGGTTAAAGGCTTTAAAGAAGCACACAGGAATTTCAAGGAAAGGATGACAGAGGAAAGAAAGAACCACAGGTCAGGCCATTGTTTAAGGATGGAGCCTGAAAGTATAGAGGCTCTAACCAGGGAAAAATCAGTTGAGGAAGCCTTCAAGAAGACAGGATGTTGGAAATTCTGTGAAACATTGCAAGGAGGTCACAATCAAGTGACAAACGAGTTTGCTCTTCATTTCACAGGTTAAAATACAAAATTTGGAGTCTTAAACTTGCCAATTTCCCCTGAGATCATATTATTAGTGACAGCGATTCCAAGGGTAGAAGAAATATGGTTCAAAAATTTCAGGTTTGAGATGGAACCTTGTAAAATATTTTTGAAGCCAAGGTTTGTAGAGACAGACTTAACTAAAGCAGTGCCAAGAAGTTACATCAAGAACACCTATGCCAACCTGCTCTACAACATTCAAAGGTATTTCACCTGTGAGGGAGGATACCATAAAGTGTATTCTTATCATTTCAAACTCATGTTGCATTTTACTGGAATGGTTTCTTTGGATTTTCCTTTCTTCTTGTTTCAAAGTTTAACTAAGATGGCAGATAAAGTGCAAATAAAATCTCAATACTGTGAAACTTCACTTTTCGATCATGGTCTAGTTAAATTGAGAGTTTTACATGAACTTTATAGGATAAACAGAGAATGGTATACATTTTTTTTGTGTGTGGATTTGGGGTGGAAACAAAAGAAACAAATATTAGCCCTAAGGCCAAAAAAAATCACCATAAAAAACCACTGACCCTACAGATACAAGATCAAAAATATTTGTCAAGTTGAAACCCAGAAATAAAGTGAAAGAGCTAGAAATCAAAACATCAGTGATCATTCAAAAGACTCCTCAACCTGCAAAAAAGAAGACAACTAAAGTTAAGGAAACAATACAGGAACAATCAACTAGCAAATCAGTCTAGAAAGGATTGACTAGAAGTCAAATAGCAAAGGAAAAGTGTAAAACAATGGTTTCAGGAGAAAGTATGCATTTAAAGGGTGATTTGAATGATATTTTACAAGCTATTGATATTGAAGAATCCCCTTTGGTCCAAGCAGACTTCATAAAATTGGATGAAGGGAAATCTAAAAAGATGAAATTTTCTAAAAGGCTGGATTTTGATGAAGGAATTTCAGAGTTTGTGTTCAAGCCTAGAAGGCCTTTAACTAGGAAATCAAAAAAGTTGCAAAAGCTGGATATGGAGTTAGATAAAGCAGGGGATGTTTCCAATGTTTATGAAGAGCCCATAGACCTATCATCACCAATGCCTGAAGATGACAAAAACAAAGTTTTCAACACTCAAAGAGAAAAGAGCAGATATGAAGAAATTAAAGAAAATTTGAGACTATCTAATCTTGAAATTGCTAAGCTTAAGAAGAAAGCAAGAAGACATGTTGTTGAGAAGACAAAATTCAACAAAATAAGGGCTCTATGGGAGGTTGAAAGAGTTTTAAAACCTAAAAAAATCAACAGTGAAGCTCAGTACTTTACCTGGACTGTCCCTAAAATCAAAGAGGAAAGATTTATGAGAATGATAAATGTTAAATTGAGGGCTACTAACAGGAGACTGAAGAGGAAGATTGAATATCTTGAAATTCAATTGACAAAGTCTGAGTGTCAGCTACAACAGAGATAGAACAAGAGCAATAAGTGACAAATCCTTAATACAATCTTGTTTTTGGGAAGGACATCACTTTTTGAGGACATTTCAAAGTTGACTTATTTTTATTGTTAAGGTCTATAGACATCATGGAAATCATTGAAAGGTGCAAATATTCTTAAATTCTGAGAATTGTGAAAAAAATGTGTAAAAAAGACATACACAGCAGTTTCGTAGCGCGCTACAAAACTACTGTAGGTGCATTTTTGAATATTTTTATAAGGGTTTTGAGAGGTAAAAACACTTGGTTTCAAAAAAATTTTGCTTCTGGTGGATGGAAAGGGTTCATAGATGAAATTTCAGGTGTCAAATCAAAAGAAAGTGGATGGTTAAGAGATGTTTACAAAGATACAGATTCTGCACTACGAAAACACTTGCTATTTTCATAGCGCAGCCATATCATCTCTTTTTATACTTTTTCAAAGGCTTAATTTTTGTACAGGTGGAAAGGCATGGTTCCATGGAAATGATAACGCATGTCACTTATCTCAAAAATTCAATATTTCCAGCAAAAGGGTTCGAAGATCATTAATGAAGGTAAAAGCTAAATTACAGGAAACATGTTCCTTGTTTTGTAGGGAAGATAAGACATGAATCAACATGATTGCATAACAAGATTAGAGGCATCATCAAGGTAGAAGATATGGAGAAACAACTATTAGAGATATTATTTAAGTCTTAGATAAGGTTGTTTTAGACATAATAAGGAGTTTTACTCCTATTTGTATTAGGACTTCTAGAAGAGACAATTAACTGTCATATGTAATTAAGAGCTTGTTTTAGGAGTAGATAGGTGTCAAACTTAGAAATTCTAATTCTCTTCAAGATGGATAAGGGAATCCAAGATTGTAATGATGACTCTATAAGAGACATGAAGTCGAATTGCTAAAGGTTGGAATTTTTTTCATTAGCAAGCAAACTGTGTTATTGTAGCATACTGTGTATTTTCAACTTAATATAGATTGGCTTTACTACTCAGGATTCACAAAGAATTTTTGGTGTTTGATTTCTCTATGGATTTCCTCATTTACCTATTTACAGTGGTATGAACATGTGTTACTTAGAATTCATTGGAAAATTCTCTAACTTCCTTCACATGTTTGTAGACTGTGTTTTATTCACTATGTTACTGTTTTGTTTATAAACCTACACTCCAAGTGCCATAACTTCCATGTTGAGTTGATGTTTTGTTGAAACATATCTTGACTCCATAGCCCAATATATGTTTGTTAATCAGTAATTCAACCAGTTATACACTTTTATCCATTTTATTCCTAGATTTAGCCATATAATCCTTAATTCCAAATCTTAAACCTATTAAGAGAGCCCTCTCAGGTTGAGGAGGCTAAGCCTCAACTAAAATTATGGTTTGAATTAGTTATTCAGAGTCTACTTGATCATCAGCCTATCAGGGTCAGATTTTGTGATAACATGATATTTGAAGATGATTCTCTTCCGAGCCAGCCAGATCCCCCATGCAATTAGTAATCGAATTGTTTTCCTTTTCCCTTCTAGGGAGATATTTCACCATTCCTTCCATGCTTCTTTAAGATTTACTCCATTCCATCGAATGTCTGGTCCTAATAACTTCGAGAATTCTTTCCACACTGCCTTGTTGAAAGGAAATTGGATGAAGAGGTGAGAAATATTCTCAACATCTAACTTGCAGAGTGAAGACCACCCTGGCCCTTCCTTTTTAATTTTTTGCATATTATCCTAGGTTGAGACTTTTTTTCTCAAAATTTACCAGAAGAATTGCCTACTTTTTGTTGGACATTCCAATTTCCAAAGGAGCTTTTTCCACCATTATGGGGCCTCCCATCCTTTCTTCGTCATGAGGTAATAATATCCCCCTTTGGGAGTGTACCTACCTAAGGTACCATGGACCCATCTTAATTCATCCTGTCTGTCCCTAAGCCTAACGTTGGATCTAACTAATTCATTTGTGTATTTGAGCCATTCCTCATTCCATAGTGGGTCGATATCTAGATCCTCCCCACACTGCCATGCTTGTTTCCATATAGTAGAATCAGCTATATTTTTTATTTTATTTCGGAAGTGAATCCCTTTTGTGGATAGATGAAACCTAAACCCTTCTAGAAGGCTGAAATCCCCATTGCATCCTACCCAGGGATTAGACCCACTCAGAACTTGCTCATCATTCCCAATATGCCAGGCCAAGCCTTCTTCAACTATTTTGATTGACCCCATCATTTCTTTCCACACCACTGAGCCTCAGTTTGTATGCTTAAATGGGGATCTCAACCAGTCAATCACAGGAATTGGGTCTATGTATTTTATTCTTATTACCATGGACCATAGGGGTTCCGAGACAATAATTCTCCAACCCATTTTTGCTTCCTGAGAGGACACAAAAGAAGGGAGATATTTTAACCCCCACCCACCCCATTCATTTTTCCTGGCTATTTGAGCCCAAGCTACCCACAGAAGAACGACCTCTTCCTTTTGGCCCGCCCATAATAATTTGCTACAAATTTTTTTTACCTTTTCTAAAATACCCTTGGGCATCCATGATAGCATCACCCAATACACCAGAATTTCCATGAGGACTAACTTGATTAGAAACATCCTGCCTGATCGAGAGAGCCATTTATAACTCCAGTGTTTTATTATTTTCTCAATTTTTTCCACCGTCCACATTCAGTCAGCAGTTTTGTAACAATCAGGTTTGAGGAATAAACCCATCTATTTGAAATTTTGTCCCATTTTCCTAATCTCATATGGCATCTCCTTCGCAATCCTCCTAGATTCCTCCTCCGAAAACCCTCTATGAGAATAGATTATTTTTTAAGATTTATGGCCATTCCCATGGAAATAAGAAAGAGATCTAGGATGGATTTTATATGGTGAAATTCCTCTCTGTTTCCACAGGAGAAAAGAAGGATATTGTCGACGAACAACAAATGAGTGATATGAAGGTTAACCACAACTTCAATACCTTTAATATCCCCTCTTCTTTTATCTTCCACTAGCATCTAACTTAAACCTTTAGTTGCCAATAGAAAGAGAAAAGGGGATAAAGGACATCCCTGGTGCAAACCTCTTTGGATTTTAAAAAATGGGGAGGCATCCCCATTGATTAGGATGACGAAGTTGATCTCAGTGATGCATCTCATCACCCAATTTATGAAGGTAATGTGAAAGCCTAGATGGGTCAGCAACATTCTTATGTATAAAAAAATTATTTTTTCATAAGCCTTATATTGATCAATTTTAATGATCATCCCTTTCCTCTTGTTCCTTTTATGGCTATGCATGATTTCTTGGGCCACTCCAATGGCTTCGTGAATCTGTCTTCCTTTTTCTTCCTTCCAGGAAGCCAAATTGTTCTTGAGAGATGTTCCTGGATAGAATTAGCTTCAGTCTGAGGGAAATTATCTTGGCTATGATTTTATAAATACATTTGCACAAATCAATAGCCCTAAAATCATCGAAAGAATCAGGTTCATCCTTCTTAGGAATGAGGGCTAGAAAGTTTGAATTCATAGGCTCAAAGATAGCTCCCTTGTTCCTCAATTCTTTTACCACATCAATAAGATCATTCCCCATATATTAGAAGAAATGTTGAAAAAATTCAACTGTCCACCCATCCATCCCAGGGCTATTGTCCTTCTGCATGCCTTTTAGGACCCCTTCCACTTCCTCTGTGGTCACTAGTGATATCAGAATTTTGTTTTCTTCCTCCTCAATATATCTAGGAAAGAATTGATCCACCTTCACTACTTCAGCTATGGACACAACCTCAGGGTCTTTGAATAGATTCCTAAAATGATTCCTTCCTAAAGATGATAATTCTGAGAAAGAGGTTAAGAGCCTGCCCTCCTTCGATCTCATGCCCCATATTGTATTTTATCTCTTTCTCTCTTTTTCATAGTTGTGGAAAAACTTTGATTTTTCATCCCTTGCTGCCAACCAAATTTCACTTCTCTTTTGACACCATTTTTCCTCCCTTCCCAGAAGGATTCCCTTCCTTTCTATCTCAAGGGTTTTTATTATCTCCCTTTTTCTCAATGATTTGTAGCTATCTACTTCTGGGCTCTCCAGCTTGGCCAACTCTTGCCCTATCCCTCTTAGATGCTCCTCCTCTTTAACTTTTTTTTTCTTTTTCCCATTTGATGGTAGCCTTCTTCATTGTCTTAAGGTTTTCCTAGAAAAATGTTGCCTTGTTTGTCTCCTCCTCCTCATTCAAAGATCTCCATGCCTCCTTGAACAGGGCATTAAAAGATTCTTCCTTAAGCCATCCTGTATTAATTTTGTAGGGAGAACATGGTTTTACATTATGTCCCTTTAATTCCATAATGATCGGAAAATTATCTAAGTCACCCCCTTCACCAATCCACTGCCTTAGCATTAGTATCTTATCCACAAGCTCTTCTTTGATTAAGTACCTGTCTAATCTCTTGGCCACTCTTGCTTCTCCAGTTCTCCTGTTCCACCAAGTTGATCTCATCATAATGGGGTTTAAGTCTATCAGATTCCTCTCTTTTATTTTTGAATTGAAATAGTCTAAAAAAGGGTCAGGATTAGCAGATGGCCCCCATGCTTCTACTTGGCCTATAGAGAAATTGAGATCCCCCCCCCCCCATTATCAGATTTGAGGATGCCATGAAATATTTTGACAAAAGATCGTTCCAGAAGCCCTCCCTATCCTGACAGGGACCATATAGTTTTAAGAGGAGGATGTTGTACCCTAATTCAGAAGAGAAGACTTCAATGGCTAGGACCTTATCCATCCCCTAGGATCTGATCATCTTGAAATTCCTTTCTTTGTAATCAAGGGCAAGATCCCCTAATCTCCCTTTTGCATCTAAACACAGAAATTGCCACTCTGGACAGATCAATTCAAGGGCAGATTTAATGGCTTCTCCTTCCCTAAGGGTTTCTTGAAGCATAATAATGCCTGGTTCATAATTTGAGAATAAGGCCCTTAAAGCTAGTTTTTTGGGCTTACTAGCTAACCCTCTGCAAATTAGAGACAAAACGATCATTTTAGCACCTCTCTAGGGGTTTACGATGCTCTAAACACCCTAGTTAGAAGTCTTTGTTTGCCATCGACTATGTCTAGTTTAGCTTAGAACTGTGCTTTGGAAATTTTTTTTTCCTGCCTCTTTACTTTGGGCCCATGGGAGGGTAAAAAAGGCTACCCAGACCCCCTACTACCTCCAAAAAAATTTCCTTCTTTTCCTAAGGTCTCAGATTATAAGGGCTTCTCTCCCCTATAGGATTGGATAATTCTGGAAGGTCTATACAGGGAGAGGGATTTGGCCCCAAGTTTAGAGCAGGAATGGAGGTGATAACACTATCCAACATCTTGTTAATGAAATTTTCTTGAAGTTCCATACTAACAAATTATTGAGGCCTGGAAGGACCAGACCCTGAAGAGAATTGCATCATATCTGAACAAGAAACATAAAATGAAGAGGGGAGGGAAAAAGAAGTACCCTTAGTCATTGGAGCTGTTGTCGGGGGGTCCATAGATGCTTCCAGAGGAGATTCTTGGCTTTTATTTTCTTCCATATCCTTATCCTGTGCCTCTTTCTACCACATCTGAGTAACCTAATCCCATTTCTCACACTCTAGATACTGGACCTCAAGGTGATGGCCAATGTCCTTCTCCATATCATAATTTCCTTCATGCATACTTTCATCTTTCTCACCCTTATTCTTTCCCTTCCTATATTTTTTCCTCCTCCTCATGCTCAGGGGGCAGTCCTTTGCTAGATGCCCATACTGGTGGCATCTATGACAATGAAATTGTGTGTGCTCATAGTCAAGGGCTTGTAGAAAATACCAATCCCTCTAAAGAAGTTGAATTGCCTCCTCTAGCCCTTCCCGAGGGTTTAGGCGCACCGTAATTCTTGCAATTCCTTGTTCTTTTGTTTCTATGAACGAAATATTGACTTCTAGGTAATGACTGAGTTCATTACCTATCTCTCTAAACACATTTTTATACTAGAACGGATGAGGGAGGCCTGGGAGGCGCACCCATGTTGGGAGATCAACCACCTTTTCTCTCTAAGCATTAAAGAGAGGACTCCAAAATTTGAACAGAATTGGTACTCTGTTGACACCCCAGTTCATGTCTAAAACCCATTGTAATGTTTCCTTCCTCTGAAATCTTACCATAAACCATCCGTTAGTTAAATTTACTGCCTCGAAGCCCTGGTTAGGAGCCTCTTTCCAAGCTTTTTCATTCCATTCCATTAAGTAGGCCGTTGATATTTTCTTTCCTCTGGCACTGCCAACTAGATTTAATTTCATTGTCTCCATAGCTTCGTTGATAGAGATATTAATGCCCAGTACCAAATTAGGGATTTTCTCCTTCTGCCTCACTTCTTCCTAGTTCCCCCTTTTATGACTGAATCTCTTTATGCTTCTAGATCCAGTCGGCCTCATTGAGTGAGACATTGGGCTTCTCGCTCTGCATTTCCTTTTGTACCTTCCCTTCCAATTATGATCTCACCAATTTCCTTCCCCTGATGTTAAGGGATTAAATATCCTCCCCCTTCCAATAGACCCCCTGTGAGAGTCCAAGTTTCTCCCCTGAAGCTGTGGACTGTGCTCTATCACCAAATTTTCCCCTTCTTTGATCACCTTGGTACTATGGCCCTACATGATTTCCCACCCCCGTCTATCTCTACTGATGGCTTATGCAATGCATGCCAACCCTTCCTCCCATAGAAACCCTTGTAGACTTTTCTCTCCCACCCTTGGGGTCCTCGGAGGCCTATGAACCACTAGGCCCTCCCCTGCTCTATTCTTTAACAAATCTGGGCAAGAAGCATCCTTCCATACAAAAGGATCCTGACTCTACTTCTTCAGGGTACCATAGCTCGCAACTATATCTTCAAGACCCCCATACAACGGAAAAGAAAATTGTAAGGAATGAGTGTTGCTAATTACTGGCTGAAAACCTGCAACTGCTTCAGAAAAATTTTTCAGATCCATTCTTCCCGCTACTAGTGCTATCGAGGATAGGATCTCCTTCTCCAAACTAGGGATGTTTCCATCCATGTATGCCATCTCCCCAACCTGTTTCCTTTCCTCCTCCAAACCTTCGGTTAGCCCTACCTCCTTTCCAAATGGCCTAATAAACTGCATCAAATCCTGCCCATTGACATCCAAGCACCACATTATTAACATGTCCCTCGGTTCGGGATCCACCTCTACCATCTTCGAGACATTGACCATGGTTCCTAATCCTCACCGTGGCAACAACAGATACTTCGTTCACATGTTCTCCTTACCAACATGCGTGTGCATTACCAACCTAAAAACAACACAAACTGCTAAAGAAATGTAAACCATCTGATAAAATAGGAAAAAACGACTGTTAAAACTTTTAACCCTCCTCCCCACAGACGTTGGCACAAAAAACGAGGTGGTTGTTTGGTGCAGCCTGGGTCCTCCACTTGTCTGCCTACATTGGACCCAGCTGCCAAGTACGACCTCAGTCAAGCTTTGCCTGCCACGCCACCATGTTGACAATCTGAGCTAGGGATCCACCATAGTTAGGGTTTCCCCTATAACCCTTGTTGCAACAAGGTCTCCAGAGCTTACCTTTCTCCATTTTTTTTTTCAAATAGAGAGTAACCTCTTAAGATCTAGATCTAACTGCTTGGAATATTTTATTGTATTTTGTTGGAAGGAAAAATGTATTTAAATTGGTTAATATATTTATTTAGAAATAATAAACAAGGAAATAATTTATTTATCATTTTAATAATTTTGTTAAAGAATAATAAACAAATAATGATTTGTTTAATTATTCCTAGGTGATTTAGTCAGATTTAACAAGGAATAATAACTAAATAATGATTAAATTAATTATTCCTAGAGAAAAATAAGAAAAATAATGATTTATCTAATTATTTATCATAATTTGGTTAAATATGACCAGGAATATTATTTAAACACTAGTTTAATTAATTATTCCTAAAGGAAAATAAAATAAATAAGGATTTATTTAATTATTCCTCATGGGGTTTCTTGTTTAAACCAGAAATAACTTAATTAAAGATGGTTTATTAAATTATTTCTTATAGTGAAAGCAATTTTACTATGGTAAAATTGGTCTTACATGGTGTACTTCGATCCATCTAATTATAAATGGTTAGATGACCAAATTTTGGTGATAACAATATTATTGGAATATCTAACTAAATATTGCAAATTTTGCATGCGTTAGTCATTTGATAGCAATGGATGAATGTTCCTAGGATATTATTACATTTTATCCTTGAAAATCCATAAATATCTAAAGGGGTAGCGAAATCTAATTCCTTTAGGTCTCCTTGAAGAGTAATTTTCCCATATCAAGAGCATTCATGACTCCCAACCTCCCAATAGCTAGGCATTGATCTTAATTCCTTGGTGGTCACCAGAAGCTCAAAATTATCTCTCCTTTAACCTATATTTTCCGTCCCTTTAGCTTGGTGTGAAATATATTGGAGGAGGAATTTTTTAATTTCATTTGGATTGAAATGTTTCATTGTGTCTCCTCTAAAGGACCTTAAATTTTGGTGGGATTCCCATGTGGATTCTCCATAAATTTTCATGCCCTAGTTGCCACATCATGAGGGAACCCTAGAATTTAATCCTTCAACTTAGGGATTCTTTGAAGGCATTTCTTTAGTACTTGGTGAATTAAATCATTCATTTCCTTTCTCTCGCATACCTTGACCTTGGATGCACCTATATCTCATGTCTAATCCTAACCCTAGGTCTTGTGAGGTTTATTTTCAAAGGGGTTTTTCATGGAAATTTTTACTAGCTTCTCCCAAATCTTACACTTTTGTTTACCATTTCCTTTGAATGAGCTACCTTGCCTTACTTCAAACCTATCATAAATACATCTATCACAAGTGAGTAATATTGGGACTCCTCCCATCAATGCAAATATAAGAAGAGCAGGGGGCTTATGTTGTGGTGAAAATGGGCCTATGTTCCAAGTGTTGTTGTGCCCTTTAGATTTTGCCTCTTCACAAGGCATGCTAGTTTGTGTAGTAACATACATTATTGAACAAATTACAAAAGTTAGCCAATTTAAATGAATTACATATAAATCAAAACCAACTTTATCCTAACAAATCCACTCATTAAGGAATCAACTCCTTTGTTAAATAAATTTTGACCTCGCGGTTAATAAAGTTTTAGCAATGCCCTCTGCGTCATACTCCCAAGGAAAAAACTATATGAGGTTTTAAAAAAAAATCCACCTTTATGTAATAATGTGGCAGTCATCCAATTTGCATCAACTACTAGATGATCCTTCCACTTCACCAAATACTCATAATATTCCTTTCCCCTAGTCTTCTTAATTAATCTCTTATTTAAAATCCTCTCTGGTTATAAAGGCTCTATTGTTGGTAACGATTTCTACCACTAAATTTTTTGTTGTCCATTTTCATTTGTTGTCTGTACCTCTTATGTTGGTTAATACTTGTACAGGTCTAGAACATTGAATATAGGAGAGATGCTAATCCTATTGATAAATGCAACTAGTTTCGGTCTTCATAATTGTTGTACTCATTTCAATATGTATCCTATGTAAAAGAAAAGAAAAGAATAAATATAAAAAAAGAAAAGAATAAATAAAAATTATTATTATTAAATCATGGGTTTCATGCTCATTATTGATGGTATTTTAGGTAAAAGCATGTTATTCGTTCTTCTATGGTTTGTTAGGTCCTAGGATTTATTGTCTTGAATCAAAGGATTCAACATCATGTTTATAAGAGCCTTTTGGGAAACTTTTAATTGTAAAAAGAAATATTTTTGAGTTTAGAAAGTCCTAAAATCTCCAAGAGTACAAGTCAGCCCTCATATCCTAAACTTAGCCTAAAGGAGGGAATTTCACCCATCAATAAGGCTATATAAAGGATTAGTTCGACTTCATTTGGGACACACTCACTCACAAGTTTGATCTATCAAGGAAAGAGTTTGATCTATAGTTGAGATTCAAGATGGAATAAGAAAAGAAAACATCTAGGAGAAACTGGGAGGACATGATTTTTTGTTTTTGGGCTTTATCTCTCTCACACATATGAATAACCTAGGTTTATGCAACTAGAAAGTGGCTGAAGTTGTAGGTTTGAATTTTTGGGGAGTGAAGTTGTTGCTAGAGAGAAAAATTGCAAGAACAAGTTGTTGGATAGAACGAAATCATTCTCTTGACCTAGTTGACCTTGGGGAGAGTTGTTTTTCTCTAGGAAGGTCTCAAAAGGAAGATATATTAGGGTTTCTACAACAATTTTTGGGACAAAGTAGCTCAGTTGAATTTTTAGGTCGAGTAGCAGTAGCTGGCAGGTTGAAGTTGCAAGAAAGAAGAAGTTTGGTATAGAATCAAGAAATGACTTAAGTAAGGGAAAATTTGGCACTGAGACAAGGACTTGGTCTAGGCATTGGGTGTTTGTATCTCATTTGAATTAGATTCTAGGAAGATAAGAGTTTTTTGGATTTCCCCTTACAACGGGTTTTCCTTGGCTGAGAGCCTATATCTGTGTCCTCTTTTGTTTTTGTAGTTTATTGATATTGTTTGATTAATAGATCTAACTAAAGAACATAAAGAAGATAACTTATATTCATAAGAAAGTTTCAAGGTTAATAAAATAAGTATAATAAGCTGCCACTTAATATTTTATAACATGGTATCAGAGCTAAGATGACCAAGGAAGGAAACTGGAAATAATTATTAATCAAGGGATAGGAAGCTCTCAAGGCCTAAAAAAATAAGATTGTCTCTTGAAAGGATATGGTTAAAGGATCATTGGTAGAATACGCTTCTAATATAGGGTTTCTAAATTGAAGAATATCAAAATTACATCCATCTCTCAAGGAGAGTATTGATATCGCAAAAAGGAAGTATATTTGCAAGCCATTGTTATGCGGATTAATCCCTCTTGCGGACAAGAGAAATCTCCCTAGTATTCTATGAATAGCTAGAAACAAACATCCATTTGTAAATTGTTTTCTCTAGATTATTTGAAATTCAGAATTATTATAAAAAAATAAAGAGGACATGCCCCTACCTTGAAATCCAACGTTCGATGCAGTCTTTTATCAAGACGCTCCAAAGAGGCTTCTTCAGTAAGTAGAACCTGCAATCAAAGACATACAAAAGAATCAAAGCACCTGCAACATATAATAATAAAGAAGAGCTAATCCAACCTAGTGATCAAGAAGTATAAGTATTGATGTTATTCAATAATAACAATAACAACTCAATCAGAAAAAGAGATCCATATGTATTATCTTGAATGAAAAGAGTAACTTTACAATCTAATGCGTTGATGTTGTACAAGTTTCTCCCGGGGTCCTGAACAGTCGTTCCTCCTTCAGTTTGACAAGCCTTCCTATCTTTGAACCAGCATGGAGTTATGGACATAAGGGTGTGATCATTCTCATGAAAATGAAAACTAGAGTAGAGAGTATGCTCTCTTGAGATTTTATTCAGCAACTAACATGTATGTCTACCCTTGAGACTGAAACATGAGCTCAATTTATAGGGAAATGAAGGTAGTTTCAGTTCCATGAAGATGGGAATGGATTCCTCTCATGAAGGGATTTGAGCTCCATGGACCAAGGGATAAGCTCCATGAGTGGAGGGATAAAGCTCCATGATTGGAGGGATAAAGCTTCAATTGATCGCGCCTCTAGAAGCTTCCATTTGGGAGAATATTCGACCAGCTGGGCTTCTAGAACTTACTTTTTCCTTTATTATAATTTTTACAAGGGTCCGTAGGTTTTATTAGAAGAACGTGCAGGAGCTGCCGTAGGCTATAGAACAAGTATCTGCGAACCCACAGGAAAATGTTAGGAAAAGTGTGGAGTTATACTTTTAAGGGTTTTAATAAGATTTTCTCCAATTCCAAGACTTGGTTTAGGAACATTAGGGTTTTTGACTTCTAAGGGAGCATAATATAGGTATTGATAGACCTATATGGAAAGTCAAATGTCATGGTGAAAAAATAATGTGTAACAAATTTCCCCCTAAAGTGCGAAGTCTGAGGTTGTTCTGAAGAGTGAAGTGCTTTATCATTCCAAGGATTAGATTGCGGACACACTGGTCGAAAACCTGTAAAAACATTCAATGCAAACATATATATATATATATATATATATATATATATATATATATATCATCGCTAAGGTAGGCATTCCCATACTTAGATCAAAACTAACTAAATGTTTTGTTACATATATGATATTAATATTACATCAAAAGTAGACACATTATGGGCGCATCCATATGTCATAAGTAGTCTATTGTATCACGAATAATAAAACTCCTCGCATCCTGGATGGTGGAAACTAGATCCAGGGTCTTGATTTCCGCTTCCCGAAATAGTACAATTCTATCCATGTGATTGATTGTGTCGAAGTCGAACATGGTAGAAACCACTTGATTACTAGTCAATGATGTGAATTGTTAACAAGTGTGAGATAAACCACCAATAATGACAATGGCTCTCAATGTACTCAGTACAATCCACGAAGTGTGTTTAAATGATTTGTAGTCGAACACTTCACGGAATCATTCGATTGAAGGTTAATGATGTAACCTATCATCGAAGGCGAGAAACCTGCCATTAGGGCGTGCAGATCCCAAGGTACTGATAAGATTCTAAATCAACTTTCTAGATGATGGGCTGTCATCAATAGAAAGTGACCCGTCGCAGGAAAGCCCGTGACACGAAACCATTAGATCAATTTTTGAAGAAATATTTGCAAGGATTGATTTAGGGATGGTCAACATGAATGGAGACAAATGTTTGCAATGAATGGTTTATTTGAATTGTCTCTTGAACACATAAAAACACTGCAAATATTTTGGTAACAATTTAACTAAAGCTAATACTCATAAACTAGCTGAAGACTTTCAATGTGGTTTGATTAACTGTTATACAAAGGATTTCCCAACCCAGGTACAAGTGTGACAAAGTGTCATGTTCAAGAGTGGTGTACTGCTTTTTAAACAAGGGTGACAACTAGATTATTTTTCTCTCTTTTTCCCCCACCATTACTGGTAAATACCTCTTTATTTTTGACAAGCTTGAGGAGGATAACATTTGATTTTTTTTGTAAGCTCATCCTTCTGATGAGTCCATCTTAGTATTAAAATCAAACACTAAGAAGGAGTGGTTTGGTCCTGTTGTAATCGATAGGTCCTTTACTATTAAATTTTAACAAGTCCAGTATAGGAGAAACTCAATGTTTTTCAGTTTTAAGGAGTCAGAAGAAAAACATAAGTAAACTCCGTGGTTGTATTTTTTCGTAAATTTAGTATCTCAAGCCCGAAAAAGGATAAAATAATACAGGAGAGAAATCTATTGACCATGATTATTCAATGTCTACATTTTTCGTAAATAGTCCATTTCAGTTCGGAAAAGGGGTAAACTCATACTAAAGGGATGATCGTTCATTTCCTTTAACGAGTTCGAATAGTCAAGTACTCGGAAATATTTTCATATTTAGAGAGTCTGAAAAGGGATTAAAAGAGGACTCCATGGTTTTTCTTTTTCGTAATTTTCAAGAGCCCAAAAAAGTGATAAAAGTATATTCAACGTCAAAATAATTCCTTTCACCAAAAATCCTGTACCCTGCACAAAAGCTCAAAATATTACACATACCTGTTTCAAAGAAGTAAAAATATTGAAAAATAGCCTTTTAAAGTGAAAAATAAACAAGATAAAATATTTTATTCATTCAAGAACTATAAAAAAGAGTTAAACAAAATCATTTTCACCTTTTGTCTTCAGAGCAGTGAATTGAGAGCTTTTGGCAAAAAAATTCCGAAGCTAATACCAGGAGAACCAGCCGTCCATTCCGAGAATCGTTAGAACCAGGTAATAAACATCATCTTACTCTTCATTTTTGTCCATTTAAATTCTCCCTTTTAGCTTTAATTTAATTTTTTGGGAGGAATTTATGTTCAAAAATGCGCTCTCGGGGGTCCGCAGGTCATGCCCGCGCTACCTGCGAACCCCGATAATTTTCTAAAAAGAAAATTATCGGGCTACCATTGTTTTTGTGTAGAGCCCATGTAGATGACCGCGCTGTCTCCTCACAAAAAATGTGGAGGTGCTGTGGCCATTTCAAAATTCACAAATTATCTTAAAAATGATTGAAGTTTTACACTCCAATGGTTTCTAACTTTCAAATGTGTTTATTTGTAGGATATTCCACCATGCTAGAGTGGAGAGAACGTGAGCATGAGGCTATAGAAAATGAAGCCATGGAAGATGCTACCACAATATGTGCATTGAAAACTTGTGGGTTATATAAGTTCTGGGTGATCCAAGGTATGAAAGCACAAGTACAGCTGATGGCATGGCTAGTAAATGCATGGGAAGTTTAAGATTAGTGCTTTATCATTGGTGACCATCGGCTCGAAATTGAGCTTGAGGATATATATTTCCTCAATGGATTGTCCTGAAGAGGAGAACACATATCCTTGTTTGGGGCTAGACAAGGTGGCCTACCTGTTGCTAGCTACAAACAACAGTATTGCAGTGACTAGGCAGATCCAAAGGATAATCGTATTGACATAAAAACTATCTTGCGATTAGATCTCAAAGTGATTGCATTTACGGTAACCAAATTGTGTGGGAGTACAACTCCACATGTAGCCACTAAATCTCAAATGTAGACTGTTGTAGAGTGTTTCAGAGGCACCATATTCAATTGGTGCAAAGGGGTATTGGCCAACATGAAAGGCCAATTAGCCAGAGCAAAGAATGCAAAGTTGAAAAACTTTGGTTATGGTGCCATTTTGATTTCTTTTTCTTTAGAGAGAATCCCGCTTCTCACCCCTCAGCTTATTCCAGTAAAACTTGGGGAACCTCGAATGGTACGTTGGGTCACATTAATAGCCCACCATGGTGGAAATTGCAGTTCAGTGGTTTGGTTCCCTCCGACATACTTTATGTGGCAAGGAACCAAGTCTTCACAATTGAATATTTCCCTTATGTAGGTATAGATTTCAGAGTTGATCCTGAGATTTCATTGCCTCCAGGGGCACATTGGGATGAATCAGGTAAGCAAACTATTTGATGTTTTTAATATAATTTTTATTTGTTTTTATCATCTAATACTGATAACAATAATTAATTGCAGATGTTGGTCCACGACAACCAGCTACACTCCGCCACTTTGATAGGAAACAAGTAGAGCCTATAGCACCACCACAGGATCAGGAAGTAGAGATTCTAAATGATATGGAACACAACTTGGAGAGTTTAACCATAGATATTCCAAAGACAGGGATAAATGACATTCCTCTCCAGCTTCAAAGACATGTTACAGGTGTTCCATGAAAGTTTAGGAGATTCCTGCGCAAGGTGGTGCGTGCCATAGTCTATTACCATGATCATCATCACGGATAATGGATGATCATTGTGGATTGACATGTTTTTTTTTTGTATCAATATCTATTATATCATAAGGTTTTTGAACCTATAATCATAGATGATGTAATATTGTTTGAAAACAAACCTATCTATAATATTACTACTTTCTCTGAGTATCTTCTTCAACATGTATCGAATGTTGTTTTGGTTTACTATTTTAATGTTGCAAATGTCTATTTAGAACACAATTAGCTAATGCATTGGCCAAATTTTTTAAATTTCTTGAAATGTGTTGATATTCGATGTAATAAAATTGTCGTTCCAAGAGACGAACCTTCAAAAATAATCTCAATAACACTGGATTTTTAATTGGATATACCTTGTTTAAATGTAATACAATGAGTTTTGAATCCAAGCTAATGATCAAACGTTGAATACTAAATGAAATGGCATCATATAATAACTCAATGACTGCGCTATTTTTTGTGATATTGTTGGTTGTTTGACTAAGGTTTACCCCATCCATAAAAACTAACTCATTGGTGGGTGAATAGATAACCTAGGCCGCGGAAGAAATATTCCATGTACTATGATAGGCACCATCAACAAAACCAATGTACATTTGAAGGGATGTCGACATCTGCAATATCAAGAGTAATCAAGATAAGCAGTGATAGTAATAACAACAAATGTAATCTAGGCACACTTATCTAATCTAAGGCACACTATCTAAAAAGTAACTAATATAAAAATGAGATCTTCACATGAAAGTTAAGCATAATATCTCTTAAGATAAATACCATTTCTGGGCTTATCTAAAGATACCCCATCATAATCAGTCAATTCATAGGTCCCTTTTGCAAGCACATGCTTGACAATGTAAGGACCATGCCACATCAGTTCGAATTTCCTAGCACCTAGCTTATCATTAGCTAGATCGTATACTAAGACTAGGTCACCTTCTAAAAAAGCATGAGGGGTAACACTTCGATCATACTGAGCTTTCATATGTTTCTTATGAGCTCCGGTAGCTAATGTAGTGGTGCACCAAGTCTCATATAATTGTGCTAAGTACAAAAAGAGTTTTTCCTCTTCATAGGTAGCTGGTAGTAACTCTATGGCTAATTGGAGTGACAATATTTCAATTCAATGGGTAACACAGACTCTAAAATATAGACCATTTGAAAAGGAGTGAACCCTGTAGTAGTTTTTGCTGAGGTTTGATATGCCGATAGTGCCGAAAAAAGCATGGTATGCCAACTTGATTTGTGAGTTTTAAAAATCCATTTAATCATGGTGGTTAAAACCTTGTTGACAGCTTCAACTTGACCATTAGCTTGCGGGTAATATGGATTAGAGTTATCATCTTGCAGGCCAAGTTGATCGGAAAGGTCGGTCATCATTATATTTTGAAAATGACTTCCATGGTCTATGACAATAGCTTAGAGTACACCAAAACGAGTAATCACATGATTGAATACAAACGTAGATTCAGTTTTTCCATCTTCCACAAATGTAGGCATTGCATCGGCGCATTTGGTAAAGTAATCTACAACAAGAATAATATACCCATTCCCCCCGACCGAGTGAGGGTTAAATGTAATGAAATAAATTCCCCATTTCACAAAAGGATTGACATCAATGATTGGGTGAGGAGGAGCTAGAGGCGCACACATATTTTGATCAAAAATTTGGTAGTTGTGGCATTTTCAGACCGCAATAATACAATCTTTGAACAATGATGGCCAAAAATAACCAGTGCGCAATATCTTTTGGGCTGTGGCAAACCCAGACATATGAGCACCACACGCTCTAGAGTGGCAGTCATTCAAAACCCTTTCAGCCTCTTCGTGAGTTATACAATGTTGAAAAATAGAATCCGCACCACGATGATAAAGAGTGTCTCCAACAATATTGTATTGCTGGGATTGATATTGGATTCTCCATTGATTTGAACATGAAAGCTCTGGGCGAAAGGTTTGGGTTTGAAGATATATGATGATATATCCATACCATTGATCTAATGTAATGATAAGAAACAGAGATTCATCTGCGATGGGATTCTCTACCATGGTTTCCATCTCAGTATTGGGAAAGTCACACATGAGATTTTCAAACACTAGTTTTCTTTGATTTAGATTTCTTGAATTCCAAATCAAACTATTGTAGGATGATAATCCATTTAGAGTATTTGCCCCCGAGTAATTGTTTTGTCAAAATATACATCATCGGTTTGTAATTAGATATCATAGTTGTTTTACGTAATAGTATGTAGTGACGAAATCATTGGACATCTTGAACTGCTGCCAAGGCCAATTTCTCCACATGCGAATATTTGATTTATGTCGGGTTGAGATTTTGACTTAGATAATAGATCACATGTTCATTTTGATATTCATCCTCTTGAAGTGGAACCATTCCAATAATGGAATCAGAGGCTTCTAAGTATAAAAATTAGTCTTGGTGGTAATTGGGTGGATGCAATAACGGTGCATGGGTTAACGCATGCTTTAGAGCATCAAAATATTGATCAACAATCTCATCCCAAATAAAAGGAACATTCTGTTTCAACAACTGGGTAAAACCTTTTGTTAACTCAGCATAGTTCGGGATAAACCTATGTAGAAAGTTTTCTTTCCCCTGCAAACTTTGGAGTTGGCATAGTGTGGAAGGATGAGGTAAATTGATGATGGCCTCAACCTTCGAGGGGTCAATATGAATTTTGGCTTTTGAAATGATGAATCCCAGTAATTTTCCTGATTACACATAAAAAACACATTTGTGTGGGTTCAAACGAATCTTGTAATGCCTACATCTCATGAAAATAGCTCGTAAGTGAGTAGGATGATCATCTCTGTGTAATGAGTGAGCAGGTAAGTCATCCAGATAAGGCTGCACAATATGTTTGATGTCATGAAAAGCGTAATACATTTCCATTTGAAAATTTTCACCAACATTTTTTAATCTGAAAGGTAATTTGCAATAAGAAAATGTCCCCAAGTACATATAAACGTTGTTTTTTGTTAATTAGTAGGGTGTATGTTTATTTGATTATATCCAGAAAATCCATCCATAAATGAGAAAATTTCATTTATGGCACAATCATTGATAATTTGGTCGATATAGGGGGTAGGATAATTGTTTTTTGGACATGTTGTATTAATATCCCTATAATCGACGCATACTCGTATAGTCCCTTGTTTCTTAGTAACGGGAACTATAGATACCCAATTTGTCAATGGAATTGGATAAATAAATTATGCTCGCAATAGATTTTCAACTTCATCTTTAATAGCAACAACTTTCACGGATGTATTGGACGTAATATTTCTAATAGGCTTGGCATTCGGGTATGTCTTTATTTCATGAATGAAAATCTTTAGATTGATTCCTGGCATCTCTTCGTTAGACCAGGAAAATATGTCTCAGAATTCTTGAAATAGGTCTTTATATGTATTAATCTCTTCAATCATACAAGAAGCACCTATATGAATGTTTTCAATAATTTCAGATTTAACTACTACATCGATAGGAACATTTTTAGAAATGTTTCCCAAATTAATCTTAGAATCCGAATTTGTAATCAATATGGGATTCCGTGGTTCTTCGACATAATAAATTGTAAAAATAGATGAAAAATAATTTTCAAACATATCAAGTTTAGGTAAAAATGAAGATTTATGATGTAGATCATCCCAGGGTAATTCATCCAAAGACAAAAATTCTCGAATACTTTCATTAGTGTGAAACACTTCCTGAAAAGAATCAGAAAGTGATATCAAGGCTGAGCTTGATTATGAAGAATAGTATTCGATGATCACATTCATTTGATCAGGATTAGTTGAAAGTGTGTCAGAATATGATTGTAATACCACATATGCCATCTCAAAAGGACTCAAAGACATCTTGCCATTGAAAGAATCCAGTTTTGACTTCGAAGGCACTACCCAAGTGTCATCGAATGGTATAGTGCTTGATGAAATCATATTAATGTTGGAAATGGTATGCAAAAAGTTGGGTGGAGGCACAAAGAAAGTTCCCATTAAAGTAGAGTCCCTTACTAAACCTACACCAACATATTCATATGGGATAGTCGATTTTCCAACATGTTGGATACTGTCTGTAGAAGCAGGCTCTTACGAATAATATGAAAACTGATCGGTTTTCACAATATTCCCTTTATGAGGAAACATGATTAATTGAAAGACAGATGAAACGATATTAGTCATGGCATAATACCAACTACGACAAAACATAAGGTTGTAATCCAGAGGGGCATCAACAACTTCCACATCTAGATTAATAGTTTTTCCTTCTACTTTTATAGGTAGATCCTAGATTATTCCGTAGGGATGAAATCCTATTCCATCAAAGGCTTTAAGTATTGTCGGTGATTGATTGAGTGTTGGATAACCAATATTTTTCCAACAATTTAACGACATTATGCACATGGATGCCCCCTCATCAATTACAGTACGAAAATTCGTCTGTTTTTTACTAATACTGGAATCTGAAAAGCCATCTGATGAGGGAGTCTCGGTGTAAAGTTTTCTACATAAAATACCATGATATTAGAATCATAAGGATCTATAGCTCAGATAGCTGATAAGAGTAATTTGGTTTGTGCTGAACATGATTGTAGCACTTTTAAGGCCAACATTGCTGAAGGGGATATTTCCAAGTCTTCAACAATGTTGTAATTCTGAGCAGCTCTCGCATGTTGATTGAAAGTTTATTTTCGAAGTACACCCTTAGCAGGAAGTTTAATCACTAGATCAAAATTAGGTTTCTCAATGTGAAGTGGATTAGAAACCGAAGGAGATACAATTGGTGTTTGACCAAAATTTTCTGTCTCTTTACCAGTTACAGGATTTTTACTTCCATAGTCTTGTGATCGCATTGCAACCATAACATCAGACATCATTAAAATATATGCCGATGAATTTGAAGAAGATCCTATCATTTTTCTACCTTGAGTGGGAAAAGGATCTTTCAAGACAACGAGTGTGGGTGAACCTTTAACGAATTTAGAGACCTCGGACCTATGTAGGCACTCTTTGGTAAAGTGATCCTTGTCATAGATAAGACAAGGATAACGAGGTTTCCACTTATCATAGGCTCATTCATTCTTTTCGGTTTTCTCTTTGGGTGACGAAGTTTTTTTGTTTTTATTCTTTCCTTTCTTCTTATTACCGGTTTTAGATTTAGCTGTAGATGAGTCTACAACATGAATGTTGGTAGAAGTTTCAAGGGAAGAATCTCCTTTTAGTGATCTGGTAAAGTTATGATAGGAGAAGTAGTTTTTGAGGACTTCTTCTTACTATTATTAGCACTAACTAAACCAATTACACCATCTATAGCATGAGAACCTGAAGGAGTTGCAGTTATTTGACCAGGAAGTGGTAAGTTAGGAATTTTTCATATAAAGTACCAGACTGTGTATATACAAGGTCTAAGTACTGAGCTTAGTAATGACCTATTCTTCCGTAACAACCCCTCCCTTAGCCACATCTTCAGTGATCTTTGGAAGTAATGATTTGATAAACCATTCTGCCAAGATCTGATCCAGAGTAAAAAAATTCACTAAACATCTTCTACATCTCCATTCATGTATGTGATTTGATATGTACCTAGACGTAGATTGTTTTAATGAATTTAAGAGTTTTGTGCCATTGTCGTATCGAACTGACAACTGAAAATGTGTTAAGAAAGTTGTTGCTAATGCGTTGAAATTGTTGAATGAGCCACGTGGTAGTTCAATATGCCATTTTTTAGCTAAGCCTACCAGTGTTCTTTGAAATAGTCTTAATCGAGTGGAATCATCGATTAAAGATTCGGATGTTGTTATGCGGAATTATGAATTACGGACAAATCATTCTTCCCTAGACATGTGCTAATATAAAACAATAGGTCAAAGACTTTACGACTATATTTCCTAACTGTAAAAAGACACATCGAATGAAATAAGAAGCTTACTTGGAGTCCAAGCGCTTCCAAAATCTCCTTATGTCACTTTTGTTGTAGCTTCAAATTCCAGCCGACTATGCAAAATATTTCCTGCAAGAATGAACACTAAAAAGCAAGAGATAGCAATAATACAGATGTATATTCAAGTTATTTAGCTAAATCGATAAAGCATAAACCATATACATCAACTAAGAAATCATGATATGGGAAATCAAATCTTATACAGATGCATATAGGGAAAAATAAGCAGTAATATTTATTGATGATAGAAGGGCAGGTTACATCCCAGTGATTGATTTTGTGCCACCATCTCCAGAAAGATCCCAGCCTCATCAAAATGCAGATATCTCCAAAAATATGTCACTCAAATCAATTTCCTCAATTGAAATTCCACCAGCATTTCTCTACACAGATTATTCCCTATCAAACACTAAGATCTATGCTCAATTTATAGAGGAGCTGAAGATAGTTTTACAATCAATGACTTTCCAATAAAGGCAAGACATGTTCCCAATCTTGTAGATGTCAAATGGACACATGGATTCGAAGTTTGACACATGTGAGCTCTTTTAGAAGGCACTTGCCAAGTGGAGATTCCGGAACAATGAGAATTTCGCTCCCAATGTGACCAACACACCTATGAATGTCGGTAAGTTCTTTGCAGAGCATTCTTGCATGGGGCTAACTGCATATGCAACACACTTAGTCCCTTTAGAGGCAACATTGATGAGATCTCATATGATATATTATAAACTTCAAACTTTGAAAAACTTTGCAGATGAAAGTCTTGAATGATTTGTCTTGTTCTTTGTCTTAGGGCATATAACAATTGAAATGATAGGGGATGATAGACCATATTCATTGGTCTTGGAGATGATGCCCAGTTAACCAGATCATTGGGAATGGTGCCCAAATTGACCTATAACAATTTCCCCCTAAAGCATGAAGTCAGAATAATAATAACAATATTTTGATTGAGATGCTTTACACTGTTATGAGATGGAGATGAAGCGGAGTGGCGATCTGCATCAATCTTACAATACATTACATCATGATATATCATCTTGATCATAATTGCTGAGGGTAGGCATTCCCATTTTCAGAACATAAAAATTCTAATAACATGTACATAATTCAGAAATTAATCTACATTGGAATGTTGCCCAATATAGAAATTCCTACAGATATAGGCCCATGTTCAGATGATGATCTGTATGTAAGGTCACCGTACAGATGATGTGTACAAAAATCCTAAAATCGAATCCCGGATGGCTGAAACTAGATCCAAGGTCTTCTTATCTCGCTCACTCAATCATTCGGGTACAAGTCTAGCCATGCGAATATATGATTTGTAGTCGAACATGGAAAGACATCGTTTGATTACCACCCAATGATGTGAGTTGTTAACAAACGTGAGAGAACCACCATTAATGTCAATGGTCCTTCAAGGTACTGCAATACATTTCATAAGGAATGAATAGATGATTTGATGTCAAACACCAAACAAAATATTTCAGTCAAAAGTTTGGAAGCGAGGATCTTGTCAATGATGTAACAAGCCTCATGGTACTGGAATCTGATGTTTCTAAGTGAACTTCCTAGATAATTATTTGTCATCGACAGGAAGCCACCTTATTGTGAAACGGGAGTTACTGATTTTGGAGACAAGGGTATGACTTGATATAGCAATTTTCAGGGATGGCGGTCATGAGAATGAAGGTTTACGAGTATTGAATATGGATGAGTTATTTATTGGATGACTTCTCTTGAACATATCAGCGACACTGAGATGAGTTGGAAGAATTGACCCAAAACCGAAGTGAAGGTATGATGAACCATAGGTATTAATGAACCATCAAGATGATTACCCAACCCAAACGGTCACGGACATGGAGTGAAGGAAGTGTCATGTTCAACAACGACTTGCTATCATAAAGAATTCTACTCACTTTTCCCAAATTTTCCCTGGTCATTTGTCGACCAATACCTCTTTATTTTTTAACAAGCTTGAGGAGGATAAAATTTTCTTGATCTATAATTCAACCCTTTGGGCGAATAATGTATCACTATTTAATAATTTAACGAGTCTAGCGATGAATGAAACTCGATTCTTGCCATGATTGACCAGCCCATCGCTATTTTATGTTTTAACGAGCTTAACGACAGTGATAGCCCAGTCCTTTTTCATATTTAAAGAGTTTGAAAAAGAGGACGAAAGAAAAATCCATAAGTAATTTTTCATAAAGTTGTTGCTTGGATCTAAAAAAGTGTAAAATAATATTTGAGAGAACCTCTTTAGTCAAGTTCAACCAAGGTATTCCTTTTTCTTAAATAATCTATCTAAGTCCAGAAAAGGGTTAAACTTATACTGAGTAAATATCAATTCATTTACTTTTACGAGCTAAAAAAGACAAGTGCTCGACAATATTTTCACGTTATAGGAGTCTGAAAAGAGTTGAAAGAAGACTCGAGGGGTTCTTTTTCACTATTATTGAAGCTCGAAAAAGAGATAAGAGTGCGCTTCAAATATTTTTTTGTTTTTACCAAAGATCGAAAAATAAGGAGAAAAAGTATGCTTTGTGGTCAAATCATTCTTGAAATAAATCTTCACAACTAACCTATTCATCAGTTGTAAGACCTGTTCAAAACAATATCAAATGGATTAAAAATACTTGTTTCATGATAAAAAAAACATATTAAAACTATATTCATAGCAATAAATGTAATTTGTAAATAATTAAATGACTATTAAAAGTAGTTTTACTATTCATTTTTACCATTCCATAGTTACCATTTTCATTTTGGAGCTCTGAACTTGATTTTTCCCTTGAACTTAAGCTGCTGATTGCGATCATTTCTGTGGACAGATTTCATTGTCGTTTGATCTAGGCTAGTGATGTGAACCTCCTCTTTCCTTCAGTATTCATTTCATTTCCAAATTCTGCAAATGTTTAGGGTTTTAAGGCCCCTAGGGTAAATTCTACCCAAAAAGAGGGCAACACACCCCTGAATGTCGAAACCTGCGTTGCATAGAGAGTATAGTGAAGGTTACTTGCATACACAATGCACTGTTTCTTGTTAGGGAGTGCATTGGGCATAATATAGAATTTTGTTTTTCACATTATGCCCAAAATTTGCCTAGTTTTTTGCATTGATTAGAATCTAGTGGATCTTATGGTTGTATTTAAGGTTTCCATCGGATTACAATGATAATTACATGGAGGGAAAGAGAACATTAAGAACATGATATGATTTCCCTCAATGATACGGGTATAGTAAGAGCCCTAAGAGAGTGTGGACTGCTAAAGTACTTCAAGTTGTCAGGTATGAGGCAACAAATAGAACTATTGGAGTTCTTAGTTCAAGCATGGGATCCAACTATCGAGGCATTTCATATTAAGAACCAAGTGGTTCCCATAACAGTTGAGGATGTATACTTTCTTACAGGCTTATTGAGGAGAGGCTTGCCTATTTCACTCTTAGGGTCTATTGTTAAAGGAGAGACAGTGAGAGATTATGTTTTGCAACATTGTTATCCAAGGACAGAGCCAAGCAAAGATGGAAAGATAAACATCCGAGATGTTAGATATTTTCCTTTGAGAACTATCCTTTTCATGATCGCAAAACTTGTTGGCACCATTACACTACATGTAGTGAATAGATCGTATATGTAGTACGTGCTAGAGTGCTTGGAGCAAACAGTCTTCAATTGGTATGAAGTTGTTCTTTCTCAGATAAAGGAACAACTGAACAAAGCAAAGGGATGAAGGAAGAAGAATTTTAGTTATGGTTTTATCCTTATATCCTTCGCCTTGGAATGGATTCCATTGATGCAGCCACAACATGTGGCACTGGATGTGTCTAATCCTAGATATCCGCAGAAGCAGAGATGGGTGGAACTCATGGGTAGGCATGCTGGCCAATATACCATTATGTTCTCGACTGAGTTATTCACTTGGTTCCAGTGACAAATTGTCGCCATCGATGAGTATGCATACACAGGCGTTGATTTTCGAGGAGATCTGGATTTAGCATTACCAGAAGGTGCTCAGTGGGGTGTAGTGGGTAAGAATGTTTTGACCATGTTTTTTATTTTCCTAAGGTTTATACAATGTTTTTGTATTTTTGATGTTTTCCCAAGACTAAACTAAATGTTTGATGTAATGCAGATGGTGGTCATGTTCAAACAGTTGTGGAACCTAAGCACGAAGCAGATGTGCCAGTAGAGACGGCTGTCGGGAGAGCAGTCCTTCAGGATCTTTATATGGCTGAGATTCTGGCTGAGCTTCGGAAGCACATAGAGGGTTTGAACTTCGGGATTCTAGATTTCCGGATCGAAGAGCTACCAATGTGATTGCAACGACACATTATTGGGGTTCCTAACTACTAGATGTGGTTACTACGTAGGATAGCTAGATATATAGCATGTTACCGCAAGCACCACTAGTTTACTTGTGACATTTTGCATACATTTTGAAGTCATATGACCAACGTGTCTTAGACACAATTTTTGTAAAAACCTATAACTATATATCTATATGATTTCATTGTTTTCCTATGTTTATTGTGCAATCCTATTCAATGATGTGAATGTTTTCTTTACATATGTTGCAAATGTTTGTCTAAAACTTGATTAGCTAAATAATCAGTCAATGTGTTCAAATTTATAGAAATGTGTTGATATTAAATAAAATCAAAATGTCTTTCCAAAAGTCGAACTCTTAGGAAAAATCTAAGCAGTGTTGGATTTCTAACAGTATAAACACTAGTAAGTTGTAATACCACAAGTTGTGAGTCTAACCTTATGATGATACAGTTAATGCAAAATGAAATGGCATCAGAGAGAAGTTCGATCAATGCACTATACTCAATGATATTGTTCGTCGATCTACCAATACAAATCCCTTGAAAAATAACTAATTCTCCATTTGGAGAAAAAATGGCCCACGCTACAGAGGATAGATTCTGCATACTACGATTAGCACCATCAACATATCCAACAAAGGGTTCCAAAGATTCTGACATCTGTGATGAAATGTAAGTGGATTACTAACGTCAAGAAAACTCTAAAAACAAATTAAGATAGTGAATGCAAATCAACAACATATATATACAATATAATACAAAAAATTACTACGCTCATGATTAAGCATAGTAACATTTCAAATACAACCCATTTCTAGGTTGCGCCAATGAAATTCCATCATAATCAACCAACTCATATGCACCCTTAGCAAGAACTATTTTGACAATATAGGGGCCATGCCATAATGGATCAAACTTTTCTGTACCTATTACATCAACTTCTTGATCGTAAAGAAGGACCAAGTCGCCATCTGAGAAAATGCGAGGCTAGACATTTTTGTCGTATTGTGCCTTTATACGTCTCTTATGCGCTTAATTGGCCAATTGGGTTTCAAGACGTGTTTCATCAATATGGATGAGGTTAAGGAGACACATTTCTTCTTTTGAGGTGTTAGGTAACAAGTTGATTGCGAGTTTCAACAATGGTATTTCACATTAGATTGGTAAGATAGCTTCTAGACCATACAACAATTAAAAAGGAGTAAAGCCAGTTGTGTTTCTCACCGAGGTTCGATACGCCCACAAGGCGGAGTATAGGATCAAATGCCAATTTCTTTTACGAACTCCTATCATTCGTTGAAGCATACATTTAAGAATCTTGTTGATAGCTTCAACTTATCCATTTGATTGCGGATAATAAGGAGTATAAGTATCGTGTGACAATCCTAACTTGGAAGTCAATTCAGCCATCATGTGATTGCGAAAATGCTTCCCATGATCTGTAACTATAGCCTGTGGGACCCCAAACCGTGCAATAACATGATTAAAGAAAAAAATGATGTTGTTTGTCCTGTGTTGTTGAATGTAGGCATCGCTTCAGCCCATTTGGTAAAGTAGTCGACTGCGACAATAATATAACCATGCCTCCTGGACGAACGAGGGTTACAGGTCATGAAGTCAATACCCCATTTCGAAAATGGTCCCACAGACACAACATGATGCATTGACGCTGGCGGTTTGTGGATTTTATGATCAAAAATCTGGCACGCATGACAACTTCTGACCGCGAGGATGCAGTCTCGAAAAATTGTAGGCCAAAAGTAACCAGCACAGAGTATCTTTTGCGCGGTAGCGTATCCAGATAAATGTCCACCAAAAGCCCCAGCATGAGAATCATTTAACACTTTTTTGGCCTCCTCATGAGTGAGGCACCTCCTTAAAATGGTATCAACACCACAACGATAAAGTGTATCGCCGACGATCAGATAATATTTGGCTTGGTATCGAATACGTCGCTATTCAGAGTGAGAGGTATTAGGTCAAAAATTTTGAGTTTGGAGATAAATGATTAAATCCCCATACCAAGGATCAGATGATCCGATCAGAAAAAAATACTTGTCAGGAATTGATGGTTCCAACGTAGTTGTAGTACTATCAGAGGGAAGTTCACAGAGAAGCTCAGCCAAAATTAAGGACTTCTTTGACTTGGATTTGATGAATTCCAATTCAAATTCCTGCAAAATGACTATCCATTTTTAATATTTCCCCCCCAACACTTGACGTGATAAGATATAATTCATGGGGTTGCAATTCGAAACAATAGTGGTTTTTCGGAGCAGGATATAGTGGCGAATTCTTTGGACAGCTTGAACAGCCGCCAAGGCAAGAATTTCTACGTATGAGTACTTAACTTCCATATCATTGAGATTACAACTCAAATAATTTCATCGTCTACTTGGACCAAAACCATAGTAATGATCATTTTAGCCATGGTGATATATAGGAAATAATCATTTTGATAATTAGGGGATACATTAATGACGCTCGGACAAGAGTTTCCTTGAAAACATGAAAAGAAGCTTGAGCAACTTGGTCCTAATGGAAGGGAACCCCCTTTTTCAAGATTCGAGTAAATCCTTTAGCCATTTTGGCATAGTTTGGAATGAACCTTCTTAGGAAGTTAGCCTTTCCTTGAATTTTATGTATCTGAACTAAATTTGATGGCGTAGGAAAATCAAGAATGGCTCGAACCTTTAATGGGTCTATTTGAATTCCTTCTTTTGAGACTATGAATCCAAGCAAACGACCAGAACCAAAACAAAACAGACATTTATGTGGATTGAGGCGCATTTTGTAGTGTCGGCAGCGTAAGAAAATGGATTTCAAATGCATCGGGTGATCAGTCTGATTTCATGAATGCATTGGTAAATCACCTAGATAAGGTTGAACAATGTGCTTGTGTCATTGAAAGCATAGTCCATTGCTCTCTGAAAATTTTCCCCAACGTTTTTTAAACCAAACAGTAGTTTCCTATAAGCGAATGTGACCCAAGGACAGATGAATGATGTTTTATGTTGATCCTCTGGGTGGAGATTGATTTGATTGTAGCCGGAAAATCCATCCATGAACGAAAAATATTTCGCATCCAGCATAATCATCAATAATATGGTCAATAAAGGGAGTAGGATAGTTGTCTTTTAGATAAGCAAGATTGGCATCCCGATAATCGATGCATACTCTAATGGTTCCTTGCTTTTTCATGACAGGAACAATATTGGAAACCCATTCAGTCAGTGGAATAGGGTATATGAAACAAGCACACAAAATTTTTTCAACCTCTGCTTTGATGGCAACAACTTTCTTTGGATGAACAACACAAAGCTGTTGACGCACCGGTTTGACATCAGGATACATATTAATAGTGTGTTCAATAATACTAGTATCTATGCCCAGCATTTCCTCGTAAGATCAAGAAAATACATCATGGAATTGACGAAATAGAGAGCGATATGGTTCAAGTTCTGATGGAGAACAAGATACACCGACATGAATATTTTCTACAATGATAGGTTTGGTTGAAACATCGACAGAAATGGTTTCTTCAATATTTGACAGATTTCGCTCGGAATTGATTGCATTAATGGGTAAATAATTCGAAAAGAAAGTTTAGATTGATGGGTGATATAGTTCACTAAGATATTTTTCTTCATAATCAGGAAGATGGGAACGATGATGATAATCTTCCCATGGTTCTCCTTCTAACATCATGGCTTCCAAAATATTATCATCTGTCAAGAACAATCAGGAAAAAGGATCAGAGGGAGTACCAAAATCTAAGGAATGATCAACCTAAACACTCGGCGATTCTGATTTCGGATTTTCCGCCCAAGCTAAATAGATTGATTTCTATGCCATCTCAATAGGGTTGGGCAGCAAGAATTCATCCAAAATATTAATTTCAGAATCACCTGTACTCTCCTTTAAGCTAGATAGAGTGGGAGAGATCATGTAGCAGGTCTCTATACTTGCAATTTATGTTGATGTCATGGGCAGCGGTAATGAAAAGATTCCCATAAGAGTGCAATCCTTTAAGAGTCCTACACCAATGTTTTGAAGTTCTAGTTTGGGTATCTGAATGAACAAAATGGTTCCAGTTACCTGCGAAGCGGAGGTAAAGAAGGATAGCTAATTAATGATTGTGATAGTACCTCTATGTGGAAAGGAAATCATTCTAAAATATGTAGAAACAATTGCAGTCATTGCATAAACCCATGGACCTCCAAGTAGAATATTATAGTCAAGGGGTCCGTCAACAACCTCGACATCAACATTCACCGTTTTCCCCCTAGTTCAACATGCAGGTTATTAATAATACCACAAGGTTTATATGTACGTCCATCAAATGCCTTCAATGTTGTTGATGATGATAAGTGTGGCGAGCCAAGTGACTTCAAACAATTTAGAGACATAATGCATGTAGATGCTCCCCAATCAATAATAGTGCGATGAACAAGGTGATTGAGAACATTTACTTGTACGGAGAATGCCAATTCTGCTGGTAGTTGCGGCAAATAGCCTGTATGATTAAAGATGACAAGATTAGAATTAGTCGAATCAATTCCACCGATAGCGAACAATAAAGCCTGTTGTGGGAGGGAAAAATTTGTAATACCTCAAGAGCAGACATAATTAAAAGGGATTGAGCCAAATCTTAAACTATATTATAATTTTGTGCAGCTCTTACTCGAGGATTATATGTCGATTTGTGAATTACTCCCTTTAGTGGCTTGATTGTCAACTCAGGAATAACATTAGGTGGTACTGATTTCATAGACGGATTCGTTGTCGAGGTAGTAGGTTGATCAATGGCCTGACTACCATAATATTTATTATGCGTTGACACTAAAATATCCGTTGAAGGTTTTTTGGTAGATAACATTAACCCTTGGGAACTAGGAGCTAGATCCGTAACAACCATGTTTGTGTCCGGATTTGGAAATGGGTCTGTCAACACAGCTGACTCATGGGAAGTCTTGATGATTTTTGAGACTTCAGTGTGGTGAGGAAAATCCTTGACAAAATGTTCCCCATTATAGATTATGCATGGATAACAAGGTTTCCTAGGTCCAGACGATTGATTAGATGATCTTTCCTGTGCCTTACAAGTTTTCTTTTTCTTAAATTTCCCCTTTTTATTACTTACAGGTTTCTTGTCACTTTGCCCTTTTCAAATGACACAAAATTAATTTCGGAAGAAGGTGCAAGATCAGATGCAGTAGTGTGATGTGTGCTTGCAGTTCCAATCAAGTCGTCTCCAGCATGAGAGTCTTTTAATTGAGGAGGAATAGTAAAATTAGATCTCGGCGCGTTAGGAATTTTTTCACAGAGCGTGCCAGACTGAGTGTAGATCAAGTCTAAATATTGGGCACGAGTGATAAATTTCTCTTCTATGACTATGCCACCCTTAGCCACATCCTTAGTTATAGATGGTATCAAGGACTTAATGAACCATTCATCAAAGAGCTGATCCAGAAAAAATGTCTTAACCATTCTACGATGACAACGCCACTCTTGAATATGATCAGAAATGTGAGTAGCATTAGTCTATTTGAAATTGGTCAAGAGTTCCATTCCAGTTTCATATCGGATGGGTAACTGGAAATGAGTCAAAAATACAATAGCTAGGGCAGTGAAATTATCAAAAGAAGCTCTAGGTAATTCAATGTACCATTTTGCAGTTGGACTTGTGAGCGTACACGAGAAAATACATAGTCGAACATAATCATCATTCAGGGAGTTTGATGAACACCATAAATGATAAGTCATTACATGAGTTGACAGATCTTCTCTAGGGTTTACATTGAACTTAGGAATATCCGAGGGTAATTTGTGAGGTATCACTAGCCACCAAGGAGCATATTTAATTGGATCATTAGTTAGTCGATTTAAATCTGGTGACTTTAAAGTTGCAACAAAGGGCAACTGTCTATTAAGGTTAGGTTGAGCATAGCCAGGGTAAGATGGAATTTCTCGATAAATAGGCCTTTGAGCACCAACATAAGGAATATGCTGCTGGTAACCCAGATAGGGGTTATTTTGAAAAACAAATGCTTGAGGATTCTGTTGACCAAAACCTAGATATGATACTTGTTGAAATGAAGTTTGAGGCATTTGCGCCTGAGGCTGCCAAGGGGTCTGTCCACTAATATTATAACCCAAATTAAGATAACTTGGATTCGGTTGATAGGTATAACCAGGTTGTGGTTGTGAAATCCCATAAAATGGTAAACCAACTTGTGAATAAATGATTCCATGTCAGGTCGTTGTAAATTAACTGAAATATTTGGAGTTTGTGGACCCAACATTTTATGGTATTGAGTTGAAGGACCCGCTTGCTAAGGTTGTTGTACAAATTTTAGACTCTATAACAGGGGTAAATATCTATTAACAAGTGGTAATAATGTGGGTGTAACAGGTTGAACTGGTTGATATGATTGTACAACTGTTTGTGGTTGAATAGGCAGAGTGGGCTGCCATTGACAAACATTCATTTCAACATTAGGTTGACCAAAAAGTGATGGAGTATTGTCATATTGGGTGACCAAAGGTTTCCCCCATCATGAGGAGGATAATAAGACAGAAAATATTGCTCTCCAAATGTTGCGAGTCCAGTTGATATGGTACTTAAAGGAATAGACCCAGAAGGACCGGCTTGATATTGCCCTGATGATGTGTATAATGAATCAAGTTGTTCAATACTTACTATAGGATTACTAGTTAAAATACTGGATGATGACAATGGTAAAGTCCAAGGATTTGAAGATGCACCAAATAAAATTCCAAATAATGATTTGTAACCTGATGGGACCATAGGGCCACCATGAAAATATGACTCTAGTGAAGTTGTAAACATCGACAGGGTATCGAGGGTAGGAGCTAACATAATTGGAATAGATGGCCCAACTGAAGACGTTGGTCCAGGCATAGTTACTTGACCAAATGTATACCCTTTTGAATCGACAGGAGTTTGAATAGGAACAGGATCAACAAAAGCAGATGGTGTCGATTGAGGAAAAGACTCGTATAGGTAAAGGTCCTCCCCAAAATGGGTTGGAGTTAAAGGTGTCTCGTCTTGTGGGATTTCTTCAATCACAATTAAACCAGGTGGAATTATTTCACTGTCAGGCCCAAAGTATATTTCAGGTGGTTGACTGTGTGATATTGGAGACTCAATAGATATATAAATTTGTGGGATGACCAAGGTAGGAATAGCTTTCGGTTGTTCGACTTCAAGACTCAGATGTTCTGGAAAAGAAGAGACAGGATCTGGATCAATTTATGGTTGAACAACGTCGGGTCCAGGAGGTATGGTCTCATTGATTGGATGGATCGTGACCACGGGTAGTTGTGAAGACTCCATTTTGACAATAGTAGATAGACCAGAATGTGTAGAAACAACTTGAGCTAACCCTGGTTTATGGAAATATGATGTTTCACTAGAGGTACAAATTGTACTTGATTCAGAAAATTGTGATTGCCTTCGCCTACTAGAAGTAACTTCTGGTGGTAAAGGTGGTTTTAACGCTAGTCTACACAAATGATGGGGGAAAGGATTTTTTTCTTCCACGATTACTGATTTATTTTAACCAAAAAAAAATAAACAAAATAAAAGGGTATTGATATGCAAAAGGGTTTACCAAGAAACTGTGAATTGCAGAATACCTCCTGGTGAACCAAGAAGTACGGGTAGGCAATCTCCCCGAATGTTGTGTTTGGTGTATCAAAATTTACAAGGCGGCCGACTCAGTTCAATATGGATGGATAGCACCTAAACGTTTTCCTCCCAAATATACCCGAAGGTACGTGGAGGCCCAAGTCTGTATTAGCGTTGTCTGATGAGAAACCACACAGTGGGAGCACCCCTTTATACTTATCGTACTGTAACACTGCCGGATATACCCGTAAGTACGTGGAAAAGCTATGATATACTTATGTATGTGGAGTGAGGTATCACACTCGGAATGTATAGCAGACAAGCTAACAACAACTACTATGTTTTATGACGCAGGAACGCATCTCTAGCCTAGACCTTCTAAATGTTATTGTTATGGTTCCAATGCTTCGTTAGGTAAATTGAGATAAATTTTAGGTTGATCTTGTTTAACAATTTGTCTTTCAAAGATTCACTGCGATGATGTATTGGAAATTCCTAAAATGAAAACTAAGAATGATAAGAAATCTTTCACTTTAGCTTTTCAATGAAAATCCTAGCTACTAGAGGGAAAGAGCAAACAATTTGCGAGAAAATAAATCAATGAACACAAACTAAATGCAGATTTCCTAATTGTTCCTTTTACAAAACACACAAACTGCAACATGCAAGTGCAGATTTTTCTTTTCAATTCCTTGAATGTTATGAATGCAGAAAAGAAACTAAGTGCACTAAATCAATAAAAAAAATGTCTTTTACTTTTAAGAAATGAGAAATCTAAACAACAATTTCTCTTTTGAAGGAAAAATGAGGGATGAAACAACAATTTATCCTATCAGGAAACGAAGAATTTACGACTATTTCCTTTCTCAAAAGCAAATGGATCTAATGCGACAATAAAAATACTTTGAAATTAAGTTTCCAATGATAAAGAAAAATGCTTTAAACAAACATTGAACAAAATTTATTTCAAAGGAGGAAGAGGTAGATGAATTCATTGGTCAATATGAGGCTCAGACTTTTCAAAACAAAACAGCAAACAAACTATAAAAAATTGCAAAGAAAAATTCAACGGAATTTGGATGGTTTCAGGAGGCAACGTAGTCTCTAAAGAGAGACAATGCTTTGCAACACAGGCCTGAAAGGGAGACAGTGCTATGCAAAGCACTGTGTCCTGTTCAAGAGTGCGTTGGTCGTAGTGTAAAAGGAAAAACACAGTTGTTTAACACACTTCTTTTACAAATTTGGATCTCAAAAATCATAATCTTTGTGAGTAACAACTACTGGGTGAATAAACAGAGAAAATCAAAGGCTAAAACACCTAGGATAAAGAGTAATTCCCCAATGGAGTCGCCAATTTGTTATGCGGAATTATGAATTACGGATAAATCATTCTTCCCTAGACAGGTGCTAATCTAGAAAAATAGGTTAAAGACTTTACGACTATCTTTCCTAACTGTAACAGACACACATAATGAAATAAGAAGCTTACTTGGAGTCTAAGCGCTTCCAAAATCTCCTTCTATCATTTTTGCTGTAGCTTCAAATTCCAACCAGCTATGAAAAATATTTCCTGCAAGAATGAACACTAAAAAACAAGAGATAGAAATAATACAGATGCCTATTCAAGTTATTTAGCTAAATCAATAAATCATAAACCATATACATCAACTAAGAAATCATGGTATGGGAAATCAAAGCTTATACAGATGCATATAGGGAAAAATAAGCAGTAATAATTATTGATGATAGAAGGGGAGGCTACAACCCAGTGATTGATTTGGTGTCACCATCTCTAGCAACATCCCAGCCTCATCACAATGCAGATATCTCCAACAATATGCCACTCAAATCAATATCCTCAATTGAAATTCCACTAACATTTCTCTACACAAATTCTGCCTTATCAAACACTAAGATATGTGCTTAATTTATAGAGGAGATGAAGGTAGTTTTACAATCAATGACTTTCCAATAATAGGCAAGACATGTTCCCAATCTTGTAGATGTCAAATGGACACATGGATTCAAATTTTGACACATGTGAATGTTGAAAATGCAGCAAGATGATGGAGCTTAGTGAAATGAAGTCACCTTCGCTAAGTGGGCCCGCAGGCAAATTCTGGCGCAAAATCTATTTTTAGACTATGTCTATTTTTAGACATATGGAGCATGGTTCGGGGATTCGAGTTTGAGATTCTTGGAGCATTGGTCATGTTGGTAAAAATATATGAGACTCTATTTTTTAGGTCGAAGAGGTCGATGTCTATTTTTAGACTGCCTATCCTAAAAATAGGGAAGTCAAATATTATTTACCCTTAATAATATTTGGACTCTAAACAGTAGTTTACTCTCTTGGAGCACTTCAATTCGAGCTACAGAAGTGGCTCATGCATCTGACAGAGGAATCACGTGGTTCCCAAGGGTTTGATGGCATCATGCATGGCTGACTTCAGTTGGACTTCAGTGGCAGAAGTTTGGAGGAGTTAATGAGACAGCTAGTGGAGTTGTGTTCTGTTTATTTTAGTTGAACTGATTGAGATTAGTTTAACTAGCTAATCAATTAGTTATGAGTGGAGTGAATTAAATATTATTTAATTCATTAATTAGTAACTCATTATTCAACTCAAGAACACATCAGCTCACTACAGTGCATGATCAGTTCAGTGGAGACCAGTGAAAGAGGTAGATGAAAGGGTGGAGTTAGCTATCAGTTGTGACTATACTGTTGCTATTTGCAACACACAGATAGGAGGAGTAAGCCCATGAGGATTGCGCAATTCAGGCTGGTGGTTTATCTATATAAAGAGGCCATCCCATAGCATTGAAACACGCAATAGAGGCAAGGCAATTGGCGGTGAGTTTTGAACCAGTAACCTGTTCAAAACTGAGCTAGATTGTGGGTAACTTTATGAGAAAGTACTGAGTACTTGTGAGGAGTATTGTACCGAGTTAGTTACTTGATTTCTCCATTATAATATACACAATAGCTGCGGGGTTTTCAGCTATAAGCTTTCCCCATACATACTGTGTTAATGTGTATAATGATTTGATGTGTTATCGCTTGATTTTATTTCCGCATGTTTGATGATCTGAGTGAAAGAGATTATGTGTTGCATATAAATTCGAATTGTATGTGATCAGGATAGTCTCGGTGAATAATTAATCATTATTCAGCAAATTTCTACATGGTATCGGAGCTATTGAAGCAGAGATTGATCATCACAGTGATTACAAACTTATTTCGGTAGACAGAGTCTGCATGCGGGCCAGGTAGCCTCCGGATTCATCTTTCTTCGGAAAGTGAAAGGTTTGGTAAATGCCCCTTGCAGTCAATCTCTGTGCTAGAAATAATTTTTTCTCACAGATCTAGAGCGGCTGAGCTTTGAGGTGGAATTCGAAATTTTGCAGCAGTTTTGTTTTCTTGGTGCCGGTGTTGAAAATGTCTTTCAACGGTTTGTGACTCAAATATGCTCTTGAAGGCAGTTCGAATTATGTTGCATGGAAGGATCACATGGAAGTAGTATTAGAAGATAATGGTCTGAAGGATTTTGTAGATACGGATGTCCAAAAGCCCACTGATGTAGCTGAAGTCGATGCATGGCAAAAGAAGATGGCGAAGTGTCGAAGGATCCTGTTGGAGGGCGTCAAGGATCATATTGTATCCAGCCTGCATGGAAAAGCTACTCCATATTTAATGTGGAAATATTTGACGGATCTATTCCAGAGTAAGAGTGACCAAAGGAAGTTGGCGCTACGTAAGACAGACCATAACCAGGTTGATAATTTGGAACATATGTTTGATAGTTGGCTAGATAATTCCCACTAAAATATTGAACCCCTTAAACAATTTTTGTTCCTGATAAAACTGTGGCCCTAAAGGAGGCAGCTAACCTTGGAAAGATTGTTTTCCCTGACATAGGGTATTGTCCTTGAAGAGGTTGCAAACTGATCAGGTGATCATGTCCAAGAGGGAAAAAATGCTCAAAATTGGAACTGCTCAGAATTGGTAATAAATTGATCGACCGGATAGTGTTCGTCATTACGATCCTAACGCCGTGAACGACACTCAAATCCAATGTCAGATGCGGAAGATATTCAAGTTTTAATTTTGTCCAGTAACCTTCAAAACAACACTTTGGAATTTAAAAAAATGGCATATTCAGAAATTATTTTTATGACCAAAAATTTCATTTTTTATGAAAAATGGATGGCCTATCAGAGGGTGCCACGTGGCCTGCCTAGAGGCTGCCACGTGGCCCCAGACCTAAAGGTTCAAGCTGTAAAAAAATGTTGGTTTGAAATTTTTTTGGGTTAGCCCCAACCCAAGCTGAATGCTACGAGTCAGTCGGGCCCAACTCGACCCGACCTGAATGGGCATAGGTGAACAAGTTTGTGTCTACATGTGAACGGGCAGAGGTCACGTTGAAGCGGACAGAGGTCACACGTTGAATGGGCGGTGCATAGATGGAAAACTAGGCAGAGGTGAATGACTGTATGAACACGTTCGGGTCGGTCGGGTGGAGAACGACCTGACCCGAATGAATTCAGGTCACTTTGTAGTGGCCACATAACCGTTGCATGGAATAGTGAACTGGGGGCTCCAGGATTAAATCCCATATCATAGAACCAACAGCTCGAAACCCAGTGCTTAACTGTCTGGTGGTCATGTCGACGATTCCGGCATTAACTTGCAATGTGACCACTCCGAAATTAAAACCTTAACATAACTGACAATTAGTTCCAGTGGTTCTGACTAGAAGACCACCATTTCAGGCAAAATTTCTATATTAGTGGGGTTATCTGCAGTCCTCCCAATTTTAGTGGAGGGTTTTTAGGCTAAATTGGACAAATCTTGTTTTGATCATAACTTCTCCATTACTAAACCTTTTTGGAAGATTTTGTTTTTTGATTTCGGGTATTCTCAACATTCTGGAGCCATTGGAATAGGTTTTAGAGCCAAAAATTTTATCTTTAGGTAATTTTTCTTCAGGAAAGCTTGGAGAGCCATCAGGGCCTAGAGGGTGTTGGAGGTGTATTGGGCTATGTTTAACCATTTGAGGTGAAACAAAAGTCAATTTATACTGATTTCTGCATTCTAAATTCATTTTTACAGTTGTTTTGGTTTGTTTATACCTTATTTTCACTGTATTACCAATTTTAGCATCATAATATATCAAGGACATGCCCATTGGGAGCCTTGGACCCAACAGATGTAGCCCAGGAGGGGTGAACTGCCTCATCATGTTGCTGTCTGTTTATGGTGAAGTTATTTTGCTATGTTATTCAGATTAAAGTTGTTAAAAAATAAATCAAAACAACACTCCCTCACACTTAAATTCATAAACAGTTACCGAAATCACTTTGTTTCACTTGCAAGACATTACAAACACTTTGCACACTTAATTTAATGGAAATGAATACTTTGAAAAATAGTACAAATACTTTCATTTTCAGATCATTTGGTATCAGAGCTCAGGATTATGGCCTTAGAAGCTATATTTTTTACTCAGCATTTGTTTTGTGCAAAGATAAAGTTATTTGTTTGCAAGTTTTCATGCTTACTAGGCTTAAACTCAAGAGAGGTGAAGGAAACTTGGTTAGTAAACAAACTAATCCACAACCAAGAAGGCTTAGAGAACCACCTCCAAGATCCATAGAAGTAGCTTCAAGCATGTCTTCAAGAGAAGGAGAAGCTCCTGAAGAGATGGATCCCAAGGAAGAAGAATGGGTATTCCAGAAAGCTTTCTTGGATATGACTGAGATGGTGAGGATCCTCTACCAAGAAAGAAATGATAGGATTGTTGGAGAAGTGTCTAAAAACCAGAAAGAAAGAGAGGGTTCCTCAGGAGGAAAGAAGAGTGATGGCAAGTCAAAGAACCCATCTTCATCCTCTTCCTCTACATTGTCTTCCTCGACTTCGGTAAATTAGTCTCACAAGACTAAAACCACTGCTAAAATTCCATTTTTAAAGCTTGATGTCAAATTTTAATTTCCTATGTTTAACGGTGAAGTCAATGCAGAGAAACTTGACAATTGGATCAGACAATTGGAAGTTTATTTAAGGATTCAAAACCTTCATGATGACGACACCAAGATACATCTAGCCTCACTGAGAATGGATGGAGCAGCATTGGTATGGTGGGAAGCCAAGACCAAGGATGAAATTAAGAAACATGGTAAGATTACTTTATCATGGGCTAAATTTATTACTGCAATAAAGAAGCAATTTTATCCATTAGCTCATTTACAAAAGGCTATAATGAATTGGAAAAAATTTAGACAGCTTAAGGGACAAAATGTGCAAGACTATACCCAAGAGTTTAGGAGAAGAGCACTCTTATTAGGGTTATACTTACAAAGTCAAGATACTTTGCTGAAATATATAGGTGACTTGCACAGTTACCTTAAACATACTATCCTTATGTTCAATCCTACTAGTCTAGACGAAGTTTGTGTACAAGCTATGCATTTAGAGGCTAGAGGGAAAAACACTTTTGATGAGGGTAGAAACAAGCCTTTAAAAGGGAAGAACAAAGATAAAACCTTTAAGGGAAAAGGAAAAAAGAATGCATCTATAAAACAAGAGGGTAAAAAATTTATATGTAAACATTGTTCAAGAGAGGGCGATGAAGAGAAAAATTGTTGGAAATTACATTCTGAAAAAAGAACTCAGTTTAACAAAAAAAAAGGAAAGAAGAAAACTGCAGCCACTAAAAATACACCTCAAGATTTCGGTGATGATTCCAGTGACGAAACCAAAATTGTAGCCATGGGTTTGAAAAGTATGAAGGGAAAGGAAACTGAAACTAAGCCAAGAACTAGTACTTCAAACTATCATGTACAAGCTCCCAATGAGGTAGAAAGAATTGAATTGTTCCATGTGAGGGTAGTCTCAAAACATACGAAAATTGACACACTGTTTAACAATGGGTCACAAGAAAATCTCATATCAAAAGACTTGGTAAAATAGCTTAAACTTGAGACCAGTCCACATCCAAAGCCTTATCCACTTGGGTGGATATGCAAGGATGCAAACTTACAATTCTTAAGAAAATGCATATTGTGATTCGCCATTACTGCACACTTTATTGACACAGTTGAACTTGATGTGGTGTCACTTGATATATCAGGAATTGTTTTGGGAAGTCCTTACTTATTTGACAGGAAAGCGATCTTCCATTGCCATGAAAATAAGTATCATCTCTTTAAAGATGGCAAGGATTTCATTTTCAGAGCGCATCGCAAAAAGGAAAATATAGCGATGGTAAATGTGAGACAAGTAAAAAGGCTAGTAAATTCTAGTAAGAGTTTTGTACTCTTATGGTTAATCCCAAGGTTGATATGAATCACGAGTCATTTGAAAATTGTGATTCCAAGCTTAAATCAGATTTATATGATGTATTTGATGCACATCATGAGATGTTTCAGGAACCGACAAGTTTACCTCCAAAAAGGGAGATTCAACATGAAATCCATTTACATCAAGATTTTTCTCTTCCTAACATCGACATGTATCGCTTATCTATCATGGAGAATGCTGAAATCAAGAGGAAAATTAAAGACTTTTTGGAAAAAGGATTCATCAAACTAAGCATTTCGCCATGTGGGTCACCGATAGTGTTGATTCCAAAGAAATATGGAACTTGGCACATGTGTGTGGAGTTCAGGGCATTGAACAAATTAACGGTAAAGAATCGTTACCCACTTCCAAGGATAGATGATTTGTTGGATCATGTTGTGAAACTAGCTCCAAAAATAGAAGAAAAGAGATATCAACGCCTTAGAAATAAGCCACTTTGAGGGGGCATCCTCCAATACATTACATGAATGAAAACTTCTTGGATGATACAATTTACAAAACCTCCTTTCTATATATAGGAGTCCATGGGGCCATAATGTAATCCTAGTGGGCCACAATGTAATCCTAGCCGACCTAACAATAATAATTTAAGGGCACAATAATAACAAAATGGGGGTTACAAGGGTACAATAATAACAATAAAGGGGGTTACACTAACAACAATAAGGGACTATACTAGTAATATAGGGACCTAACATGCCCCTCTCCTTCAAAAAAGTGTTGTCCTCAACGCTTGAGTAGCTCTGGGTGCTTCTGTATAAAATTCTCATCCTCCCATGTAGAATCTTCGGTGGGTAAGTTCTTCCACTTGATGAGATACTCTAAAATTGATCGATTTCGTAGCTATAGAGTTCTTGTTTCCGTGACCACTTCAGGTTCCAATATGATTTTTCCTTCCTCATCAAGTTCTGGAAATATTGTTTGAACTGGAAGATTTTCACCTATAACCTTCTTTAAGCATGAAACATGGAAAACTGGATGCACTCGTGAAGAAGGAGGAAGCTCCAATTTGTATGCCATAGTACCAATCTTTTGCAACACCTTGTAAGGACCATAGTACTTTGGCGATAATTTATTATCCTTCTTAGCTTGCTTGAGGGACATTTTTTTGTATGGTTGTAGCTGTAAAAATACCTAGTCTCCGACATCAAAACTTCTCTTTCTGTGATGTTGATCTTCCTGTTGTTTCATTCGATTTTGTGCCAAATTTAGGTTATCCTTTAAGAGTTGGAGAACTTCTTGTTGATGCTCGATGTGAGCTTCCACTACTTGAACCTTCGAGTTTTCCCATAAATATGATGTGATGGATGGTGGATTATATCCATAAAGTGCCATAAATGGGGTCATTTTTTTTGCAGTCTGGAAGGAAGTGTTATACCACCATCAGCGAGAGGTAACCACTTGGCCCATTGTGTTTGTTTATTAGATACAAAACAATGAATATATCTTTCCAAACATTTATTTACTATCTCAGTTTGACCATCAGATTGAGGATGATAAGATGAGCTATGAGCTAATTGAGTACCCAAACAAGAAAATAACTCCGTCCAAAAATTTCCAGTAAAAATGGGATCTCTGTCGCTCACAATAACCCTTGGGCTTCCATGTAGCTTTGAATTCTGTCCATAAATGTAGTAGCAACTGTACTTGCTTTAAATGGATGAGATAATGCACAAAAGTGTGCATACTTGGTAAGTCTATCAACTACCACCATGATGACACTCTTTCCTTCGGACTTAGGTAAACCTATGATAAAATCCATTGAAATCTCCTCCCAACTTTGACTTGGAATGGATAAAGGTTGTAGAAGTCCCGGGGTCTTAATTGTTTCCACTTTATTCTGCTGGCAAACCAAACATTCCGCCACAAAATTTTGAATATCAGTTTTAAGGCCATCCCAAAAAAATTCTTTCTTCACCCTGTGGTAAGTTTTTGAAAATCCTGAGTGTCCTCCTAAAGGAGAAGTGTGCAATTCCAAAAGAATCTTTTGTTTTAGTTGGGAATTCTTACAAAGATATAAGCGATCTTTGTACCATAAGGAATCATTTTTCCAACTAAATGTATCCGATGTACTAGGATCTTGCTGTAACTTTTGAATGAGTGTCCATACATATTTGTCCTTCTTCCATTCATCTCTTGCTTTAGTTATCCAATCTGGTTGGATAATAGAAATGGCACAAATAAATGCTTCCACCTCTTCATTCTTTCTTGAGAGTGCATCTGCAACAACATTAAGCTTTCCTTTTTTGTAGATTATTTCAAAGTCATAACCCAACATCTTTGTGACCCATTTTTGCTGCTCTTCTGAAGATAGTCTTTGTTCAAAAAAGTGTTTAAGACTATCATGATCAGTTTTTACCTTGAAGTGTCTTCCCATTAGGTAAGTTCGCCATTTCTTTAGTGCATGCAGTATTGCTAACATTTCCTTATCATAAATAGGTTTTTTTAAATACTTTCCTTTGATTGGACAACTTTCAAAAGCTATGGGTCTTCCTTCCTACATTAAAATAGCACCAATTCCATTTCCTGAGGCATCACATTCCACAATAAAGGTTTTTGTGAAGTCTGGCGTAGCTAAGACTGGTGCTAGGCACATTGCCTCTTTAAGATGTTCAAAGGCCTTAGTTGCTTCAGGAGTCCATGAAAATGCATCTTTCTTCAATAATGTTGTTAGAGGTGCTACTATTCTCCCATAATTCTTAACAAAATTGCAATAATACCCTGTTAACCCAAGAAATCCTCGCAACTTCTTTATGGTTGTGGGGACTTTCCATTCCTTAATGGCTTTAATTTTGTTAGGGTCTACTTTAACACCCTCGTGAGATACAATATGACCCAGATATTCCACCTCTTTTACTCCAAAGAAACATTTGGATGTTTTGCATATAATTGTTTCTCCTGCAATAGTTTGAGCACCCTGTCAACATGTTCAACATGATCCTTCCAAGACCTGCTGTAGATTAGTATATCATCAAAAAATACTAGCACAAATTTTCTAAGGGTTTGAAAATGGAATTCATCAACCCTTGAAATGTAGATGGTGCATTGGTAAGGCCAAAAGGCATGACCAAAAATTCATAATGACCCTCATGAGTTCGAAATGTTGTTTTTGGAATATCTTTAGTCTTCAATCTAATTTGATGATATCTTGAACGAAGATCCAACTTGGTAAAATAAATTGCGCCATGTAATTTATCCAATAATTCATCAATCACAGGAATGGCAAATTTATCTTTAATGGTGAGCTTATTGAGCTCCCTATAATCTAGACACATGTGCCATGAGCCATCCTTCTTAAGTACCAATACTACAGGAGCAAAGAAAGAACTTTGACTAGGTTGAATTATACCTTCCTCTAACATTTCTGCAATCATACGTTCAATTTCGCTCTTTTGGACATAAGGATATCTATAAGGCCTGATGTTTGGAGGAACACTTCCTAGAATCAAATGAATAGCATGATCATGCTCACGAATAGGTGGGAGTGCTTTGGGAGTTTCAAACACCTTGGAATGATTATCCAAGCCTTGTTGGAGATCTGCAGAAATAGATGATTTTGATGTTGGCACTTCTAGTGAGCATAATTGTGAAATTACGCCTCTTTTTTATTTATTTAGAAGCTTTGTCATGACATTAGAGCTTATTATCTTTCCTGGCTTCCCTGCAATACCCCGTAATTCGACTTCCTTTCCTTCTGAAAAAAAAATTCAAGAAAAATTCTTGAAAATTAAAAGCTACCGTCCCCAAAGATTGTAACCATTGTACTCCTAGTACAACATCAGCACCTCCCATAGGAATGGAAAGAATTGGACTATTCAATACATATCCCCCTATGGTTAGCTTGATATTATGGCATTTTCCAGAGCAATTTATAGTTCCTCCATTTGCAACCATCACTTGACATTCTGGTGCTGGGTATAGGAAACAATTTAATTCCTTGGCTACCTTACAATGAATAAAATTATGGGTGCTACCTAAATAAATCAACACTATTACCTTTTTCTTATTGATATGTCCTTCTATCTTGAGATTTTGAGGAGTGGTGATTCCTGCCAGTGCATTACACGATATGGTCGCACTCATTTCTTCCTCTTCTACGACTGGTTCCTGGTGTATATCCTCTTCTTGTTCATTTTCTTCTTCCTCTTCACAATCTATGTAAAATAATTTCTTCTCGGCACACTTATGACCTTTAGTGTATTTTATATCACAACTGTAGCAAAGTCCTTTTGCTCTTTTTTCTTCCAATTTTTGTGGTGTCAACCTTGTAGGTTGTGGAAATCTAGGCGTAGCAACACTTCCTTCTTTATAGAAGTGAGTGGTAGGCTTCCTTGTTGCCATAATTTTACATTCAATTTTTTATTTCCAACCTGAATGCCTTCTCAAATGAATCAGGTTCCAAAACGCGAACTTCATGTTGGATGTTATCCTTTAAAGTTCCTATGAAGAGATCAATCCTATGTTCCTCTGGAATATCAGTTACCCTTATATTCAATTTTTGGAAGTCCTCAATGTGCTCCCCCGCTAAACCCTTTTGTTTGAGATTTATCAATTGGCTAAAGAAGGTGTTTCTCTTTGTATCCGCATAACGTGCTATCATTTCCTCCGTAAAAATTGACCAAGTGACAATTTTTTTACGAGAGCAAAGCCATCGATACCATACAAATGTATTTTGTTATTAATGTAAAGTTGCAATGCGTAACTTTTGTGTGTTTTGCACATTATGGAGATCAAAATATTGCTCCATCTGTAGTATCCATGTTACAGGATCCTTTCCATCAAACTTCCTCATATCCATTTTTGATATATGGTGGTTCTTCCTGCCAACATTAGAGTTTATGAAATCATGATTAACATTTATTTTGTTCTCATCATGAGTTTCCTCTACTATATTTTCACCATTAGGAAACATTTCTTATATCAACTTTGTCAAAACTTCCATGTCTGCTTTTAGATCATTCTTCATGTTTCCATTTTCTCATTGATCTTAGCTTCCATGTCATCCATCTTAGATTCCATGCCAGCTTCGATGCAATCTATCTTAGATTCCACGCCTTTCTTCAAACCATCCATATCATTCTTCAAACCATCCATATTATTCTTCACACCATCCATTTTTGCTTCCACACCTTTCTTCAAAACTTCCATTTCATTTTTTGTTTCTAAGTTTGTGAGAGCGAAATTTGGTGCACTTGCTCTTGTAATTTTGATAGATCATGTTGCAATTCTTCATCTTCATGAGTCATAGTAGAGCCTTCTGAAGGCTTAATGGGTGTTGAATTATTTTTATGGGGAATTTTTTAGAACCCAATACTGATATCTATTCTACAATATGCCCTTGGAATCAATTCAAATTGATTCTTCAAACAAGACTTATGCAATTCGAAGAACAAAATACACACATTTTTCTTGCTCAATATTGAAATTGGATTATCTTTGTGATTGCGGCTCTTCAATATCTGAAATTTAGCCATGTAGTAGGCCTCTGAAGCTTCTTTTCAATGCCACAAGTCTGATATGATTTGGATTCTTCAAGACAAAGGTATGTCCAATCTCCCACAATGACCCAATTTTGGACTCGTTCAATAGAGCGAAATTGTACGACTTGCCACGTGTCACTGTTTCATCCTTTGGCTCTAGCATTGATAGCAAAGAAACTACAGTCCGTGTAATTGCGACCACTTTTCAGGGCACTCCAATCTGATGCTCAAAGAAAGAGTTATGAATATTTTCCCACGATCACCTCTTTGAGATGAAATTCAGGAGCCTGAAAAAGCACTACCTTCTACAGATCATATCTCCTAAAATATTGCAAACCAAGCTCTAAATGTTTTTTACGATGTTCCTTAGGATTTTAGATTTTCACCCTAAAAATTTCAGCTTCTGAAACTTCGTAGAAAACAAGTTATAGAGAAAATTCCACAATGACCTATTTAGGAGCCTGAAAAGGGACCTAACTTCCACAGATCATATCTCCCACAATATTTCGAACCAAGCTCTAAAATATTTTGACGATGTTCCTTAGGATTTTGGCTGCGTACGCTAAAAATTTTAGATTCTGAAACTTTGTAGACAAAACGTTATAGCGAAAATTCCACGATGACCTGTTTGGAGCAGCGAAACACTAGAATCCAAAGCTCTGATACCAAATGTTGTTAAACCAGCTCCAAAAATAGAAGAAAAGAGATATCAATGCCTTAGAAATAAGCCACTTCAAGGGGGCAACCTCCAATACATTTCATGAATGAACAATTCTTGGATGATACAATTTACAAAACCTCCTTTCTATATATAGGAGTCCATGGGGCCATAATGTAATCCTAATGGGCCACAATGTAATCCTAACCGACCTAAAAATAATAATTTAAGGGCACAATAATAACAATATGGGGGTTACAAGGGTACAATAATAAAAATAAGGGGGTTACACTAACAATAATAAGGGACTATACTAGTAATATATGGACCTAACAGATCAGCTGAAAGATGCTAAATATTTCACTAAGTTAGAATTACGTAGTGGTTATCATCAAGTTAGAATTGTAGAAAGTGACATTTGGAAGACAACATTTAAAACCAAACAGGGACTCTTTGAGTGGCTTGTTATGATGTTTGGTTTATGCAATGCACTTGAAACTTTCATGCGGGTAATGGATGATGTCTTACGTCATTTTCTTGATGATTTCGTTATTGTCTACTTAGATGACATCTTAATTTTCAACAAGACTAGAGAAGAGCATGCCATGCATGTTAAGAAAATACTTGATATTTTGAAGAAAAATAAGTTATTTCTTAAAGTGTCAAAGTGTGAATTTGGAAAGACTTCTTTGGTTTATTTGGGACACATAGTAGGAGGAGGCACTTTGAGAATAGATCCTTCCAAAGTAGAAGCCATTGTGAATTGGCCTACTCCCAAATCCATTACAGAGGTAAGAATTTTTTTGGGTGCAGCTCAGTATTGGAGGAAGTTTATTTCTAACTTCTCTACCATAGCAGCTCCTATGCATGCAGTGACTAGTGTGAAGCGTCCTTTCCAATGGGGAGGCAAGCAACATAAAGCTTTTAAGTCTTTGAAAGAGAAGATAAGTTCAAATCCAGTCCTTGCATTACCGGACTTGAGACAGTCATTCGAGATTCAGACAAATGCTAGTGATTACGCCATGGGTGTAGTTCTCTTACAGCATGGTAAGCTTGTTGCATTTCATTATGAGACATTTAATGGTGCTGTTGTGAATTATCCTACATATGATAAAGAGTTGTATGCATTGGTACAAAGTGTCAAAAAATGGAAACACTATTTGATGGGCAAAGAAACAATTGTTCATATCGACCATCATCCTTTACAGTACTTCCAATCGCAAAGTAAATTGCAACAGTCACGACATTTCAGATGGATGGGCTTCCTACAAAAATTTCACTTGGTAATAAGGTACAAGAAAGGTATTTAAAATAAGGTTGCTGATATGCTTTCAAGGCCTATTATTAGTTCTAGTACTTTACTTAAGAATGATTCTATTGTACATGAGAGCTACATAGAACAGTATGCATCAGATGTTGATTTTAAGGATGTGTATGCTAACTTGAGTGAAGGGAATCATGTTGAGGAGAATGATTATCATTTGCGTAATAATTTTCTATTTCATATGGGAAAGTTATGTAATTCACAAGGGGAGAGACTAAGCATCATGAGAGAAGCTCATTCTTCTCTTATTGCTGGACATTTTGGGGTAAGAAAAACAGTGGCACATTTACAGAGTTATTGTTATTGGCCTCGCATGGTAGATAGTGTTTCACGTTTAAGCAAGCCTAGCAATAGGAAGCTTGGTTTATATACGCCATTGTTGGTACCTTCTAGACCATGGGAAAGTGTTTCTATGGATTTTGTTGGAGGGCTACCATCATATAGAAAGTAGCATGATTATCTTTATGTAGTAGTTGATCGTTTCAGCAAGATGTGTATTCTTATTCCATGTAATAAATCTATAACTACTGATTTATATTTTAAACATGTATGGGTTCATTATGGCTTTCCTACTTCTATTGTTAGTGACAGGGATTCCAGATTTTTTGGGAATTTTTGGTCCAATTTATGAAAGATGATGGACACGAAGTTGAAAAAGAGTACTGCTTTCCATCCACAAACAGATGGCCAAATAGAGGTAGTGAATAGAACCATTGTACATATTTTGAGAGGTTATTGCAGCAAGCATCCCAAGATTTGGGATGTGTTACACCATTTTTTGGTCATCTAACCTATTATCATTAGATAGACCCAAGTACACCATGTAAGACCAATTTTACCCTAAGTAAAATTGCTTTCACTATGTGAAATAACTTAATAAAACACATTTATTAGGTTGTTTATGGTTTAAAAAGGAAACCCCAAGGGGAAATATTAAACATATCTATATTTGTTTGGTTTTCCTCATGGAATAATTAATTAAACAATAATTTAATTATTATTCCTGGTCATATTTAACCCAAAACAAGGAAATTAATTAGATAAGTCCTTATTTATCTTCTTATTTCTAGGAATAATTATTTAAATCTTATTTAAATAATATTCCTTGTTAAATATGACTAAATCATTTATAAATAATTAAATAAATCATTATTTATTTAATTATCATTCAACCACTTCCTTAAAATAATAAATAAATCATTTATTTATTTATTATTTACAAATAAAGGGATTTGACCCAAGTCAAATGCCTTTCCCCCCCAACAAATATAATAAAATATTCCATAAAAGGTGGATCTAGATTTGGTTAATATTATTTTAATCATGCACCAAGATCTAGAACGACCCAATATTCTGTTATAAATAGGAGGTTTTTTCCTACCATTCTTCACCTTTTTTTTCCCATTAGAGCATTATGGATCTATACTCTTGGTCTAACTTTGAGCCATTATCATTGTCACATTCTCCATTATTTGCTTTATGAGCTCCCTTTGAGTTCTATGTTTGTCTGGGTTTTCTACACCAACAAGAAAGAGAAATACTAGATCTGAAGTGCTGAGGACTTTCAAGAACCCATCCCATTGAGGAGAATTGGAAACACCTTTCTTGTTTTCCTCCCAGGTGCCCTTAATATAAAATTAAAACATATTATTCTTGTCTTGTCTATTGGATGCATGGAGCAAAACCTTATATTTTATTGCTTAATGTCTTTTTATGCATAGATCTGGATTTTGTGCAGCATTTGTCTTGATCAACTAACTATAGATCTAAAGATATTGGCAGCCATATTTGATGTTATGGCTATAAGTTATGCGTAGCTAAAGTGGTTTTTTTCGTACACTTCGACAAAAGATTCATACTAACAATTGGCGACTCCACACAGGTTTTCAATTACAATTGCTGTCGTTTTTCCTATTCCTGCATATCTAGCTGCTTCAGACCCTAGGGTTTCTTTTTAGCTTTTTATTTTTTCTAGTTTTATGTCGTTTTTTACCTATAAAACCCTCAAACATCAAAATTTCTAACTTCCACGTGTTTCTAGCCCTATTGCGTAGGTAACAGACATCAGCTGCAACTGAGACGACAACTTATTCTGAAATCTGCCGCCGAGACACCCGGAGCTGTAGGTCGCACTTTTTGCCCCAAAACCTACGACCTGGACTGCAGGACGCACTTTTCAGCCCAGAATTTGCGACCTGGACAGAAAACAGGTCAGAACCTGCGACCTGCACTTTTTTCTGCAATTTTTCAGCAATTTTTCTGGGTTTGTTTGAAGCTTCTGTCAGGGTTTTCCAGCCTTTGTCTCAGCCCATTTAGACCTGTTTCTGATCTTTTTTACTCAACTAAGTGGGAATCTAGCCCCTTAGGGCTTTAGTACCCTCACTTTTTGTGGAAGAGTTTTAGCTGTTTCAGACGTCTAAATTTTCAGAGTTTCAGCCTTTTTCTTTTCAGATCTGATACCTCATTTTCAGATCCCTTTTAGATCAGCTCTTCCCCCTTTCAAATCACCTCATATAGTTTTGTTTGGGTTTGCCTCTAGGGTCACCTCCTTGTCCCTTCTACCTTTAGTTGATTTCCTCTTTTTTTGCAGCAACCTTGCCTCTGCCTCTTTGCTGTTTTCTGCACCTCTTTCCAGTAGATTTCTCCTTTAGATCCCTATCCCTCATGACCTTAGATCTATTGGCCCTTTTTTAGTGTGTTTTGACTAGATTTTTTCCCTCTTTTAGAATAGTTTTGAGAGACCCACCTTCTTGGGTTAAATCGATGCATTGTTAGCTGTTAATTTTCTGTTATTTCAACATTATATATTTTTCTTTGCATATTCATTTTCAGCACACCTTTTCTTTTACTCTCAAAATGTCTGGGTTTAAAAAATTAAAATTAAACACATGCCACACACTGACCCTAAGTGAAGAAGAGCCTGGTTAACACCACCAGCCAAAGACTTTAAAATCAATTGACACTGCACCTTTCTACCCTTGTTTCGACATTGTAATCACTTGATTTTGCACCTCCCTGCCCTTGTTGGTCATTCTTCTTCCCTTTGTGTTGTCATCATTGCGCCCCCAAGGCGTATATCCCGAAGACTTCTTGGCCTTCACCCTCAGTTTTCGGTTGGTCAACTTGCTCCTTCCCACCGTCGTCGAGTTAGTCTTCCCCTAAGTCCGCACTCCGAATCCTCTTCTGATTCTTTGGGTTCTCCCCCTGTTACCTTCACCATGTCTGGTCCAGGGCCTAACGCTAGTGGCAACCCTGGCCCTAATGCTGGGACTGTTACTAGCGGAACCGCCACGGGAACTACCTTGATTGTCCCTTTGCTCCCCTATATGGCAGGTCTCAGTCTCCTCGATTTCAATCAGTTGATCAATGATCCTATCCACCACGATGTTGGTTGGCCTACTATGCCAACCAAGCTCCCCTCTGACATTCCCAAGTTCGAAGGCCTTGCTGGAGAAGATCCTTCCAACCATATCTGATCTTTCCACATGTGGTGTTCATCCAATTCCATTACTGATGATTCCATCCGTCTTAGATTATTCCAACGCATGCTTACAGGTGAGGCTTCTAAATGGTATGTTGATGAGACTGCCTCTTCCCATACCACCTTTTTGAACATTTCCCAAGCCTTCTTATCTTATTTCCAACTCCCTTTATGATACGACACTGTTACCAAACTCTTGAATTCCTTCCGTCAATCATCTGCGACCCACCTTTCTGCTCATGTCCAGGAATGGCAGAGAAGAAGGAGCTTATGTAGAGCTCCCACATTTGAAGATTGGGTCTATATGGACTGGTTCCTTCGATATATCTTACCTACCATCGGCAAAGATGTCACATCCCAGTTCCCTCAAACCAAAGAAGCCACCCTCCAAATAGCCTTGAAATATGACCTCATCTATGCTCAATCTGGTTATGTTTATACCGTCCTTCCCGACCTCCCCAAACCCGGTGACGCTAACGCCCTGGGGGAATCTCACTCTGCTGACATTATCGTTGGAGCTCTTTCACATCTGTACGCTCAACCTCCTATGGGCTATGGTTTCCCTCCAGGAGGGGCTAGCACCTCTAACACTTTTCCCCCTCCAGGTAGCATGTATCCAGGATACGACATGCCTCCTCCTTTTGCCCAAATTCTTGCTTACCTCAATGTTGCCCAACCTAACCATTATCCTTATCTATAGCCTAGTGCCCCAGCTCCTCCAGCATTTGCACCTCCACCTCCCTTTCCTTCTCAACCCCAGCAACAAAAACTACGACCCCCCTCGGGGCAAGTATTTGCACAGCTGGGCGCGACTAATCCTTCTTCTTCTCAAAGAAATAGGAAAGACAATCGAAATCAATCTGCCCATGGTAATCATGGACCCAATCCCTCAAGTATTGACTCTAACACTGCTAACCAGCAACAGGGCACTCAACCCAAGATAGATAGGCCTCTTCGTACAAATAAGCCTTGTTTGTGTTGCGGTGTTTACGATCATTACACTCACGATTTTCCCCTATTACCATAGATGCGACAGATGTGGGAGTCTCAAGCTACATTGCAAGGACATCATGCCTCCCCAAATGTTCCCCCCAATGCGGTTACTTCTCAACCAGCTGTGTTTACCGATCCTTTCCCTCAGCAAGGATTCATGGCTACCCAACCACTTCACGCACCAGTAACAACTCAACCTTCCCCTTATGGTTCCTCTGATTACTAGATTCTCATGATGAACTCTGACCAACCTCTAACCGTCAACCTTAACCTTCAAACTCAGTCTCGTCAGTACCCTAAGCCTCCCGCTCCGTCTGTCCTCGAGTCACCTTCTTCAAGTCCTACAGAGCCTCTTTCGACACCAAATGGTCCTTTGTAGATCCCTTAGCCCAAAGTTGAGGTTTATACCAAGGTTCCTAAGGGCCCATTACGTCGAAATGCTGCTTCTGGTCGAGCTTCTCATTCGTATAGCATAGTAGATGATTTGGTGCAGTCTCCTGTTGCCATTTCAACACTGGAACTCCTCCAGTTGTGTCCTTCTCAAAGGAAGACTCTACTATCCGCCATGGGAACTATAGATCCTGCTAATGGCCAATTGATTGTTTTTGACGCCCGTCAGTTAGACCATCCTCCCCTTCCCGCTTCCGTTGCTTTCCAAATCCTAGTCAAAATTCGGAACGCTAACATGTCTCGGTGTATTATTGATGAGGGGGCATCTACCTGTGTGATGTCTGCTTCGGTTTGGAAACAGCTCAGATCTCCTGAGGTGGCCCCTTCCACAATCACCCTTCGTGCATGGGATGGCCATGCCTCCCAGCCCATTGGCCTATTCCGTAATTGTCCTATCACTCTTGCGGGCAAGACTTTTTGCGTTGATGTTGAATTCATCGATGCCCCTCTTGATTATAACATTATTTTGGGGCGTAGCTACACATATGCCATGTATTTTGTCCCATCTGCGGTCCATCGCAAGATGTTTTTCCCTCACAGTGGAAAGATAGTCACCATGGACCAGTTGACATATCATGAGCCAAAATCTCAGACCTCCCTTGAGTCGACCATCTCTTCTGTAGCCAATAAGCAAACCATTGATTCTTTGACCAGTTTCTTCCCCCAAAGTCTACAAAGAATCCTCCTTGCTTGGAACCTTCCCTGGTCTTCCTCCCCCTCCTGTCTCTGATCCCAGCTTATTGAATGTTTTCATGATGCAATCGTCTCGGGCTGCCCTTAAGCAGCCCACTTCGGCTAGTCAACAACCCCAACCCCACCTGCCGTAACCTGCTCCTAGCCCTTCATCTCATCCAGCCAGACCTCCTCCTTCTGGCCCTTCTGCTATAGCTGGTACCAATGAGCCTTTCTATCCTCCTGGCTCGGTTCCACTAGACCTCAACCATCTTGGAGCCGTCCCTCCTGGTCATTACCCCACTGGTCAGATACCTTTCATTGCTCCCCCTCCCAGAGTATATTTGATTCCCATCATGGCCACCCTTTCTCTCCCCAACTTGACCCTAGGTATACCCGTCTGGTACCTTGACCCTCCAGCTGCTACCCCACTTGGTCACCCCAAAACCTACCTTGTTTTGACACTGGTTCAACCAGTTCCCCTAGCTTCTCCTATTGCTACAGTGGCCTCAGCACCTCAACAAGACCCCTCTCCTGTTGTGCCAGCTCCAGGAAAGAAAGCCAAAGCTCGCAAGGGGGCATCCAAAGACAAGGCCACCCCGACTGACCCTGCCCCTCCTTCGCTCGCAAATCCTTGCGCCTTGTGTGATGTCATCGGTCATGCCACCCATTCTTTTCCTGAGTTGCCCCGTATTAAACCCATGGTTAAAGTCATGTTCCCTGAGCCTACGATTCCTGAAACCTCTATTTCTTCCTCAACCGCAGCCAAGAACCCAAAGACTATTCACACCAACAAACCTTGTGCTATGTGTGGTGTCCATGGTCATTATTCCCACCATTTTCCCCACCTGACGCATTACCGCGCCTATTTAGAGGTAGTCCGGGAGTATGAGATTGAAAAAAATCAATCTGCCTCTCCCATACTTGCGTAGTATGCTTCAGGTCAGCTTGAGGATTTACCCGCTCCCATTGACATTCCCCTTCCCGATGTCGAGATGACGGAGCCTACTACCACCATCCTCTACCTATCATCATCCATGAGACCCTTGGTGGAAGTCCCCTTGGAGACTTCCCCTGATGTTTCGCTCGACCCCCCTTCAGCGATCACCCTGGGCTCAACATTGGTAGATCCTTTATCTTCTTATGCTTCTGTCACTCCTTGTGACGATGCGCATGTGACCCTCTCTTCTCATGATGATGAGTTAGGTAGGTTTTCTGTGTCAGGTGGTATTTCTCACTAGTCACCCCATCTTCTATCACGATGATGAAATTATGGAAGGAATCCCCTCCCCTGACTTTATCTATTCCCCCTTACATCGACCCCATGCATTTGAACCACATACACCATGTGGCCATTACATTGAAACCCAATGTTTGGGTAAGGGGGCACCCATATTTGAGAGACTAAAAGAAGCAATTCTCCATAACTCTCCTAGTGTATCTGGTCATGTCAACTCTAGTACCATTATTCTTCCACATTTAGAAGAACCTCTAAAGTCCCATATCACTTCAGATCACTCTAGGGACGATACCCCCTATCGTTCCTTCATCTTACATCAGCAACCCAGTCTCTTAGACATTGTTGTTGACCAACCTATAGCTTTTCTAAGAGAGCATTAGTTCATTATATCCAAATCCTCTTTTTGGGATAGTGACACCAGGTATGCCAACTCGGAAACTTAAAGTCCATTTGATTCATATATGCAATACTAAAAGAGATTGGTAATCCTACATTTCCTTTCTCAAGTTGCATAACCATAACGAAAACAAATGCCGCACCACATCATTAAAATGTGTTTAGATTCCCCTTTTCCTAAATAAATTTTTGCATGACCACAACATGCTTGGGGGCACCTAGGCCCCTCAACCATACAAATCCCATATCTCAGCCAAAAACAGCACTAAAACCCCCTTTCTCTGATAGGTCACACTTTTCAGGTCATTTCCTGGGACAAGTCGCAATTTTCTGCCCAGTACCTACTACCCAAGTCACAGAACAGATCCCAAAAAGTGTGACCTGGCCTGTTCATGAGCTCTGGGTACCTGTTAGTTTTTATTACCTTGATACTTCACTAAGACACATTTTTTCCACGAAGGGTCTATTCACCTCTCCTCCAAATTGGATTTCCTCACTTACAACACTTGTATTTAGGGCACCACTTTGCCTCCTTACTTGTCCTTGTTCATGTTGATTTTCGTCATGAGATACCCTCTTGTAATCATGTTTTTAAGTCCCCCATTGGACCTTTACTGTGTGGCAGAACCATCGAGTCAGCCTTGTTTAGAGCATCCGATTTGAGTAATCATCGCATTCATGGAATCTATCCTGAGTCCCTTTGTATCCCGCTATAATCCTCCATCCTTCATTGCTCGGTCCCTCTCTCATGTCACACATTATGGCCTTCAGTCCCATTGTCCCCTATCCCTCATGATATTGTGTCAGTCACTGCCAGGTCATCCATGCCCTTTATGCTTTAACAATGGAATTCGTCCATTCGCTACTCAGTACCCCCCATTTCATCATCATCATTGGTGTCAGTCTGTCAGTCGCTCTACTATTTTCTCTCATGCCTTAGTTGAGGATTCCTTATTGCCTCACCTATGGTGGACCTCCTTCTGTCGACATCAGCTCATTCATTCTAGAAGACAGGTCTAGAGGGTGTTGTACCTTGTTTCTAGCTTCCACTCTTGTTCGGCGCCCCGGATTAGGAAAAGGGACTACTTATTGCCCTTTGACTTGGTTGTTTCTCACCTTCAGCTCCTTTCAGCATGATCGAGATCTGTATACTTGATGGTCCAGTGATGCAGCAGTTGTTCTCCATGATTCCCGGGTGTGTGTGAGATGTCTCAAGCCTCATGAGGGGGTGGCCCTGCAGGTAGCCCCCCACATGCCCGAATGACATTTGATGATGTCGACCTTAGCCGCTTGCAACACCTCTTTGATTTTCATGTATCAGTCAGATTTTGCAAGCCCTTCCCCGTTGATAGGGGGCATTTGGGTTGTATTTGTATCTCATGTACTCAGATATTATTGTATAAGTCCTAGCTATTATCCCAGGCACAACATGTATGTGGGATTCATCATTATATCTTTTATCTGGCTCATGTTTATGCCAACATGTACTTTATATTTCTGTCCCTTTTTTACTGGACACACTATTATTTTGTACTTTGTCTCGACAGGCATAGGTATGCCTCCCCCGCCGCCTCTAGCACAGGTACCCTCTCATAAAAAGAGACTTGTTTCACCTGTAAGTCTCGTCTCCTTAGGGTCTAGTTCTCTAGCACATTAGGCTACCTTACATTTCTCTCTCTGACTTCCCTTTTGATGTTTGGTGATTGAGTTCTTACAACGTACTTTGGTCATACGATTTGCTCCTAACACTCGCACGCTGGGGGGAAATCTGTTACACCATTTTTTGGTCATCTAACCTATTAAGATGGACCCAAGTACACCATGTACGATAAATTTTACCCTAAGTAAAATTGCTTTCACTATGTGAAATAACGTAATAAAACACATTTATTAGGTTGTTTATGGTTTAAACAGGAAACCCCAAGGGGAAATATTAAACAAATCTATATTTTTTTGGTTTTCCTCATGGAATAATTAATTAAACAATAATTTAATTATTATTCCTGGTCATATTTAACCCAAAACAAGGAAATTAAATAAATAAATCCTTATTTATCTTCTTATTTTCTAGTAATAATTATTTAAATATTATTTAAATAATATTCCTTGTTAAATATGACTAAATCATTTATAAATAATTAAATAAATCATTATTTATTTAATTATCATTCAACCACTTCCTTAAAATAATAAATAAATCATTTATTTATTTATTATTTACAAATAAAGGGATTTGACCCAAGTCAAATGCCTTTACCCTCCAACAAATATAATAAATATTCCATAAAAGGTGGATCTAGATTTGGTTAATATTATTTTAATCATACACCAAGATCTAGAATGGCCCAATATTTTGTTATAAATAGAAGGGTTTTCTCATTCATTGGTCACCTTTTGTTGCCTCTAAGATCACTCTGGATCTATACTCTTGGTCTGACTTTGAGCCATTATCATTGTCAAATTTTCCATTATTTCACTTTGTGAGCTCCCTTTGAGTTCTATGTTTGTCTGGGTTTTCTACACCAACAAGAGAGAGAAATTCTAGATCTGAAGTGCTGAGGACTTTCAAGAACCCATCCCATTGAGGAGAATTGGAAACACCTTTCTTGTTTTCCTCCCAGGTGCCCTTAATATAAAATTCTTTCAAAAATATTGTTCTTGTCTTATCTATTAGATGTATGGAGCAAAACCTTATTTTTACTGCTTAATGTCGTTTTATGCATAGATTTGGATTTTTGTAGCATTTGTCTCGATCAACTAACTACAGATCTGAAGATATTGGCAGCCATATTTTATGTTAGGGCTATAAGTTATGCGTAGCTAAAGTGGTATTTTTTCGTACACTTCAACAAAAGATTCATACTAACAAGATGAGCACTTGCATTACATTCAGCATGCTTACAACTGGGCCAAGCACTCTTCTACAAATACTTCACCTTTTGAAGCTTGTTTTGGGTATTTTCCTAAGTCACCTTTATATTTAATTCTTGAGAAATATGTGGCCATTGATGGGCATAGTGACATTGACAAAGCTTGCATGCTCATTGAAAGAATTCAGCTCATACATCAGCAGGTTCAAGAACAACTTGAAAAAATTCAAGGCAAGTACAAGGAGAGGCATGATAAGCACAGAGTTGATCAAAAGTTTCAAGAAGGGGATGAGGTATGGCTTCATATTAGTAAGGAAAGAATGCAAGGAAAAGGTAAAAATTTGAAGCCTATTCGTTATGGTCCATTCAAGATCCTTAAACAAGTTGGAAATAATGCTCTTCAATTAGATTTTCCTTCATATATGCAAATGTATTCCGTTGTGAATGTGGAAAATTTATGTTTGTATGAACCTCCTTTAATTGATGATTATGAAAGTGACATTCAGCTACCATCCATAGAGGATTTCTTGCCAGAATTTTTGGTTGAGTTGAAAGAGGATGCTATCCTTGACAGAAGGGCACGCACTTCAAGGAGGGGAAATGTTGATTATGTTTGGGTTGGTCTTAAAGGCAACAAACCGAGTAATTGAAAGTGGATTGAGATGGAAAAGGTGAGGGACCTATACCCTCATCTTCTTAACATGTAATTGAAGGCTTTTGGGGTCCAAAAGCTTCCCAATGGGGAGCTGTGATCAAGTGATCATGTCCAAGAGGGAAAAAATGCTCAAAATTGGAATTGCTAAGAATTGGTAATAAATTGATCTACTGGATAGTGTTCTTCATTATGATCCTAACTCCATGAACGACACTCAAATCCGATGTCAGATGTGGAAGATATTCAAGTTTTAATTTTGTCCAGTAACCTTCAAAACATCACTTTGGAATTTTAAAAAATGGCATATTAATAAATTATTTTTATGGCCAAAAATTTCATTTTTTATGAAAAATGGATGGCCTATCAGAGGCTGCCATGTGGCCTGCCCGAAGGATACCACATGGCCCCAGGCCTAAAGGTTCAAGTTGTAAAAAAATGTTGGTTTGAAATTTTTTTGGGTCAGACCCAATCCAAGCTGAACGCTATGGGTCAGTCGGGCCCGACCATACCCGACCTAAATGGGCACAGGTGAACGTGTTTATGTCTACACGTGAATAGGTGGAGGTCACGTTGAAGCGGACAGAGGTCACACGTTGAATGGGCAGTGCATACATGGAAAACTGGGCTGAGGTGAACAACGGTATGAACACATTTGGGTCGGTCGGGAAGAGAATGACCTGACCCGAACGCATTCGGGTCACTTCATAGCGGCCACATAACCCTTGTGTGGAATGGTGAACCGGGGGCTCCAGGTTTAAAGCCCATATTATAGAACCAATAGCCCGGAACCCGGTGCTTAACCGTCCGGCGGTCATGCCAACAGTTCCAGCATTAACTTGTAATGTGACCACTCTGAAATTAAAACATTAACTTAAATGATAGTGAGTTCCAGTGATTCCGACTGGTGGACCACCATTTCAGGCAGAATTTCTATTTTAGTGGGGTTATCTGCAGTCCTCCCAATTTTGGTGGAGGGTTTTTAGGCCAAACTGGACAAATCGAGTTTTGATCATAACTTCTCCATTACTGAACCTTTTTGGACAATTTTTTTTTTGATTTCGGGTATTCTCAGCATTTTTGAGCCATTGGAATAGGTTGCAAAGCCAACAGAGTTGAAATTTAAGTACTGTTTCTTCAGGGAAGCTTGGAGATCCATCAAGGCCTAGAGGTTGTTGGAGCTGTATTGGGCTATGTTTAACCATTTGAGGTGAAAAAAAAGTCAATTTATATTGATTTCTGCATTCTGAATTCATTTTTACAGCTAGTTTGGTCTGTTTAGACCTTATTTTCACTGTATTACCAATTTTAGCATCATAATATATCAAGGACATGCCCATTGGGAGCCTTGGACCCGACAGCTGTAGTCTAGTCGATGTTTGCTCCAGGTAGAGTGGGACCTTCCCTCCACCGTCACCTTTGGAAAAAATCCTAAAGTTTTTAGTCACTAAGGTCACCAACGGGAACAAATGTACCTGGGGGAACAGTCTACGATCTGATATACATGCAAGGGCAGAGTAAAAAGTTCAATCCCCTTGAAGGCTCCTTGATATAATCCATGGTTTACCAACAAGTGACCCCAGGCTCTTTAGCGATGGTCTATCCGAGGTTTACCATTGTTAGTGCGTGCACATATGCTATCTTTCCCAATGAGATAGGTATGATTACCTCACTGGTTCTGACATGATCTCGTGCTTGACTCTTTTAAGAAGAGCTTCCCAGAGCACAAATGCTACAATTGGATTTTCCTACTGCAAGATTGCTACTTGTTTGTTTGAACTATCTTGGAATGTTAATTACAACTTGTTCCAAGACACTAGCCTAAGCTATGTTGGTGGAAAAGAGCCCTAGAAAATGTAAAATATCTAGATTGATTTTATTAAACCGTTGTTTTTAATTTGGTTGTTGCTTAAGAGAGAATGAATGGAAGTAAAACTTTAATGATGTTTGTGACCCGACTCAAAAATATGCTAAATGCATCTAAATGGGAATGAAACCCTTTTATTTTCAAGGAATCTTATTTAAGGGAAATATTGAGAGATTTAAGAACTTTCAAAACACCAATTCTTTCATTCATAAACAAAATCATTGAAAAGAAGACGATTTCTTTGAGAACTCAATTTTGCAAAAATGATCAATTACTCATTTGAAGTGAAATTACTTTATCAATCAGATCAAAAATTACAAATCAATATACAAACTATTTCCAAGAAGAAAACAATATCTAAGACTCCTAAGAACATAAAATTCAAAATCAAAGAAAAAATCTAATTTTGAATTCTATCTAGAAAGTTTGAGGACGTTTTCTCCTAGTTTGTGATCGAACTAAGAAGAATTTTTAATTATCTCAGCAGAAATGAAAATATCCAAAAATGGTTTGGTGTGAAAATTAGGCTTTAGTAAGCTAAAAAGCTCTTCCAATTTTGCAAATGAAAATGGAATCAACTTTCATAAAAGTAAGGTTTGCAATGATCTTAATGGCTCAAAAAGAGAATTTCGTCATACCAATAAAATAAGGTATATGAAAGTATCTTGTATGGAGCACTAATAAAGTAGGGAAAACACTCACTCATAAAATTCAAATCGGATGAAAAATCACACAAACGCAAAAGTTGATGAAAAGAAATTCACACATAAGATTTGACGGCTAAGGTGGACTGAGGAAAACAAAAAGAATCAGGTAATCTAGCTCCTAAAAAGATAATTTTAACTTTTTTCAAAAAATTTCATAGGTCTGCAGGTTCTAATGGAGAACATAGCAGTATCGCACTTTTCTGAGCTAAAAGCAGCGGAGGCTACCACACTATTTTCAAATAAAAACTGCGGAAGCAAGGAAAAGTACAGAAAAAATAAATATTCAACTTGCTTTTCAGGGATTCTTAAAATTTATTTACCCAACCCAATATCAGACAAATCAAAATAAAAAAAAACTCTCAAAATTCAAAATGAAAATAAAAAAGAAAACTAAGTTCTATTCCCCAGTGGAGTTGCCATTTTTTATGCAGATTAATCCCTCTTACGGACAAGAGCGATCTCCCTAGTATTCTACGAATAGCTAGAAACAAACATCCATTTGTAAATCATTTTCTCTAGATTATTTGCAATTAAAAATTATTATAAACAAAGAAAGAGGACATGCCCCTACCTATCCAACGTTCAATGTGGTCTTTTATCCAGTCGCTCCAAAGAGGCTTCTTCAGTAAGTAGAACCTGCAATGAAAGACAGACAAAAGAATCAAAGAACCTACAACATATAATAATTATGAAGAGCTAATCCAACTTAGTGATCAAGGAGTCTAATTATTTATGTTATTCAACAAGTACAAGAACAACTCAATGAGAAAAAGAGATCCATATGTATTATCTTGAATGAAAAGAGTAACTTTACAACCTGATGCCTTGATGTCGTACAAGTTTCTCCCAGGTTCTTGAACAATCGTTTCTCCTTCAATTTGAAAAGCCTTCCTCTCTTTGAATTAGCATGTATTTATGGATATAAGGGTGTGATCATTATCATGCCAACAACAACTAGTGTAGAGAGTATGCTCTCTTGAGAATTTCTTCAGAAACTAACATGTATGTCTACCCTTGAGACTGAAACATGAGCTCAATTTATAGGGAAATGGAGGTAGTTTCAGTTCCATGAATATGGGGATGGATTCCTCTCATGAAGGGATTTGAGCTCCATGGACCAAGGGATAAGCTCCATGAGTGGAGGGATAAAGATCCATGATTGGAGGGATAAAGCTCAAACTGATCGTGCCTCTAGAAGCTTCCAGTTGGGAGAATATTCAACCAGCTCAGCTTCTAGAACTTAATTTTTCCTTTATTAGACTTTTTATGGGGGTATGTAGGTTTTATTGGCAGAATGTGCAGGAGATATCGCGGGCTACAGAACAAGTATCCGTGAAACTGCATGAAAAAGCTACGAAAAGTGCGGAGTTAGAGTTTTAAGGGTTTTAATGAGATTTTCTCCAATTCCAAGACTTGGTTTAGGAACATTAGGGCTTTTGACTTCTAAGGGAGCATAATATAGGTATTGATATACCTATATGGACATTCAAATGTCATGGTGACAAAATAACATGTAACAACCATCAATCTTGGAAGTTGTTGGTGGAGGAATCCTAGGGAACATATTTGAAGGGCATCATCAAGAAATATCCAAAGATCTTGAATACATCAAGAAGGTTGGAGATATTATTCAAGTAAGTATCACATTATCTCATAATGGTTGAATCTTCAATCCATGTAACCTCTTTCTACAAGGAGAGGAACAAGCTCATATAAGAATTAAACTATCTATCATGGAAGAAGAGGATTGTGTTGGGAAAAATACTAAGCGGGGGGGGGTGAATCAGTATTTTGGGGCTGACTGAAAATTTTTTACTTTTTCTTTCTCTAAAACCCATACACTACTTTACTGAACCCAACTCGCATATATACGCAGATATACTTTATAAAACTTGTGTATTACCAGAGATCTTATTATGCAGATAATTCTTTACTTAGATCATTTCATCATTCATTCATTAGATGTTTAGTAAGCAGTAAACATGTGTAGTAAGAACAGAATAAATCATCACACATAAGCAACAAACATGAACAGCAAGATTTAAGGTGGAAACCCAAATCGGGAGAAAACCACCGTTGTCGTCGTCTCTGTCTTCAATATTTATTATAAGGAAAACTTCTTACAATTTTGTACTGGTGCAGACTCATACCAGCATGCAGGCACCCACCTGCAGAAGGCTACAACCTTCTCTCATTTACCAACCTCTCCTGGAAGGGAGCTACAACCCCCTGCTCTTGTTTACCAACCTCTCCTGGAAGGGAGCTACTACCCTTTGCTCTCGTTTACCAGCCTCTCCTAGAAGAGAGCTACTACCCCCTGATCTCGTTTACCAGCTACAACTGGAAGGGAGCTACTACCCCCTCACTGAAGGCTGCGACCCTCAGCACCATCATGGACCATGTTTCATCAATTTTCACATTGGATCAACAACTTCCACACAACATACCTTGTAGGCCACTTTTCATCATATTTTCAGATTGGACCCACTCCACACATTTAAGCTCAACATACATCAAACAGAAACTTATAACCCCATCAATTCATTCATTGAATCACCAACCAATCAACCAACAACTTGATATTTAATCAACATAATCAGCAGCATAATCAACATTCAATCAACCCAGATCTGTATGAATACATCATTGACAGATAGCAGTAAAACAACAAAACAGATTAGACATTTCATTCCACACACTTCAGCAAAACCCTAGATTCCATACGCGCTTTTACTTCACTGAACCTGCGTATATACGTGCTTTCACAGAGACAAACCTGCGTATACATTTGCACATATTTCAGGACTATCCTCATATTCCATACATGCTTTTGTTGAGACCAACCCGTGTATATACACGCTTTCTCTGCCACGAACCTGTGATTAGATCTTCAAACATTGTAGGGCTGCACAATTATTCAGAACAGATAAATAGCTCAGATCTTGCCCTTCACTTCAGAAAATATTCGCCTCATCTCAGATCTAAACATTCCATAAACAGATCTAGAGGATACATAGTCATTTCAGATCTAGAGATCCCTCTTCATCATTTTCTTCATAGGTGCATTATTAATTCAGATCAATCAATAAACTGTTTCCCTTCCATGCAGATATACTTCAGAGTGAAGTATTCATTAAAACCCAGACTTATGCACACATCGTACTCTATTTCTCTTCTCCTTATATAGTTTTTCCTTTGGTAAAACCATGAGTCAAAACCACCAAACTGTTGATGGTATTCCTTCTTTTATTAGAATTTTATTTATCAAATTCGTGGAATTTGATAAATAAACATTATCCACAACCTTTGGCAATTTAAATTATATAATAGAAATTTATATTAATCACCAACGCTTTTATCAAATGGCTTTTAAATCGAGCAATATAAATTAAACTGGGGCCCATCGCTAACAATCGATCCGATTGGAGGACTCACGTTTCATCGTGCCGCAACATCCCATCTGACGGATATCGCTCGGGCAACTTGCACAGGCAATAATGCATGATGGCGCACCATACTTGGGTTATCCTTCGCGCACCTTCCAACCATAGCCACCGTCCGATGGCATCTTCCCAGATCAACGGTATGTATCAATATTGTTGGGCATCCTGGGTCGAACAATAACGCGCGATGGCGCACAGTGACAAGCGGTTTTCCGTGGGTCCACCTCACCACATGTCGAATGATCTATGGAATTGCTCCCAAATCCTCAAATACCACTCACTCCACATAGGTGGTGCGATGAAAACCATAAACCGCCTTGCCGCATGATGTTATTGCAGAGGCTCCTGGAGTATGGTGGCAAACTTTTCCATGCCCTCCCACAATGAATCTACACCATTGATCGGTGTTTATCCCGCGGTCAAACAGGTCAACTGCGGGGGCACCTGTAGTACGGCGGAAATCTTTGGCATTCCCCCCCGCAATGAGTCTTTACTGCTCATCTATTCCATTAATCTGCGCCATCTCCCAATATTTCGACAGGGTTAAAGTGTCTCTATGACTCCACCACGATTCTCCAAACATCGACTTCACCTTCTTACAAGATAAATGCGTGTCAATTTGCCCGCGGGAAATGTAGGCTCAAGGGCTCTGGGAATACACTTTCACACAGGATTTAACAGTCCTCACGCGGACCTTTCTTGCTCACTCCAAGATCGAGTCATTGTGATATTAATTCCAACATATTCAATTGATTCTAGTTCGACCACTGGTATTCATCCTTGTTACAATTAATCAACAACACTGAATTCCTTCTTGTATGCAAGGCATTTCTACGACCCTTCACACACAGTTTCTCACTCAAATCAAAGCTCCTTCTCATAGAATTTTGGTCAACATTATTCATGTCATACTAAACAAATTCAGTCTAATAATATGCTTGTATAGAGTTGCTGAGGGTTTTATGATTTCTTCATACAATCATTATCTGCATCCTTTGTCAGAGAGTTGCCATCAAGGAAAAATTCATCAAGTAGGTTGCCATCAAGTACAACACATTGCATCATATTGCCAACAGATTGACTTGATACCCACAGAGCAAGATTTAATGGGATATGTTACTAGATAAATTAATGAACCAGCAAAGGAAATACCACAAGAACTAGCAAAGTAAAATAAAGGGGAAGTAAGGGCACATAATATCATACTAGAATCAATCAAGGATTCTCTTGTTCCATTTATGGAAAACCTGAAGAATTCCATGGCCATGTAAGATAACCTAGTGAATATGTACTATGAAAGTACAACATGTCAAAATTTGTCATTGCGGAACATGATATATAGAATGAAGAAATCAAAAGATGAGGATATGGCATCATTCCTCATGAGAGTCTCTCAGTTAAGGGACCACTTATAATGAATTGGGGAGCCAAACACTGATTCTAAAGTAACCATATGTGTGTTGAATGCTTTGCCACTAGAATGAAGCAACTTTGCAACAAGTATATACTTCAAGAAAGATTCAACTCCATTTGACGATTTTTGGGCATAATGCATACTGGAAGAATAAAGGATAAAGATCAAAGATGAAATTGGATCAGATAAGAAATCTCAAGCATTCCTATCCTAATTCAAGAAGATGAATAAAGGGAAGTTTGGCAAGTCCTGTTGAGATTCAACAAGAAAATTTCAGCACCCATGCCTAGTGCATTAAGCACCTACACTAGGCTGGGGCCCACATTGTTATTTTTGGGTGCATGCCTATTTAGTTATCCCTTAATTAAGATGTACAATAAAATGTATTCTATTCTCAATGATAAATTGAAATAGTTAACTGAGAGTAATAAAATTAGTTAGCTAGTGGATTTCGAGTTATAGGTAGTTGGTGAGACATGCAGATTAATTTTAGTTGTAACAGAGTTCGAAGTGTAGTGGTGCATTATTTAATGCAGGTTGTAATTAGTTTAACTCAGTTAAGTGAGTTAAAATTAGTTGTGCTAGTTGTAACTGAAGATACACTAGTGAGAGATAAAGTGAATTGAATATTGATTAATTCACAATCAGTGATCTCAAATGCAACTGAGGATTTACTATTATTAGTTGCATGCATGTCAGATCCAGTGGAGACCCAGTTGAGATATAAGTGAAAGGGAAGTTGACTATCAGTTGTAGGATTATTGGGTTGCACACATGCAACCAAACACCCATTCGAGTTCCCATGATACTTGCACAGTCCAGGAAGGCAATAATTCCTATCTTTTAAGGATTTCATTCATCAAATATTGCGCAAGCAAGGCAGAATATCTGGAGGCAGTGAATTGGCTAAGTATTGGTCAGTTTTTTTATGACAGTGTGAGACAATTAGCTGAGTAATGGAGAGCTCTTATGAGAAGAGTTTTTTATGTAATTGTTTCATGATCCATGCTGAATATACAATAGAAGATAGTGGGTTTTTTAATAACAATCTTTCCCCAGGAAATTATTTGTGTTGTGTGTGATTTGATTCTTCTTTACTTCATGTGATTGGTGATTTTGTTTTTAATTCCACAAAATATTTGTACAAGTGATTCAATATTTAACTTTAGTATATTAATAGATAGAGTGAATCCAAGATATACATGCATGTTGTATAATTTATACATGGTATCAAAGCACAAAAAATTGCAGAAGTGAAGCAAGAGTTGAGTTTGTGACTGCATAGAATTCGAATTTGCAGAAATAATTTCTTGGTGCTATAGATGATTCAAGATAGAAATGGATTTCAATGGCTTGAGGTTGGAGTATTCACTCGAGGGAAACTCAAAATACATTGCTTGGAAGGACAAGATGGAAGCAGTACTCGAAGATAATGGCTTGAAGGAGTTCATTGACAATGATGTTCCTAAACCCGCTGTGGCAGATGCAACAAAACTTGATGCATGGAAAAATAAAGTGGCAAAGGCGAGGAGGATCCTATTGGAGGGAGTATGAGACCAAATTGTCTCAAGCCTTTGTGGGAAAGCCACACCATATGCAATGTAGAAGGCTTTGATGGATCTATTCTGAAGCAGTAGTGACTATAGGAAATTGGTGCTCAAAGATAAACTCAAGAAGATCAAGCTGGAAAAGAGCGACACCATTCCAAAATATATAAAAAGTTTGTCCAATGTTGGGATAAATTGGGGAATAACATTTGCTAATGATGATTTGGTGAGCTTGGCTCTCCTAGGACTTCCCAAGAGTTGGCATACTTATCAAGACTCTGTCAATGGAAGGGAAAAATTTCCAGATTGGGAATGACTATGGTTGGATTTGGTGCAGGAGGAGTTTAGACAGAACACCAGATATGGATCTTCATCTAAGAATGAAGATGAAGAGGATTGTGTTTTGGCTGCTAAGGTGAGGAAGGGGAAGGGGAATAATTACCATTCTAAATCCAAGTCCAAAAACGGAAAGAAGCAAGACATCTCTAAGGTGAAGTGTTTTCACTGTCACGAGCATGGGAATTTTGCTACTAACTGTCCATAAAAGAAGAATAAAAAGAAGGATGGAGGATCTACAACTGGTGAAGCTCTTGCCTCATAATTTTAGCTTGAATTCTCATTGATTGCATGCATGGTGTCAAGTGCATTATGATTTGTGTGGTATTTGGATAGTGGCACTTCCTTTCACATGACGAGAGACAAGGAACTTTTCAGTGACTTGGAGGAGAAGGATCTCCAGATGTGTATTGAAATGGGCGATGATGAGTAGTATAGTGCTACTGGGATTGGTACCATTACCTTCCAGAGGCAGTCAGGTAAACCCTTCAATTAAAATACATAATGCATGTACCAGGTTTGAAGAAAAATTTAGTCCCAGTCGTAATGTTGGAGGATAGAGGCTATGATGTTGTTTTTAGTGAAGGAAAATCTTTCCTGTGACATAAACCAACAGGAAAAGCCAAGAGGATAGGGATTTGAGTTAATAATATCTACAACTTGGAGGTAGATGGCTACAGAAAAATGATGGGAAAGGCAGATTAAGTGGTGAGCCTAGATGAGGGCAAATTATGGCACAAGATATTGGGCCATCTTCACCATGGAGCCTTGAAGGTCATGCAACATATTTCTACTGGTCTTCCCAGGGGTACACTTGCATATTCAGACACATGCAAGGGATGTACTATGGGAAAATATGTAAAGGCCACCTTTCATGAGAAGGAGAAGCGAGCTTCAAGGATCCTTGAGAGATTTCACACAAATGTGTGTGGAGCATTATCTGTTGCTTCGACAACCAAACACAAGTACTATGAAATATTTGTGATGAATTTTCTCGTAAGTGCTGGATCTTCTTCATGCAAAAGAAAGATCAAACATTCTTTAAGTTCTTGGAGTTTAAGGAACTTGTGGAGAAAGAGTCAGGGAAGAAAGTGAAGTCTCTTAGGAGCAATAATGGTGGAGAAAACATCTTTAACGAATTCACGAACTTCTGCAGCAAAGAAGGAATTTGAAGAGAATTGATAGCATCTCATAACCCACAATAGAATGGGGTCGTGGAGAGAAATAACATAATGATCATGGGTGCAGCAAGAGCGATGTTGCATGATCAAGGCCAATCGATGCATCTATGGGCAGAAGCATCAACACTGCAGCATTTGTGCAGAACTTTTATCCTCATAGGATACTTTGCATGAGTACACTTGAAGAGGCTTTCACTCGTAAGAAACTTGACGTTTCACACTTTAAGATTTTTGGCTCATCTGTTTATGTGCATGTGACCAAGGACGCCATGAAGAAGCTAGAACCAATAGATGAGGTTGGGATTTTTGTGTGGTACACTAAAACACCCCATCATTATCGTGTGTACTTTCCAAATAGAAAAATTACTGTTGTGCTATGGGATATAAAATTTGATGAGGAGAAATCCATGCGGTTGTCCCTTGAGAGGGAGATGGATTTGCATGCAGAGGAGGAACTGTTGGTTCCCAAGGATGAGCTTCAATATGTGGATCAGACACATGAGGAGGTTCATGGAGTGGAGGAAAATAGTAATGAAAATCCATCCATTATAAATGGAATAAGATGCACCACAGAAGCTGATAGATTGAGACTTGATGCTGCAGAGAATGTAGGAGCCCCTACTTCACAATGCAGACAGAGACAATATCCTGACCGATTTACTACATACATGGATCTTATGATAAAATGTATTGTGACCGAACCATATTCCTTTTAGGAAGCAGTGCAACAACCAACTTGGGTTGATGCAATGGTGGAGGAGTATGACTCCATTATCAAGAACAATGCATGGGAGATAGTCCCAAGAACGGTCGACAAATCAGTGGTTGGATCGAGATGCATATACAAGGTAAAGCAAGCTATTGATGGGAGTGTGGAGAAATATAGGCCATATTTTTGGCCCGAGGATTCTCATAGATCGAGGGGATAGATTATGATGAGACTTTTGCACATGTTTCAAGTTACTCTTCCGTAAGAGCCATCCTTGCACTCTCAGCACAGATGGGCTGGCACATTCATCAAATGGATGTGAAAACTATGTTTATCAATGGGATCATTGAGGAAGAGGTGTACATAAAGCATCTTAAAGGTTTCAAAATCTTCAACAGTGAGTTGCATGTGTGTCAACTCAAAAGAGCACTGTATGGGCTAAAGCAAGCACCCCATGCTTGGTACACTCGGATAGACAGCTATTTCACCGAACTGGGCTTCACCAAAAGTGAAGTAGATGCAAACCTATAGCAGATTGTGGTTGAGGGTAAGATATTGATTATTTTTCTTTATGTTGATGATCTAATTTTGATTGGTGATGAGCAGCTGATACACTCATGCAAGGAGGATCTTGCAAGGGAGTTCGAACTGAAGGATATGGGACTCCTTCATTATTTCCTTGGATTGGAAATATGGCACTGGGATGGTGAAATTTTTGTGTCTAAAGACAAGTATGCAAAGGAGATACTGTGTAAGTTTCAAATGGAGAGCTACAATCCCATGGATACTCCTTTTCCATGAAATTGGAGGAAAGAGGATGCTACTTCTGGAGAGCTAGTGGATGCTATTATCTACGTAAAGTTAGTTGGTTCACTAATGTATCTAGTGAACACCAGACCAGACATTTTCTACGTAGTTAACCAACTAAATCAATCTATGGTTAAGCCTACCAAGCTCATTTGGAAGGTGGGGAAGCATGTCTTGAGACACGTGAGGGGCACATCAGAGTATGGTCTATGGTACAGATGGATAGAGGGAGTGAAGCTTCAAGGTTTCACGGATGCATATTAGCTAGGAAATCCATCAGACAGAAAGAGAACATTAGGAGGGATCTTTAGCATAGGATCGAAAAAAAATTATTGGTACAACATGAAACAACGATCTGTGGCACTCAGTTCAGTGGAAGCGGAATACATGGCAGCAAGTCAAGTTGCATGTGAGGCTATCTGGATGAGAAATATATTGGTTGGTTTGTTTGGTTCTCAGATGGATCCGATAGTGATTCATTGTGATAATCAGAGTTGCATTAAACTCTCGATTAATCTTGTGTTTAATGATAGGTCCAAGCATATAGATATCTGGTACCATCATCTCAGAGATTGTGTGCAGAGAAGAATAATGTTGCTTCAGTACACTCCCACAGAAGATCAAGGTGCAGATATTATGATGAAGGTGCTCACTAGGAGAAAATTCGAATACCATAGAGGTAGGATTGGGGTGAAGGATAATCCCTTTCTTGTTGAGAGGGAGTGTTGAGATTCGACAAGAAAATTTCAGCACCCATGCCTAGTGCATTAAGCACCTACACTAGGGTGGAGCCCATAGTTCTATTTTTGGGTTCATGTCTATTTTAGTTATCCCTTAATTAAGATGGACAATAAAATGTAATCTATTCTCAATGATAACTTGAAATATTTAACTAATATTGATAAACCTAGTTAGCTAGTGGATTTCGAGTTAGAGGTAATTGGTGATGCATGTAGAGTAATTCTAGTTGTAACAGAGTTCGAAGTGCAGTGGTGCATTATTTAATGCAGGTTCTAATCAGTTTAACTCAGTTAAGAAAGTTAAACTCAATTTTGCTAGTTGTAAATGAAGATACACTTGTGACAGATCAAGTGAATTAAATATTAATTAATTCACAATCAGTGATCTCACATGCAACTGAGGATTTACTATTATTAGCTGCATGCATGTCAGATCTAGTGGAGACCCAGTTGAGATATAGGTGAAAGGGAAGTTTACTATCAGTTGTAGGATTATTAGGTTGCACACATGCAACCAAACACCCATTGAAGTGCCCATGATACTTGCACAGTCAAGGAAGGCAAGAATTCCTATATTTTAGGGATTGCACAAGCAAGGCAGGCTATCTAGATGTAGTAAATTGGCTAAGTATTGGTCATTTTTTGTATGACAGTGTGAGACAATTAGCTAAGTACCGGAGGGCTCTTGTGAGAAGAGTTTTGTATGTAATTATTTCATGATCCATGCTAAATATATAATAAAATATAGTGGGGCTTTTAACAACAAGCTTTCCCCATGAAATTATTTGTGTTGTGTGTGATTTGATTCTTCTTCACTTCATGTGATTGGTGATTGTGTTTTTAATTCTGCAAAATATTTGTAGAAGCGATTCAGTATTTAACTTTAGTACATTGTTAGATCAGTTGAATCCAACATATACATGCATGTTGTATAATTTCTACAAGTCCAAGAAGAAATATATTTCCAAGGTGAAATCTTTTGGATGCAATGAATTTGGACACTTTAAGAGGGACTATCCAAACAAACATAACAATAAAATAAAGGAACAAGGTGAAGCTCACGTAGTCGAAACAATAGGAGAACTTCAAAAAAATGAAAATAAGGAAGAGGTGAAGGATATCTACTACTAAGAAAGGTCCTTTGACTTCTAGGTTCTCTATGAATGTTTTTATTTTAATTAATACGTTATGCACAAGCTTCATAGGATAAAATCATATCACATTAGCATTTATATGATTATATTTCTTGATAGAATCTTAGACCATTTTGCATATTGCTCATCCAAATATTATCTAACACTATGTTAAAGCTTTTCATCTTTCTTAAGGGGATAATTGTGATCCGGGAAGGGCCCTTATATTAGGGATTTCTTGTAAAAAAAGCATTTTGACAAGAATAGTATGCATTCTGTGTAATGTGGAAACATGCTGGTAAAGAGATGAAAGGTTGCAATGGGTTGGGATGAAAAATTGTTTGTAGGGATAGCTAGATGATTGGATGAAAGCATAGGGATGTATGTTTAGCTTTGGATAAATATTCATATATATAAGAATATAGTGAAATAAATTTGGTTATGAAAGTTATGCTTAAGTATCTTCGGATGCTGGAAAATAATACGATTTGACTTGCTATGTATAAAGAAGTTAGGACTTTCCTTAGAATATGTATATGATAAGTTTAACATATAGTATAATATTCAGAAGAAAAATTTGCGACTTGGTAACCAAGTTCAATCCTTGGGCACTCTGATGCAAGAAGGGAAGTTCAAGTGGAGATGGTCAATGAAGATGTTGATGATACGAGAAGGTCACCATGGTGAGGTAAGTCTATTTCATTTGTGGTTCAGTTATCTCGTTAACATTTTATTTTGGCTACCTCAGAGAATGTTGTAGGAATACCTGATGACAATACAAGGAAGATCAAGTGTATGAAATAAGAGTATTGAGGTGTTGTAGGGAAAAACCGTACACCCCCCATTTTTGAGTTATTTACTTCAAATAATGGGGACCCTTTCTATTAATTTTTGGCTAAACACCTTTTATGATGTTCCTTAAGTTAATCATCTTACAATTTTTCCATTTTTTGTTTTTTTTCAGATTTTCATTTTGATAATTTCATTGAATTCAATTTTTGGCAAGCTTTCCATCGATACTTGTTTCGCCTCATTTGGTCAACCGGTTTGTAAATGGCACTTCTTTGAAGTTTGATCATTTTTTCACCTGGACTAAAAAAAGTAAATAGATGTATGATATTTCAATTTTTGTAGTTAAAATATTTATTCATTGTGAATATTAAATCTTAGTTACTTTTTACTAATTCTTTCATTTTTTACTAACGGTCCTACAAAATGACCCAACTAAATTGTACAATAAATGAAAACATGTTTTGAGGTCTTGGGAATTTACTCCAATGTATTATTTTAAAACAAATTTCCAAGCCCTAAATCTCAAAATATAAAAATGGCTTATAATCTAATTTGTAGGATTTTTAATCCCATGTGGGTCCCACATCACATCCCTTCTCCTTCTTCAAAAAAATACGATCTAAAAAATCTTGCGATAAAAAAATTGTGATTGCGATATCGCATATCGTATATCATAAATTTATTAAACACCTAAAGCACCTCGATTTTAAAAATGTGCTTTGAAATTTTAGATTTAAGAGATTTGGAATTTATACAAGGGGTTAAGTTTTTATTATTATAAGGTTTTCAAAACCATGTTAATTTAGCACACTCTATGACCTAACTCACCCTCCACCTTGTTGAGATTTTGTGTATTTGGGGTAGCATCAGTTGTGCTATAGGTGTTGGATGGATAAGTCGGTCTTGCGGACAAGACAGACCTCCCAAGTGTCCGATGGAAAGCTAGCAACAAACATACAAATAGAACTATCTTTCCCTGGATATATTGCAATTCATAATTAAATGTTATAAAGGTTTAACGATCCTACCTTTGATCCAATGCTTGTTTGTAGTAATAGTCCTTCAGTCTCCCGAAAGAGTTGTCTTCAAAGATCTGCAATCACAAACAAACAAACATCAAATAACACCTGCATAGCATATATTCATAAATCATATCTATTATGGTGATCAAGGAATCCATAAAATAAACCAATCAATTGACAGCTTATTGAGAAAAATAGATTTATTTGTATTAACTTAAATAAAGAAGAACCTTACAACCATGTCCACCTTAATGTCGTATAGGCCTTCCTGGGGTCCGGAACAGGCATTTCCTTTACTGTAACCAGCCTTGCACTCTTCTAACCGAGATACATACAAGCATGTAATCTTTCCCACATGAAATTTCCGCTAAAAGGGTCTAAGTTTCAATAGCACTTCGCCTCCAACAATACTAAAACTTAAACTCATCAATTGTAACCCTTTGAGGCTACCCTATGCCTCTTTTTATAGTGAAAGAGAGGAAGTTACAGCTCCATACAAGAAGGGATAGAATCCTCCTTCAAAGGGATTAGTTCCTTACATTAAGGGGTTAGCTCCTTAATGGATGGGATACATGAACCTGAAAAGAGCAGACTTTCCACCGCAGGAATGTTTCTAGAAGCTTCCAAAAATACTCAAACTGAGCTTCTAGATTTTACTTGCCCCTTTTTAATATTTTACAGGGGTCCACACCCTTAATGAATAAACAGTGTGTTTGGCTCCATAGGATTTATAACCAAAAGGTGCGCTACTACAGGCTAAACTAAGAGAAAGTGCGGTACCAGAGTTTTTAAGACTTTTATGAGTTTTTTCTCTTAATTTCAAGGCTTGAATTTAGGAAATTTGATATTGTAGACTTCTAAGGGAGTACTAAAATGTCATGGTGACAAATTTCAATGTAACAAATTTCCCCCTAAAGTGCGAAGTCTGAGAATATTCGAAGAGTGGTGTGCTTTATCATTTCAAGGATCAGACTATGGACACCCCAGTCAGAACCCTGTAGAAACATTCAATGCAACACACACACACAAACACACATATATATCATCGCTGAGGTAGGCATTCCCATAATCAGTTCAAAAGTAACTAAACTTGTTCTGATACAGAAATGATTTTAATATTACATCAATAGTGTAGACACAGCATGGACGCAGCCATCTGTAATGAATCATCTACTGCATAATGAATAATAAAACTCCTCGCATCCTGGATGGTGAAAATTAGATCCAGGGTCTTGATTTTTGCCTCTCGAACTAGTACAATTCTATCCATGCGATTAAATGTGTTGAATTCGAACATGGTAGAAACCACTTGATTACCAGTCAATGATGTGAACTATTAAAAAGTGTGAGAGAAGCCACCAATAATGACAATGGCTCTCAAAGTACTCAGTACAATCCATGAAATGTGAATTAGTCATCTAAAGTCAAACATTTCACAGAATCATTTGATCGAAGGTCAATGAAGCAACCTGTACTGACGATTCTAGATCAACTTCCTAGATGATGAGTTGTCGTTGATAGAAAGTGATATGTCGTAAGCAAGCTCATGACATGAAACCATAGATCAAGTTTGAAGAAATTTTTGCAAGGACTGACTCAAGGATGGTCAACGTGAATGTAGACAAATGTTTGCAGATGAATGGTTTATTTGACTGACCTCTTAAACACATAATGACACTACAGATGGTTTGGTGACAGTTGCCCTAAGCTAATAACCAGAAACCAGCTGAAGACTTTCAATGTGGTTTGATTAACTAATAGGCAAAGGATTTCCCAACCCAGGTGGAAGTGTGACAAAAAGTTTCATGTTCAAGAGTGGTGTAATTCCTTTTACAAATCAAAGTGTAACAAACGAATCTATTTTTCTCTCTTTTCCCCCACCATTTCTGGAAAGTACCTATTTATTTTTGACAAGCTTGAGGAGGATAAAATTTGCTTGTTTATAAGCTCATCCTTCAGATGAGTCCAACTTAGTTTAAAATCGAACCCTAAGAAGGAGTGGTCCATTCCTGTTTGTAATCGACAGGTCATTTACTATTAAATTTTAACGAGTCCAGTATAGGAGAAACTCGGTGTTTTTCATTTTTAGGGAGTCAAAAGAAAAAACTTAAGAAAACTCCATGGATGTAATTTTTCATAAATTTAGTCTCTCAGGCCCGAAAAAGGATAAAATAATGCAAGAGATAACTCTCTTGACCATGATTAGTCAACGTATATATTTTTCGTAAATATTCCATTTCAGTCCAGAAAAGGGGTAAACTTATACTGAAGGGACGACTGCTCATTTACTTTAACGAGTTCGAATAGTCAAGTACTCGACAATATTTTCATTTTTAGAGAGTCTGAAAAGGGCTTAAAAGAGGACTCCATGATTTCGCATTTTCGTAAATTTTAAAGAGACCGAAAAAGTGATAAAAGTTTACTCTTTGTCAAAAATTACCATTTTGACTAAAAAATCTGGTATTCTGCACAAAAACTTGAAAAAATTAAACATACTTGTTTCAATAATAATAATATTTCAAAAAACCATATTTTTTAAAGTAAAAAATAAAAAAATTTAAAATTCAATTATTTGAAAAAACTTATAAAAAGGAGTTTTTCAAGTTCATTTTTACTATTTGAGTTTGGAGTGAAATTTTTAGAGCTTTTGGTAAAAAATGCTTTGGAGAGGATTCTGGGCAAATCGACCGTCGAAATAGAAAACTGCCTACTTCAGGTAATCCAAAACCTCCTTATCTTGCTTTTCATCCATTCAATTTTTTAAATTAGGGTCAAAATTTCATTTTTGGGAGGAAAATAGGTTGAAAAATTCTCCCTCGGGGGTCCGCAGGCAAGACACTAGGTACCTGCGAACCCCGACATTTTCTCACAAAGGAAAATGTCGGGGCCTCGCACTTTTAACACAGATCCTATGTGGAGCTACGGATTGTATCTGAGCGTAAAGTGCGGGGGTGCCATAATGAATTTAAAAACATATTTTCTTCCTAATTTACCCAAATTTTTTTCTTCAAAATGATTCTAATGCTTCATTTTACTTGTTGTAGGATATCTACAATGCTCATTTGGTGAGAATGGGAACATGAGGAGGTAGATGAAGCAGAAATGATTCATCAACCAACTTTTCAAGTTATAAGAGCACGCAGGATTTTCAAATTTTGGGCTATCAATGGCATGAGAGCTCAAGTGGATCTTCTTACTTGGCTGGTAAGTAAATGGGATGTTTAGGACCAATGTTTCATGATTGGAGGTCACCGGCTGGAGATTGAGCTGGAAGACATATATTTCTTGACTGTTTTGTCTAGGAGAGGCGAACCATTATCTCTATTTGGGGCTAGGCCAGGTGGCCAGTCTATTGCCAGCCTGCAATTAGAGTTCTATAATGATGAAGCCAATACCAGAGACAAACAGATTGACATTAAAACTATCATTCGTCCCGAGCTAAAAGTAATTGCTTTTACCATTGTCAATTTGTGCGGAAGTGCAGCTTTGCATGTAGCCACTGGATCTCAGATGCACATCACAGTAGATTGTTTTCGAGGCACCATATTCAACTGGTGTGAGGCAATGTTGGCAAATGTGAAAGGCCAACTCACCAGAGCAAAGAATGAAAAGTTAAACAACTTCAGATATGGGTCCATCCTCGTCACCTTTGCTCTAGAGAGGATCCCTATGTCAGCCCCGCAACACATTCCTATTGATGCTGGTCAACCTCGATAGCCTAGGATGGTTCGTTGGGTTGCTTTGATGGCCTATCATAGCGAGGGTAGGGAGACTGTTCGATTTCCTTCGACTTATTTTCGTTGGCTGGAACGCCAAATTTTTGTGATAAAGGATTTTCCTTATGCTGGCATGGATTTTTGCGGCGACCAAGACATGCCCCTTCCTCTAGGAGCTCAGTGGGATGAGTCAGGTAAAAAATTTCTTTTGACATGTTCTAATTTCTAATTTTTATTTTGTTTTTAAATCATCCAAAACTGATAACAAAAATTTCAAATGAATATGTGGGTCCGAGTCAACCAGCTATTCTCTGCCCCTTTGATCGGAGGCAAAGGGATGCAGCAGAAGCACCACCACCCCCATAGGATCAGGCTGCAGAGATCCTGATTGATTTAGAGCACCATTTGGAGTGGCTCACTATGGATATTCCTGAGACCACCATAGATGCTATCCCAATCCATCTATAGCGATATGTCATCGGTGTTCCTGGACCATTTAGGAGGTTTTTGACTAGGAAGGCATGAGCAGTAGTGTATTATCATGATCATCACCACGGATAGTGGATGATTGACTTGTAGACTTATTCTTTTGTATCACTTTTTTTTTATCGTAAGGCGTTTTGAGCCTATGATCGAAGACGATGTACTATTTTTTGAACACTACATCTATACTATGATATACTATTATTTCCAGTTACCTGTTCAATCATGTTATGGAATGTTGACTTATACTTTTTTTATCACAAATGTCTATTTATAACATTATAAGAAATTGCATCTGCTAATGTATTTAAATTTCTTGGAATGTGTTGATACTCAATATAATCGAACTCTCGTTCCAAGAGACGAACCCTTAAAAATAATCTTAATAATACTAGATTTCTAATGGCATATACTCGGTTTAACTATAATACAACGAGTTCAGAATCTAACCTAACAATCAAACTCTGAATTCCAAATGAAATGGATTCCGATAATAATTCAATGAATGCACTATAATCAGCAATATTGTTCGTTGTTTGACTGAGGCTTACAACATGCATCGATACTAACTCGTCAGTGGGTGAGTAAATAACGCAAGCTGCGGAAAATATGTTCCATGTACTACGACAAGTGCCATCAGCAAAACCAATATATGTTTGAAAGGACATCGACATCTACGATATTAAAAGTATCCAGATAAGCGGGAATAATAGTAAGAGCACACTTAAGCTAGGCACACATTTCTAATCTATAGCACACCAGCTAAAAAGTAACTAATATACAGAGAAGATCTCCACACAAAATCAAGCATAATATTTCTTTAGATAAAGTCCATTTCTGGGTTTACCTAAAGAGACCTCGTCAAAATCAATCAATTCATAGGCCCCTTTTGCAAGCTGTCGCTTGAAAATATAAGGACCATGCCACATGGATTCAAATTTCCCAACCCCTAGTTTATCGTTGGCTTGATCATAAATCAAAACTAGGTCTCCTTCTGAATAATTATGAGGGGTAATACTTCTATCATACTAAGCTTTCATTATTTTCACATGAGTCTCGGTAGCTAATGCAGTGGTGCACCAATTCTCATCTAATTGAGCCAAGTATAAAAAAAGTTTCTCTTCTTCAGAAGTGTCTGGTAGAAACTCTATGGCTAGTTGGAGTGATGGTATCTCGCATTCAATGGGTAACACCGCTTCTAAACCGTAAACTAGTTGAAAAGGGGTAAAACCTGTCGATGTTTTTGTTGAGGTTCGATATGCCCAAAGTGATAAAAAGAGCATGGTATGCCAATTTTACTTATGAATACCAATGATTTGTTTGATCATGGTGACTAAAAATTTATTAATTTCTTCCACTAAACCATTGACCTGTGGATAATATGGTGTAGAACTGTCATGGCGTAGGCCAATTTGGTCCGTTAACTCGGTCATCTTGATATTTCGAAAATGGCTCCCATGATCAGTAATTATTCTTTTGGGGTACACCGAAACGAGCAATCACATGATTGAATACGAAAGTATCTACAGTTTTTCCATTTGCCACAAATGTAGGCATTGCCTCGGCCCATTTGGTAAAATAATCTACTGCTAGAATAATATACCCATGCCCTCCCGCCGAGTGAGGGTTACATGTAATGAAATCAATGCCCCATTTTGCAAAAGGACTAACAACAATTATAGGATGAAGAGGAGCAGGTGGTGCGCACATTTTTTGATTGAAGATTTAACAATTATGACATTTTCGGACCGCGTAAATACAATCTTTAAACAAGGACGACCAGAAATAACTTGCACAAAATATCTTTTGGGTTGTGGCATACACAAACATATGAATGCCACATGCTCTGGAGTGACAGTCATTTAAAACCTGTTCAGCTTCGTCATGAGTTAGACAACGTCGAAAAACTGAGCCCGCACCATGACGGTATAGTGTGTTTCCAACAATATGATATTGTTGAGACTGGAAATAAATTTTTCGTCGTTGCGACCGTGAAATCTCAGGCCGAAAATATTGGATCTGAAGATAAACAATGATATCTCCATACCAAGGATCAATGGTACTAATAAGAAACAAGGATTCATCCGTGATGGGTTGTTCTGCCACAATTTCTGTATTAGTACCTGGGAAATCACACATAAGTTCAACAAATATCAATGATTTCTTGGATTTGGATTTTTCAAATTCCAAATCAAACTCCTACAAGATAACAATCCATTTAGAGTATTTTCCCCCTAGCAATTTTTTGGTCAAGATGTACATCATAGGGTTACAATTAGAGATCACTGTCATTTTGTGTAAAAGTGTGTAGTGATGAAAATGTTGGACAACTTGTACAACTGCCAAGGCCAATTTCTCCACATGTGAATATTTGATCTCAATCAGATGAAAATTTCGACTAAGATAGTAAATCACATGTTCACTATGGAATTCATCTTCCTGAACTAAAACCATCCCTATCATGGAATCGGAAGCGGTGAGGTACAAAAATTAATCTTGGTTGTAGTTTGGAGGATGCAATAATGGTGCATGGGTCAACGCGTTTTTCAGAGCATAAAAAGATCTATCAGTGACCTCGTCCCAAAAGAAAGGAATATTCTGTTTCAACAACCTAGTGAAAAATTTCGTTAACTCAGCGTAGTTAGGAATGAATCGACGTAAGAAATTTTATTTCCCTTGAAAACTTTGGAGTTGGCGAATAGTAGAAGGAGGATGTAAATTGATGATTGCCTCAACCTTAGATGGGTTGACACAAATGCCTACCTTTGAGACAATAAACCCCAATAATCGTCTAGATTCCACGCAGAAAACACATTTGTGAAGATTCAAATGAATCTTATAGTGCCTACATCGTATAAAAATGGCTCGTAAATGAGCAATAGGATTTGCTCTGTGTGAAGAATGAGCAGTCAAATCATCGAGGTAGGGCTGCACAATGTGCTTAATGTCATGAAATGCATAAGACATGGCCCTTTGAAAAGTGGCGCTAGCATTCTTAAGGCCAAAAGGTAATTTGCGATAAGCAAAAGTTCCCCATGTACAAATGAAAGTTGTTTTAGGTTGATCTGCAGGGAGTATGTTGATTTGATTGTAGCCAAAAAATCCATCCATGAACGAGAACATTTCGCTTCCAGCACAATCATCAATAATTTGATCGATGTAAGGGGTTGGATAATTGTCTTTTGGACAAGCTCAATTTATATCCCTATAATCGATACATACTCTTATTGTTTCTTGTTTTTTTATTGACCGGAGCAATATTAGATACCCAGTCCGTTAATGGGACTGGATAAATAAAACCTGCACGAAGTAATTTTTCAACTTCTACTTTGATAGTGACAGCTTTTCTCGGATGAATTTGATGTAATTTCTATCTGACGGGTTTAGCATCCAGGTATGTCTTAATTTCATGAACAATAATCGATGAATTGATTCCTGGCATTTCTTCATATGACCAGGAAAAAATTTCACGGAATTCCTGAAATAAGGCTTTATATGCTCGAATTTCTTCAGGCGTATAAGAAGCACCTATGTGAATGTTTTCAACAATTCCAGGTTTTACTGAAATGTCAAGAGGAACCATCGTAGAAATATTTTCTAAATTCAATTCAGAATTAGAATGTGAGAGAGGATTCTGAGATTATTTGACGTAATTAGTGGTAAAAATAGAGGAAAAATCATTCTCAAAATGATCGAGATTAGCTAAAAACGAAGAACTATGATGAAGATCTTCCCATGGTAATTCATCTACCGACAAGAATTCCCGAATATGTTCATTAGTATTGAATACTCGTTGAGCAGGGTCTGGAATTGGTATCGAAGCTAAACTTGATATTGAAAATGACTCCTGATTGATCAAATTCACTGGATCAGACTTAGTTGAAGGAGTATCAGAAAATGACTGTACATGCTAATATGCTAACTCAGAAGGACTCAAAGGCATTGGGCCATCGAAAGAATCCAATTCTAATTCTGAAGGTACTATCCAAGGATCATCAAATGAAATAGTAATTGATGTAATCATATTGATATTAGAAATAGGAGTTCGTATGTTGGGAGGAGGCAGGGAAAAAGTTCCCAGTAAAGCTGAATATTTAATCAAACCTACTCCGATATTCTTATAAGGGATATTCAATTTTCCAATATGTTGGATGCTATCAGTAGAAGCTGGATCGGATGAATAATATGAAAGCTGATCTATCTTAATGATCTTTCCTTTATGAGGAAACATGATGAGACGAAATATCGATGATACAACAACATTCATGGCATAAGACCAACTACGACCCAGGAGAAGGTTGTAATCCAGAGGGGCATCAACCACCTCCACATCTAGATTAACCATTTTGCCTTCGACCTCTATTGGTAGATCTTGTAAAATACCATATGGCTGAAAACCTCTTCCATCAAAAGCTTTGAGAATAGTTGGTGATTGGTTAATAGTCGGAGAACCAAGTGATTTCCAACATTTTAATGGCATTATACACGTAGAAGCCCCTTCATCAAAAACAGTACGAAAGATACGTTTGTTTTTTACTATTACCAGAATCTGAAAAGCCATTTGATGGGGTATGCGGGGTGTAAAATTCTCTAAATCGAAGATCATGAGGTTCGAATCCTAGAGATATACAGCTCCTAAGGCTGAAAAAAGTAAATTTCTTTGGTCTGGGCATGATTGCAATACTTCCAAAGCCGACATTGCTAAAGGGGAAATTGCCAAATCTTCAACAATATTGTAATTCTGAGCAGCTCTCGCATGTGGATTGAAAGCTGATTTACGAAGTAAACCCTTTGCAGGTGGTTTAATCACTAATTCAGGATTTTGTTTCTCGATCTGTAATGGATCAGAAACTGAGGGAGGAATAGTTGATGTAGAATTGGATTTTTCTGCTTCTTTACCAGTATTTTTCCTACCGTAATCTTGCGATCGTGTTGCAACCATCAAGATATCCTCAACCGGATTGGAGGAAGATCCAACCATGTTACTATCTTGAGTGGGAAAGGGATCCTTCAAGACAATAGGTATAAGCAAACCCTTAACGAATTTTGATACCTCAGCTCTATGCGAGCAGTCTTTTGTAAAATGATCCTGGGCATGGATGAGACAAGGATATCGAGGTTTGCATTTTTCGTCACTTGGTTCAGTTGTATTGTTTTTCTCTTTTGATATTTTTTATTTTTATTCCTACCTTTATTCTTACCACCAGTTTTAGATTTGGTCGTAGATGTCTCTACAACATGGATATCGGTGGAAGTTTCAAGGGAAGAATCTCCTTTGGGTGAATCGGGTAAAGTAATAATAGGAGAAGTAGTCTTAGGTGAATGTGAGCCAGAAGGAGTTGCAGTTAACTGATCAAGTGTTAGTAAATCAGAGATTTTATCATACAGAGTACTTGACTGAGTATACACAAGGTCAAGGTACTGAGCCTGAGCAATGAATTTCTCTTCTGTAACAACGCCTCCTTTGGCCACATCTTCAGTAATTTTGGGCAATAATGTTTTAATAAACAATTCAGCCAAAATTTGATCAGGAATAAAGACTTTCACTAAATGCCTTCTACGTCTCCATTCATGAATGTGATCAGATATGTACGTAGACATAGACTGTTTTAATGAAGTCAGCAATTCTGTGTCATTGTCATATCTGACAGGAAACTGAAAATGGGTTAAGAAAGTAGTAGCTAGCGCATTAAAATTATTAAAAGAGCCACGTGGTAACTCAATGTACCATTTGGCAGCTAGACCAATGAGAGTTATCTGAAAAAGACGTAATTGAATCGAATCGTCGACTAGTGAATTGGATGCGCATCAAAGGTGATAAGTCATAATGTGATTAGATGGGTCCTCTCCTGACTTACCTTCAAATTTCAGAATATCACTGGGCAACTTGTTAGGCATTGACGACCAATATGGAAGATAAAAAATGGGATCATTCGTAAGGCGTGATAGATCCAGTAAATCTAAAGTTGCTATAAATGGTAACCGATGGCTAGGGTCTTGATAACCTTGTGTGGTCAAACCAGTCCCAGGAGGAGGATATCCAGGATACCCTGGAATTAAATGTGCATTTGGAATCATGAAACCTCCTAGGTAACCAGGATTAACTGGACCATACTGGGGTTGTTGAGGTATTTGATAAGCATACCTAGGGCACGACTGATACTGATATGCTGGATTTTTTGTATCTTGACCAATTTGATATTGTCCCTGGTATGGTTGATAAGTAAATTGTGGTTGACTAGAGACAATCGTACTAGTACCAGCTTTTCCTATAGGCATCTGGACCGTAGTCTAAATTGTAGGTCTTGACTGTGGTACAAAGGCTTGAGGAATTTGCACTGATGTAGGGATAGAAGAAATCAGAGCTACAGATACTCCAGAAACATGTGTTGTAGGTTGAACAGAAGTTGCAGTAGCTGCAGCAGTCTGAGGTGGAGTCTGAGGTGTAGTAGGCCCAGGTCGCTGAACAGAACCAGGTGCAGGAATTTGAACAATAGGTTGGATAGGTTGCTGGGTTGGACCAGAAACTAAAGGTTGTCCAGGTTGATTAGATAACTGTACATTAGGTTGCAGAGTATGTTGAATTTGCGGTGGATTCCACACCATGTTCATTCCAGAGTATTGACTCGTAGAAGGTTGTGCATATGAAGGACCATAAACTAGTTGAACGTAGGGTTGATAATTAAGTGGTACATTTCTAACTCCTTGTAAAAATGATTGACCGGAAGGTGGTTGGAAACCTTGAGTTGGGTACTGACCTTGAGGTTGATAACCTTGAGGCATGTACTGAATCTGGGGTTGATAAGGACCCTGAGGAATATACTGAGTCTGGGGTTGGCCTTGGGGTATGTACTGTCCTTGAGATTGATAACCTTGAGGTATGTACTGTCCTTGAGGTTGTTCTCTAGGTAAATAATATTGTGCTACAGTTTTTCTTGGTAAAAAACTACCTTGAGGTTGCCCCCCAGGTGGTAACTGACTACCTTGAGGTTGCCCCCCAGGCGGTAACTGACTACCTTGAGGTTGCCCCCCAGGTGGTAATTGATTACCTTGAGGTTGAGGATTTGGAATATTACTAGACATCATAAAAATTTTCTCTGCGTTCAACGTTTCAGTTTTAGCTCCATTTGTACCAGTTGATAACACTTGCTCAGTTGGTCGAGGAGTTGCTCCTGAGAAAGTACCAGAGAGTGACTGGTACCCCAAAGGAATAGAAGGACCACTGTAAAAAAATGTTTCTAGTGATTGGGAAAACATAGATGACTCACCTGACATAATTGATTAAGGATAATAACCTCTTGGTGTAGGATGAAAAGGAATTCAGGGTGGTGAAAAACTAAGACCCGGGTTTTCTAAAAAGTCTGTCAATGTTAAATACCAAGCATCACTTCTAAAAGGACTGTAGAATATAGATTCACGCTCCCTAAGATTCAAATTCTGTTGGGTTTTGGGAAGATTTACTTCTTCGTCTAGACCGACAAGTTCTTCAATGGAAATGAGATCAGAAGGAATATTTTAGTAATGATATGTCTTACCCTAGGTGAACCAAGATCACTAGAATTCGGAGTAAAAAATCCTGAAGATGGTTCCAAAACAGCAGGTTCATTGTTAGGTTCAGAAATTTCAGGTTCTTCAAAGAATTCACTGGAAGGAGAAATACTACCAGTAAGTTCAGAAACTGAAATCGGCTCTTGAATATACTTTGTTGTTTGTAATTGATAATCAAGATGAACAACTATAGATGACTCTCCTTCTTCTGTTGATCTAATTCTACTGTCAGTAGGCGATACTAGAGCTCATATCCCTTCAATTTGGCTTGGTGTATACTGAGGGGGCTTCTCCTGAAGTCTGCGTGATTGTCTTGGTAATTCAACCATGATTACAAATCATTAATCACACGCAATCAAATGAAAATTTCAATGAAAACTCCTAGAGTCACTAAGGAAACAAACAAATGAATCACATGCCTAAAAATCTAGGAGGTCAAACCACACACAAACAATAACCTCCCACACTAAAAACACTAGTTGGTGATGAAATCCAACATCGTAGTATTTAATGTAGAAAGGGAGTTTGGAACAGTTACCCCGACAACATGCTTAATGAAATAGACCGGTGCAAGTTTCTCCACTTAAACCATCTTGAGTGAAGACAACCCTCCAGAGAGTCCAAGTGATTCTAGTTGATGTCTGCTCCAGGTACAGTGGGATCTTTCCTCCACTATCACCTTAGGAAAAAACTGTAAGATTATGGTCACTATGGTTACCAACAGGAACTAATATACCTAGGGGAACAATCTACGGTCTGACATACGCGCAAGGGTAGAGTAACAAAGCTCAATCCCCTTGAAGGCTCCTTGACATAATCCAAGGTATACCGACAAGTGACCCCAGGCTCCTCGACAATGGTCTATCCGAGGTTTACCATTGTTAATACGCACATATCTTCTATCGTTCCCAATGAGATAGAATTGATTATCCCACTGGTTCAGATATGACCTCGTGCTTGACTCCTTTAGGAGGAGCTTCTCAGAGCATACAAGCGACTATTGGATTTTTTCCTACTGCAAGATCAACTACTTGTTTTTTTTAACTGTCTTGGAGAGTTAATTACTCCCTGCTCCAAGACACTAGCCTAAGTTATATTGGTGAAAAGAGCCCTAGAAATATAAAAGTTACTAGATTAATTTTAATTTAAGCGTTGATTTCAAAAATCTGTTTCTTAGGAAAATAGGTGCGAAAGTGAAACTGATGATATGTAGTGACCCAACTCAAAACATACTAAAAATGCATCTATTATGAGAAACAATCCGTTTTCTTTAAATGAATTCTAGCTAAAGGAAGAGTTGAGAAATGAAATCTTTTAAAAAACAAATCTTTCCTTCAAATAATAATAAATGAAAAGAAATCTAATTTCAAAGAGAACTCAAAATGATCTATGCTCAATAAGGAATCCCTTTTATTCAAGATCGAAACTACAAACCAAGTTTTTCTTCAAAAGACACTACAATTTCTTGAAAAAACACTCAAAGCTAAAAACATTAATATTGAGATCTAAAAATTCTAAGACTAAATCTAAATTAAACTTCAAATATTTTGAGGATGTCTTACTTAGCTTGTAATCTAACTAAGAAATTATTTGCTTGAATCAGAAAGAACTCGAAAAAACATCCAATTTTCGTTTTTTAAGTGAAATTCCAAACTTATTAAAAAAAGTTTTTAAAGATTTGCAAATGAGAAAAATGGGATCTAAATCTCACAAAACAATTTCTGCTATGATGTCAGACTCAACAAGAAAGAAAGGAAATACCAATGATCTAAAGGTATACCAGGGTTTCTAATCTTTGAGCAGGATATAAGACAAAGAAAAAATCATTATATCATGCAGATCTTTCAGAAAATCATTGAAAACTCAAAATGCTGAAATAAACTCTTAACCAAGGCTTTCTGATAGATGACACAAGTCTAGGTATTGACTGAGAATCTAAAAAACTAATCCAGAAAAGAGGATTTTAAGATTTTTCAAAAATTTTGACAGGGTCCACAGGATTTAGTGCAAACCAGTACGGTCCTGCACTATGGGTACAAGAAAAGTGCGGAACTTCTCGCACTGTTTCTAAAAGAAAAGAGCAGACACAAGAGAACTAGAGAAAAAACAAAAAAAATTCAAACATTTCTTAGGGATTCTACAGGGATAAACCACCCAAGCCAGTATCAATCAATCAAAATCAGAAAACATAAATTTATAAATCAAAAGTAAAAGAAATCAAAGCTCAAAATCCTTCCCCAGCGGAGTCACCATTTTGTTGGACGGATAAATCGTTCTTGTGGACAAGACATACCTCCCTAGTGTCCTACGGACAGCTAGCAACAAATAGAAAAATAGAACTATCTTTCTCTAGATATATTGCGATTCATAATTAAATTCTATAAAGGTTTAACGATCCTACCTTTGATCCAATGCTTGTTTGTAGTAATAGTCCTTCAGTCGCCTGAAAGAGTTGTCTTCGAAGATTTGCAATCACAAACAAACAAACATCAAATAGCACTTGCATAGCATATATTCATAAATCATATCTATTATGGTGATCAAGGAATCCATAAAATAAACCAATCAATTGACAGCTTATTGAGAAAAACGGATTTATTTGTATTAACTTAAATAAAGAAGAGCCATACAACTGTGTCCAACTTGATGTCGTACAGGCCTTCCTGGGGTCCGGAATAGGCGTTTCATTTACTCTGACCAGACTTGCGCTTTTCCAACCGAGATACATATAGGTATGTAATATTTCCCACATGAAATCTCAACTAAAAGGGTCTAAGTTTCAACAGCACTCCGCCTCCAACAATACTAAAACTTAAACTCATCAATTGTAACCCTTTGAGGCTGCCCTATGCCTCTTTTTATAGTGAAAGAGAGAAAGTTACAGCTCCATACAAGAAGGGATAGAATCCTCCTTCAAAGGGATTAGTTCCTTACATCAAGGGGTTAGCTCCTTAATGGATGGGATACATGAACCTGAAAAGAGCGGACTTTCCACCGCAGGAATGTTTCTAGAAGCTTCCAAAAATGACTCAAATTGAGCTTCTAGATTTTACTTACGCCTTTTTAATCTTTTACAGGCGTCCGCACCCTTAATGAATAAATAGTGCATTTGGCTCTGTAGGATTTATAGCCAAAATGTGCAGCACCGCAGGAAAAACGAAGAGAAAGTGCAGTACTAGAGTTTTTAAGACTTTTATGAGTTTTTCTCTTAATTTCAAGGCTTGAATTTAGGAACTTTGATATTGTAGACTTCTAAGGGAGTACTAAAATTTCATGGTGACAAATTTCAGTGTAACAATAGGTCCCAAATTTTGAGGAAGGACTAGAGTTCACCTGATCTACAAGACCCATAAATGGATTTGGGAAATTTCATCTGGTTTAGGAGATATTAAATTAATTAATTATTTTAATCTATTTCCTAAGTTAAAACATAGGAAAATAAAACAATTAAAGTGAATTTAATTAAACATGTGATGAAATTGTCTTAAGTCACATGGATCAAGCTTCCTTTTAATCTTAGCCATTGATTAAAGATTTAATCTTGGCCGTTGATTTTTCAATGATAAAAGTGTAAAGGAAAGGCTTGGGGTCATTTGTAAGAAACACAGAAGTAGAACATTGAAGCTAAGCTGATATTCAAGGGCGGGGTTGCTAAGAATTCTCAAGTGTTTCATTTGCAGAGAGGGGAATTTAGACCAAGGAGATGATTTGATCCCGGGGTCTAGAATACACAAGAAGAAGAGAAGAGATCACAAAAGATAGCACAGAGGAAGGTAGTAGTAGAAACAGTGTATGGCAGCAGCAACAGCTGCATTAGCAACAGTGGTAAGGACAACGTGATTTTCTGGAAACCCTTCAGGGGTTGTGCAGAGACCCTTAGGGGCAGCATAGTGACTGCTTCACCCAGTATGGGGTAATGCAGTCCCTTCTAGTGACAACACTGAGCATTTGGAGGCCTTCAGAGGCTGACGCAGTGTCTTTCAGGGGTAGATCTGGGGTTTCTAGGCCTAGATCTGGCTGAGTTATGTAAATCCCATTTGAGGGTGTGGATCAACCAGTATTGTTGGTCTTAGATCATCCAGGTGCTGCAGATCTAGAGTTTTCTCTGTAGGGTTTTCTAGATCTGTAACCCAGAGTTGTGTATTTAGAAATGTTCTTAATAATAGAGCCCTCCAGCAGCTAGAGACTTGTTTTCCCACATTGGGGTTTTTCTCGGGAATAGTTTGTCCAAAAATAATTGTGTCGCTTTGTCTATGTGTGCATGTGCTTATTCTAGATCTGAATTGGTAGAGATTTATTATGTGTTTTTCTTTGATGTTGACTTGAATTTATTGAGTTGATAACTTGTATAAGTAGGAGAATCTTAACCGGATTAACATAAATAATTTCTGCATAAGAATTAAGATTTAGAAATTTCTACTTGGTATTAGAGAAATTGCAGATGTAGAAGGGACACCAGCTGAAGCATCTGAAGGATCTAGCTATAGAAAGCAGTTGGAAAGGCAACAGAAAATTATATCTGAAGGGACATTGCATTTTTCAGGAGGAGATTCATGTAGAGGGAAGGGTGACGTTGTACAACGCTGTGTCCTAGTAAGCCCATGCAATTACTGCGTAGAGGCAGCTCAGAAAAAATGTTGGTTAGGTCTGAAGCCAACTAGTGTGATTCAAATATCAATCTGTTAGATCCATAAAAAGTCTACAGAAAAGTTGTAGAAATTAAGAAGAGCTGGTGGGGTTAAAATTATGAAGTTTTCAGATTTTTAACCTTAGAACAAGTGACAAAGTTTGGGAAGAGATCAGCTTCTTAAAGAGTTTCTTGCCAAAGGAAACTTTCAGTTTGGTCAAAGGATCAAAGAAGAAGCTGAATCATATTTAATTTGGTAGATTTCCAATGAAGGAAATCAAGTTTCAGAGGGAGCAGAGGGTTCCCAGTTCGAAAATGACCCTAGATCCAAGATCTCTAGCATAGAGAAGAGGAGATCCGACACATTCTAAGCAGATGGCTCCTCATGGACTGCATGATTAGGATAGGCTAGAGGGCCTCTCAAACTTTTCGGTATGGAAATCTAGGATCCTAATTTTCCTATAGGTATATGATCTAAGATCATGCAGAGCAAACCCTGGCCACGCCGACAGATGCAAATATCCTAAAAAAGCATAGAGAAGCTATTGGGCATGCCAAGCGACTGATAATGGAAAGTATCAAGGATCATATTGTGCCACACATAGTTGAGAAGAGGACATCTAATGAGATATGGAAGGCCATGACTTCCCTATATGAGGAAAAATTAGTACAAAGAAATATGTTGTTGGAGGCCCAAATGAGGTCATTCATAATGACCAAGGGGGAAGACATCGAGCATTTCCTCTTCAGATTATAGTCAATCAAGGATCAGCTGATTACAATGGGTGCAACCGTAGATGATGCAGTGATAGTCAGGATTACCCTCAATGCAGTCACAGATGAGTGGGAAACCTTTCTCCAAAGTATCTTTGGTAGAGTGGACCTCTAATTTTGGGACAACTTGTGGTTGATCCTGCGGAAAGAAGAACTACGAAGGTTCACCAAGAAGCAGCACAACCCTATGTTGGGAAAGGTTAAGAAGGAAGAGGAAGAAGATGCAACCTTGTCATCAAAGAAGTAGCCAAAGAAGAAGAAGTATCTTTCTAAGATAAATTGCTTCCAGTGTGGCGAAATGGGACATTTTGCTAGCCATTGTCCAAAAAAGAAGAAGGACAAGGACGCATCTTCTTCCAAAGTAGCGGTGGCAGATGATGGGTCAGGAGATGATGAAGCCATGAGTACTCATGAACCACGAAGGTGGGGTGACATGGACATGTAGAGGAGCTACATGGAAGTAAGGCGGGATCTTTGAGCAACTCATCTCTTGGATCACAAGCGAGCTATGGAAGCCTTAAGATAGTAGCAGGAAAAGTGGAGCAATGGGTGCATAGATCATAGATGAGGCATAAGCAAAGGTAGATATGGAGGCTAGGAGGAGTAGCGCAGAGCATAGCAGCAGTAGAGTAGAAGCAGTAGCAATGCAGAGGCTGATGTGACTTCAGCAGTGCAGTGTAGTACTGCTTACACAGTGCAGAGCTACAGGAGCACAGAGAGCTTTAGAGGGACAATGCAGTGTAGCAGCAGTGTGATAGATTTTAGCACAAGGAGCTGATGTGAATTCAGTAGTGTAGAGGGAGTCTGATTATGTAGGAAGAGCTATAGCCTATGGAGCTTCAGTGATAAGGATACAGCCCATTTGAATTTTCCGTCAAATATTGGGCAGGAGATTCAGTTGTTTCTCTCAACAATTGAAGTTGCAGTGCAACAGATCAATAGTGGCAATGCTATGATAATCGTACATGAAACATATTGAGAGGGAGCTACAATATAGTGGTTGCAGTGGCAGTATTAGAGTCATGGGCAGCAATACAAAATGGTAGTAGCAGTGCAGAGTTGAGTGGCAGGAGGCCAAGCTTCAATAGCATAGAACTAGTGCCCAAAATCATGTAATGCATAAGTGTGATGTATTGCTATAGCACACCCTTGATGCTAAGAGGGAGTGTTGAGATTTTATGTATTTGGGGTAGCATTATTTGTGCTCTAGGTCCAAAATTTTGAGGAAGGACTAGAGTTCACTTGATCTAAAAGACCCAAAAATGGATTTGGGAAATTTCATCTGATTTAGGATATATTAAGTTAATTGATTATTTTAATGTATTTCCTAAGTTAAAACTTAGGAAAATAAAATAATTAAAGTGAATTTAATTAAACATGTGATGAAATTGTCTTAAGTCACAAGGATCAAGCTTTCTTTTAATCTTAGCCATTGATTAAATATTTAATCTTGGCCATTGATTTGTCAACAAGAAAAGTATAAAGGAAAGGCTTGGGGTCATTTGTAAGACACATAGAGGAAGAGCACTAAAGTTAAGCTAAGATTCTAGGGTAGGGTTGCTAAGAATTCTCAAGTGTTTCAGTTATAGAGAGGGGAATTTAGACCAAAGGGATGATCTGATCTCGGGGTCTACAATACACAAGAAGCAGAGAAGAGATCAGGAAAGACAACATAGAGGAAGGTAGCAGTAGCAGTAGCAGTAGCAATAGTATCAAGGACAACATGATTTTCTGGAAACCCTTTAGGGGTTACGCAGAAACCCTTAGGGGCAGCGTAGTGACTGCGTCACCCATTCTGGGGTAACGCAGTCCCTTCCGGTGATAGCGCTGAGCATTTGGAGGCCTTCAGAGGCTGACACAATGTCTTTCAGGGGAAAATCTGGGGTTTCTAGGCCCAGATCTGGCTGAGTTTTGTAAATCCTGTTTGAGGGCGTGAATCAGTCAGTATTGTTTGTCTTATAGATCAGCCAGGTGTTGCAGATCTAGAGTTTTCTTTGTAGGGTTTTCCAGATCTAGAACCCAAAGTTGTGTATTCAGAAATATTTTTAATAATAGATCCCTCCAGCAGCCAGAGACCGATTTTCCCACATTGGGTTTTTTACAGGGACAGTTTGTCCAGAAATAACTGTGTCACTTTTCTATGTGTGCATGTGCTTATTCTAGATCTGAATTGGTAGAGATATTTTATGTGTTTTTCTTTGATGTTGACTTGAATTTATTCAATTGATAACTTGTATAAGTAGGAGAAGCTTAACTGGATTAATAGAAATAATTTCTGCATAAGAATTAAGATTCATAAATTTCTACACACCTCACTCCTTATCTCTCCACCTCAGTCACCCTCATGTCATCCTCCCTCCACTCACCACTCACCTCCACCATCCTCCTCTTATCCTCCATAAACATCTCGCCCCCCTCCCCCCCCCCCCAAAAAAAAAAAAACGAACATGGTTTTGTTTTAAAATTATTAAGTTTTTAAAATATATAAAATATTATATTTTTATTATAATAATTATAATATTTTATTATAATTTTAATATAATTAAATTATAATATTAATATAATATATTTATATTTCAAATAACTTTTTAATCATTTATTTTTATTAATCAATTTTTGTGCATAATAAATTAAGATTAATAACATAATTATAATTATAATTATAATTAATTAAATAATCATTATAATCTAATTTAAGATTTAATTTAATTAAAAAATTTTAATTTTTAGCCTAAACAATAGAAATTTCAGAATTTTTGGCAATTTTAACTCGTTAACTTTGGAGACTCATAGATTGAGTTTTACTTGGCCAAATGAGGCCTAGGATGGCTCATTGGATAGACAAAATTTTGGAGAACATTTCTGAAGTGGTTTAATTTCCATATTTGATCATTTATTGGGTCTAAAAGCCAACAGAAGGTCAAACTCCAAATTTTTAACAAAACTAATTTCTAAGTTTAATTTTCTACATTTTCTTTTGCACACAACTTCTTCTAAGTGTAGATCCATTTGTCTATGTTCTCCTTGGCCAATTAGATCACCACAAACATCAATTAAAAGCTCAAATTTCCCTTCATTTAATTATTTAACTAAGTTCAATTGGAGATATTTTATTCTAGATTTTGTATTTTGATTTGATTTTTCATTCTAATTTAATTTTGGATTTGTTCTTTACAGGGAAACAATTGAAGAGATGAGAAGAGAAAATATAAATCAATTAGAATGCTCTAGCAAGAGAAAAATGAGATTTTTTCCCAATGAAAATTGATGGAGCAGATTTATTCTTCAACAAACTTTCCTATTTTAAATTCTTTGGTAAATATTATAAATAGTAGATTTTAGAATGTAAAAAAGACTTCTCTTCTCTGCACTTCAGGAATTATTGAAGGAACTATTGTATAGAGGATTTAGAGTTGTAGGGTAGGGGAGATAAAACTCAGATCTATGGATTATTGAGGATTTTTCCTCTGCATTCTAAATTATGTATGGAGAATGGAGCTTGTACTATTGCAACTCTAGTTTTAAAAGCAGAAGTTCAAGTATTGTAAAGGATTGTTGGAGACCAGAGCCAGAGAAATGGATTCAATAAATAGGTATTTCTAATACTATTATTTTAAATACTAGTTTCATTTTATGATGGAAAAAATGTTTTATTTTATTCATATTTGTGCATTATTGTCGATATGAGTAATGTGTCTCAATTATATGTTATTATTTATCTCTCCTCTTATGGGTTGAATCTGATTTCTTAGTAACTATTTACTTAGAGATAGTCTTTTAATATTGATTTAACAAACAATGATATGTTTTGAATTATTTCCTCATATATTGTTTAATTATTTGAATTATTGATTTAACAATCAATATCATGTTTGTGAACTACTTCCTAAATGTTGTTGGTTGATTATCTCAGTTAAGAGGTCTCTGAATGGAATATGTGTTGATATACATAATGTCAGTTAATTGAACTATTTCGTTAACTTGATATTGATTATAAGCCAAACATATTTAAATATTAAACATTTAAATATCTTGCTCTCGGTTGGGTTAGATCTATATCTGCCTAATTGAGATAGGATTAGGATAATTTTCCTTTTGCTTTGCATTTTAGAATAAATTTTGCATTTAGATTTAATTATACATTAACAAAAATACTCTTCCCAAAGAGAAAAAATCTTTAGTTGTGGCTGGTCGAGCCCCAAATTAGCTTAAGAATCACTTTCTTATCTGATCAACAACAAGGATGATCTGATGTCTCTTCTCCATTGGTATACACAAGTTATATTTTAAGCCATTGGAGATTGAGAGAAGGTAATTGGACCTAGTTAAACCAGTCAGAACCACCATTCCAAACGAAAAATGAACTGCTTTAAGGTCCGGACCGGGTGGTCACCCCCACATGTTGTTGCCACGTTTTTCGAGGCTTTAAGATTTTGGTGCTAGGAGGGCCTGAACCTTGTTTTATATTGAAGTCTTTGTATTCTAAAATTTTATTTTTATTACAATGGCTCCTATTAAACGTCCAATTTGGAGTTGTATTTCTGGACATGCATCTTCCAATGCTCCACCATAAATAGTAAGACTCATGTCTTAGGTAAAGCTGAATGGTAAGAGGAATACTTCTGCATTTAATCATGCTTTACAATTCATTCAAAAATTTTCAAATTTTACTTTTCATGATATTGATGAAGGTATTTTATGCAGGATTTTTACTCTTTCATTCTTGGAAAAATGCAGAAGTTGGTGTCAATCACTTCCAGTTGCCTCAATTCATAGTGGGGATCATTTTATTACAATGTTCCTTTGTAAATTTGACAACTATGACTACAAACAAGTATGTGACGAAATTGAAGATCTACGAAAGTTTTAAAGTGAGTCTTTAATTGTTTTTACCATTAGAATTCATTTAAATTGTTTAAAATTTTAAATTGAAGACAAACCTTCAAAAGAGGAATTATTAGATTTGTTTGAACATATTTTCTCTCTTCCTTTCATTCATAATCCATGTGAAATTATTTCAAGCTTTTCTCAATCTCCTTCCAATTTTATTAACATAATTGATAATTCCAATATGGAGATGCAAACAAATGATAATGAAGTGGCCTCTATTATGTATGATCAAATCCTTCATTTAGTGAACACTTCATACAATATTGATAATAATTATGGTGCACCTTCACATGTTAATGAGCCAATATCACAAAGCTTGGAAATTTTTGTTATTCAAATGCAAGAAGATATTGGCAGCATAATCAACGCATAATCTGACAAGTACAAGAAGCGATTAAAATTTCCAATAATACGCAATCAGTTGTAAAAATTTCAAAATTATTTTACGATGATCAAATGCCAAATTCAGGAAAGAAAAGCAACATTTTTCAAGAAATCAAAATTATCAAATGCCAAATTCAGGACAAAAAGGAAACATTCTTCAAGAAAGCACAATTAGCCAAGTAAATGATCTTAAATATGAAATTCACAATGAAGAAAACGCAGAAGAGTTCTTCAAATAGAGAAATTTTTAAATGCATTTTTCGGAATCGTATTTTTCCCTTTATCTTGATAATTTTTCTAATAGAAATTTATCCTCTCTTCTCTTTAAAGATATTTCAAAAAATAAAGAGGATGATCTAAATAAATTTCTTATTAGTTTTTATCAAGATAGAGAATTAATTATTTATAATTATTTTGGCATTAATGAACATGAGCTTAATATTCCTTCTTGTTTTGATACATTAAGTGAGATCGAAGAGAATTCTAATGAATTTTGTGAGGTCATTTATGATAGTTACTTTGACATTAAGGATATTGAATTATCTTTTTCACAACTGAATCCTCATGATCAAAGTTGAATCACATATGAAAATGAAGAACACTCTAATTCAAAAATTATTTCACATAGTTCTCATTTTCAAATAATTAATCATATTCATGATTTCAGCATTCAATAAACCATTCCAATTCATGATTTATACTACGTTCAAGCTCACATTCCCATTCATAGTCATAAATCTCTCTCGAATTCACAAGTTGGTATCAGCAATCATTCTTATAGCATTATTCTGCCCAATTCTTGTGAAGAGGAAATTGCTTTAAGTCAGTTCCAATTGTGTTGTAACAATAATTATAACACTAGTGTAAACTATGACTCAATTTTGTTATTATTTTGTCATTTATTTTGTTTAACTTCAGATTTTTTGTTTTGTTTTTAGTCTTATATTTTTAGATACTTTGTGTTGTCATATTGAGCAGCTCAAATTTGAACACTCAATTGATGCATTACCTCAATGGAAAAATGAAGATTCAAATTATAATTGTGAACATCAAGAGTTATTAAACTTCCAATTCCAATTGATGTTCATTCCTTATCAATTACTTCTTTCTTCTCGAAAGCAGTGCCAACAAGAGAGTGCATTTACACAATATGACCAACAATCTAATTCAATTAATAATCTTTCATTGGATCTATCAGACTTCCATCCGTTTTTCAATGATCCATTTGAAAAATATTTGGATAATTTTCTTTCACCAAATATCGTTAATAATTTAACAGTTTAACAAAACACTAACAAAATCATACATGCCATTGTTTCTAAAAGGTCATTTCCACAATCTAGCATGTCATTTTCTCTTTTAAAACTCTCCCAATAAATAATGGAAATCCATCCATATTTCTATGATCTAATCAAAATTCAGTTGGAAATGACATTTCAAAAGAAGGTGATTGTAAATAAGCTGCTAACAATAAATGTACATTATGTTTTTAGATTTCGTTTCCTTAGTTTAATTATATTTGTATTTTTGTTACTAATGTTTGACATGTACATACATGCAGGAACTAAAATGCTTACATGGTTACATTGGAAATATGACTATTAGTAGTCACGTTTCCTTTCATTAAGTTATTAATATGAATAACTAGTTTAGATTAGATTTGTTTTTTTTTTACACCTCTTTCATTATTTCAGATTTTCAATAAAGCAAGTAATGAATCTGATTTTTTCTAGGCATCCCCTTTCAGTTGTGTAAAACAAGCTTAGAACCTTTTATGAGCTCTTGAATAATCGGATCATACATATTTTTGAAGCCTACAATTGTCTTGTTATGCTAAAAATTCATCGCATTAATCATACATGGAGAAATTCCAAGAATTTTCTACAACTTGAAAATTTTTGATTCACATGTAATTCTAAAGGGCTCATTTTTACCACCCTTGTCTTCTGATGTAAATTTGAAGTGGATGAAATATGAAAACTCATTAATTATCATTTTTATATCAAATAAGTAGGTGATGTTGAACATATGCAAATTTTGAGAAGATTTTGGAGAACTTAAAGCTTCATGAGGTAAAATTTACAATCAATTTTCTTCCAGGTATGTGTTTACATGTTCATCATCATCTATTGTTTGTTTTAATTTTCAAAGGTTGTTCCTTATTTCTGTTTTGTTTTTTTTGAAGGTCTTCATTGAATTTAATTATGAAGACTTAATAAATGCAAGCAGTCAGATCTTTTCAAATCCACATGTTCAAGGAAGTATTTATGATTTTCTCTAAAATTTGAGGGTTATCTAATTTTGCTTCTATTAATTGAAAACCTAAAAAGTCTTAATAAATTCTCAGAGGAATAATATCAAATCATTATATTTCATAACTTTATTCATGATAAAGTTATGATAAAAGTACTTTCCAATCAGATATTCTGACAATTAATTAAATTATTAAATGGTTATTTATTTAAAATCAAAATTAAATTAGTCATTTTTTTTAATTAAATACTTCAAGAAATCATTGGCCCAACATATGGCATGCCATATATCGCAATTCTCATATCAAAGGTTTTCAAATGAACATACTCCAAATATCTCTGATGAACCTTTCCTTCTGATATCACATCATCTGTATCGCAATATTACGTATCGAAATATTTGATCAAAGGCAACTCTTACCATTTCCTGATAAAAAACCTCTAATGTAAGTCCTCTGATATTACTTCTCGTTCATTCTCCGATAAAATGACTTCGCAAAAAATTGTGATGTCCACACAACCCTGGAAGTGATAGGACATTTAAACTCGGTTATGAAAGATATCGCATCCATTGATCAACCACAATTTTGATAGAGGAATATGTTTAAATGTTTTCATGTCCCAGATCCGATATGAAATTTAATCCATATAATAAAACTATCAGGTTCGTTCTTTATCGCATATCAACATATTAACAATGTTACTTCCCATGCTCAAACATTTTGATCGCCAATATCTTATAAAGTCCAAAACTGGTCCCACCAATGAGCCACTTTAATTATCGCATTCTCGCTATCGCAAAAATAATATCCGTGTTTCCTATCACTGATAAAACTATGCTCCAATCTCTTATATGACTATTCTCTGATATCGCAATTGCTTCATCACAGTTTCCCATCACACATGCTTATCTCACAAATTTTCCATCACAACAATTATATCGCATCAAAAAACTCAAATCAAGATTTTTCTTAAGATCTTCCAGTGCGATAAAAGTTGATATATGCCTCTATGCCATTGTCGTTTAACTATTATATAACACTCAATCACATATCGGCAAGGGTGAAAGTTGCAGCTTTTAATTTATGCATGATAAGAAACTTGTGATACGAAACATTCAGTGGGGCACTGACCTATACGAAAGACCATGTGAACACACGTTTTCATATTCCACCTCTCATTAGTCTATCTGGAATTAAATTCTTATGATTTTTGTTGCTTTAAATTCCTACAAACCAAGGAAATTTCACATGAAAACTCTTGTAGTGAATGATCTTATATGTGATTTTATCTATCCTTGTTCTAAATCTTACAATTTTCCAAGATGAGTTGAACCATTGCATCACACTCACCAAATTGTTTTCCCCTTTAGTTATATTCATTTATTTTAAAAGAATTTGCAACATCTAATTGATGAAATTTGAAATACCAATCCTCTGTTTTTTCTTTTTTGAGATTTTCCTCAAAAATTCAAAGTTGTTCACTTATCATACTCTTGGGTTTGTATTATATCAGAAGCATTTAAAATGAATTTTAAGATTAACTTCTTCGAGCCTCACATTTCCTTGTCTTTCCACTATCTTGTCTATCATATTTAGCAAAGTAAATGACCTTTATTTTACTATCTTCATTGGAATTTTCTGATTTCATAATTTTGTAAAATTGATTTTGGCTCCAAAAAAGGATTTTGAGATATTTGACACTTGATTTATTCTCATATTTATTAAATCTCAAATCCCTCTCCTTGAAACTTATTTTAAAGGTTAATGTAAGTGCTCTTGCAATCATTTTACAAAACTTCAACTTTTTCATTATTGGAATGAAAGTCATTGCAGTTATTTTATAGACTCTTATGAAATTTTTACCTCTGATATGAAAATGTTAGATGAAAGCAATGTTTCTACATTATACATTTATCAAACATTTCTTATCAGACATGATTAATATCATAAGTTTTGTTCGTAAGATTTACAAAAAATCTTTTGTTCCAAGATCTTGCTGCCCTTAATATTCTAAATACCGAGACTGCTTGTATCGAATGCAAAATTTCATTAAACTTACGAAAACAAATGTCGTTGGAAACATTATCAAGCAAGATATCTATTTACCAAAGTTTTTTCCATCTATACTTTTGGAAAACTTGAGCTCTTATCTTTTGCTTTGATTTTCTTGGAAACTTAGAACTTTAGAAAATTGGGTTAAGAATTTTTGCAGGTCTTTGATCAATTCATTATGATATTTCACTATGTATACATGAAGTCTTGTTTGATTATATTTTGAATATAAATGCTACTTTCATGTTATCATGGTGGTCTAAAACTTGGATGCATATTAATCATAATTTTAGCCAAATCCAAGTATTCATTCATAGGGATGACTTTATGACTAAAGGGATATACATTCTTCATGGTGTATATACATGGACTTCTTTTACTCTTCTCGACGATCTCCTTCAATCATAAGGAATTTGGAACAGGTAAAGGAAATAAACCATTGGTTAATTCATATTTTAATTCTCTTTTATTTGATATATCACTCCATGTTTATCATAAAAAAATTAAAGTCCTCTTCATATACATAATTGTTACATTATTTGGGATTTTGAATAAACTTCAATATTTTGGGGCTGATGTAAATTCAGAATGGAAGCAAAGAGAACATTCATCTGTGCAATTCATAAAGAATCATATCTTCATCCTCATTTCTTGTTGAAGTGATTTATTTCTGATTCCTTGAACATGAAACATCGTTTTCTTTTAGTTTACTGCTTTCTTTAGTTTAGATTCAATAAAAAATTATTTTTGGTCAATAATATTTCAATAAATTCAACTTATTCATGTTTCCAATTCTAATTGAAGTTAACTTGTATTGGAGAAAATCATCTTATCTCAGGTAAGATTAAATGCAATTCTCCAATGGTAAGATTCATATGCCCACTTTCATTCATTTTCATTTCTTTACTTTTGGTTTCAATTTTTTTTTTTTTTTTTTTAGTTTTTTCTGATCTTGAACTCTGTTTTTTCAGATCTTCATGAACCTTTCGCACCTTTACCAGATCAGTTTTAAATTTCATTCTCTTTTGTTCAGTTTTCTTTGAGATTCTTGAGAAAAGTGATATTGATTCTCATCTAATCATCTAAATTGGGGAGTTTAGGACCTCTAGTATGTTTCTTTAAGCATTGTTTTTATTATAAAATGGTCAAGATGCTTTTATGTAGGTTTTGTCTTGAAGATGGAAAATTTGCAGCAGACAGAGACCTTTTCATTTGGATTTTATTTTACCTTTCACCTTGTTCATTTTTATTTTTTGTTGTTGAGTTATTTTCTTACTTTAATTTAGGAATTATTTTCCTTTGTTTTCGGTTTTTTTTTTTTTTGTGACTCTACCATGATTTATATGAATTTTTTTTTCTTACCTAACAGTGATTATCATACATGGGAAATATTTTACTCTATCTATTTCAGTGAATTTCATTTATCATTAAAGGCATATTTTTATGATTTTTATGGAACCGTAAAACTATCTTGCTTTAAATATTTTTCATGGAGGAACACACATCCTTTCTAAGTGATTGAGTTTACTTTTTCAATGAAAGAATTGATTTGAGTTTAACACAATGAGTCACTCCCACCCCTCCACATAAAATCCTTTGATTAATAGTTGCAGAGAAAGAATTTGGAGTCAACATTATGAAAGTATTATGTCCATTAAACATAAATCTCTATTACCATCCCACCTCTTTCACTCAAATACATCATAAAATGAAATATTGCAAATGCACTTATAAAAAGGGTTATTAAAAGAGGAAGCATTGGAAATACAAGTAAACCCTTTGAGGCTATGAACGCTCGCTGGCTATGGGACTAGGCTTGTATGACATAAAAGGAAACTTCACTGAGGCACTGTTCAGGTTCGCTAGCAGCGAAGCGATGTCAATGACCAAGCATAAAATGGATATATGATTTATCAAAAACCCCTATCTCTACCTTCTTTTATTTTTCATATGAGGAAGTTTTAAAGTTTTTCCAAATTTGGATTCATCACTTTTACTCAAGTATGTTTTAAGTACTTATCTTTACAAACTCATATTGCTTAATCTATTTTTGTGAGACCTATGGAAATGTTTTACTGTTATAAGATTTAGTGATTTCCATTATTTTTAACCTTTAGGTAAATTTAAGTTCATTATCTTTAAGCAAAGATAATTGGTCCTTCTCACGTGTGTTGCCATTGTTGTAGGAAAAAACCCAACACTCACCATTTTTGAATTATTTACTCAAATAATGGGGACTCTTTCTATTAATTTTTGGTTAAACACCTTTTATATTTTCATTAAGTTAATCATCCTACAATTTTTCCATATTTCATTTTTGTCAGATCTCCATTTTTATCATTTCATTTAATTCAATTTTTGGCAAGTTTTTCATTGATACTTGTTTTGCCTCATTTGGCCAACTGGTTTGTAAATGACACTCCTTTGGATTTTGATCATTTTTGCATCTGGACTAAAAAATGTAAATAGATGGATGATATTTCAATTTTTGTAGTTAAAATAGTTATTCATTGTGAATATTAACACTTATTTATTTTTTCACCAAATGCGGGTGTTTGATTGTAGGTGAGAGATGGCAGGCCCAGCGTGTGCCACATGGCCTAGCCACATGGCCACACATGGGGCCTATCCGGTAGCATTTAAAATGGCCGTTTAATCACCTCAGACCACCTTAATTGCCTCTGCTCTCAGTCTTAATGCTCATCTGACTCGCTGCCATGAGCGTTCCTTAATGGCTTTTCATCCTTCTTCTCTGTCTTTCTCCTCTTGCCACATTTTTATTTCTGTTGTCTCGGAGCCGAGCTCTCACTCCGCACACAGAGAAGCATTTTGACCTCCATTTTTGTATCTTTCTCGCTCCTTCGCTCATTCACACCTACTATCACTTTGTCTTTCCTCTTCAGTGTGCCGACCCCAACGCTCACTCTGCCTCCTTGCCTCCGCTCACTAGCCTCCCCAACGCTTCTTCTTGCTCCAGCATGTCGAGGAGGCAAAGGATGCATTATATCCATGGAAAAGGAAGGGGTTAGTCCTCTCAAGCTCCCATATCCATTCACTCTGACCCCCGCTCCCTGTCTCTTGAAGAAAATTCTACATAGTTCCATTATGATTGTTCCATGGATAGACCTCGTCTTACAGCCACAATCACCATCAACTTCTAAGAAGTGACTTCAAGTTATATGGGGAGAGGTTCTAGAAAGTGACCACGGAAATCCGCAATCACTCTAGCGCCTCCACAACTCTCATGGAAATCTGAAGCTTTGTCGGTTAAGCCTGAAACTCACACCTCCAGCAGCGAAGGCAGTGGTAGTGGGAGTCATTAATGGTCAGGTGATGAAAGGAGAAAGGGAAGTGCTAGCCTGGTGCACACTGCTACTATGCCAGAACCCTCCGCCTAGCATTCGAAGAAAGCTGATGACTTTTCAGAAGAATACAGGTGTCTTATCATTGAGGAGCCACCACCACAGTAGCATGATATTCAGCCACATAAATGAGAGGTTTCTTCTCTCAGTTTTGTTTAATTTCTCTAATTATATGTATTTCCTGAACAATTTGTCAAAATCTCGATCGTTTCTGGACAGTGCTGGTTTCCCCATTGAGGGCAGTGATTTTCAAACCGGTTTCTCCATCTAGGGCGGTCAGTTTTTGTCTTTTTGACCCATACTACCTCCGAAATTGGCTAAAATAGCAATTTCAAAAGCAAGTTTCGACCTGTACACTATGTTTTATTAATAGAATTAGTCCAATTTAGAAAGAAAAAAACACTTATTTAATTTTTACTAATTCTTTCATTTTTCACTAACGGTCCTACAAAATGACCCAGCTAAATTGTACAATAAATGAAAATATGTTATGAGGTCTTAGTAATTTACTCCAATGTATTATTTTAAAACAAATTGCCAAGCCCAGAATCTCAAAATTGAAAAATGGCTATAGTACAATTTGTTAATCCCACATGGACCCCACATCACATCCCTTATCTTCCTTCCAAAAAATGCGATAAAAAAATTCTTGCGATAAAAAATTGCAATTGTAATATCACATATCGCATATTTATTAAGCACCTCAAGCACCTCAATTTTAAAAATGAAATTTACAATTTTGAATTTAAGCGATTTGAGATTTAAATGAGGGGTTAATTTTTTATTGTTATAAGGTTTTCAAAACATCCTTATGCCTCCCAACTCCGTGACTTCACTCACCCTCCACCTCAATCCTTATCCCTCCACCTCATTCACCCTCACGTCACCTCCACCATACTCCTCTTATCCCCCATTAACATTCGCACCTCACGAATATGGTTTTGTTTTAAAAAATTTAAGTTTTTAAAATATGGAAAAATATTATATTTTTATTATAATAATTATATTATAATTTATAATACTTTATTATAATTTTAATATAGTTAAATTATAAAATTAAATAATATATTTATATTTTAAATAATTTTTAAATGATTTATTTTTATTAATTAATTTTTATGTATAATAAATTAAGATTAATAACATAATTATAATTAAAATTAGCATTAATTAAATAATAATTATAATTTAATTTAAGATTTAATTTAAATAATAATAAAAAATTATTTTTAGCCCAAATAATAGAAATTCCAGAATTCTGGCAGTTGTGACACATTAACTTTGGAGGCTCATAGATTGAGTTTTACTTGGCCAAATGAGGCCTAGGATGACTCATTGGATAGATAAAATTGTAGAGAACATTTCTGAAGTAGTTTAATTTCCATATTTGACCATTTATTGGGTCTAAAATACAGCAAAAGATCAAGCTATGGATTTTTTACAAAACTAATTTCTGAGTTTAATTTTCTGCATTTTCATTTGCCCTCAACTTCTTCTAAGTGTAGATCCATTCGTCTATGTTGTCCTTAGCCAATTAGATCACTGCGAACATTAATTCAAAACTATGATTTCATTTCATTTAATTATTTAACTAAGTTTGATTGAAGATATTTTATTCCATATTTGGTATTTTGATTTGATTTTGCATTTTAATTTAATTTTGGATTTGTTCTTTGCAGGGAAACAATTGAAGAGATGAGAAGAGAAAATCTCAATCAATGAGAATGATCTAGCAAGAGGAGAATGTGATTTTTTCCAAATGAAAATTGATGGAGCAGATTTATTTTCAACAAACTTTCCTATTTTAAATTCTTTGGTAATTATTATAAATAGCAGATTGTAGAATGTAATAAGGGCTCCTCTTCTCTGCAATTCAGGAATTCCTGAAGGCACTATTGTATAGAGGATTTAATTTTTTAGGGTAGAGGAGAGAAAACTCAGATCTGGGAATTATTGAGGATTTTTCCTTTTCATTCTAAATTATGTATGGAGAATGGGGCTCGTATTATTACAACTCTAGTTTTAAAAGCACAAGTTCATGTATTGTAAAGGACTGTTGGAGACCAGAGCTAGAGAAATGGATTCAATAAATTGGTATTTCTAATGCTATTGTTTTAAATACTAGTTTCATTTTATGATGGCAAGAATATGTCATTTTATTCATATTTTTGCACTATTGTCGATATGAGTAATGTGTCTCAATTATATGTTATTATTTATCTCTACTCTTATGGGTTGAATTCTGATTTCTAAGTAACTATTTACTCAGAAATTTGTATTTTAATATTTATTTAACAAATAATGATATGTTGTGAATTATTTACTCATATTATTGTTTAATTATTCGAATTACTGATTTAACAATCAATATCATTTTTGTGAACTACTTCCTAAATTTTGTTGGTTGATTATATCAGTTAAGAGGTCTTTGAATGGAATATGTTTTGGTATACATAATGTCAGCTAATTGAACTATTTTTTTAACTTGATATTCATTATAATCCATACATATTTAAATCTCAAGCATTTAAATATCTTGCTCTCAGTTGGGTTAGATCTATATCTGCCTAATTGAGATAGGATTAGGATAATATTCCTTTTTCTTTGCATTTCAGAATAACTTTTTCATTTAGATTTAATTCTACATTACTATAAGTCCTCTTCCCAAAGAGAAAAAACTTTAGTTGTGGCTTTTTTTAGCCCTAAATTAGCTTAAGGATCACTTTCTTGCTCGATCAGCAAGAGATATGATCTGATGTATCTTCCCCATTGGTAGACAAAAGTTATATTTTAAGCCATTTGAGATTGAGAGAAGGTAACTGGACCTAGTTAAATTAGTCGAAACCACCATTCCAAATGGAAAAGGAACTTCTTTAAGGTTTGGAATGGGTGGTCATCCCCACATGTTTTTGCAACGAATTTTGATGCGAAGCTCAATATTTGGTACCTGGAAACTATGAAGTCAAGAGGACTTTATCTTGGAATTGAAGAGGTAGTTGTACGAGGAGATAGCTTGAAGGGAAAAGAAGATCACTTTCTTGAGGAAGCTATGATAAACTGGAAGTTTGATAAGGCTCAATGCAATGCCTTAATATAGAAGAAGAAACTAACGAGCAAGAGAATAATACCTAAATCCTATCACTAGAGAAGAGAGGGCTCTATGATACCTCAAAATAAAGCAAGATTGATACAATATATGTGAAGGAAAGAGGGAGCCATGTAGATATGGAGAACTAGTATTTGATACTATGATATAAGTTGTTGACTTACCCAATCTAAAAAAAAAATTTGGAATACCCTCTAGTTTTGAGAGGGATCAAAGGAGTCTCCTTGAATGAGCAAGGTTCTATTCTTAATACTAAAGGAGAATAAGGATGTACTCTCTAGTTTGAGAGGGAGTAATATTTGATATGACATGTGCATTCTCCTGTTCAAGAGACGAAGAAATAATTGCGAAGGATTGGATTAGAATAGGTGGTTTCCTTGAGGAAATAACTTCCAAGAAAGGAAAGGGGCTGACACTCATGGAGGATGGGAAATTAATCCAAGAGAAGAGTGGCCAAAGAGGAGTAATATTATTTAAGGGCTCAGGTATGGAGATCCAAGATAAGAATAGTTCTAAAAGGACATATCTTTTGGACATCTGAATGGGATATGTATCTTATAGAGGTAGTTTGTTATCAAACATAAAACCTCCAAGCATAATTATCTTGATTAAATTAGAGATTTTCTAGTTAGGCCTCAAGGACAGTGCTAATCATAATGATGATTCTTACAGTATGGCTTATCAATATGACTCTTCTTGAGAACTCTTCAGTTTGATATATGGTGTTGTAATAGTTGTATAATTATGAATACCTCCTTAGTTAAGAGGGAGTGTTGATAAATGTAACTAGTTTTTGTCTTCATAATTGATGTACTCATTCAATATGTATCCAATGTAACAAACAAGAAAAGAATAAAGAAAATTTATTATTATTAAAGCATGGGTTTCATGCTCATTATTTATGGTATTCTAGGTAAAAGCATGTTCTTCGTGCTTCTATGGTTTTTTAGGACTTATGATTTATTTTCATGAGTCAAAGGAGTCAACATCATGTTTATAAGACCCTTACGAGAAATTTGTAATTGTAAAATGAATTATTTTTGATGTAGAACATCCTAAAATATCCAAGAGTACAAGCCAGCCCTGAGATCCTCAAGTTGACCTAAAGGAGGTAATTCAACCACTTGAGAAGGCTATATGAAGGAGAAGTTTGACTTCATTTGGGACAAACTCACTCACAAGTTCGATCTATCAAGGAAAGAGTTTGATCTGTAGCTGGGAAGTTGAAAAAATAAAATAGAAAGTATAGGAGAAACTAAGAGGACAATTTTTATTTTTTTTGTAGGCTTCATCTCTCTCACACATGTGAAGAAGCTATGTTTCTGTAGCCACAAAGGGGCCGAAGTCATAGGTCTGGATTTTTAGGGAGTGAAGTTGTTACTAGGGAGTAGAATTGCAAGAAAAAGTTGTTGGATACAACAAAATCCTTCTCTTGACCTAGTTCACCTTAGGGAGAGTTGTTTTTCTCTAGGAAGGTCTAAAAAGGAAGATATAGTATGGTTTCTACAACAATTTATGGGACAAATTAGCTAGGCCAAAGTTGCAGGTTGAGTAGTAGTAACTAGCAAGTCAGAGTTGTGAGAAAGAAGAAGTTTGGTACAAAATCAAGAAAGGACATGAGGAAGGGACAACTTGGTACTAAGACAAGCACTTGGTCTAGGTATTGGGTCTTTGTATCTCATTTGAATCATATTATAACAAGATAATATTTTTTGGGTTTTCCCCTTTGAGGGGTTTTTCCTTTTCTGAGAGCCTATATCTATTTCCTCTTTTATTGTTGCAGTTTCTTGATATTGTTTGATGAACATATCTAAATAAAGAACATAAAGAATACAACTAAGATTCACAAGAAAGTATCAATGTTAAGAAAATAAGTATAATAAGCTGCCACTATATATTTTCTAACATGGTATCAGAGCTAAGGTGAGCAATGAAGTCAATAGAAAGGAAACTTGAAAGAATTGTTGATCAAGGGATAGGAAGCTCTCAAGGCCTAAAATAAGAAGATTGTCTCTTGAATGGATCTAGTAAAAGGCTCATTGGTATAATACCCTTCTAAAATAGGTTTTCTAAATTGAAGAAGATAAAATTTACATCCATCTCACAACGAGTGTATTGATCTCGCAAAAAAGAATTCTATTTGCAAGGCATCAATCTTGGAAGTTGTTGGTGGAGGAATCCTAGGGAACATATTTGAAGGGCATCATCAAGAACTCTCCAAATATCTTGAAGAATTCAAGAAGGTTGGAGATATTATTCAAGTATCAAATTATCTCATATTGGATGAATCTCCAAGCCATGTAAGTTATTTCTGCAAGGAGGAGCAACAAGCTCATAAGGGCAATAAAATATCTAGCATGGAAGAAGAGGATTGACTTGATATCCACAAAGCAATATGTAATGGGATATGTTACTAGATAAATTACTGAACCAACAAAGGAAAGAACACAAGAACTAGAAAATTAAAATAAAGGGGAAGTAAGGGCATAAAGGATCATAGTGGAATGAATCAAGTATTCTCTCGTTCCATTTGTGGCCTCAAGACTTCCAAGGCCATGTATGATAAGTTAGTGAATTTGCACAATGCAAGTACAACAGGTCAAAACATGTCATTGTGGAATAGGATATATAAAATAAGGAAATAAAGGGATGAGAATATGGAATCCTTCCTCATGAGAATCTCTCAGTTAAGGGACCACTTACAAGGACTTGGGGAGCCAATCACTGATTTAGAAGTAACCATATATGTGTTGAATGCATTGCCACCAGAATGGAGCAAATTTACAACAAGTATATACTCCAAGAAACATTCAACTCCATTTAATGAGTTGTGGGCACAATGCATAATGGAAGAATCAAGGATCAAGATCAAATATGACATTGGATCAGATAATAAATCTCAATAATTCCTATCCTGATTCAAGAAGATGAAGATAGGGAAGTTTGACAAGTCCAAGAAGAAAGATATGTCCAAGGTGAAATTTTTTGGATGCAATGAATTTGCACACTTTAAGAGTAAACTCTCCCAACGAACAAAAATATAAAAGAAATGAACGAAGTGAAGATCATGTAGTTTTAGCAGTAGGAGAACCTAAAAAGAAGTAAAGAAGGAAGAGGTGAAGGATCTTTACAACTAATGAAGGTCCTATGACTTCTACGTTCTCTATGAATGTAACTTTTTATTTTAATTGATATGTTATGCCTAAGCATCATAGGATAGAAGCATATGATATTGACATGTATATGCTTATGTTGCTTGGTAGAAATAATCTAGGATAGAATGTTAGACCATTTTTCATATTGTTAATTGAGATATTATCTAACACTATGTTATAGGTCATCATCTTTCTTAATAGGATAATTGTGATCCAAGAAGAGCCATTATATTAGAAAGGTATTGAAAAAAAAACATTATGGCAGGAATAACATGTATTCTATGTAATGTGGAAATAGGTTGGTAAAGAGATGAAAGTTTTCAATGGGTTGGCGTTGGAGAGGGGTCCCCGGGGGTACATTTTTGATATATTTTTTGTATAAGTTTTGTATATGTGCACTACACGGAAAGGTTAAGGGGCTTTGGGGTGGTTCAAATTCCCTATTTTATGTAAAAATGTTTTAAGGGTAAACTGTGGGCCTCAAACCATGGTTTGAGACCATAATATCTGCGTGCCATATTGGATATAAATAAATAGATCGATTCTAAGGAAGTAGTCAATTATTATTCATGTTTTGGATCTAATTGTTTATGCATCTGTGATAATTTTTTAAGGGTTTCAGTCTGGGTTGAGTATAAAAGCTCCTGCTGGTTGTGTGCACAGAGACCTAGTCCTGGCTGTGTGCGGACTCCACTGGCTATGTGCATAGAAGGGTAAAGTGTAAGGGAAAGATTGATGTACTTAATTGATTTATATCTAATACAAATATTTTGTTGGCGAAGAAACTGTGGTATGCATTGTGTTATCCATTTATTGGTTCTGTTTTGATATCGCTATGCTTTTGTTATACTTACTTTTATTTATGAGAGTAAATATTTTATTTATGCATGAAGTTATATTAATGGTTGAATACATTGATGAATCTGCCTAAGTGATTACGCATTACATAGATCTGGATTTGTTATTATATATATGTGACGAAGTGATTTGTGATTTTGTTTCTATGATATAATAAGTATTATTCTATATTGGTGCACGTCTGTTTCCAATCTGTATAAGTTCTGAAATTATCCTATTTAGGGCCACCATATTATTTTCTTCCTTGGGGTGCGAAAACCTAGTTCTAGCACCCCCCCATACTGCTTCGGCTTAGACTTTGATCTGTGCAAGAAAGTCATTGCCGAAAGGGCCAGTAGTTGGAGGGTTTGTTGGTTGCACGATAAACTCTAAACCTCGGTCAGGACCCCTCCAGCCAACAAATGGTTCTGTTGCTGAGACCGGGATAATTTTGAGGGAGATTTGATGTTGTTGCACCCCTCGTAGAACAAATTGCAAAATTGGCTGGATAGAAAGATCCTGGAATTCACAATACAAGAGAATCGAAGCTCTAAGATATCTGTTGAAAACTCGGTACAAAAGTAAATCTATACAGAATTTCATGCGATATTATTTTGATCCTTTGCAATTCAATTGTAGGAATGGTTGTCGTGGTTCACTGAATTCAACACCTATGCGAAGTGTTATCACTCTAATAATTCCCAAAGTTGTGAGATTTTGATTTTATAGTTTAAAGAATATTAGAGGTAACCATAGACCTACTTTCAAGCTTTAGGATCTAGCCTTCCTAAGGCTCAAAGAGGGCTCTCTCTATAATATTTAACTTTGTTTTTATATTTGATTTTAGGCTAGTTATATGGGAAAATTGGTTTTGGGGTTTTGATTGGTTTTGGTGGGAAAATCACTTAATGATATGGATAGTTGTGAATCTGAAATCCATTGGGAAAATGGAGTCAATGTGTCAAGTAGAAGGATCAGGATCAAGGTCTAAAGTCAAATGTTTAAAGGGCAAGATAGCAGAGTCACTAAAGATCTTCAAAGGTTGATTGGTGAAGTGGTTTTAATCGGGATAAAGAGCAACTAAGAATTCTTTGATCCAGATAAAGAATGAAAAGGTAGGGGTCAATCGAAATTAGGGAGAAATTAAGGGTTCTCTAGTTTGGATATCAGTAGAAAAAATTAAAATGAAAACCAGTCAATAACAGAGTGTTTTCAACAAATTCTGATATAACAATTCCTAATTTCACATTAAAGTTTAGAACATATTTATGAATGGATGAGAAACATAAGAAAATAAACAGATAATAGTAGAAAGTACATCATTTTAGTGGCCCAACACATGAATCTAGTAATATGATGCTTTATTCCTTGAAATCCAATCTTCTGACTTAAGCTTGATTACAAAAACCCTTAGGTAATCAAATGATGAAGTATTTATACAAAAAGTAATACAAAATATCCTAGAATAGTCCTAGGAATGTTTTTTGGAAAATAAAATATCTTTTTACAAAAAGATAGTGACAATTGCATAACAAACTTGCAAGTTGTCCTATTTATTAAAGAAAAATATCTTTCTGTTGGACTTGGGCTGCAGCTGGCTATTTGAGGTGTCCTTCACGCTAACTAGTGGTCTTCAATCTGTTTTAAAGTTTTATCTCTCACCTGATACTCTTTAACCTATTGTTTTGACTATTTTACTGCTTTTAAAAATATGTTTTTACTGTGAAAAAAAGCACTCTGTTTTTTCATCCTCTTTCACTGCAAACTATCTTTTTAAAGTAAATCTGTGAGATTTTGCCAAAACTCTTCATCTGGTAATTTAATCTTTGTAATTTTTCTGAAATTCTCATCAACCTCTATGTATCTAACAAAGGTTGGCTTGACTACAAAGAGGTGTTTTATCTCATGTTGTAAATAAAACAAGTTTTCAATACTTTTGTGCAACACTTTACCTGTGGGAACTCCTTACCAATCTGATTTACTCACTTGTTCTTTGTCAAAGTCTCTTATTTTCTTGTTGAAATCTTCTTGCTTCATCAATTTATCATTGATAACAAGAATATTTGGCAAGCCTTTTTTTCTTAATGTGTCAAACTTAACCATGAATCTAGTTATGGCCATGTCCATATTTTGACACTTCTCTTCCAACTGTTTCATTAAGTTTTTCTTTGAAAGTACCTTTCTTACCTCAAGAATTGTTTCAGTTCTATCAGTTATCCCTATTTCATCCAATTCTCGCTTGTTTTTAGTATTGAGAAACTTGATTATTTGTTGGGCTTCTTCAGGCTTAATACCTAGCTCTTCTTTTATATTCAATATTTATTCTTTGGATACCTTAAGTAAGTCCTTCTACTCATAAATCACTTGAATGGATGGCCAAGTATCATTAATTGACTCAATGATTTTGGACCATAGTTTATTTTTAATGTATGTCATGGGCTCTTTTAAGGTTAATTCTATTTCTACTTTTTTAAGCTGTTCACTTTACCTTTCGGCATTTTGTTCCTCTGTTTAAGCATTTATCTGTGCTAATTTCTTGGCATCTTCCAAGTTCTTGATTTTCTCTTTCAATCTGTTTATCTTATTATTCCATATATAAATTTCCTCCATGACTTTAATGAGTTTGAGGGCCTCATCTGACTGTTGAACTGCTGAAGTAGAAGATTCAGTGGCTGAAGTAGTGGAAGAAGTAACTAGCACTGTTGTGGCCAATGGGACTATTGGTGCTAACTCTTCTGCTAGAGTTGAAGGAACTGCTGTTGTTACCATGGGAATGATTGTAGGATGAAAATTTTAAGTCTTTGTAGCTTCTTTTTCATGGACAAGCTTGTCCATCTCAATTTCCATCTTCTTGATCTATGCTGTCATTTGTAGTATGAGACTCATCATCTCATATTTTTGGTTTTCTTCTTGCACAATCTCCTTAGCCTATGGATGTTAAGGTAGTTTCAATTGTTTTCTGAGTGCTACAATATCAGAATTTTTCTTCTTTACCAATTATTTTACAGCTTTCACATTAGCAGGGTCAAACCCTACTTCAATCACTAATTCCTCTAAAGACTTGATTTTCGTGTCCTTAGCATATGAAGAAGCTTTTTCAACCTTAAGTTGATCTCTTATATTTTTCAAAGTGTTCTGGAGCTTTTGGGCATTCATTGCTTTTGTGGTTATAGTAGAATAAAGCATTTCTGAGCTTTGCTTGTGGAACTCAATTTGATCCAAGGGATGAACATTATCTATTGAAATTTCAATATCAGCTCTCTTGTAATCTAATTTTGTTTTAGGCTTAGGCACTATTGGTTGTAGCATTGTCATTAGCAAATTTTTATTTGTATAATCAAAGGCTGAGAGCAACCTATTTTGAATCCTTGGAGTCTGATTTAAGTATTGTGAATATATCTCATTTTTGATCTCCTCATTTTTGGCCTTGATCTGTTTATACTTTTCTTTGATATCCATGTCTTTATCCTCTACTTGTTGTGATGAAGATTCTTCCATGCTTTGTTTTTTTTTAATCATCTGTGTGTTATAAGTATCAGGTTGCTGCTCATTTTCAATTACTGTATTAGTTACAACGTCTTTCTCTAGATTTTCTTCATCTAAAACCTCAATTGTTTCCTTTTCTTTGTCTATTGGATCAATCTTTGGTTTCTTATTGTACCTGAGCTTAAATCTGGTTCTTGTGGTTGTTTTAGTAGTATATAAGATTTCTTCTCTATTTCTCTTTATGGTTATGTCCTCCTAAATAGGAGTCTGCAAAGTGTGACTAGTATCACCTTTCTTGATATATTCCATCAAAGTATTTTCCAACCATTCAGCTTGGTTGGAAAAATTTTCAATTTCAGGCTTTTTATCATGAATATATGGGGTTAATTTACATTTCACCCTCATCTTACAGATTATTCCATAAGGATCATAGTTCCACAAGAAAATTTCATCAAACTTATACTCTAGCAACTGTTTTGCTATCTCTGTACCTTCTTCCATGTTGTTGCTGATGAAAGGAACCACTTGGTTTTTCAATTTGAACTGAGTTTTCTTTTTAGCAGCCAAAACTTTTATAGAATCTAAGTTTAGAATTTGTCTTATATACTCTAAGGCAAACACTATCATTGGAAAATACTGTGGAAATTTATATGGCAAGAGGTTTGACCCATAGACTCTAATCTCTGTGTGGTTTTGGTATAGGTACTAATCACCAGTTCTGCTCTCCTCTAATAGTTGTAAAAATTTCTTAATCTCATCACTTATCCTTGGTTGTACACTGTTTGTAAGCATATTTATCAATGGGTGAATAAAATAGTCTGTGAAATCTACATAAGTGAATTCAAATGACTCTTTTCTAATTAAAGAAGTCCAGAAAATAACAGATATTGGATTTCCTTCTATGTCCAGCTTTTGAAGGGCTATTGGGAATTTATCTGCCTAGAAGTAGAGGAACATATGAAAGAGGAATGAGGTATATTTGAAAACAACTTCAGTAGGAAGTTTTACAAGCTGATCATGGATACTATCAGCTATATACTCAGCATAGTTATAAATGACTATAGGGGGCTGACCAGGCACAAAATTGGATAGAAAACCAAGTATAGACTCATCAATGTTCTCATCAGTAAAGTAACCAAGGATAAAATACAACATTGAGATAATGTGTCTTGATCCTTCTGGGAATTTGGAGGATGAATATGGAGGGTTAATCTTTGGGATTTCAACATACGAAGGCATGAATATTTGAAAGATATGAACTCTTTTAGTAATTTATAACTCCAGATAAAGCTTTGTAAGAGCTTCTATAGACAATGGAACTGCATTAGGATCTGGTTGTAACTGAAGCATTTGGTTTATGGATTCTACAGTGACAGTGAATAATACTTCTTTCTCGGCATTAACAATAGCTCTTTGGTCAGGGGAATAGTGTGCTTGACACAATATAATGACCTCTGGACACTGATGGGTATGGGGAACTACATATTTTAGTAAATTGGATTCCCAAACAAGTACTTCATTAACCTGATCCAAATATTTCTCTTCACTCCAGTATTGGAGAACAAGAAGATTGAATTCAATTACTGGATCAGTGATTTTATAATCAACATCAGCTAAAGGGGTGTGTTCAACATCTACAATAGGAGGTTGTAGTGGATTGATGACAATGGTGCTTTTAGAAGCCATTACTAGATTTGTTTTTTGACAATTTAGCTCTTTGGATCTTAAAAACTTTGTTTTTTTAGGTTTTTATACACTTCTGTAAGCTAAGGCTGCTTACAAAAGGTCTTCTTGGTATGACAAAGGTCTCTTTTGAACAAAAATAGGTAAAATTATGTTTTATTTTACTTCAAACCTTCAAATTTGCTCCAAAATTAATCTTTAAACCTTTATACAAACTCAAGGAAGGTTTAACAAGGGTTTACTACTCTTTTCTTGGATAAAACAAACCTAAAACAATATAATTTATGCACAAAGGGATTCTGAAGATTTGCAAAGTATTTTGTATCAATCAGAGGATTTCTAAGGGTGTGTAAATATCTAAACCCCTTCAATTTACTTAAAACAAGTTACAGCCTTCAGAAATTGTGAATTTATCAGGGTTTTTAAAGAAAATATGACTTTTTAAGGAAACTAGGGTATTTCTTTTGGAAAACAGGCTTACAAAAGGCTTAAATTCAATAATATAACTCTTTTTAGATGAAGAATGGTTATTTTTCTTGAAAAATACCTGTTATTTTAGGTATTTGACTCGAAAAGGGGTTTCTTCGGCGTTTGGGAGCTTTTAGAAGCTTGGTTGAGGTCCTTTAAACACGAATTGGAATGCCTGAGTGGTTGTAGCAATAAATTCTGATTGAATTCTGGCTTTTTGGGCATGAAAATAGGGTGGCAACATCTTTTCTTTAATCGGAGGCATTTTGTGAGCAGAAAACGTAGAAAAAGGGTTTAAACGTGTGCATTCTGCTATTTTATAGAAACTTTAGTTAAACAGTGTGTGCATTCAATGCCAATCAATTCAAATGGGAAGTGGTTTGGCACGGGGAGGTTAAATACTGCCAAGCGATTATCGCATGATCAGAGGGCGGTAAACGGATTTTATCAGATGGATGCGATCCAATTGCTTTATGCTGCATGGAGGAGAGATAATAAGGCAATACCACCCATATCGCAAATCCAAAAATCATTAAGCATCGCGCCATTATATTTGTGATATGGATTGTGATTCGTTGGATTGGGCAGAGGGAGTGTGAACGATCACGATTGAGCGGTGAAGTTGCTAGGCATATGGGCATGGGGCTCGGGATGCTTTATGTGGTGGGGTTCAATTTTATTATGTTAAAACATAGTTTAAATGTAAAAAATCTTAGGGTTTAATGAAATAATCAGACAGGCGAATTACACAGAAAATAGGTTATATACAAGTGTATTGTAACCTTTGGCAGATTAATATAAACCAAGGTTAATTTAATCCTATGGGGGAGCAGAAAATATGTCACATGGGGAATTAGAACCATAGGATTAACAATTAAAATGTGGGTTGAGCTATTTTATATAATGGATTTAATATAAATATGGGATGGGTATTATAATGAATTAATAAATTAAATTAAAGTTAATATGAAATGAATAGAATGAGCGGAAATACATAGAAATGAATTAAGTAAAGTGTAAATTAAGCGTTTGGGCGCATTTTTTCATAGTGGTGGTCCCATACTTACTTTTCACACTTAGTACTTAGGATAATACATATTTGTGGGTTTTTTGTATGTTTTTGTATGAAATGAAATTAGTTAAGGGGGTTTTACTTTTCCTAAGAAAAAAATGTGTTTTAACTTATGTAAAGGAATTTTATCTTAGGAAAAGGGTGATAAGGTTGAGGAAAAAGGTTTTTATGAAGGGAATCCAATACTTAGTGCCAATCAGTCACTAAGCCTTAGGTTCGGTCCCAAAAAAAGTTAGAGAAATGCTCCGAGCCTTTATAATTGAAGGTTTTGAATATTGAAGTACTTTGAGGGGAGGGAAATTAGTAATTTTCCAGATGATGTTTTATTCATGCCTTTGTGTAACTGCTTTCTACTTACTCATCATTTATTCTATCTTTTTTTCTTTATTTGCATGGGTGCATTTGATCTTGTAACCCTAAATCCATTTTTCTTTTAAGGCAGGAAACTATCTAATTCTAACCTTATTTCATCTGAGGGCTCAGATTAAACTGTTGAGCTCCTCATTTATTCTCTAACTATCTAATGATTTTTCAAGTTTAAACTGTTTGACAAAATCTTTATTCTCTATCTATAAACATGAAATTTAAAGCATGAAAAAGTTAAGATTAAACCATTTGACTTATCATGGATTATGGCATTTTGAACAAGTTGCACATAATCATTTATTTGCAGTAAAAGTAAAAATTAGTGGAATTTTGACTTGCATCACTTTCATGTCTTATTCTTATCTCTTTTTTGTGTTTGGGGTCCATTTTTCTATTCTTTTTTATCTTTTTCTTTTCAAGTCCTTTGATTTTTCTTTTCGGACTTTTACCCTCTTTTTATTTTTATTATTTTCAAATATAGGAAAACAACTTGCAAAAAGCAAGATATGTACATATTTACAAGACTAATCATAGTCAATTCAAAAATTATGAACTCTATTATTATAGGACCCTAACAGTGGCTCCACATGGGGATGGCATTTCCTGGTGAAATGTTAAGAACTTTGAGACTAGTAGCCTTTGAATTCTGACTATTCTAACCTTGTAAATGTTGTCTAAGCTCTACAATTATTCATACTTATGATATTTTACCTTTCAAAGCTTAGGGCCTTCTCTCCGGGCTTCAAAGTTGTTAGGAAAACATCTAATCCAATCTAAAATCTGTAATGTTATGTACAATGGATAAAGTAAACAAAGTTAACTATTGGTTATTTCTGAAGAGTAGTAATGCTTCAACATTCTACCATTGACAAGTCCAGCTAGCAGATCTAATCCATCCATTTCTTTCCAAAAGAAAGCATTGTTATCTCTGTAACCATAAACAACATAAGGTCCTTTCCATAGGAAATCAAATTTCCCATGTTTACCTTTCTCTTCTCTCCTTGAATCCCACTTTAGAACTTTGTCACCAATGTAGAAATCATCTTCTTTACTCTTTTTGTCAAAAAATTTCTTAATATTATCTTGGATAACTTGAGACTTAAGATAAACCTCTTCTCTTGTTTGCTGCGAGTGAATGGTTTGGTTAATTATTCTTTGAATTTCATTGGTATCAACTTGTAATTCTTGGATTATCTTCATTACTGGTACTCCTAAGGAAGATGGAAAAACAACATCCATTCCATATACAAGCTGGTAAGGGGATGTACCAATAGATTTTTTGGTGGTAAGTCTATCTACCCATAAGGCATTAACTAACCTATTGTGCCAAGTTTTATTGTAATCTTCTAGTAATTTATTAATGATGTTCACAAGGCTTTTATTGGAAGATTCAGCAAGACCATTACCTTGAGGGTAATATGCAGTAGAATGGCCAAGGGTGATGTGATATTTATGGCAGAAATCAATCATCTTTTTGGATTTGAATGCAACTGCATTGTTAGTGATAATCCTTTGGAGGCATCCAAATCTTTAAAGTATGTTGTTTTCTAGAAAAGAGATTATGACAGTGTCAGTGACTTGCCCGAAGGGTATGGCTTCTATCCACTTAGTAAAATAGTCAATGGTTGTCAGAATCCACTTATGTTGGGCTGAAGATGGAGGGTGAATTTCACCAATGAAGTCAAGACCCCATTGTTGAAAATTCATTTCTGTTGAGATGGGTTTTAAGGTAAGGGGTAACAGCTTTTTCTTTCCTTCAAATATTTGACACTTGTGATAGGAGGTCACATACTTGTTTACATCTGTAAACAAAGTAGGCCAGAAAAAACCAGCTCTCACGATTTTTTCTGCAGTAGTCTTCCAGTAGAATGTCCTCCACATTCACCTGCATGAAATTCTTCTAAAACTTTGTCAGCTTCTTCTTTAAGCAAAAATTTCAATAAAATTCCACCATGATCTTTCCAAAAGAGTACATTGTCTATGATACAAAATCTTACTGCCTTTCATTTTTAAAAATTTAGCTTGTAATCTTGATATTCCAGGAGGATCTTGTAAATTTAGTAATACAAATACAATATCTGCATACCATGGTGAGTCTGAAAAGGCTTCATTGATCTCTGGAGTCGCCATCTCTTCCTGATCATCTACTTGGGAAATAAAATTAATATCTAAAGCATGACAATTTGATTCAGCTATGAGTTTGGCTAAACCTTGACCTTTTATGACTTTGGTGGGTTTGATTTCTATGTCATATTCCAAAATTGTGGCAATCCACTTGCCTCTTTTACCATTAGGCCCATTGTGTGTTAGAATATCCTTTACAACTGCATTTGGAACATAAGCAATGATGTGTGAATAAATAATGTACACTCTAAAGTCTTTCATGACCTTTACTAAATCTAGGGCCTATTTTTACATTATATTATACTTTAAAGTGGCATCTTTGAGTGATTTGGTAAAGAAAGCAATAGGCAATTCATAGCCCTGGTCATTTTTATGCAGTAAAATTGTAGTAATAGTGTGTTCTAAAGCAAAGGAGAAAATAATGAAATCCTTCTTAAAGGCAGGACTTATAAGGACTGGTGTTTTTGTTAAATCTTGTTTAATAGATTCAAATGATTGCTTGGCCTCAACTGTCCATTTAAGTACTGAGTCTTTTTTCATCATAATTTTAAGTTCTCTGATTATTTCAACTAGGTTTAAGATTAATCTTCTAAGGAAGTTAATTTTACCTAGAAAAGCTTGTAACTCTTTAATGTTCCTAGGAGGACTAATGTTTAGAATTTCCTCTATTTTGGCTGGGTCTATCCTAATTCCCTCTTTAGATATAATATGTCCTAGTAATTCACCTTATTCCAATCCAAATAAAGTCTTGTTAGGGTTTAGAGAGATGCCAAATTTCCTGCATTTAAGAAAGACTTTCCTGAGATGATCCAAATGTTCATAATCAGTCTTTGAAAATACAGTAATGTCATCTAAATAAATCACTAGGAATTCATGAATCTCTTTTCCAAAGGCTATATCCATAGCTCTTTGAAAAGTGGCTCTTGCATTCATTAACCCAAAAGGCATTTTTACATACATAAAAGTGCCCCATGGAGTAGTAAAAGCAGTTTTGGCTTGGTCTTCTGGTTGGACTAGAATCTGGTTATAGCTAGAGAATCCATCTAACAATGAAATTTTGGAAGAACCAACCACCCTTTGTAAAATGTGATCCATCTTTGGTAAATGGTAATTGTCTTTTAAGGACACCTTATTTAAATTTATAAAATCAACACATAATCTAATTTCTCTTGTCTTTTTCCTAGTGGGAACTATATTAGATACCCAATCAGAATATTTGATTGGTGCAATTATTTGGGCATCATACATTCTTTTTACCTCTTTTTCAATTAAAGGCATCAAAATAGAATTGATCCTTATTAAATTTTGTTTAAAAGGTTTTTGGTCCTCTTTTATAGGTATTTTATGCTGTATTATTCTAGTGTCATAGGATTTTAAGTCCTCATAACTCCAAGCAAAAACATCCTAAAATTCCTTAAAAGGAGCTATGTATTTTTCTTTTTATTCTTGAGGTAAAGCTTTGGAAAGTTTAATCATATTAGGATTTAACTCTATACTAATATTACATTCCTCAATATCATATCTTAGTGGATCCATTTTAGGTTTTCTTGCAACATCATTAGAGTCAAATAGATCTTCTACAGGAGTTAAGTCTTTTGGTAAGAAGTTATCTTTAAGGTTCAAAATATCAGATTCATCATCTGCTAACTCTTAAATTTCTAATTTTTCTAAATTATATATATCTAATTGAATAAATTTAGTAGGTTTAGAAAAATCTACATTATTTACATCTATATTATTCAAATCAATCTTACTATCTAAATTCTGATCTATTGTATAGTCTGTGTCTATATTAAAACCCTGAAATTCTCCTTCATTGTTCATGAAATGATAAATCTGTTCATATTGTCAGAGAATTTTCCAATATTTAAGATTATTAGGAATTATAGGTCTGTGTTTGACTTCTGCAGTGTATCTATGATTTGGTTGAAATGGAAGATTACAGGTACTAGAAAAAGTTGCTAAGCAATGAGCCTGTATGTTCTGTTTTCTTGGTATTGCAAAAAAATCACATTCTAACAATTCCTTAATTAAATCTAAAAAAAATCTCTATATCGGCTTAATCTTGGATTATAAACAAAATATTCTCCAGTTATTTTTTTCAAAATTAACTCTGAGTCTCCCATAATTGATATTATTTTACCTCCTAAATTCCTAACAATCTGCAGTCCTAAAATAACAGCTTCATATTCAACCATGTTGTTGGTACATTTAAAATTTAGTCTAAAAGCATGACCTTCTCCATGATTTTTTTCCATGTTAGTTATCCAAACTCCTGCTCTGGCTCCTAATTTATTGACTGAAAAATCAAAATCTAAATGCCATAATGATTCATGAAAGATGTTTTCACTGTTTAGTGATTTTTTTTTCTCTTTTAGTTCAGTTTTGTTTTCAATATCAGTTTGAGAGTTGCATAAAATGAATGAATCCATGTCAGCAGATGTAGTGTAAATTGGATAATTTCTTGGTCTTTCTACACTACTCACCATATATTTCATCAATGTTTCTCTATAAATTTTCTTTGGTTGACCAAAAACAGAGATTTTTACATATGACATATCAAGTTGTAGAGATCCCTATAATTTAGCTTTCCATGAGCGAGATAAGAGCATTCCATACTTGGGAGGGATGTCAACTACTACAATGTCCATGAGTATTCTTTTACCAAGATATTGAACTAATGTGACACACAAATCTTTAATCAAACCTAAACATTTCACTTTGGTGGAATCAAATGAAAATATATCTTTGTAAGGCCTAGTGATATCTAAATTCAGGGTCTCCATTATTGCTTTTGGCATTAAATTGTCTGAAGCCCCTAAATGTAGCATTGCATTATGTAATATTTGATCATAAATAGTTAAGCTAATGTAAAATGGTGGAACTACTCCATATTGGTGTTTTCCATTAACATCAGGACCAAAAATTAGCTTTGGTTGATCATCACTTAGATTTATTGAATCTTCTCCATCATTCATGTTTAAGGTTTCAGTGATAGTTGTTTTGTACAAATCATGTTTTATCAATTCTGTCAAAGGAATTGGTATTTTTAATTTAGAAATTTCAGCTTGAATATTAAATGGAGCTTGTGATTTACTTAGTTGAATTATCTCTTCTTTAGTAACTGTAATTTGAGTAGGTTTATCTTCTTTTTCTATAGTTGTTTTCTCATCTTCAGTTTGTGTTTCTACTGGCTTAACATTTTTATCTTTCTTTTTAGGAATAGTTTGAGAAGTAGTAGATGTTTTTGCAGATTTGTATTTTCAGAAGTTGTTTTAGCAATGACAACTTTTGGATCAGCTAATTTTGGGTCAGCTATGGGTGTTTTAGAGTCTAAAATTACTGCTTTAGCAGAATTAGTTGTTTTTACAACAACATATTTTTGTGAATCTGTTGATGTTTGGAAAACATCATCTGTTATATCAATAATTTTGGGACTCGGTGAAATTCTAGGGCTTGAAATTTTCTGGGAAGAATTAGAGTTTTGCTTGTTTTCCCTAGAGAGAATTTGTAGAACTTTAGTGGTGGGAGATTTTACTTCTTTCTTTGTTTGTGTTTGAACATATTTCTTAGTAGAAGGCTCTATATTTTTCTTGATTCTAAGGTTATATTGTTTATGTACTTCATTGATATCAAACTCATAACCTTATTTGTAATCAAATGATTCACCATAATCTAATTGCAGTTGTAGTAAATCATATAACTCCTGAACTTCTTATGTAAGAAAGATAGTGTTATCATCATTAATACCCCTTAGATTTATTGTATCTTCATCATCTTCATTCTGATGAGAACTTTCAACATAATTCTCTTGGAAAGGTGGTCTTATTGTTTGGTTCGGTGTTAATTCTCTAGATTTTTCAGTATTAGTGTTTTTCCTGAAATTGGGATTTCTAATTTTTTGTTGGTTATCCCATTGTGGTTTCCTTTCCATATTATCTAACCTATCCATCATTCTCTCTAATGTTTTTGCTAATTGATCTATTTTTAAATCTGAACTAGATGCCTTTTCTTTTATGGTTACTCTTCTTTCATTCCTTAACCTAGCTTTCTTTGCTAACATATTTGCTTCTACATTAACAACATTACTTTGCATATGCTCTAAAGTTTCAGGATTCCTCTCTCTTAATTGATATGCTATGTTTGTATCAAATCCATCAGGGAATTTAAGAAGAACATAATCTAGAGGAGGTTTAAGATTAGCAGGAATTGAATTATAAATGCTATTGTATCTAGTGCAATAATCTTGGACTGTCTTATTGGGTGCTCTTTTAATGCTCTCAAATTCTGATAAAATTTGTAATGGATTTTTCTTCTTTTCCCATCTATTAAGAAATAATCTATGAAAGACTGTTAAATCAGCAATACTACCAGGATTTAAACTTTTAAACCATTTTTTCACCTCCCCAGTTAATGTTTGAGCAAACAGTTTCATTTGGGCATTAGACTCATCTATTTCATGAAGTTCAAAATAGTCTATCATCTTATTTAGATGTTGTTGGGTAGTGTATTGAGTGGTTGCATCAAATTGAGGTATTTTTCTTTGATAGTCGTGGGCATGTCATGTAATTGGGTTGGAAGAACCAAGGGAGCATATCTAGCAGCCATGGCTTGAATTCTGGCCTGGCTAGGAGGTAATTTGGAAGTACTTGGAGTAGAGCTAGAAGTACTTGCTGATGTAGTTAAAGAACTAGCAGATTAGATTGGGATATACGAATATGTGCTAGCAAATGTGGTTGAGAAACCAAAATATGAAGTTGGTAAATATGAAGAGGTGCTAGGAAATGAGAATGATGTATTGGAAAATGCAGAAGGAAAACTACTGGATGGAGATGAGGTGGTGGAGGATGGGAATAGTACTCTAGGTTGAAATGGTTGTTTAGGAATAAATGGATCTGTGGAATGAAGTGTGGTGGAGATAATGGATGATGTGGTGGCAAATAGAGATGAAACTTGAGATTCTAAAGGGCTAGTGTCTAAATGAGTGGTAGAACGCTTAGGGGTATAAGTTGATAAAGCAACTAATTCAACTGAATGTTGAAAAATAGCTTCATCTATTTCCTTAAGATAGTAGCATTTATTTCATCAATTTTATCATAAACCTCAAAGATATTTGATTTAGAATCTATTGAAACAATTTCATGTTTAATTTCAAGAGATGAAATAAAATCAGGATCTATAACAGTGCTATTTAAATCACTTTCTGATTTATTCTAAATAAATAATGTTCAAAATTTAAATCAAAATCGATGTCTTGTATAGTTGCTAACTGTTTTGGAAGGGAATTTTCTGTAACCAAAGAAACATTATTACCTAAATCCTCTACTTTTCTATTCTTTTTTCCAATTCTATCAGGATTATCTACTATTACAACAGGTTGTGGATCTGGATTTGATTTGGTATAGTAGACTCTTCTGGAAGATATAATTACAATTTTCTATGAAAGTATACTCACAACTTATTAAAATAGTCTTAAGGCAAAAATATAATGATAAATATTTCCTTTAAAATCTATTTTAAAACTGAGGATTGGTTAGTCCCCAGTATGGTTGCCAATATGTTATCACTCTAATAATTCCCAAAGTTGTGAGATTTTGATTTTGTTTTTTAAATAATATTAGAGGTAACCACAGACCTACTTTCAAGCTTTAGGATCTAGCTTTCCTAAGGCTCAGAGAGGGCTCTCTCTATAAGATTTAACTTTGTTTTTATATCTAATTTTAGGCTAGTTATATGGGAAAATTGGTTTTGGGGTTTTGATTGGTTTTGGTGGGAAAATCACTTAATGAGATGGATATCTATGAATCTGAAATCCATTGGGCAGATGGAGTCAATGTGTCAAGTAGAAGGATCAGGATCAAGGTCTAAAGTCAAATGTTTAAAGGGAAAGATATCAGAGTCGCTAAAGATCTTCAAAGTCTGATTGGTGAAGTGGTTTTAATTGGGATAAAGAGCAACTAATAATTATTTCATCAGGATAAAGAGTGAAAAGGTAGGGGTCAATGGAAATTAGGGAGAAATTAAGGGTTCCCTAGTCTGGATATTAGCAGAAAACATTAAAATGAAAACCAGTCAATAACATAGTGCTTTTAGCAAATTCTGATATAACAATTCCTGATTTCACATTAAAATTTAGAACACATTTATGAATGGATGAGAAACATAAGAAAATAAATAGATAACAGTAGAAAGTACTTCATTTTAGTGGCCCAACACATGAATCCGGTAATATGATGCTTGATTCCTTGAAATCTAGTCTTTTGACTTGAACTTGATTAAAAAAACCCTTAGGTTCAGAATGTTCCAGCTATAGAAATCATCAGCAATTAATCCACATTAATACTTCAAACGATGAATTATTTATACAAAAAGTAATACAACATATCCTAGAATAGTCCTAGGAATGTTTTTTGGAAAATAAAATATCTTATTACAAAAATATAGTGACAACTGCATAACAAAATTGCAAGCTGTCCTATTTATTAAACAAAATTATCTTTTTGTTGGACTTGGGCTGTAGCTAGTTGTTTGAGGTGTCCTTCATGCTGACTAGTGGTCTTAAATCTATTTTAAAGTTTTATCTCTCATCTAATACTCTTTAACTGATACACTTTAACCTCTTATACTCTTTAACCCACTGTTTTGACTATTTTACTGCTTTTAAAAATCTGTTTTTACTGTGAAAAAACAACACTGTTTTTTCATCCTCTTTCACTGCAAACTGTCTTTTTAAAGTAAATCTATGAGCTTTTGCCAAAACTCTTCATCTGGTAATTTAATATTTGTAAGTTTTGTGAAATTATTATCAGCCTCTGTGTATCTAATAAAGGTTGGCTTGACTACAAAGAGGTGTTTTATCTCATGCTATAAATAAACCAAGTTTTCAATACTTTTGTGCAACACTTTACCTATGGGAACTCCTTACCAATCTGATTTACTCACTTGTTCTTTTGCAAAGTCTCTTATTTTCTTGTTGTAATATTCTTGCTTCATCAATTTATCATTTATAACAAGTTTATTTGGCAAGCCTTTTTTTCTTAATGTGTCAAACTTAACCATGAATCTAGTTATGGCCATGTCCATATTTTGACACTTCTCTTCCAATTGTTTCATTAAGTTTTTCTTTGAAAGTACCTTTCTTACCTCAAGAATTGTTTCAGTTCTATCAGTTATCCCTATTTCATCCAATTCTTTCTTGTTTTTAGTATTGAGAAACTTGATTATTTCTTGGGCTTCTTCGGGCCTAGTACCTAGCTCTTCTTTTGTCTTCAATATTTCTTCTTTGGCTACCTTAAGCAAGTCCTTCTTCTCATAAATCACTTGAATGGATGGACAAGTATCATTAATTGACTCAATGATTTTGGACCATAGTTGATTTTAATGTTTTCCATGGTATATTTTAAGGTTAATTCTGTTTCTACCTTTTTAAGTTGTTCACTTAATCTTTTGGCCTTTTGTTTCTCTGTTTTAGCATTTATCTGTGCTAATTTCTTGGCATATTCCAAGTTCTTGATTTTCTCTTTCAATATGTTTATCTCATTATTCTTTATAAACATGTGCTCCATGGCTTTAATGAGTTTTTTGGCCTCATCTGACTATTGAACTGATGAAGTAGAAGATTCAGTGGCTGAAGTAGTGGAATAAGTGACTGGCACTGCTGTGGCCAATGGGAATTTTGGTGCTAACTCTTCTGCTAGAGTTGAAGGAACTACCGTTGTTACGATGGGAATGATTGTAGGATGAAAATTTTGAGTTTTTGGAGCTTATTTTTCTTGGACAAGCTTGTCCATCTCAATTTCCATCTCCTTGATCTGTGTTGTCACTTGTAGTATGAGACTCATCATCTCATATTTCTAGTTTGCTTCTTGCACAATCTCCTTAGCCTGTGTATGTTCTGTTGGAGGTAATTTCAGTTGCTTTCTGAGTGCTACAATATCAACATTTTTCTTCTTTACTAATTCTTCTGCAGATTTCTCATTAGCAGCGTCATACCTTACTTCAATCACCAATTCCTCTAAGGACTTGATTTTGGTGTCTTTAGCATATGAAGAAGCTTTTTCAACATTAAGTTGATCTCTTATATTTTTCAAAGTGTTCTAGAGCTTTTGGGCACTCATTAATTTTGTGGTCATGGTAGAATAAATAATTTCTGAGCTTTGCTTGTGAAACTCAATCTGATCCAAGGGATGAATGTCCTCTATTGGAGTTTCAATATCAACTCTCTTGTAATCTAATGTTGTTGTAGGTTTAGGCACTGTTGGTTGTCGCACTGTCATTAGCATCTTTTTATTTGTATAATCAAAGGTTAAAAGTAGCCTATTTTGAATCCTTGGAGTCTTCTTTAAGTATTGTGAATAAATCTCAGTTTTTATCTCCTTATTTTTGGCCTTGATCTATTTATACTTTTCTTTGATATCCATGTCTTTATCCTCTACTTGTTGTAATGAAGATGCTTCCATGCTTTGTTTTTTTTCAATCATCTGTGTGTTAGAAGTAGCAAGTTGCTGCTCATTTTCAATTATTGTATTAGTCACAGTGTCTTTCTTTGGATTTTTTTCATCTAAAACCTCAATTGTTTCCTTTTCTTTGTCTATTGGATTAATATTTTGTTTCTTATTGTACCTAAGCTTAAATCTGGTTCCTGTTGTTGTTTCAACAGTATATGAGCTTTCTTCTCTATTCCTCTTTATGGTTCTGTCCTCTTGAATAGGAGTCTACAAAGTGTGACTAGTACCACCTTTCTTGATAGATTCCATCAAAGTATTTTCCAACCATGCAACTTGGTTGGAAAAAATTTCAATTTCAGGCTTTTTACCATGAATATATGGGGTTAATTTTCATTTCACCCTCATCTTACTGATTATTCCATAAGGATCATAGTTCCATAAGAAACTTTCATCAAACCTATAATCTAGCAACTGTTTTGTTGTCTCTGTACCTGCTTCCTTGTTGTTGCATATGAAAGGACCCACTTGGTTTTTCAATTTGAACTAAGTTTTCTTTTTACCAGCCAAAATTTTTATAGAATTTGAGTTTAGAAGTTGTCTTATATACTCTAAGTCAAACACTCTCATTAGAAAATACTTTGGAAATTTATATGGCAAGACGTTTGACCCATAGACTCTAATCTCTGTGTGGTTTTGGAATAGGTACCAATCACCAGTTCTGCTTTGTTTTGATAGTTGTAAAACTTTCCTAATATCATCACTTATCCTTGGTTGCACACTGTTTGTAAGCATATTTATCAATGGGTGAATAAAATAACTTGTGAAATCTACATAAGTGAACTCAGTTGACTATTTTCTAATTAAAGAAGTCCATGAAATAACTAATAGTGGATTTCCTTCTATATCCAACTTTTGAAGGGCTATTGGGAATTTATCTGCCTGGATGTATAGGAACATATGAAAGAGGAATGAGGTATATTTGAAAACACCTTCAGTAGGAAGTTTTACAAGCTGACCATGGATATTATTAGCTATATACTCAGCATAGTTATAAATTATTGTAGGGGGCTGACCAGGCACAAAAGTGGATAGAAAACCAAGTATAGACTCATCAGTATGCTCATCAGTAAAGTAACCAAGGATAAAAAACAACATTGAGATAATTTTTCTTGATCCTTCTGGGAATTTGGAGGATGAATATGGAGGGTTAATCTTTGGGAGTTCAACATAAGAAGGCATTAATATTTGAAAGATCTGAAATCTTTTAGGAAATTCTAACTCTAGGTAAAGATTTGTAAGAGCTTCTATAGACAATGGGACTGCATTAGGATCTGATTGTAACTGAAGCACTTGGTTTATGGATTCTACAGTGATAGTGAATAATACTTCTTTCTTAGCATTAACAATAGCTCTTTGGTCAGGGGAATAGTGGGCTTGACATAATCTAATGACCTTTGGACACTAATGGGTATGGGAAACTACATATTTTGGTAAATTGGATTCCCAAACAAGTAATTCATCAACTTGATCCAGAGATTTCTCTTGAATCCGACAGTGGAGATCAAGAAGATTGAATTCAATTACTGTGTTATCACCAAATTTTTTTTTTCAAAACATGGTATGTCAACTCTATTTTGAGCATGGTCTAAATAGTTTTTAAAATTCTCTTTAGCATGGTTAAGGGTATGTCATAGTTTTAGAGGTTTAATGTTCACCATTAGAATTCAAATAAATTCTTTATAGGTCCATTCCATAGTCAAAAAGTTCACATTTTTCATTTAAGGGTCATCTAAGTAAGTTTTAGGTCAATTTTCTGCAATTAGCTACAAATCCACAGTTTCATAGCACCGTTAGTTCAAAAAGTGAGTTTTGCGCTACAAAAGCGCTACTACTTTCGTAGTGCAAAGTTTAAAAATTACACTGTGAGCGCTACGAAAGTGTGGTTTCTTAGCTTTCGTGTCAAATAAGCCGGGATTTGTCAGTTTCAGTTGGAGAATGACATGATAGGGGTATGGTGAGTAAGTTAGTTACCAGATTCAATGTACTTACCTGTCCTATAGTCATCATAGTCATGATAGGATATCAATCAAACATCATTTGGTCATGAGGTGACATCTTTAATTCGAACTTTTTTCCTAATTGAGTTATCTCTATTTCATTTACCTTCACATATGTTGTCCAAGCTCTAAAGTAGTAAGGATAAGTTTGTGGTTGATCCATTCAAAGACAACTCTCACCATTATCAAGTGAGGTTGTTCATCAGGTCAAGAGAGGCTGCTATACAGGTTTTAGAGAAGCTAACAAGTTTTCTACAGGAAACATGGTAGAGGAAAAGAAGGTCCACAAAGGGGGACATTGTCTAACATACGAGTCTGAGAATGGAAATGTTGTTATGGAGGATCAAATGGTAATGGAGGCTTTTAGCAAAGCTATTTGTCTCAAATTTTGTGAAAAGCTGTAGGGTTGCCACACTCAGGTGTCCAAAGAGTTTGATTTACTTTTTAGTGGAACCACTATCGAAGTTGGAATGATAAATATGCTAGTTACACCTGAGATCATAGCTGTTATGACAAAGATACTAAGGGGACAAAAATCTTGGTTTAAAGGTTTTAGGTTCGACATGGAGCCATGCAAGGAATTTATGAAACCTGAATGTGTAGACATGGACTTGAACAATGCAATACCCAGAAGTTGTATCAAGGACAACTATGCAAAGATGCTATTCAACATTCAAATATATTTCACATGTGAAGGCAGGTAACATAAAGTATACACTTATCATTTCAAACTGTTGTTACATTTCACAGGTATGATATCATTAGATTTACCATTTTACTTGCATAGAAGCCTTGCCAAAATGGTTGACAAAGTCCAAGCTAAATCTGATGGTTGTGAAACATCTATGTTTCATCATGGTTTGATAAAGTTACTGGTTTTAAATGAGCTTTAGAAAATAAATAGGGATTGGTCTTCCTTTTTATTTATGAGTGGATTTGAAATGGAAGCCTTAACCCTAGCTAGAAACCTTAAGATTAAAGGGAATCCTTCACCACCAGTAGCAGAATTCAGTCAGTGAGTGGTTACTAAAGCAAAGAGGTCTGTGAAGTTGAAACCAAGGAAAGCATAAAATCAGAGTTCTGAAATTTAGCAGTCTGAAAATCAGCAAACAAAGGGTCAGCAAGTCAACAATAAAGAGGAAGAAGGTTGGTGGTGATTGAATTTTGATGGATAAGCAGGCAGAGAAGGAGCAGGAGTAGGGATCTGGATTAGAAATCCAAGTGATGAGAGTAATTTCTTTTCCTATAAACTGAACTTTGATTGCACAAACAACATGGCTGAATATGAATCCTTGATTTTGGGTCTAGAAGTGTTGAAAATAATGAATGCTCAAAACATTTATGTTTTGGAGATTCAGAATTAGTCATAAAATAGATTGAGGGTGTTTATCAACCAAAGGAAACAAGGATGAAGCATATAGAAATTTGGTTTGGGACATGTTAGAAAATTTTCAAGCTTATTCACTCACAATCAAAACTAGAGAAAAAACCTCCATTGCTGATTCTCTTGCTGTCTCTGCAAGTATTTTCATTATTCCTATGCACTCCACATAAAAGTATGAATTTGAGGTCCGCCATTGGCCAGCCATCCCTGATAATATTACTCATTGGCAAGTTTTTGAGGATGATCAACAGGTGAAAAACTTTATTGAGCTGAAAGAAGAGTTTGAAAATGTACAAGTAGATTAGCAGAATATGTTGGCTGAATCTAAAGGGATTTTTGAAGTTTTGAAACTAAAGAATAATTCCATACCGAAGGGACTCATACCTCTAGAAATTTTTTTTGATCAGAATGATGTTTTTAAATCCCCTAAGATACAAGCTGATGATGAAGAGGTTGAGAGTTGTAACCTTGGTACTATAGCTATGCCCAAAATGATTAAACTTTCAAAATTTCTTTCAGCTGATATGAAGTTTAAATATGTTGAAATGATGAAAATATTCACAGATGTCTTTTCTTGGAACTATGCTAATTTGAAAGAATATGATCTCACCATTATTCAACATATTATTCCCATAAAAGAAAATGAAAGAACTTTCAAGTAGAAGTTAAGAAGGATGCACCTAAGGTTGTTGATGGAAGAAGGATGCTCCTAAGGTCACTGAAGGTAAGAAAGATGCACCATCTGTCCTTCCTACCAAAGAAGCTAAAAAATCTGTTTCTGTTTTCAATCTTGAGAATGAAATCTCTAAGATAAAAATATCAGTCCCTTTTGGTGAGATTCTCAAGATAGATGAATATAGAAGCAAGATTTTTAAAATGATAAACTCACAACCAAGAGCTGCTAATATCTTGAATGTATTAGAAGATCATCCGATCATATATTTAGGTCCAAGACTAGAATATGAACATAATGAGGAAGGCCCTCATTTTTATGTGAGCCTTAGCATTCATGACATGACATTGCACAATGCTATGTTGGATTCAGGGGCCTCTCACAATATTATGCCCAAAGTAATCATGGAAAGAATGGGGTTAGAAATAACTAGGCCATATAAAGATTTGTTTTCTTTTGATTCAAAAATAGTTCAATGAATTGGTTTAATCAAGGATGTTGTTTTTGGTGTGATGCAAGTCCCTGCTAAGACTGTAGTCATGGACATTGTAGTGGCAGACATTCCACTGAAGTTTGGTATGTTGTTGTCAAGGTCATGGGCAGCAAAAATTAAAGGTACAATGCAGATGGATCTTACTTATGCCACCATTCCAGTCTTTGGGGAGCAAATAATATTGTATCGAGAGACAAGGATGGCTTACATGGTGAGTAGCAAAGATAAACCCCAAAAATTTCCAATTTATGCTCTTGATATTGAACTTAGTTCTACTATTCTTTTCAACGAATTGACTAATGAAGCAAAAGAAGAAAGGTTGAAGTTAGCAAATCAAGAGATGGAAATGATGAGAAAGAGGGAAAGAAAGCACAACATTGAAAAGACATAATTAAAGAGGATGAATACTGTTTGGGAAGGTCAAACAGTGGCTAGTTCAGAGATCCCAAGCAGTGCACAATAGTTCTTTGCATGGACAGTTCCAACCATTAAAGAAGAAAATTTTGTTAGAGTGATTAACACCCATTTGAGAGATAGTAATAGAAATCTAAGAGGCCAAGTGGAGGATTTGGAGATACAATTAAAACGATCTCAAGATAAACTAAAGAGCCGAGGTACAAAATGATAAATTCAAAGCAAACTCAAAATGGTAAATGAGGATTAAATTTTGTGAAGGATATGTTTTTAGTCCAAACAGATGATGGTTTTGATGAAGCCAATGACTTTATGAAGCTGTGGCACCTTTTTGTTTTAAATTTTGTGAAAATCTGGTTAAAACTGCTTACACAACAGTTTCGTAGTGCCTGTAGTGCAAAATCAGTGAAAAATGCTACGAAACTACTGTAGCAGTTTTTTCACTCTTTTCTTATCAAATTTTGGAGGGAATACCATTGTATTTTGATTTGAAATTTCTAAGGAGGATATATCAAGTGAATATCAAAGTAACCCTAGAGGAAAGGAGGCTAAATTTTGAAAGAAAATAGGTAAAACAAACTGCACTACAAAATTGTGATGCTTTCGTAGTGCAAGTCTGTTTTCACTATTTTGAGAAGTTCAAAGTGGTTTTACACAACTGGCATGAAGGGATGACTTGGGACATATGTTAATCATGTTTCTAACATCAACTAGCCTCGAAGTTATTAGTTAGAAGTGGTCAGAATATCTCAAGAAACTAAAAGGATCCTAAGCCTAAAAACAGGGGAGCAGTTTCCTAGATTGCAGGAGATCACCATCATCAGCATTATGGTCATAACAGGTTGGAACTCATCATCAGGATTTGACTTAATGGAAAGATAGGTGGAAAATGATGTAATTAAGTTTATATAAATCTATTTTGAATAGAATCAAAAGTGTCCTAGTTCTATTTGTAATAGGACTCTATATTAGTTTTACAGTTGTGTTTGTAATAAATACCATGTTTTATGGTTAGAATAGGTGTGAAGGCATAGGAATTCGATGTATCTAGTGGTGGATAAGCTTATCTTATGATGTAAATGATCTATAAAATATCAAGGAGTCGAAATAAAAAGGGTTGGACATTTGTTAGCAAAAAGACTCTGTTTATTGTAAGTGACTTTTTTCAACCTAATACAGAATTTCTACTTAGACAACTCAAGATTCATAAGGAGTTCTTGTATGTTCTTGTTTTGATGGCATCATTTCAATATTTTATTGCAGTGGTTTTTTCTTATGTTACTCAAAATTCATCAATGATGCTCTGAATTCCTTCATAGACAAACTGACTGTGTGTTTCACTATTCTACATGTGTATTCCTTGACTTGGACTCTGATATGCCTTGACTTCCATGCTAGGTATATTAGTTTGGTTTTTCTGAAACTATTATGACTCCATAAGCCAAATGTACACTTGCTAATGTGATTTACAACCAGTTTACATAATTTATTTTCTTTATCCCATACAGAGTTAGCCATCTACATATTTATCAAAAATCATAAACCCTTGAGAGAGCCCTCTCAGGTTGAGGAGGCTAAGCCTTAGCCAAAAGATTGGTCTAAAACAGTTACATGAGATTAACTTGATTGGCAGCCTATCAGGTCTGATTTTGTGATAATATACTGGATCAGTGATTTTATAATCAACATCAGCTAAATGGGTGTGTTCAACATCTACAACAGGAGGTTGTAGTGGATTGATGAAAATGGTGCTTTTAGATGCCATTACTAGATTTGTTTTTTGAAAATTCAACTCTCTGGATCTTAAAAACTATGTTTTTTAGGTTTTTATACACTTTTGTAAGCATAGACTATTTACAGAAGGTATTTTTGGTATGACAGGGGTCTCTTTTGAACAACAACAGGTAAAATTATGTTTTCTTTTGCTTCAAACCTTCAAAACTGCTCCAAAATTAATCTTTAAACCTTTTTACAGACTCGGCGAAGGTTTAACAAGGGTTTACTACTCTTTTCTTGGATAAAACAAACCTAAAACAATCTAATTTATGCACAAAGGGATTATGAATATTTTCAAAGTATTTTGAATCAATCAGAGGATCTCTAAGGGTCTGTAAATATCTAAACTCATTCAATTTTCTTAAAACAGGTTACAGTCTTCAGAAATTGTGAATTTATCAGGGTTTTTAATAAAATATGACTTTTGAAGGAAATTAGAATATTTCTTTTGGAAAAACATAAGGCTTAAATTCAGTAGTATAGCTCTTTTCAGATGAATAATGGTTATTTTTCTTGAAAAATACTTGTTATTTTAGGTATTTGACTCAAAAATGGGTTTCTTAGGTGTCTGGGAACTTTTGAAAGCTTGGTTGAGGTCCTTTAAACACGAATTGGAATGTCTGAGCAGTCGCAGTAGTAAATTCTGACTGAATTCTGCTTGTTTGTGCATGAAAATAGGGCGGAAACATCTTTTCTTAAATCAAAGGTAGTTTGTGAGCAGAAAACGCAGAAAAAAGGTTTAAACGCATGCATTCTGCTATTTTATAGAAAATTTAGATATACAGTGTCTGCATTCAATGTCAATCAATTCAAATGGGAAGTGGTTTGGCGCGGGGAGGTTAAATACTGCCAAGCGGTTATCACATGATCAAAGGGTGGTAAACGGTTTTTATCGAATGGATGAGATCTAATTGCATTATGCCGCGTGGAGGATAGATAATAGGGATATACCACTCATATCACAAATTTGAAAATGATTAATCGTCGCGCCATTATATTTGCGATATGGTTTGTGGTTCGTTGGATTAGGCGGAGAGAGTGCGAACGATCACGATTCAGTGGTGAGGTTGCTAGGCATATGGGCGTGGGGCCCGGGATGCTTTATGTGGTGGGGTTCAATGTTATTATGTTAAAACATAGTTTAAATGTAAAAAATCTTAGGTTTTAATGAAATAAGAAGATAGGAAGATTACATAGTGAATAGGTTATATACAGGTGTCTTGTAACCTTTGGCAGATTAATATAAACCAAGGTTAATTTAATCCTATGAGGGAGAAAAAAATATGTCACATGGGGAATTAGAACCATAGGATTAACAATAAAAATGTGGGTTGGGCTATTTATATAAAGTTAATATAAATATGGGATGGGGTATTATAAGGAATTAATGAATTAAATTAAAGTTAATATGAAATGAATAAAATGAGCAGAAATACATATAAATGAATTAAGTAAAGTGTAAATTAAGCGTTTGGGTGCATTTTTCCATAGTGGTGGTCCCATACTTACTTTTCACGCTTGGTACTTAGGATAATACATATTTGTGGGTTTTTTGAATGTTTTTGTATGAAATGAAATCAGTTAAGGGGGTTTTTACTTTTCCTAAGAAAAAAATGTGTTTTAACTTAGGAAAAGTGATTTTGTCTTAGGAAAAGGGTGATAAGGTTGAGGAAAAGGGTTTTTATGAAGGGAATCCAATACTTAGTGCCAATAAATCATTAAGCCTTGGGTTTGGTCCCAAAAAAATTCAGAGAAATGCTCTGAGCTTTATAACTGAAGGTTTTGAATACTGGAATATTTTGAGGGAAGGGAAATTAGTAATTTTCCAGATGATGTTTTATTCATGCCTTTGTGCAACTACTTTCTACCTACCCATCATTTATTATATCATTTTTTCTTTATTTTCATGGGTGCATTTGAGCTGGCAACCCTAAATCCATTTTTCTTTTAAAGCAAGAAACTATCTAATTCTAACCTTATTTCATCCTAGGGCTCAGATTAAACAGTTGAGCTCCTCATTTATTCTCTAACTATCTACTGATTTGTCAAGTTTAAACTATTTGACAAAATATTTATTCTCTATCTATAAACATGAAATTTAAAGCATGAAAAAGAAAATATTAAACTATTTAACTTATGGATTATGGCATTTTGAACAAGTTGCACATAATAATTTATTTGCGGTAAAAGCAAAAAGTGGTGGCATTTTGACTTGCATCACTTTCATGTCTTATTCTTATCTCTTTTTTGTGTTTGGGGTCCATTTTTCTATTCTTTTTTATCTTTTTCTTTTCAAGCCCTTTGATTTTTCTTTTAGGACTTTTACCCTCTTTTTATTTTTTATTATTTTCAAATATGGGAAAACAACTTGCAGAAAGCAAGGTATGTACATATTTACAAGACTAATCATAGTAAATTCAAAAATTATGGACCCTATTATTATAGGACCCTAACACGAAGGACGACACAGTCACTGAGTAGACTCCTGAATTGATTCAAAAATTAGAAAATCTAGACAATAACATCACCTGTGCGATATATCATTGGATGGATCATCTCTTGGGAGGATTTGTGATTGAATTTTCCATTGATCAGTTTCTGTCATATTCTAAAGCAGAAAAAATATTTTTCAAGGGTCCTAGAAGTAATTTCCTACGCTCTTTGAAGTTATTGCTGAAAATTCTATTGTGTGAATAGGGATCTCTGTGTCAACATATTTCTTGAATGTCCCAAAGATGCTCTACTATGCTCAGTGGAAAAATTTACCACGAAGACCCAGAGAAAGGATTTATTTATAGCCCTCTGAAGCATATATGTGATAGTGATGGTGAACCAGACACTAGTATCTTTAGTGAATCTACACACTCTGAAGAAGAAGAAGTTTCATCAAATCAAAATGATTAAAGATCCTTGATCCTTTTTTAGATCCCATCCACTCCACTTCCAAACTCATCTCACAAAGAACCCACTCCACTACACAACCCATATCCACCCCCTCCTCCACCTCCCCCAGGCGCAGATATGGACGCGTCAATGAAGCTACCTAATTTCGGAGGTATTGGGAATGAATATACTAAGCAATTTTGGTTTATGGTTAATGTTGTATGGCAGGCCCATCAGGTTAATAATGATGATATTAAGAAAGCACAGTTAGTCAATGCTTTCCAAGATCATGCATTAGATTGGTATATCATATATGTACAAAAAACCCCTAATTCCACCCTAGATGAAGTGAAATATTCCCTAAAGAAGCCTAATTCATATGCGCAATTGGTTACAGAAATGAAAAATATTAATTTGGAGGTTAATGAATCTGTGTGGGAGGTAGATTAAAGGCTGAAGCACACTATCAAAGATTGTGGATTCACTATCAATGATAGGGACAACATAAGGAGGGGTTTATTGCTACGTTTCTCCCACAACTACGCCAACCCTTAAGTCAACAAAAGATTGCCACATAGGCCGAGGCTGTGAAGATTGCGATGAAAATAGAAGCTACCCCAATACATGTTATGCTTGGAACTAAACATATTTAGAATCAGTTGGAAGAAATGCACTTAGAGATTCAAAATCTGCGCAAAGATAAGGGCAAGAAGGTATGCGCAGAGGTCTGGTGCATAAAATGTAAAGCTATTAGGCACCATAAGTATTAATGTCCCGTATTCAATAATTATCTAAATGCGAGAGGACTTAGCCCGTTGAAGAGTGTAGTATGGTGCACAATCTGTCAAGTTGCGGCATTGCATGAAACATATTTCTGCCCAAGGATTGGAAAGTATCAAAATTAGTTAAATTAGTTGTTTTGCAGATTCTGTTTGTCACTGGGACATGATGAGCATCATTTTCACACTTATGATATGATTTTGGACAAAGTTGAAATATATAGAATGCAGGCCAAACCTACCTCACCATCATCCCCCTCTGGGTGTGGTGGATTTCAGGGTAGAGGAATAGGAAGAGGAGCTAGATCAGCTAGTCGAGGAAGGGCGCATGTTATTTTCTACAATTGTGGAGATGCTAGTCACTATGCGTGAAACTGTCCAAATCTAGTGCGAAAATCATGTAGGTATTGTAGAGAGTTTGACCATGTGATATAAGATTGCCCTGTTTTGATTGCTAAAATGCAGGAGAAAAAGATGCAGACTCCAACGCAAAATCTTCAGATGGTTAGAGCAAAAACTAGTGAGGAAGAGCCTAGCATAAATGTAGTCACTCGAAGCAGTGCAACCACTAATGAAGATAAGGGAAAGTAGCTGGATACTAACCTTCGTATTTTTAAGGCACCTGAGAACAAATATGGATTTTATTTGCAGTGTGCAAAAAAGAATTTTGTTAAATAATGGAAGGAATTTACAGAAGGAAGTGCATCAATGTCAGGTAGACCAATGAAGGAGGTCGAGGTATATGAAGAAATCAAGCCATTTCTACAAGCTTGCATTAAGTTACTATGTAATAAAAAGCCAGTAGATAACCTTCAGGATCTGATAGATAATTGCATAGAGAAGGAACAATCATTGGTAGAACAAAAATTTATCAACAAAATATATAATAATAAGTAGAAGATGGGCTGAGAGATGCATATGACCACGCCGATCAGTGCTTATGAGATGGACCAAGTTATTCTAGATCTGGGGTCTAATGCAAGCGTTATACCTAAGAAAAATTGGTAGTGCATGGGAGAACCCAAGATGGAATGGTCTATCATCCAATTGGGCATGGAAAATCAACATAAAATCATTCCATTAGGAAGTTTGTCGCAATTTGTAGTCAGTATTGAAGGTGTTAAGGTGCTCAAATATTTCAAATTTATCCAAATTGTAGATGATACTAATCCTTATCCTGCATTGCTATGGTTAGACTAGGCTATTGATATGGATGGTGTTATAAACTTGAAGAAGCGATGAATGGAGTTTGAAATTAATGGAACCAGAGTCATAATTCCCCTAGACCTTGTAGAAGGACAAAGATACACAGAACCCATGCACACTGACGATGATATCAATCATATCTATAAGCTAAAATTGCACAAGGAAGATTGGATCAATCCAACAGATGATGGAAAAATTAATTGGGAAAAGGATAACTCTTGTTTCTTAGATTCTAATGAAGAATTGGAAAACTGGTAGAACTGGTTGCATGAAGTATCTGCATTGTGTTGTAATCTTGTGACCAAATCTCTTCAATGTATAACATTTGAGGTACACGAATTACCACATCATGATGGGTTAAGTAATGTAAACATGTTTTTAGGAGAGCTTGAAATAACAGTACCAAAAGGAAAAAGATTCCATGCTTTGGATCTTGGCTTGCATGCTACTCCTGCACGATGGTGGGAGAATCATAAAGAAAACATGGGCAACTAGGATGAATGTGCGTGCATGATGAGGTTACGCTTTGACTATTCAACCATCAAGATGGAAGAAGTATACTCTGGAAATAATGATCCACACAAACATTTGGCTATATGGAATCAGGTATGGGGCGTAGAATCAAGACTTAAATGGGTCCACATATTTATTCATACATTGGGTAAGGCACCTACTGATTGTTATATGGAGACAAAGTTGCACCGAGGTACTAGTGAATGGTCTGCGCTGACAGAGAGTTTTATTCTAAAATTCAGTTTTGAGAGTGGGTTTGATAAGATTGGTAAAGCATTGCATAACATATAATAATTTATCTTTGATACAAAAAAACTAGTGATCGAGTGCGCTCCACCAACATGGGATGTGCAGATGAAGGATATTGTGAATTGCAAAAATCTGACGGTTGAAGAGAGTAAATAAAATCCAAGGAATATCATTCAGAATATAAGGGACAACACGCAGTTCTTGGGACTTCAATCACTTCTCCTGAGAATTTCAAACAACTGCGCTCAATATTGGGTCACACTGGGTATTATCGAAGTTCATTCAAGGCTATGCATTGATAGTTGCGCCCATGGAAAAATTTCTCAAGAAGGATGATAAATTTTTCAGGGATGAGGAATGTCAGATGAGTTTTAATTATTGAAGGAAAATATGGTCACCAACCACTCTGCTTTGAAATACCTGGTTAATAAGCCTATGTTGGGGGGGGGGGGGACTGGTGGTTTTTGTTATTACAAGGCTATGAGTTTGATATGCGTAGTGAGGTACGACGCGCATGCTGTAGCTATGCAAGGAGGTTGACTGGGTCCTAGAGGTGCCAAAATCTAGTTGCTGGAACAGTAAATCTGGAAAAGACAACTTTTTTACCATTTATAATAGTGTCTAGGTTGCATTTAATGAAGGGATTTTTCTAGAGTTGGGACTTTTTTTTATTTATGAAGACACATTAATGCATAATGAACCGTTGAAGATGCACCAAAAGTATAAATATGGCCTATGGGGTCGCAACAGTTCCCTTTTCTTTTTGAGTGAATTGTTTACGCAAGCTCTTCGATTTCCGCAAAATTTTCATTGCCTATGTTTGGTTTTGATCCGGGGTTTGAGAAGGAGTTGCGTCGTATGATTTTGGGTTACACAATTCTACGCAGTATGACAGCTATACAACCCAAAGACGATTCTCCTACTCTAGAGGTTTCTGTTGTTCCAATTGTTGAAAAACATGTGCCCACAAAGTCTAAGAAGAGTAAAACATCTGGAACTAGGAAAAACCTGAGGGAAAAGACTCTAAATCCACGCTCCACTTTGACTGAGAGCCAGAAAAGACAAATGACTGAGCTTCCTAAGAAATTATAGAATGAAAGGAGGATGTTGTCGAAGTGGCCCCATTCTCACAATTTCCAACCTATGTCGCACCATGAAAAGCATCAGTAATAGTTCCCAAAGATCTCGAAAAGGTGTGGTCAAGTATCAATATGCCTTTGATTCCTAAAAACGTCTCAGTGGAAGGTGACATGTTTGCAAAAGTGCCGCAAATGCAATTGGAGGATTGGGACATCACAGATATTGATAAGTTTCCTAAACATGCACCAGAGCTCTACTGATATCATGTCCAGTATAAGGGGGGAATCGTGCACTTAGAGCTGAAGAGATGGGTGTTGGGTCTGCATAACGCATGCCTTTTGAATTGATTATAGATCCTTCACTTCGGGTGCAGCCCGATAAACGACATATGTGTCCCCTAATTTCTCGCGCTTGTGCATGATGATGCACTATGGTTGGGAGAGTGCATTCCCATTGATGTTGCTCTGACCATAGGATCACTGGCCTACCTGATCAAGTCGCATATCCAATGGCTGACTTTGGAGGAAAAGTGCAACAAAAGGTGGTTGCAGAAAAGATCAAATCAAAGTACCAAGTCTCATGCAAGAGAAAAGGATTTGTGGTAAGCGAGATTAATGATCCCGTTGTTTTGTTTGGAACACTCATCTTGGCCTGCAATATGATGCGTAAATTTCGAACTAAGGAGATTCCAATGTAGGTAATTTCTCTTGCAGGTCAGTGCGAAAAAGGAATGATCTATAACTGGTCACACTATTTATGCAAGGAGTTTTTGGTGAATGTGCGCAAAGCACATGAAGAGGGAAAGCATTTTTAGCATGCTTAGCTACTATTGTTTATCGCCCTAAGTGGGTGAAAGACCCCATATAAAATAAATTTTCCTGAGATAGTGCCACAAATGTGTGAGGTCGCGCGGTACAATACACTCTGGCATTCGTCAGACCTTGCACGCATCATGGAAAATAAGATATTTTGGATATTGTTCGACGCTTCGTTTTATCAGGCAGTACAGTCTAAGCCAAGGCTATCTCTGATGTTGTATAACCAATACAAGATGATAGCATATTTTAAGGCAACTTTCCATAATGTGCAAATCCACGAGAAAGCACAGTTAAGGGAGTTTGGTATGAATTACCATGTCTAGTCACGAAGGACGATCTGATCCGTATCACTGCAGAGTGGCCACTAGCCTGGTTGGAGCCCAGAGCATCAACTTCTATTCCTAAATTGATAACCAAGCCGTGCACTAGTACCCAGCCAGAGAATACAACTGAGAAAAAGATAGAGAAAGAAGCTACACCGAAAACAACCAGTGAAACAATTCACTTGGAGAAATACACTTCCACTGAGAAAAATGACACTACGCTCAAAGAAACAGAGGATCACGTGGCAGCACAAACTTCGAAAGGCACAAAGTGTGGTTCGCAGGCCATGTTGAGCCTCAAATATGTGCTTTCCTTCACCTCATTTTACCTCATTTTTCCCTTGTCCATTTCCATTTTAAACCCAATTGATAAATAAAAATAGTTAAAATTACTTCTAGAATGGTTTACATGACTGACTTGTTGAATTTTGTGATTGTTGCCATTGTTAAGCATTTTGACCGGAACTAGTTGCAGAATGCAGGCATTCTGTAGCTAACCGGCGATTCTGCAGCTACCTTTATGTTTGAGCATGTTCCAGGTGGCCTCTTGAGGAAAAACGCATATGGGCATGATCCACGTCGTGCCTACATGGTGTGTTGCTCGTCATGGAAGAGGAAATGAATTCCGGGTACGGTTATGCACGTGGGAACACATTTGTGAAGGAAGACTCCTACTAGGACTGTCTCAGTCCAGGTGTCTTTTCTCCTTCACGCAGCCACCTCAAGGACTCCTAGAATGATTTGGATAAGGAAAGACATCATTCCTAAATTATTGTAATTATTGTTACTTGCATTTACTTTATAAACTCTTGAGTAGGCCGAGAGCTTAGTTAGAAATTTTGTATTAGATTTGCTGCTAGATTTTGTGAAAACTCTATGTTACGTCTTTGAAGACACAGAGCATTATGTTCAAACTATTGCATCGTTAATGGAGCAGAAAAAATTATCTTGAAGGCGTGATTTAATTGTGAAGTTGAATGCCGTCAAGTGGTAGAGGGCCCCTGCCCCTTGAACGGATTTCCTTAGCGTAAACTAGATAAGTTTTTCCTAGCTGTCTTTACGTTCTGCATATTGAATTAGTAGTTGTTTTGTTTTATATACCGTAGTCGTACTCGTTCCAGTTCTTCCACAAGAAGACACTTTGCCAATAAATTAAAATGATGAATGTTTAAATGACTATGGTATTGTAGGATAGGAGTTAAATTTGCATTTGTTCTTAACTAGCTACTGTAGTCATATTCGTTCCAGTTCTTCCACAAGAAGACACTTTGCCAATAAATTAAAATGATGAATGTTTAATGACTATGGTACTGTAGGATAGGAGTTGTATTTGTTTTTTTTTTAACTAGATACTGTAATTATATTCATTCCAGTTCTTTCACAAGAAGACATTCTTCCAATAGATCATAACAATGAATGATGAATAGCTATAGTAACATAGGAATTAGTTGTAGTTTTTAGTCTTCACTATCACAGTTGCACTTGTCCTAATCACTCTTCCACAAGAAGAAATTCTTCCAAGACATCCTTAAGAAGTTCAAGATATGACTGTGATGTGACAACTTAGTTTCATTTGCTTTCAGCTCATTTGCTTTCAATTGGATACAAGTCCACAGTCAAAATTGTTCTACCTCTTCCACAAGAAGGAACTCTTCCAAAATATCCCTCATGATGAACAAACTGATTCTGTAACTTCATAGAATAATGCATGTTAATTAGAATGCTCCGGAGTTTCATTTTGCATTTAATTCATGTCCAGTTACTTCGTTTCAAAGTTTGATGATGGCTTATAGTTAACATTGTTCTAGTTCAGAAGCATCTTAAGCTCATGTTTAAATTAATTCATTGCACTTACATCTCATAGTCACATTGTCACCCTTTGCACAACAGATCACTTTAGTTGATAGGATTCATAAGACAGCCTTCATTATTTACAAATATCTTTTTGTTCTGAAAACCACCAGTGATCCATAACCTTAGGAACAGAAGATAACATCATTACAAGGTCTGAAATATCTCTGCAAATTCCTCACCATAAACAGAGCTCTTCATCAACAGAACTACCCTGAAAAGAAACCAATAACTCTTGGAGAATAGACTCTGACCTTCAATTGAAATTGCAGAATAGAACTAGGAATTAGTCATGGAATAGATGAGTTTAGAATAGAATATTGCATCATGATTAGTGTCTAATTGTCTAGTTAGAAAACTTGCATATTTAAGTGATCATTTCTCAAAGTCTAGTTTGTGTCATTTGTTTAAAAATTCATCATCAAGCTCTTGTTTCTATTCAGTCATAGTTTAGATGTTGCTTCAGTATTTTTGATTACATTTGCCATTCCATACATTAGGCTCAACTGTGTTCTTGACCACCAATTTCTTTTCATTAGTTTCCTAGGCACTTTCATTGTAAACACAAAACTTCAAAAGACCAAAAACATCATAAATCAACATAAAAAAACCAAAACATCACAAAACACTACACACAACGCACTAGGAAACAAGCACCTAGGTACATATGGTACATTTCACTTCAGCAGTTTACAAATCCTGGTTGACAATTAAATGAACTCAGTTTAGGAGACTAGATTGAGACACAACATTTTGGCGTCGTTGCCGGGGAAGTGAAAACTAGGTAACCTTTGTTTCTTAGCATCCAAAAACAATTTTATGCGTAGGGAGAGAGATTCAAGGGGAAGATTTATAAGCAGCAGAGGCATAAGTTTGACATCTAGAACACCACTTGTTTCATCTAGATCCAGAGCTAGCACACCTTCAACTCAAACCCATCTTCCATCCTTTACTGATCCTAGACTTCTAGAAGATCTAAGGTCACCTATTCCATTAGAGAAACCTTCCACTTCATCCATTGAACCTGCCATAGAAGAGGATCCAAAAACTTTTGTTGAGGATACAAATCTTTCTACTTCCACAGGAGAGTCAACCATGGCAGAAGAAGGAGGAGGAGGAGTTGTTAATGGAGAAAACACATTTGGAGGAGGTAGAGGTAGAGGTAGAGGAGAAGGAGGAAGAGGAGGTAGAGGTGTAGATGGAGGAAGAGGTAGAATAGGAAGCTCTTTTGGATTCCCTATACTTGATGGAGAAACCAATACAACCATGAAAAACATTTCACCTTCTGTCCTTCCGAACTTCTATGGACTTAAAACTGAGGATCCTGAAACTTTCTTATTCGAATTTGAAGTACCGTGTAGGACTTATGACTACCTTCAAGATGCTCAAAAATTGAAATTATTTCCTTCGACTCTGAAAGGAGCAGCATTGAAGTGGTTTATGAGTTTAAACAGTAGTTCCATTAGAACATGGGAAGACATGAAACAAGCATTTCTAGAGAGATACTTGGATTATTGTATGCCGGTTAATCATAAGGAAGAAGTGTTCAAGATGTTACAAAAAGAAGAGGAAAACTTAGAAGATTTGTTGGAAAGATTTAAATACAACATAAAAAGGGCACAAATGGAAAACCTAGATCAAGACACTTTAAAAGCTCTTTTGTTGAAAACCATTAGGGATGAATGGTTGGATATCCTTAACATGATGGGCAAAGGGGATATATCAAAACTCACATTACCTGAAATATCTGAGTTATGTATCAACCTTTCCAGAGGGAAATCCAAAACTGTCAAAGGTCCAAGAGATCCTGCTCTTGCAAGAGCAAGTAAATCTGCTTCTGGGACAGTAAGTAGATCAGAAATAGGACACATGCTTGATGATTTTAAATCTGACATCTTAGGGAGTCTTAGTGAACAAATACACACCCTCAAGATACAAAACAAGCAAAAGGCTGAATCTGATGCCTTGGCAATCTTTTGTCCCAAATGTAGAAAGAAACATGCCTTGAGAGAGTGTCCTTTAGATGTAAAAGTTGTAGAAACCTGTGTTATTTGTTCTGAGAAACATGAGACCAGGAATTGTCCTTCTCTTCCTGGTCTCAAGGCTGTTTTTCAAGAAGAAACTCCTACAGATTCCACAGAATCTCTTAACTTTGTATCTAGAAGACCCTGGCAGGGATCTCAGACACAGGGATTTCATGATCAAATGTATAATCAACCTCCACCTTGGAATTCTTGGCAGCAACCTTGGCCCCAATTTCAAAATCAATCTCAAGCTTGGGCATAAGGATCACAAGGTCCCTATGGAAGATACTCTCCATATTATCAGTATCCACCATCCTATCCACCATATCCACAAAATTTTCCTCAAAATCTTCAACAAAAATTTCAACAAAATTCTCAACAAAATCATCAGAACCAACCTCATCAAAATCAACCACTTCCATTACCATTCCCTCAAAAATCCAATCAATTACCAGCTCAGCCCATACCAAACCCCAATAATAAGAATCCTCAGAATACATACATGATAGAAGGACAACAATTTCCAACTTATTTAATTACTCCTCTAGACCTTAGTGATGTTCAACTTAGGTCTTGAAGGATACTTGAGAAGAGGAAACCTTCTGTGATCATACAAGAACAAGATAATTCTGAGGAAGACTCCCTACGGGTTAATAAAAGTCTTGAGGAAGAAACATCCTTTCAAGGCCAAAACATTGAAAAACTGAAACAAAAAGATCCAATAAGCCCAACTCCAGTATTAGAGCAACCATCCACATCTACTTCTATACCTCCTTTTCCGGAAAGATTACAAATTGACAAAGGTGTAGAAAAATAAATAATGGTGCCTAATTATGATTTCTTGGATGAATTGAGAAATGTTTGCATTAAAATTCCATTATTGCAAGCCATCAAGGAAATCCCAATTTTAGCCAAAACAATAAAGGAGTTGAGTATGAAGACAACAAAGAAAATAATAAGAGAAACCAAGAAAATTCAACTGGTAGGACAAATAGCAGATATTATGATGGGTAAGACTACTATTCCAAAGTACCTTGACCCAGGAAATCCAGTTGTAAAAATTCACATCAATGGAATTGAAATTCAAAACACACTCATTGACTTAGGAGCAGCAATAAATATCATGAGTAGACAAATCATGGACAAACTGAAACTTCCTAATCTTCTCTTTACACCCACACTATTACAACTATCAGATAGATCTGTGATCAGACCAGATGGGGTAATAGAAGACATTCCAGTGTCCCTAGACTCTTGGGAGTACCCTGTGGATTTCATGATCCTTACACCCAAGAATAATTTAGGAGGCCATCCTGTTATACTAGGAAGACCTTGGTTGGCTACAGCTGATGCTTTTATTAGTTGTAGGTCCGGTGATATGTATATTTCTGATGGAAGTTCAACAAAGAAATTCACTTTATATCCTCCAACTAGGACAATTACAGATCTAGATGACACTCAATGGATAGAGGATGAAGAATATTTGCAACCACTCTTCACAATTTCAGAAATTAGTGAAGATAATCAAATTCTGAATACTCTAGAAAATTTTGAATCTTCTCCAGAACACAAACAAGAATAATTTCAAGAGAAATCCAATATTGAGTTATTTTCATCTAGACAGATGTCTCTTCATTCTATGGACAAATTTGGCAGTTCTACAAGTGAAATTTTTCCAGGCAAAACCTTGAACATAAACAAAAATCCGGAAAAATCTCAACAAGAAGAACTAGTCAAAGTATTACAGAGACATTCTTCTGCATATGCATGGGAATACACTGACATGAAAGGGATAAGTCCCAAGACTTGTACTCATCACATCTATATAGAGGCAAATTGTAAACCAATCAGACAACCTCAAAGACGGATGAATCCAAATCTTAGGGAAATTGTCAAGGAAGAATTACAAAAATTGTTAAATGTTAACTTCATCTATCCTATTTCAGATAGTCAGTGGGTTTCCCCTTTAGTAATTGTACCTAAGAAAATGGAAAGTGGAGGGTGTGTGTTGACTACCGAGAACTGAATAAAGCTACTCTTAAAGACCATTTTCCCTTACCTTTCATAGATCAAGTATTAGATACATTAGCAGGTAAAAAGTACTTTTCATTCCTGGATGGATTTAGTGGTTACAATCAAATCCAAGTAGCACTTGAAGACCAAGATAAAACCACATTTACTTGTCCTTGGGGTACCTATGCCTACCGAGTATTGCCATTTGGATTATGCAATGCACCTGCAACATTCCAAAGGGAAATATTAGGAATTTTTTCGGATCTAATACATGACTGTGTAGAGGTGTACATGGATGATTTCACAGTTTATGGGGACACATTTGAAGAGGCTTTAGAAAACTTGGAAAAAGTCTTAAAAGATGTCAAGAAGCAAACCTTTCACTTAGTCATGAAAAATGTTTTATGATGTTCACTGAAGGTATTGTTTTAGGGCACCACATTTCAGGGGATGGGATTAGAGTTGATGAGGCGAAAGTTGAAGTCATTTCTAACCTATCCATTCCAAGTTGTCAAAGAGATGTAAGAAGTTTCTAGGATTTACGGGGTACTATCAGAGATTTATAGAAAACTTCACCAAAATAGCATCTCCTCTCTTCAAATTACTCACCAAAGATTGTGAATTTAAGTGGACTTCTGATTGCCAGTTAGCTTTTGAAACCCTGAAAACCAAAATTTCTGAAGCACCTATATTAAGGGGGCCTAACTGGAAGTTACCTTTTCATATCTCGACAGATGCTTCCGATACAGCTCTAGGAGCAGTATTGGGACATAAAGATTTAATTCCCTATGCCATCTATTATATCAGTAAAAATTTGACTCCTGCAGAGTTAAACTATACTGTAACTGAAAAAGAGTTTTTAGCTGTTGTTCATGCCATTACCAAATTTAGACACTATATAACAGGCTATGAAACTTTTATTCACACTGATCATTCTGCCATTAGATATTTAATGAATAAATCAATCACTAATGGTAGAGTTATAAGATGGTTGTTATTATTGCAAGAATTCAACATTACTATTCTAGATAGGCCCGGAAAACAAAACACTGTGGCTGACTTCCTATCTAGAATTCAAAATATCAAAGATGACACTCCGGTTGAAGATCAATTTCCTGATGAATATCTTTTTGCAGTTTCTACTCAAACTCCATGGTTTGCTGATATTGCTAATTATTTAGTTTCAGGAAAGTTTCCTTCAATTATGAATGCAAGGGATAAAAAAAAAATCATTAATGATAGTGCAAGATATTCATGGGTCGCTAATGAGTTGTACAAGACAGGTTCAGATTTGATCATTAGAAGGTGTGTTCGTGAAGATGAGATGCCTCAAATTCTCAAGGCATGTCATGATGAACCTTGTGGCGGACACTTTGCAGATAAGAGGACAACCTATAAGATCCTTAATTTAGGATATTATTGGCCATCCTTGTTTAAAGATGCTAAAGAGTATGTCAAAATGTGTGACAGTTGCCAAAGGGTAGGGAAACCTTCTCCTTCAGGTGAGATGCCATTACAACCTCAGGTACACATTGAACCTTTTGAAAAATGGGCCTTGGATTTTGTAGGACCTATTAGTCCTCCATCAAGACAAAAGAAATACATATTAGTTTGCACCGATTATGTTACTAAGTGGGTAGAAGCTAAACCATTACTTGTTGCTAATGAATCATCTGTAGTTACTTTTCTTTTTGAGGATATTTTTACTCGTTTTGGTGTCCCAAGGGAAATTGTTATAGATCAAGGAGCTCAATTTACATCAAGGCTAGTGGAGCAAATGATGGAGAATTACAAAATCAGACATAGAACATCTACTCCTTATCATCCACAAGCAAATGGTCAAGTGGAATCCACTAATAAAGTCATTGAAGGAATCCTAACAAAGACTATTCATCTACATAGAAGAGATTGGGTAGATAGGCTTCCCGAAGCCTTGTGGGCCTATAGAACTACATGGAGAAACACAACAGGCCATACTCCTTATGAGCTTGTTTATGGAAAGCAAGTTTTGTTTCCTATAGAGTTCCAAATCCAAACATTCAAGATGGCAGTTCAGCTAGGACTTGATCTAGCGGAGGCACAAAAGCATAGACTGGAGAAAATTAATGAATTGGATGAGATCAGACAAGATGCAGTTCAGAAAACAAGTCTAGTCCAACAGCAAAGGGCTAGATGGCATGACAAGTACATCAAAGAGAAGAAATTTAAAGAGGGTGATTGGGCTCTCTTGTTTGATTCAAAATTCAAGGATTTTCAAGGGAAATTTCAGACACATTGGCTTGGGCCATATGAAATTGTTCGAACTTTTGATAATGGGGCAGTAAAAATCAGAACTATAGATGAAGAGGAGGTCACTTTTCTTGTGAATGGTCATAGACTGAAGCTATACCACAAGCCACTCTCAAGAGAAGAGTTTGTCAAGAAGTTCCAAGGAGACAATGATGTGAAGTTAATGAAGAAGAGTCTCTCTTCTTCATCAAATTGATTAAATTTTCTGAAGCATTTCTCTTTTGAAAAAAAATAAAAAAAATATATATAAAAAATAAAAAATAAAAAAAATAAAGGTATAAACATGAAAACCAATCACTGATTGGCATGTTTATACAGAAAAGATAGGGTGAAAATCAGAGTCTCTCTGACACTCTAACTTTTCCCATTTTTGTTTCTAAGCAGCTGTTATAAAATCATAAGTTCAGTGCCATAGTACTTATGATTCATTTCATCTCACTCCATTCACTATCCATCCATACTTCATCTCATCCATCATTCACATTTCACTCCATTCCATTCCATTCATTTCACTCCATCTTCCATTCACTTCATTTTCATGTCAAAACATAGAATTTGATATCTTGCTGTAAGTGAATAAAAATATGCCATGAATTGCAGTACAGCCCTTATGTTCCTTCATTCCATGAACTGAATCCATTCTTATTCCACTATCCACTTCATAATCCATCATCCATTTTCATCCATTTTCATAAACATTTCACCCATTCTCCAGAAACATTTCATTTTCATGTTTGAAGTGTTCTACAGGAACATTCTGCAGCTCAGTGGACATTCTGCAGCTGATCACCTTTTCTGCAGCCCGACAGTCTTTTTGGCAGCTATAAACCCTAAAGGCATCAACCAGCAAACATCAGAATTACAACAAAGTGATCCAGTGAATTCATGAATCAAAAATATCAAGAAAATTGTGAAAGATTCCTCCAAAGATGAGCAGAGAAGACAAAGGCTACACAAACATCAAATAAAGGGCAGAGGTAACAAATTTAAATTACGATGGCAATTCATGAAAATTTAGCATAGTTTAGTTGTGGATTATTCAAAAAGTTGTTTTAATTATTTTATTGATCAAACACCAAACAAAACCCTCTATAGACTTTGTATTAAATCTTCCAATTCAAATTTTCTATCCAATAGCATTTGAGCGGTGGAACGGCCAAATCATTTGAAATTCCCACGACTCTTAACCAAGTTCTTTAATGATGAAGATTTTTCATGCCGTCGTAAATCCTCCGCCGTCTCCTCAAATCATTAATGCAATCCTCCACCTCACTCCACCACTCTATGCCGTGACCATTTGCCATAACGTCATTCCGTAGCCAGTATTCCATTCCGAAGGCAGAAGCATTATTATCATCAGGGGCAGAACAGAAGAGGTACATTGGAAGCATAACGGTGTGAGAACTCAATGAACAGAGAGCATATCACTGAGAACATAGTTTGGAGCATTTTCACTGTCAACACAGAATTGTGGCCGTGTAGAGTTTAAAGCCTGTTGCTACCAGAAGACAGAGGTGCTAAAATTGAAGACTTTGCTACCAAAGACAGAGGAGTGGTAGTGATTGAGTTTAAAGTCTGTTATTACCAAAGACAGAGGTGTGGTAGTGACTGGTTTTGAAGTTTTTGTTACCCGAGACAGAGAGGCTGTAGTGTTGAATTTGAAGCATACCATTTGCTATCAGAGACAGAGGTTGAGTTTGAAGTCTGGTGTTACTAGAAACAAAAGCGTTTTTCAGTGATTGAGTTTGAAGTCTTCTGTTACCAAAGACGGAGGTATTGCACAAAAAGAAATTTGAAATCATCTACCACTGTCTATCAGAGACACATTAGCTCGAAAATTGAAATTGCTTCCATATCATTCCAAAGTTCAACAGAAGTACATCAGTCCAAGGATTCGAAGGCATTTTTCAAACAGAGGCATACAAACCAGATATTTTTAAGACTGTAGCTATTTCAAAGGTATGTTCTTCCAAAATTGAAGCCATTTTTATTTAGAGCTTGAAGCCATTTTAATCCGAAAGTAAAAGCCATTGTTTTGTGGATAGAGAAGAGTGTTAATCGATAGTGAAAAATCATGGGTTTCATCGTAAGGATTGAGCCTATAGGATCAAAATATTTAGAAGGTTATCCACAATGCAAGGAGATGCTACAACAAATAGGATGGATCCAATTCTTGGAAAAGTTTAATGGTTGCCATAAGGAAGTTACCAAAACATTTGCTAGATCATTCCAAGGCACTGAGGTTGAAATAGGAGATGTTAAGTTTACTGTTAATGAAGTTTTTATAGCAGAGGCTACAGAATTATCCAGAGCTGGGGAAAGATGGTTTAAAAATAGGGAATTCCATAATGACTCATGGAAACAAATCTTAAAATCACCAAACATGGATGTTAGTGTGTTCAAGAAGGGAATTCCCAGTACAGCATTGAAGAGTAAATGGAGGAATATACTACTTCTTTTACAAAAATTTGTTACATGTGAGGGTAGATATGGGACATTTTATGTCTACCATATGAGACTAATGTTGCATTTTCTAGGAGAAGATTTGAATTTACCATATTTCTTGTATCAAAGTCTGAAGAAAATAGCTTCTTGTGTTCAGAGAAGAGTTCAGTTTTTGGAAACAACCCTGTATCATCATGGGTTAGTCAAAATTTTAATTGAGCATCATCTATCTAAATCAAATGATACATGGGATGATTTCTTAATAAGAAATCATTTTGAGGAAGCAAAAGAACTATCACCTTAACCACAGGCCACAAAGAGAAGTAGGAGATGGAGGACTCCAAAAGGTAAAATTGACAAACCGGTTCAAGAAAGCAGTGAAGAAGTCATTTTGGAGAAGTTGACTAGAATCAAGAGTCAACTCAAGGCAGAGAAGGTAATCAAGGAATCTGTTATATAAAAAGGGGAGGGTTCCTCTCAACTAAGGAGAAGCCACAGATTAAAAGGAAAACTGAAGAAAACATCAATCAAACAAACAGGGGTAATCAATATTGAAGATGAAGAAACATCTATGGAAGAGTATGATGATGAAGATTTTTATGAAGGCACCCCTGAGATTGATCCTACTCAACAGGAAATCTATGATTATGTGGAAACTTTAGAGAGAACAGCTTCAGAAAGAGAAGAGAGAACCCCCAGTCCTCCACTAACTGAAATTGATATATTGAGGAGGGATAGGTATGAGTTGGAATCGTTGAATAGACACATCAAAAATGAGAATGAAATTCTCAAAGATCAAATCAAGCTCAAGACTGACATGAACTCAACCTTATCCCTGCATATAGACAAAGTGGAGAGAACCAATGAGAAGATGAAGACAAGGAACAGAAAGTTGATCAGAGCACTCACAAACCTCAGGTTCAAACTTGTGATCGGGAAACCCAGAAGGCCTTTAGCATGCAGAAAAAGGAAAAGAAGGGGATTAGATGTCCTTGCAGAAGCCTCAGAATTCATAGGATAATTTGCATGAGGACATGCAAAGAGACAGCAGTGGGGGTATGTTGAGCCTCAAATATGTGCTTTCCTTCACCTCATTTTACCTCATTTTTCCCTTGTCCATTTCCATTTTAAACCCAATTGATCAATAAAAATAGTTAAAATTACTTCTAGAATGGTTTACATGACTGACTTGTTGAATTTTGTGATTGTTGCCATTGTTAAGCATTTTGATCGGAACTAGCTGCAGAATGCAGGCATTCTGTAGCTAACCGGCGATTCTGCAGCTACCTTTATGTTTGAGCATGTTCCAGGTGGCCTCTTGAGGAAAAACGCATATGGGCATGATCCACGTGGTGCCTACATGGTGTGTTGCTCGTCATGGAAGAGGAAATGAATTCTGGGTACGGTTATGCACGTGGGAACACATTTGTGAAGGAAGACTCCTACTAGGACTGTCTCAGTCCAGGTGTCTTTTCTCTTTCACGCAGCCACCTCAAGGACTCCTAGAATGATTTGGATAAGGAAAGACATCATTCCTAAATTATTGTAATTATTGTTACTTGCATTTACTTTATAAACTCTTGAGTAGGCCGAGAGCTTAGTTAGAAATTTTGTATTAGATTTGCTGCTAGATTTTGTGTAAACTCTGTGTTACGTCTTTGAAGACACAGAGCATTATGTTCAAACTATTGCATCGTTAATGGAGCAGACAAAATTATCTTGAAGGCATGATTTAATTGTGAAGTTGAATGCCGTCAAGTGGTAGAGGGCCCCTGCCCCTTGAGCGGATTTCTTTTGCATAAACTAGATAAGTTTTTCCTAGCTGTCTTTACGTTCTGCATATTGAATTAGTAGTTGTTTTGTTTTATATACTGTAGTCGTACTCGTTCCAGTTCTTCCACAAGAAGACACTTTGCCAATAAATTAAAATGATGAATGTTTAAATGACTATGGTATTGTAGGATAGGAGTTAAATTTGCATTTGTTCTTAACTAGCTACTGTAGTCATATCCGTTCCAGTTCTTCCACAAGAAGACACTTTGCCAATAAATTAAAATGATGAATGTTTAATGACTATGGTACTGTAGGATAGGAGTTGTATTTGTTTTTTTTTTTTTTTTAACTAGATACTGTAGTTATATTCATTCCAGTTCTTTCACAAGAAGACATTCTTCCAATAGATCATAACAATGAATGATGAATAGCTATAGTAACATAGGAATTAGTTGTAGTTTTTAGTCTTCACTATCATAGTTGCACTTGTCCTAATCACTCTTCCACAAGAAGAAATTCTTCCAAGACATCCTTAAGAAGTTCAAGATATGACCGTGATGTGACAACTTAGTTTCATTTGCTTTCAGTTCATTTGCTTTCAATTGCATACAAGTCCACAGTCAAAATTGTTCTACCTCTTCCACAAGAAGGAACTCTTCCAAAATATCCCTCATGATGAACAAACCGATTGTGTAACTTCATAGAATAGTGCATGTTAATTAGAATGCTCCGGAGTTTCATTCTGCATTTAATTCATGTCCAGCTACTTCGTTTCAAAGTTTGATGATGGCTTATGGTTTAACATTGTTCTAGTTTAGAAGCATCTTAAGCTCATGTTTAAATTAATTCATTGCACTTACATCTCATAGTCACATTGTCACCCTTTGCACAGTAGATCACTTTAGTTGATAGGATTCATAAGACAGCCTTCATTATTTACAAATATCTTTTTGTTCTGAAAACCACCAGTGATCCATAACCTTAGGAACAAAAGATAACATCATTACAAGGTCTGAAATATCTCTGCAAATTCCTCACCATAAACAGAGCTCTTCCTCAACAGAACTACCCTGAAAAGAAACCAATAACTCTTGGAGAATAGACTCTGACCTTCAATTGAAATTGCAGAATAGAACTAGGAATTAGTTATGAGATAGATGAGCTTAGAATAGAATGTTGCATCATGATTAATGTCTAACTGTCTAAGTTAGAAAACTTGCATATTTAAGTGATCATTTCTCAAAGTCTAGTTTGTGTCATTTGTTTAAAAAGTCATCATCAAGCTCTTGTTTCTATTCAGTCATAGTTTAGATGTTGATTCAGCGTTTTTATTACATTTGCTATTCCATACATTAGGCTCAACTGTGTTCTTGACCACCAATTTCTTTTCATTAGTTTCCTAGGCACTTTCATTGTAAACACAAAACTTCAAAAGACCAAAAACATCATAAATCAACATAAAAAAACCAAAACATCACAAAACACTACACACAACGCACTAGGAAACAAGCACCTAGGTACATATGGTACATTTCACTTCAGCAGTTTACAAATCCTGGTTGACAATTAAATGAACTCAGTTTAGGAGACTAGATTGAGACACAACAGGCCACTATAGGATCACGGAAGAAGAAAAAAGGGTCTAAAGAGACTAGCGAGGCGGTCTTGACGTTGACCGAATATGACTTAAATGAAATGTCAAACACGGTCATGTCTGCTACATAGGACAGATGGACAGACATGGAAGTGCAGTATAAGATTGCACTTGAGGTCATGCAAGTTGGCATCCAGGAGTTAAAAGTACAAGCAAGCTTGATTCAAGTGAGTGTTGCTCAAGCAATCTAGATGCAGACATGCACACATGTCACCAGCACGCAACCACTCGACATAGCCTTACTAGCAACCAGGGATGTTTGGCTTGTTCAAATCCCTGCACTGGCCATCCATGTAGACCCCAATCAATGTGCCAAGTTCTGAGGTTGTGGTGATATTAACATAAATTTGTTTGTTTTACCTCTAGGGAAGTTACATCTGATACATAATATGAGCATGTATGAGCTTCAGTTCTATGAGGCCCATGCTCACACAACTCTCGTAGAATCCAAGCAATAGGCCATAGAAGCAGAACAAAAACAACAAGCAGTTGAGGAAGCCTTTCGTGTAGCTGAAGCTCAGCGCACTGCGCTCGAACCAAAGATCCACCAAGAGTGTAGTGAAGTACCAGTAGTCCTTGCCACCGCTACCCTAAAAGAGAAGTTAGAAGGACTGGTTGCCGCATTGAAGGATTTGTACGCTGAAGTCCAAACTGTCCACGTTGAGTTCGAGCACCAAATTTCTGATCTACAAATGAAGTTTCTGTTGAGATTCAACAAGATGATGAGCTTAGTGAAAATGAGTCACCTTCACTAAGTGGGCCCATAGGCTATTTTTAGGTACAATTATATTTTTAGACAGGGTGATCATATTCAAAAGTTGCAGGATACTATTTGTGGATGGTTGGTCAAGTTGGAAAAATAGATGAAATTATATTTTTAAAATATTGTGCGAAGTCTATTTATAGATCGTCGATCTAAAAATAGAAGTGTCGATTATTATTAGCTCTTAATAATAATCCAACAATAAACATCAACTTATTCTCTTAGAGCACTTAATTTCAGTGTATAGATTTTTCAAATCAACGGGCTGAAGGAATTATGCAATTACTAGGGTTTACTGGTGGTTCATGCATGGAGGACTCAGTTAGAACTGAAGTGGAAAAGTTATGACAGATTTGGAAGAGTAGTTCATGGAGTTGTTATTCAGTTTAACTCAATTAATAGAGTTAAACTCAGTTGAGCTAGTTGTATCTAGTCTAACTGACTGATACACTAGTGAGAGTGTAGTGAATTAATTAGTTAATTAATTCACAAATAATAACTCATTAATCAACTGAACAAATACAGTAGTTAACTATAGTGCATGTCAGTTCCAGTGGAGATCCAGTGGAGAGATAGGTGAAAGGGCAAGATGGACCATCTGTTGTGACTATAGTGATGCATTGATTTCATCACACACACATTGGAGTTTCCAATGAGGATTGCGCAGTCAAGGCAAGGTAGATTCAAATTCATTCAGGGGTATTCTTTAATAGGGATTGCACAGTGGAGGCAGGCTATCGGGTGGCAAGAAATCAGTGCATGGATTTGAAGATTTTTTCTGATTAGTGTGTGACGATTGATTGTACTGAGAGCTTGATGTACTAAGCTCTGTATGAGATTGTTACATGATATCCATGATACATAATATATGATAGTTTGGGTATTCAGCTTCAGGATTTCCCATTAAACAACTGTGTTATGTGCAATTTTGTTTATTGCTTCATGTGTTTGCAATTGATTTTAAATTTCCGCAAAATATTAACAATGGAAGGATTTTGTATTTAAAAAGAAGAAAAAATATTGTTAGATCAAGAGAATCTTGATATATACATGCATCTTGTATATAATTTCTACATGGTATCATAGCAGTGTTAATTCTTGAAGATTTCAATTGTGAAGAATTGTAGAGTTTGTGTTGGTGCACAATTCCAATTTTCTTCATAAAATTATTGGTGCGACAATTGAGTATACATTGACATGTCTTTCAATGGGTTGTGATTGGAGTATGCCCTTGATGGGAGCTCGAATTACATAGCCTAGAAGGATAGGATGAAGGCGGTGCTAGAAGATAATGGACTAAAGGATTTCATCGATAGCGATGTTCCTAAGCCCGGATCTAGCAATGTTGCATTACTTGATGCATGGCAAAAGAAGACAACAAGGACAAGAAGAATTTTGTTGGAAGGTGTGAAGGACCATATTGTGTCTAGCCTTCATGGGAAAGCCACTCCATTTTCAATATGGAGGTCTTTGACAGACTTGTTCCAAAGCAATAGCGACCAGAGGAAGTTGGCGCTAAAAGATAAGCTCAGAAAAATAAAAATTGAAAAGGGCGACAGTATTCCAAAATATCTCACGAAGTTTTTCCATTGTAGGGATGAACTGGGAAGTGTGGGGATTACGGTTGATGATGAAGACTTGGTGAGCTTGGCTCTCCTTGGCCTTTTGAAGAGTTGGCATAGCTATGAATACTCTGTCAATGGACGGGAGAAACTGCCAGGATGGGAGTGACTTTGGTCTGACCTTGTGCAGGAGGAGATAAGGCGAAGTACCAGGGATGGCTCTTCATCGAAGAATGAAGATGAAGAGAATTTCACTTTGGCTGCCAAAGCAAGGAAAGGGAAGGGGAAGAAATTTCCTTCAAAATCTGAAGCTAAAGACAAGAAGAAGGATTTGTCCAAGGTGAAGTGTTTTCACTATCACGAACATGGGCATTTCGCCTCTAACTGCCCATAGAAGAAGAAGAACAAGAAGGTTGTTGGAGTTGCAGCTGGAGATGCCTTAGCCTTGCAATTTGAACTTGATTTCTCTTTGATCGCATTCTTGGTTTCAAGCTATATGGGATTGGTGTGGTATCTTAATAGTGGTGTGTCTTTCCATATGGCATGAGACAAGGAGTTGTTTAGTGACTTGGAGGAGAAGGACCTCCAAATGCATATTGAGATGGGCGACAATCGTTGATACAGTGCGACTGACATTGGGACCATTACCTTTGAGAGGCAGTCAAGTAATCCATTTCTATTGAAATATGTTATGAAATTTCCAAGTCTGAAGAAGAACTTGGTCTCGGTCGCAATGTTGGAAGACAAAGGTTATGATGTTGTTTTTAGCGATGGAAAATATTTCCAGCGACATAAAAAAACGGGTCAAACCAAGAGGATAGGGATTTGAGTTAATAATATCTACAAGCTGGAGGTAGATGGCTGCATTGCAATGATGGGCAAAGAAGAAGAAGTGGTGAGCCAGGATGAGGGAAAATTATGGCACAGGAGATTGGGCCATCTTCACCATGGCGCTTTGAAGATTTTGCAACAGATTTCTACTGGACTTCCCAAGGGTACTCTTGCTTAGTTAGATTAGTGCAAGGGATGTGTTATGGGTAAGTTTGTGAAGACCACCTTTCATGAGAAGAGAACCATGCTTCGGTGATCCTGGAGAGAATTCACACAGACATGTGTGGACCTTTCTCGGTTGCTTCAACAGAAAAACACAGGTATTATGTTATATTTTTTTATGACTATTCTTGTAGATTCTAGATCTTTTTCATGCAGAAGAAAAGCGAAACATTATCAAAGTTATGTGAGTTTAAAGAATTGGTTGAGAAGGAGTTGGGGAAGCAAGTGAAAGCTCTACGGAGTGATAATGGTGGTGAATAAATCTCGGGCGAATTCAAATACTTCTGTAGCAAAGAAGGAATTGGAAGAGAACTCATAGCGCCTCATAACCCACAACAGAATGGAGTCGTGGAGAGGAAGAACAGAACGATCGTGGGTGATGCACGAGATATGCTGCATGAACAAGGCCTACCGATGCACTTGTGGGCGAAAGCATGCAACACTGTGGTTTATGTGAAAAATCGTTGTACTCATAGAATACTTGGCATGAGTACACCTGAAGAATATTTTACTGGCAAGAAGCCTGATATTTCTCATTTGAATATTTTTGGCTCATCTGTTTACATTCATGTGACAAAGGATGCCAAGAAGCAGCTGGAGCTGACTGCGGAAGTTGGGATATTTGTGGGGTACACAGAAACATGCCATAATTATTGTTTTTATTTTCCAAACAGCTGGATGACTATGGTGTGACGAGATATAAAATTCAATGAGGTGAAAGCCATGAAGTTGTAATATCCCCAAATTGGGAAAACTAGCAAGGCATGCCTTAAAAACACATTTTTCAGGAATGTATGCTACAAAAACCAATATCAGCCCTTGGATCCCTTAGATATAATAATCTAAGATCCAAATCCAAGAGGAAATTAGAAACCAATCAAACTAAGTGAGGTAAATAGGCCTCTCACACTTAGTATGGCTGGGAAATGTCCAATAATGGGGCTGCAACAATATGTAAACACAATGCTGGAGCAGCAACAATATATTAATGAATGAAATGTGTTAATAAACACAAAGCTATCAATTAGTGTTACAACAACAACTTATTACACCTTTTATGATCCCAAAAGTTGAGGAAATGCAACAAATGGGGCCATAAAAAGGTTTTCTTCAGAAAATAACACTATAACTGTGAGAAATGGGACTGATATCCCTTATAATTTGTAATATACATCTCACATCCAGAATTGGAGCAAAAAAAATGCCTCTAGCCAAGCTAAACAGGTCTCCCCAACCCAATATAGCTCAAATAAGCCCAAACCCCATGACTTTTTCTAACAAAAAATACTTAAGCATACAACAGTGTTATTTTAATGAGGTTTTATATAGAAATAAATGAGAAATAACAGAGCTGGAGTTTACAATCACCCAATGGCTGAGAAAAGTGGAGATATCTTCCTTTTTATACAAAATGAGAATAACCCGGCAAGGGCTTCATGAAGGTACAAGTATAAAATGACAGATCTGCAGATCTAGATCTGAAAAATGTAGTATACTGCAGCTCTGTATATATGTAGTTGGAAATGTAAAAGAATTAGAAGAAGATGCTCTATACAAGCCTTCCAAGATAAGGGTTGGCCCTCTCTCTAGGGAACAAGCTCAAAAACAAGGGTCTTGACCCTACTACAACAACACTGAGTAAAATGACACAGTTCCTGCAAGGGATTGCGTTGTAGGAGAAGAAAATTACATTGGCCAAATTCCAAGATCTAAAATGAAGGTTAGAGACTCCCTCACTAATCTCCCAGAGAAAGAAGGGCTTCCTCCTCTAAAATATAAGCTCTGGAAGTGGTGTTGTGGTGTTTTCACTGCAACACCCTACAACACAACCCAGCTCTCAACAGAAACTACGTTGTAGCTGAAGGAGGATGCTTGGCCTCAAGCTTGAATGTCGAAGTGAAGTGAAAGCTCCCTCGAGAGGCCTCTCTTGAGTGGAGGAGGAATTCCTAAACAGGAATGCCTTGTGCTAAACAACATTGCAACTCTGATAAACAACAAGAGGATGCCAAACAGTCATACAGACCAAAATCAATAATCATCAAGCTAACCTCAAATGGCTACCATCCCCTTCCTTATAAGCTTTGTGAGGCTCCTCACCTTGGATGCCACCCATTAGGGTTTTCACATGCATATGATCAATCTCCCTTTTAAAACTGCTTTGTGTCTCCATGAAGGACACTCCTCCAAAATCACATTGTTTGATTTGGTCAAGGTTGACCTCTTCAACCTACTTCATCCCCATTCACACTCAAGTGTCTTCAAGCTAGCTCTCATATGTTTGTTTAAGCTGATCCTTGCTCACATTGAGCTATTTTTCATTGATGATCCACTCCTCTTCATGCATTCTGTTGACTTAGTCAAACTTGACTTTGTCCACAAGCAAAAAGTCCCTTTTCACACATGAGGGTGTGAAATATAGCTACTACAATGATCCCCTTTCACACCAAGAGGGTTTTTTATGCTAATTTAAGTTAAATATGGGTCTCCTCCCCAATTTATTCATCTACTAAGTGCAAAACTAAAAAATTAATATTCCCATTCACTGCTTGCTAATGTAGGAATATTACAGTCCTCCCCTCCCAAATGTTGCTTGTCCTCAAGCAACTTCAGGGATACAACTGAAGAGATTTCTCCCAAGGCATGGAGTCTACAATGTGTTTGGGAACTACATTCTTATTTAATTTAAATATGGGTCTCCTCCCTTATTTATTCATCTACTAAGTGCGAAAGTCAAAAATTAATATTCCCATTTGTTGCTTGCTAATGTAGGAATATTACAAAGTTGTCACTTGAGAGGGAGCTACACTTGCATGCGGAGGAGGAACTTCTTGTTCCCAAAGATGAGCCTCTAGATGTGGATAATCCATAGGAGGATATTCATGGAGTGGAGTCCACTCCTGCACAACCAAACATTAGACAAGGTAGAAAGCGTACCATAGAAGCTGAGAGACTGAAGCTTGATGCGGCACAGAATGTAGGAGTCCCTACATCACAACGTAGACAAAGACAATCACTTGACCAATTTAATGGATACATGGCTCTTATGAGCAAGTTTATCATGATAGAGCCATCTTATTTTGAAGAAGCATTGCAGGAGCCCACATGGGTAGATGCCATGGTGGAGGAGTATGACTCCATTTTTATAAACAGTGCTTGGGAGATTGTTCCAAGGCTGGTGGGAAAATCAGTTGTAGGATCAAGATGGATCTACAAGGTAAAGCAAGTTTCTAATGCGAGCGTCGAGAAGTATAAGGCAAGTTTTTTTGCTTGGGGATTCTCACATATCAAGGGGATTGATTATGAAGAAACATTTTCACCTATCGCATGGTATTCTTCCATAAGGACCATCCTTTCTCTCTCAGCGTAAATGGGTTGGCACATTCATTAGATGGATGTGAAGACCGTGTTCCTTAATGGGATCATTGAGGAAGAGGTGTACATTTAGAAGCTTTAAGGATTTAAGATCTTTAACAATGAGTTGCATGTGTGCAGGCTCAAAAGAGCGTTATATGGGATGAAGCAAGTACCATGTGCTCAGTACACACGGATCGATAGCTATTTCACTGGACTTGGCTTCACCAAGAGTGAGGCGGATGCAAACCTGTATCAAATTGTGGTGGAGGGTAAGCTTTTAATCATTGTTCTTTATGTTGATGATTTAATACTAACAGGTGATGAGCAGTTGATACACTAATGCAAGGCAGATCTTGCAAATGAGTTTGAGATGAAGGATTTTGGCCTCCTTCATTATTTCCTTGGATTGGAAATATGACAGCAGGAAGGTGAACTGTTTGTGTCTCACAACAAGTATGCCCAGGAGATACTGGAGAAGTTTCACATGCAAGGTTGCAAGCCTATCAACACTCCTCTTCCAGGAAATTGGAGGAAAGAGGATGCTACATCGACAGAGGTAGTGGATGCCACTGTTTATCGACAGTTGGTGGGTTCTCTCATGTATTTATTTAATACAAGACCGGACATATGCTATGCAGTGAACCAGCTTTCATAAGCAATGGTTAAGCCTACAAAGCTCTTTTGGAAGGTAGGAAAGGATGTCTTGAGGTATCTTAGGGGCACATCTGAGTATGTATTATGGTACAGATAGACAGGTGAGGTGAAGTTTCATGGTTTCAAGGATGTAGATTGGGCAGGCAGCCCAACAGACAGAAAGAGTGCATCAGGAGGGATTTTTAGTATCGGATATACAATAGTTCCTTAGTACAACAGGAAACAAAGATCCGTGGCACTCAGTTAAGTGGAAGTAGAATACATGGCAGCAAGTCAAGCTGCATGTGAGGCTATCTGGATGAGGAAGATCCTGGTCAGTTTGTTCGGTTCACATTTAGATCCTACGGTGATACATTGTGATAATAAGAGTTGCATTAAACTCTTGATTAATACTGTGTTTCATGATAGATCTAAACATATTGATATCCAGTATCATCATATCAAATATTGTGTGTAGCGGAAGATCATGTTGCTTCAGTACATTCCTATAGAAGATTAGGATGCAGATATTCTGACGAAGGCACTCGGTAGGAGCAAATTCAAATACCATAGAGGCAGGATCGGGGTGAACGATAATACATATCTTGTTGAGAGGGAGTGTTGAGATTCAACAATATTACGAGCTTAGTGAAAATGAGTCGCCTTCACTAAGTGGTCCCACAGGCTATTTTTAGGTGCAATTCTATCTTTAGACTATGTCTATTTTTAGACATGGTGATCATATTTCAGAATTTGCAGGATGCTATTTTTGGATGGTTGGTAAAGTTGGAAAAATAGATGAAATTCTATTTTTATAATATTGGGTGAAGTTTATTTATATATCGTCGATCTAAAAATAGAACTGTCGATTATTATTAGCTCTTAATAATAATCCGACAATAAACATCAACTTATTCTCTTGGAGCACTTAATTTCAGTGTACAGATTTGTAAAATTAGTGGGTTGAAGGAATTACACAATTCATAGGGTTTACTGGTGGTTCATGCATGGAGGACTCAGTTAGAACTGAAGTGGAAAAGTTATGACAGAGTTGGAAGAGTAGTTCATGGAGTTGTTATTCAGTTTAACTCAGTTAATGGAGTTAATCTCAGTTGAGCTAGTTGTATCTAGTTTAACTGAATGATACACTAGTGAGAGTGGAGTGAATTAATTAGTTAATTAATTCACAAATAATAACTCATTAATCAACTAGACAAATACAACATTTAACTACAGTGCATGTCAGTTCCAGTGGAGACCCAGTGGAGAGATAGGGGAAAGGGCAAGATTGACTATCTATTGTGACTATAGTGATGCATTGATTGCATCACACACACATTGGAGTTTCCAATGAGGATTGCGTAGTCAAGGCAATGTAGATTCGAATTCATTCAGGGGTCTTCTTCAGTAGGGATTTCGCAATGGAGGCAGGCTATCAGGTGGCAAGAAATTAGTGCATGGATTTGCAGATTTCTTTTGATTAGTGTGTGACAACTGACTGTACTGAGAGCTTGATGTACTAAGCTTTGTATGAGATTGTTACATGATCTCCATGATACATAATATATGATTTTTTGGGTTTTTAGCTTTAGGATTTCCCGTTAAACAACTGTGTTATGTGCGATTCTTTTTATTGCTTCATGTGTTTGCAATTGATTTTAAATTTCACAAAAGATTAACAGTGGAAGGGTTTTGTATTTAGCAAGAAGATAAAATATTGTTAGATTAGGATAATCTGGATATATACATGCATCTTGTATATAATTTCTACAGTTGAAACCTGAAACCCTGCCTATAGTTAGAGAAAAGCAGGCTACCGAAGTGAAGTGGGCCACTTATAGTATCACTTCCATAGTCACTCAGTGTTATAAGCTTTTGGAGGAGGCTATGGGTGTCTCAACTTCGGTTTAGAATGACCCTGTGGTACACAGCTGCAAAATGAGATGTGCATAAAGAAGCAACATTTTTCTAAGATCAGGACGACGACGCCTACTCTTGTTCTTACACAGCGCCTCGCCCGCCTGCAAGAGGTTCAGATAATTAAAAATGAGATCGAGGACCTATGTCGCAAAGAACAACTTCTGTAGGAAAGAGTGTAGCCATCGGTTGAGGAGGCTTTACAACTCTCGCAGACATTGGATAACACATTGAAGGCCATTCAACAAATGTAGAGAAGTATCAAGCTGGCCACTGAAGGGCTCACCACTAATAAATTGGTTCTTCAAGCACATGGAGCTGCTGCGCAAATTCTGGAAATGGTTCTCCCTCTCAAATATTTTGTCATCGCACTTCAAGCCAAGATTAAGGAGCAGACACCATAGTGATTCGGGACGAGTCACATGTCTGTATTGGGGGCCTATTGGTGCAGGGTCCCCTCGAGTACATTTTTGGATATCTTTTCTGTATAATTTTTGTATATATACACTACACGGAAAGGTCAAGGGTCTTTGGGGTGAGTCAAGTCCCTCTTTTATGTAAAAAAATTTTAAGGGTAAACTGTGGGCCCCAAACCATGGTTTGAGACCATAGTATCTACACGCAAGATTGGATATAAATATATAGATCGAGTCTAAGGAAGTAGTAAATTATTATTCATGTTTTGGATCTAAGTGTTTATCTGTCTCTGATACTTTTGTAAGGGTTTCAATCTACGTTGGGTAGAAAGGATCTTGCTGGTTGTGTGCGTGGAGATCTAGTCCTTGTTGTGTGCAGACTAAATTAGCTGTGGGCACAGAAGGGTAAAGTGTAAGGGTAAATTGTAAAGGAAATTATGATGTACTGAATTTCTCTGTATCTAATACAAAGACTCTTTTGGCGAAGCAACTGTCTTATGCACTATGTTATCTATTTATTAGTTCTGTTTTGAGATTGCTTTTCTTCTGTTATGCTTACTTGTATTTGCGCAAGTAGATATTTTATTTATACATGAAGTTATATTGATGGTTGAATACATGGATGAATCTTTCTAAGGTATTACGCATTACATAGATCTAAATCTGTCATTATATATTTGTGATGAAGTGATCCACAATTATGTTTATGTGATCTGATAAGTATTATTTTGTATTTGTGCACGTCTATTTACAATTTGTATAAGTTTTGAAATCAGTCTGTTTAGGGCCACCACATTATTTTCTTCCTTAGGGTGTGGAAACCTGGTTCGAGCACCCCCCCCCCCCATACTGCTTCGGGTGAGACTTTGATCTGTGCAACCAGGTAATTTCCAAAAGGGCCAGTAGTTGGAGGGTTTTTTGGTTGCGCGATGAAATCTAAACATGGGTCAGGACCCCTCAAGCCAACAATTGGTATGAATTTTTTTTGTATGGAGATATAGATGATTGAATGAAAGCATAGGAATGTATGTTTAACTTTGGATAAAGATTCATATATAGAAGAATATGGTGAAATAAATTTGGTTATGAAAGTTATGCTTAAGTATGTATGATGCTAGAAAAGAATAGGATTTGACTTACTATGTATAAATAAATTAGGATTTTGTTTAGAATATGTATATGAAAAGTTTAACATATGGTATAATATCTGGAATAAAAAGTTGTGACATGGAAATCAATTTCGATCCTTGGGAAATCTGATACAAGAAGGAAAGTTCAAGTGTAGATGGTTGATGATACAAGAAGGTCACCATGGTGACGTAAGTTTATTTCATTTATGTTTTGGTTATCTAGTTAACATTTTATTTTGGCTACCTGGAATAATGTTGCAGGAATATAGGATGATAGTTGAGGCAAGACCAACTGTATGAAAGAAGAGTATTGAGGGGAGCTCAATATATGGCACCTAGAAACTATTAATTCAATAGGATCTTGTCTTGTAATTGAAGAGGTAGTTGTATGTGGAGATAACATGAAGGTAAAAGAAGATCACTTTCCTGAGGAAGCTATGATTAGCTGGAATTTTGTTAAGGATCAATGCATTGCCTTCATATTGAATAATAAAGTGATGAGAAAGAGAATAATACTTGAGTCTTGTCACTAGATAAGAGAGGGCTCCATGATACCTCAAAATAAAGCAGGCTAGATACGAGAAATGCGAAGGAAAGACAGAGACATGTAGCTATGGATAACTAGTAGTTGATACTCTGACATAATTTGTTGACTTCCCTCATCTAAAAGGAAGTCCAGAATCACCTCTAGTTTTGAGAGGGTGCAAAGGAGTCTCGTTGAATAAGGAGCAAGGTTCTATTCTCAAGATTAAATGAGAAAAAGGATTTTCTCTTTGATTTGAGAGGGATTAATATTTGATATGAGATGTGAATTCTCCCCTTCAAGATATGAATAAAGAATGACATAGGATTGGACAAGTATATGTGGTTTCCTTGAGGATGTATCTTCCAAGAAAGGAAAGGGATTGACACTCTTCAAGGATGGGATTGGAATCCAATAGAAGAGTAGTTTAAGAGGATCGATATTCTTTGAGGAAAAAGGTATGGAGATTCAAGATAAGAATATTTGTAAAAGGACATATATTGTGGAAATCTGGATGGTGTTATCACTCCGCCAAATCTATAAGGTGGAGAAAGAGTCCAAACAGAGGTAACCAAAGACCAATATTTTAGCTTGGTAGCTAGCCCTACCAAACCAGAGAGGGATATCTTCAAAAAATCACAGCCAAGAGGGCTGGATGAATTAGGGTTTTGGGCTAGGTATAGTACAAGGGTTTGATTTTGTTGAATTGGGTTGCTGGATGAGGATTAGGTCAAAGAGGCTAGGTACGGGCAAATAGGATTAGGGTTGCATAGATTAAATGGAGAAACGATATGTATAAAGCCTAAAAATTAGGGTTTCTTGAGTGGGATGGATCAGAAAGGTGAGGAGATAGAAAGAGCAAGGATAACCATGATTTTTTTCTAAACTGAACAAGATGGACAAACTATGAAGGTTTTCCCAAAACAAAGCATGGGAGATATATTCTATTTGTCAACTCGAAAACCATCATATCATAGAAATGAAATGGATCATGAAACAAAACATTCATACATAATGATATATAAGAATAACAATTCTAAATTTCCATACCACAGGTATCCCAAAGAAATAGCTGCAACCTTTTCATTAATTTCCTACCAAATACTAATTACACTAGAGTCTCTCATCAATGCAACAACATCCAACCTATGAAATGAGTCAAAAATACATGATATAGACTTCAAAAAAAAATTCTCTCATCCTCAGGGGTCGAATCCATGAGAGTAGGAGCAGTTCCACCAAAACCTGAGCTGAATACCTAGAGTGTAGGGAGGACAAACTGACTCATCACTTACTTTTTGTAAACTCATTCATTACATGCCATCAAAACTTTTAACCTAATGTATTTACCCTTGGTAAGTGTAAAAAACACAATAATTACATTTAATTACATCAATTACATAAGTAAAAACATAATTTATCAAGGTGAAAATCAAATTGCAAAGAAAACTCAAAAAAACCAAACACTAGTCAGGAGCTTAGTGCTAGTGTCAGGTGTGCAACACTAGTGTCAGGAGCGCCTTCCATTTTGCAGTTGAGTTTTGGATGGGTTACAGGTGTCCAAACTGAGCTCAGGATAGCTCATTGGAAATATTATCCAATCTAATTTCCAGCTATGTGCTTTTTTTTTGTCGAGTTGACTTGATTTGACCTCCCAAAAAGTGATTCTCCCAAGACTGATCAGGAGCGTAGCGCCAAGGTGAATGAGGTAGAACTATGATTTTCTGAGTGTTTTTTTGCTTTTTCACCTACCTGTTTGACCAAAAGAGACTATCAAATTGGTTTATCTGCATGATTTCCATACTATGAATCCAATGGTAATTTCCTTTTGACCAAAATATGCCTAAAAAATAAGTGCAATGCCTAGGGTGTTGCGCTCCTGACAGTTCAATTGTACCATGACTGTCCAGGAATGCACACAAAATTCAAAAATTTGCAAAAGTGTATCAAAAATTGCCAAAATTTTCTGAATGGTGGCTAATTATGAGGGTTAGGCATGGAGTGAGGCTTTAGCATGGATATCAATCCTTATTTTCTCTTCTTGCATGGTTAGGGTTTCAATTTTTGCATTGGCTTTCTTAAGTTTTGACCTTGCAATTTTGTTTCTCTTGGCATAGTGCTTTGCCATCCTTCTCTGAATATCATTGGTTTTCTTGACCCTTTTCAACAACTTCTCAAAGTGGTCATTTATTGCCTAAATCCAACCTTATTTATTCTCATTGATTACAACTTCAAATTTCTCATTAAGAGTGACCTCATCTTCTAGTCCTCTTTCTTTCCGCCTTTCTAGTTCAAGGGCTCTTTTGAAACCTCTAATCCTTGGCCTACTTCTTGGAAATTGTTCTTCTAGTTCATCTAGCGCACCATATTTTTCTAGTGTCTCTTCAAGCAAGACTTTATCTTTTTCTGCCTCTCTTTTAGCTTTGATGAATTTCACTTCATCAATGAAGTGTTTGGTCTTTAGCTATTGGTTCTCCTGCTTAAGAAAGGTAATGAAAAATTTAGATCTATCAATATTAGTTTGTAGCTCTCTAATATTCACTTATTTTTCCTTGATGACTATGCTAGTGATATCATAATCATCTTGTTGATCAAATTCAACAAGGTCAAACTCCATTTCTGTCTCATGAAGATTTCCCTCCTCATGCCTATTCTCTTCTTGAATATTTGCCTCTCTCATATTTTTCATTCCTTTGTCTACCTGCTTTTCCAATGAAGAAGGAAAGGCCCCTTCCACAATCTGGTGAGAAAACACTTGCCTATGACATATTTGATATGTTTTTTCCATTGTCTCTATCTCAACCACTTTGGTCTTTTGAAGCTCACTGATCTTAGCTCTAATAGATGAACCAATCTGAGTGTGAAATGGTGATGATGGTGGTGAAATGGGAGAAGTAGTTTGAGATGATGAAGAAGTAGGTATTATGGGATGAGATGGAGGAATGGATGTGGAAGGATGAGATGGTGGAGGCACAACTTGATCATGTTGAATTGGTGGAGTAGTAAAGATATCATTAGCTATGAAAGTGTCCCATGAGATGTTCAATTGATTGAGGTGATGGAGGAAAATGATCTTGATGAGATAGTGGTGAAAAATACTTTTCATCTACTGGTCATAATCTCTCTTTTGAAAAATTTAGGCCCTTTTTCAATGTTTCTGAAGAGATATTATGGTATGTGGAGAATTTTGACCCTTGTGAGGTGCATTAATAACCAGATATGGTAGGTGTAGAGTCTAGAGAACCTTACTTCATAAGAAAATTAATTCATGATGATTTTCATCATGGGGGCATACCTATCTAGGAGGTAAGAGAAAGGAAAGACCTTTTTTCCTTCATTCCTGTACCTTGGCTTGATGTATGGCTCATAGTAATGATTCTCCAAGTCTTTTGCCTTGTACCACTTTTCACCAACTTTTGTAATTCCAGTGGCAGCTGCTATCATTTCCATGGATACTGTGAAAGTGACACCAGCAAGGGTTACCTGGTTGTCATGAATATTAGAGATGAAAAGCCTACTCAAAACAGGGTGATGTTGGACCTTTTGTATTTTTTCAAAAAATCCAAAGCATCCTACATACTTGAAACATGTCATAGTCATGGGAGAGGCCACAAGTTTTTTGGTGTTTGTACGTTCAAGTATGAGGATCCTCCCTCTTTTGTGTGGCCTCCTCTCTTCCCTTTCTTCTTCGTCACTAAATTCTCTGTTTTCTTCTTCCATAGTGTCTTGACTAGAAACCCTAGGGAGATGAATTGGGAGTGAAATGTAGGTTTAGGGAGTAGGGAATCACATAGAAAAAATTAGGGAGGTGAGGGAAGGGATTATTAAATTGAGTGAGGTGCCAGGGAGTAGAAATGTTGTGGGATTTGGGAATAGGAATTTTATTACAGGTATGGGGATTTGGGAGCCTAGGAAATTGAAATACCTAGGTCTTAGGTTTTAAGGGATAAAGGGATTAGGAGAATGGGATATAGTGAAATAGGGGTTAGGAAAGGTTAATTGTAATGTGGGAAGGGTAGTGGAAGCTTTAGGAAGTGTAATTGAAAATTAGGAGTGAAACTAGGGTTTATAATAAAGAAGACACCTAATTTTGTATAGAACATTCGAACAATATGAAAATTTTGGCTTGATGAATGATAAGAGAGAGAAATAAGGTGTTACTTACTTTCTTGAGGGTGAAGGAAACAAATGTTGAAGGTTGAGAGTGATGGAACTTTGTTTTGGAGCTTGCTGAGAAAGTCAGGCAGGTGTGCAGCGCCTGTGGGAGGAGCGCAACGCCTCCTCTGCCAGGAGTGCATCGCCTAAAGGCTATGCACAATGTATGATGTAGGAGCGTAGCGCAACCAGTCCGGGAGTGCAATGCTGCCACTTTTCTTCCAATTTCACTCTCTAATTTTGAAAATCATCTCGTGGAGATGGTTGCTCAATTCTGTAGGGGACAAAGGAGGATGGATTCGATGTCTTGAGGGCTTTCATACTTGGTGAATTATGATTTTTATGATTTTGGAACCCACTTTTCTATGTTCAAATTCACCTTTAAACTTCACAATTAAACCCTTTCACTTTGATTTCTTTCCTTTGATAATTGATCATTTTGATGAACTAGCAACTCATTGCACTTCGATATTTGCGTTGTTGGCATGTGGAACTCTGTGTTGGTAGCTTTGGAACCTTGTAATTATTACATATTAAATGACATAAAATTACAAAATAAAAATAAAAGTTACATCTTTTTGGAATAAAAATTACATTTTAGGATGAAAATCATAACTTTGGAATTAGAGTTATATCTTTGCAAATCATCTTTACATGGTAAAAAGATATTATTTTGTTCACTCACTTTTTTGGCTTTATGAAATGGAAATGGTGTGTTTATTGGACCTTTAAAAACCCTAGAAACCTAATGAAACCTTGAAATAACCCTAAAAGACCTAATGAGACCTTGAAGGATTGAATTTCAAGATGACATGACTGAAATTGACTTTTTTGGATGGTGTATACTCAAAAAGGTATGAAATATGCCAACAAGTAATAAAATTTGAGGAAGAGTGATGTTTTTGGACTTAGGGATACCATGAGGGACTAATTTTTTTGCATGAGCTAGTGGAATGATAAAAAATTTCTGAGTGGGACTCCTAAAATGATATGAAAAGAGGATTTTGATCACTGATGGTAGGATGAAAATATTGACACTAACATTGGCCTTAGTGGGGTTGATAGCTCTGAAAGAGGTGTCAAGAACCACGGAACACTGGATTTTTCAGATCAGTGCCTTATCCATCGGGCCAATATGGTCAAAAACTCAAACTAATAAACATGACTAAAAACTGATAACTCATATGAAATAGACTGATTGAGGAAAAACTCAAAATTGACTAAAAATTGACTGAAAATTGACTCAATATTTTCTGAAATAACAAAAAATTTCTAAACTTATCAATGGTAGCATATCACCGTGACTTGAGGGCTTCAAATCCTAATGACAACAACCTGCCTAATGAAGACATATGTACAATCATGTGAAGTGGTCATTCCAGTGTAACCAATCCAGCAGATGGCTACCTACTTGAATTCTTCTCTCACTTTCCTCGAGCAGGAAAAAAAAAACAAAAACTAAGCCACTCCAAGTGTGTCCTGAACATGTGCATCCGGTTCATGAAAATAAGAAAATACATCTTCCCTGCTAACTATATCAAATCAGTAAAAGGATGTTCAAAAATATGAAATGTTGCCTTGTCTCGAGATCCAACAAAAACACAAGCACACTCTTTATTATGATCTAAAAGAACACTTGGTTGTTGATCCATAGTAGAGCATAGGGAAGTATGACTTTCTGCTGTCTGAATATTGGTTGTAAATTCCTCAAGCATGGACAGATATGATTCTATTTCTTGTACGTTGTCTATCTTAGGAGTATACTCCTCAAATTCGTAGTCTAAATCGTCCTTAAACACAAAACATTCTTCATGATTTTCAAACATGACAGCCGTATCCTCTTCATGAAAGACAATAGTCCCTGTTATCTGATCTCTTTGCAGGAAATTATCATCACAAATTGACTTGCTCTCAACAGATTCCTATATAGTTTCATCAATTTCATGACTTTCATCATTTAAACTCAGATTTTCATTTTCAATGATGGAAGAAGTTTCACTAACACATTCTTGACTATGTGAACACTGCAAACCTACATTAGCTTGGGCTGTAACATGACTTTTCAGGAGCTGATCTATCTCATCTTCAATCAAAGGAGGAAATAATCTTTGTTTTCTTTGGATGAAATAGTAATTGTCTTCTTTCCCTCATAAAGATTCACATGGATGTTGAATATCTTCTTTAATCTCAAGAAAAGGAGCATATAAATTTTCATCAGACTGTTGATTTATTTCATGTGGTTTCATTTGACTATCAAGATGCAAAATTATTTCATCTTCAAGAAAATGGGAAGCTACTATATGGTGAATATGATCTTGTGTATCAAAGTGACTAGCTTCTTCAGATTACTGTTGAAGGGAGAAATCATAGAAGGCTTCAATGATCTCTTCATCATTCATGCATTTGATATCATCAATACTCTCAAGATATGCAATAAAACCTTCACTATATTTGCAACAACTTTGTAAAAGATATAAATAAATATTAGACTTCACATAATGTTTGGAGAAAATCTATGGAAATATTTAAGAGAACATAAAACTTCCTTTTGGTAACCCTTCATACCATACCCTAGCTTTATCTTCAAGAGTAGCCATAAAAACCTTCATGAGGCAGTCTTTAGGAAACTGGACTCTCAGTCTACATACATGTACATGAAACTTTACTAAATGCAGATCAGTATCATCTTTCTCTTAATATTTTAATATGGGAATATGTGTAAACCAATCAACATAAGGCATAGGATTTAGAAATCCATGGATTTGAGATCAATCCATAGGAGCATACTTGGGATTTTTCTTGCAATAGAACTCATCTCGAAAACAATGAAGTCACCAAGAAGTCTATTCAAATTACCAATTCTTGAAAAGTGGAGTCGCCATGAAAATTCTGAACCTTTGGATTCTTCAACACTGGAGTCGAAAGGTGAATGATGCACAACCTTCTTGTGCATGATCATTGTTCACCATCAATAATCAGATCTAATATTTGTCATTCTTTCCCAGGGAAGATTTGTCTTTTCACCTCCTCGACAACGACACCATTATGTTATCACTCCGCTAGATCTCTAAGGATGAGAAAGAGTCCAAACATAGGTAACCACATACCAATATTTTATCTTAATAGCTAGCCCTACCAAACCAAAGAGGTATCTCTCCACAAAATCACAGCCAAGAGGGTTGGATGAATTAGGGTTTAAGGCTAGGTATAATTACAGGGGTTTTATTTGGTTGAATTGGGTTGTTGGATGAAGATTAGGTCAAAGAGGCTAGGTCAGGGAAAATAGGATTAAGGTTATAGAGATTCAACGGGGCAAGGTAGGTAGAAAACCTAACACTTAGGGTTTCTTGAGAGGGATGGATCAGAAAAGTGAGGAGCTAGAAAGAGTAAGGCTAAGCATGAATTCTTTCTAAGCTGGAGAAGATGGACAAACTATGAAGGCTTTCCAAAAACAATGCATCAGAGATGTATTATGTTTATCAAATTGAAAACCATCATACCATAGAAATGAATGGATCATGAAACAAAACATACATACATAATGAGACATAAGAAGAAAAATGTTAAATTTCCATACCATAGGTATCCCAAAGAAATAGCTGCAACCTTTTCATTAATTTCCTCCCAAACACTGATTACGCTAGAGTCTCTGATAAATGCAACAACATCCAACCTGTGAAATGAGTCAAAAAGTACACGATGTAGACTTCAAAACAAATTATCTCATCCTCAAGGGTTGAATCCAAGAGAGGAGGAGAAGTTCCACAAAAACTTAGCTGAATACCTAGAGTGTAGGGAGGTCAAATTGACTCATCCCTCACTTTTTGCAAATTGATTCATTACATGTCATAAAAAAATTTCACCTAATGTATTTACCCTAGGTAAGTGTAAAAACACCATAATTACATTTACTTCCATCAATTACATAATTAAAAACATAATTTCTCAAGGTGAAAATCAAAATTGCAGAGAAAACTCAGAAAAATCAGACATTCGTCAGGAGCGCAGCGCTAGTGTCAGGAGCGCAGCGCTAGTGTAAGGAGCGCCCTCCATATTGCAATTGAGTTTTGGATGGGTTGCAAGTGTCCAAAAGGAGATCAGGATAGCTCATTGGAAAGCTTAACTAGTCTACCTTCTAGATTTTTGCTTGGTTTTTAGATTTGAATTGATTTGACTTCCCAAAAGGTCGTTCTCCCAATAATTCTTAGGAGCACAGTGCCAAGGTGAAAAAGGAGGCAGAAATGTGATTTTATGAGTGTTTTTTTACTTTTTCACCTACTAGTTTGACCAAACAAGACTAGAAAAGTGGTTTAATTGCATTTTCCCTTCTCTAAATCTAATGGTGGTTTACTTTTGACCAAAATATGCCTCAAACATAAGCGCAACGCCTAGGGCACTGCGCTCCTAATAGTTCAACTGTCACATGACTGTCCAAGAATGCATAAAAAATTCAAAAATTTGCAAAAGTGTATCAAAACTTGCCAATTTTTTTTGAATGGTGGCTGATGATGAGGGTTAGGCATGGAGTGAGGCTTCAACAAGAATATCAAGTCTTATTTTCTCTTCTTACATGGTTAGGGTTTCAATTTTTGCATTGGCTTTCTTAAGTTTTGACCTTGCAATTTTGTTTCTCTTGGCATAGTGCTTTGCCATCTTTCTCTAAATATCATTGTCTTTCTTGGCCCTTTTCAACAGCTTCTCAAGGTGGTCATTTATTGTCTGAAGCCAACCTTCTTTATTCTCATTGATTACAACTGCAAATTTCTCATTAAGAGTGACCTCATCTGCTAGTCCTCTTTCTTTCTGCCTTTCTAGTTCTAAGTCTCTTTTCAAACCTCTATTCCTTGGCCTTCTTCTTGGCACTTGTTCTTCTGGTTCATCTAGCACCATATTTTTCTAGTGTCTCTTTAATCAATACTTTAGCTTTTTCTGCCTCCCTTTGAGCTTTGATGAATTTCACTTCATCAATGAAGTGTTTGGTCTTTAGCTGTTGGTTCTCCTGCTCAAGAAAGGTAATGACAATTTTATATCTATCAATATTATTTTGTAGCTCTCTAATATTGTTTTATTTTTCCTTGATGATTGTGCTAGCGATCTTAGAATCATCTTGCTAATCCAATTCAAAAAGTCCAAACTCCATTTCTGTCTCATGAATATTTCCCTCCTCATGCCTAATCTCTTATTGAATATCTACCTCTATCATCTTTTTCTTTCCTTTGTCTACCTGCTTTTCCGATGAAGAAGGAAAGGCCCCTTCCACAATCTATGGAGAAAACACTTGTTGATGACCTCTCTGATATGTTTTTTCCAATGTCTCTATCTTAGCCACTTTGTTCTTTTGAAGCTCACTGATCTTAGCTCTGCTAGATTACCCAATCTGAGTGTGAAATGATGATGATGGTGGTGAAATGGGTGAAGTAGTTTGAGTTGATGAAGAAGTAGGTACTGTGGCCTAAGATGGAGGATGTTGTGAAACCAACTCCAAAAATAGAAGAAAAAAGATAACAACACCTTATAAATAATCCACTTCAAGGGGGCAACCTCCAATACATTACATGAATGAACAATTCTTGGATGATTCAAATTACAAAACCTCCTTTCTATATATAGGAGTCCATGGGGCCACAATGTAATCCTAGCCGACCTAACAATAATAATTTAAGGGCACAATAATAACAATATGGGGGTTACAAGGGTACAATAATAAAAATAAGGAGGTTACACTAACAACAATAAGGGACTATACTAGTAATATAGGGACCTAACAGAGGAATGGATGTGGAAGGATGTGATGTTGGAGGCATAACTTGAGCATGTTGAATTGGTGGGGCAATAAAGATGTCATTAGCTATGAAAGTGTCCCATGAGATTTTCAATTGGTCAAGGTGATGGAGGACAATGATCTTGATGAGAGAGTGGTGAAAAATAATTTCCATCTACTGGTCATAATCTCTCTTTTGAATAATGTATGCCATTTTGTCAATGTTCCTGAAGAGATAATAAGGTATGTTGAGCATTTTAACCATTCTAAAGTGCATTAATAACTAGATATGGTAGGTGTAGAGTCTAGAGAACCTTCTGTTAGTATGAATCCTTGGTCGAAGTGTACGAAAAAGGACCACTTTAGCTACGCATAACTAATAGCCCTAACAACAAAAGTGGCTGCCAATATCTTCAGATATGCGGTTAGTTGAACAAGAAAAGAGCTGCAAAAAACCAGATCTGTGCATGGAAAGACATTAAGCAGTAAAAACAAGGGTTTTCTCCATATACCAATAGACAAGACAAGAACAATTTTTGAAATAATTTTTGTATTAATTGGGCACCTGGGAGGAAAAAAAGAAGGCGTATCCGATTCTCCTCAGTGGGATGGGTTCTTGGAAGTCCTCAGCACTTCAGATCTAAGATTTCTCTCTCTTGTTGGTGTAGAAAACCCAATGCAAAGAATAGAGCTCAATGGGAGCTCACACAACAAATGATGGAAAAATGGGACCAAGTGTGTAGATCCAGAGTGATCTAATAGGCAACAAAAGGTGAAGAATGGTAGGAAAAACCCTCCTATTTATAACAAAATATTGGGTCATTCTAGATCTTGGTGCATGGGTTAACCAGATCTAGATCCACTTTTTATGGAATATTTTATTATATTTGTTGGAGGGAAAAGGTATTTGACTTGGGTAAAATCCCTTGATTTGTCAAAAATAAATAAATAAATTATTTATTTATCTTTTTAAGGAAGCGGTTAGAAGATAATCAAATAAATAATGATTTATTTAATTATTTAAGGAAGTGGTTGAAAGATAATTAAATAAATAATGATTTATTTAATTATTTGTGGGTGATTTGGTCATATTTAACAAGGAATATTATCTAAATAAGATTTAAATAATTATTCCTAGAAAATAATAAGATAAATGAAGGTTTATCTAATTAATTTCTTTGTTTTTGTGTTAAACATGACTGGGAATAATAATTAAATTATGGTTTAATTAATTATTCCATGAGGAAAATTAAACAAAATAGGTTTGTTTAATGTTTCCTTTTGGGGTTTTTTGTTTAGACCATAAACAACCTAATAAATGTGGTTTATTAAGTTATTTAACATAGTGAAGGCAATTTTACTTAGGGTAAAATTGGTCTTACATGGTGTACTTGGGTCCATCTAATGATAATAGGTTAGATGACCAAAAAATGGTGTAACAGATTTCCCCCTAGCGTGTGAGTGTCGAGAGAAAATCCTATGACCGAAGTACGTTGTAAGAACTCAATCACCAGACAACAAAAGGGAAGTCAGAGAGAGAAATGTAAGGTAGATAGTGTGCTGAAGAACGAGACCCTGAGGAGATGAGACTCGCAGGTGCAACAAGTCTCAATTTATGAGAGGGTACCTATGCTGAAGGCAGCGGGGGAGGCATACCTATGCCCGCGGAGACAAAGTACAGAAGAATAGTGTGTCTAGTAAATAAGGGACCGAACCATAAAGTACAACCGGCATAATCATGAGCCAGATAAAAATACAATGAGGAATCCCACATACATGCTGTGCCTGGGATAACAGCCAGGACTAATACAATAATATCTGAGTACATGAGATACAAATACAACCCAAATGCCCCCTGCAAATGGGGAAGGGCTCACAAAATCTGACTGATACATGCAAATCAAAGAGGCGCTGCAAGTGGCTAAGGCCAACATCATCAAATATCTGGAGCTGCATCGAAGGCTGCAAAGAGGAGGTCATCCAGGCATGTGGGGGGCTACCTGCAGGGCCAGCCCCTTCTGAGGGTTGAAACATCTCACACACACCCGGGAATCATCAAGAGCTGCTGCTGTATCACTGAACCATCAAGTATACGGATCTCGGTCATGCTTAAAGGAGCTGGGGTGGAGAAACAACCAAGTCAAAGGGAAATGAGAGATCCCTTTGCCTGATCCGAGGCACTAAACAAGAGTGGAAGCTGGAACCAAGGTACACCGCCCTCTAGACCTGGCTTCTGGAATGAATGAGCTGATGTCGACAGAAGAAGGTCCGCCATAGGTGAGGCGATGAGAGATCCTCAACTAAGGCACGAGAGAAAATAGTAGAGCGACGGAAAGACTGACACTAATGGTGATAGTGAAGTGGAAAGGACTGAGTAGTGAATGGGCGACTTCCCTTGTTAGAGCATAAAGGGCATGAATGACATGGCAGCGACTAACACAATATCATAAGGGATAGGGGACAGTGGGACTGAAGGTCATAAAGTGCGACACAAGAGAGAGACCAAGCAATGAAGGATGGAGGGCTATAGCGGGGTACAAAGGGACTCGGGATAGACTCCATGAATGCGATGATGACTCAACTTGGATGCTCTAAACAAGGGCGACTCGATGGTGCTGCCACATAGTAAAGGCCCAATGAGGGGCCATAAAAACATGAGTACAAGATGGTAACTCATGAAGAAAATCGACACGAACAAAGACAAATGAGGGTAAAAATGGTGCCCCAAGCTGAAGTGTCGTGGTGGTCGATTTTAAGGAGATTGAAGCCCTTCTTGGAAAAAATGTGTCCTCATGAAGTATCAAATCACCAAAAACTAACAGAGACCCATTAGAGGGCTCGGTGAGAGATTTCCAATGGTGCGGACGGTTTGTCAAACTGAGTTACGGTGTGGTCGCAACAGGCGAAAGAAAAACCAGGGTTCTCTTTTAATAAGGCATTTTTCCCTCCAAATTCACTCATTTGCTATTGTTGCTGTGGTGAATGTAGAGAGGAGAGAAGGCCCTAAATCTTGCGGCGAGCGTAGCGGACAAACCGACCGTTGGAATCGAGATCCGTCAGTTGCAGGTAAGAGGCCTAACTTTACTCTTTCAGTTTGATGGATTGAAAGTTCAGTTTAGGGGCCAAAATCTCAGAAACAAACCCTCCTTCATCTCTACGGCCGAGTCGCACTTTTTGGGCCAAAAAGTGCGACCTGGGAAGCAGGTTTTAGGGCAAAAAGTGCGACCTATCCCAGAATTGGGCAGAAAACTGCGACCTAGGAGATGAGGGGGTTTTAGTGCTGTTTTATGGCTGAGAGTTGGGTTTTTGTTTTTGGTGATGGTATTCCCTATCTGTATGCTGAAAAATATGATGTTTTTGTGCAGGTATGGCAGATATATGGGTTAACTGGAGAGAAAGAGACCTGGGTACATTACGGGCAGAGATACAGGCAGATCAGGGTGTCCGTCGTGTGTTGGCCAGGTTTGGGGTTCTAAAGTTTTTGGAGAACCCTTTGATGAGAGCTGGAGAGCCCTTGTTGGCCCGGATTATCAGTTATTGGGATCCAGAGCATGAGTTCTTTGTAGTGCAGGGGCACAGGATCGAACTGACAGTCTAGGATATGTATTTCCTGACAGGTCTCCCGCCACTTGGGATGGTGGGAAACACGTAGCCAGTATTACCACGGGGGTGGCATATCATGGAGTTTGTGGAGCGACATTGTCGACCGGGTCACCAAGTCAAGGGGACTTGGATACCGATCGGGGATCTAGAGAGGCTAGAGACCCGTGCAGTGGCCGCAGCGGTGCTGCATATCCTGGGCTACCAGGCGCTCCATCACATCACTAGGGGGCAGATAATGATTGTGGAGAGTGTGTTGAGTGGGACCTACTATGGGTGGGCCCAAATTATGCTGGTGTCGCTAAAGCGATAGTTGTCGCTCTGCAAGCGGCAAGTGAACCACGACTGCTCGTATGGGACTTTATTGTGCGCCTTTTTCTTTGAGAAGATCCCGACCTTGCGGCCTCGTATACAGCTCCCAGATGGGGGCCCGAGAGAGCCCAAGATGCGTCGGTGGGGGCAGCTACTGTGCAGAGGAGGAGGAGGGGCGGTTGGGCGAGTGTTTCGACCTGAGTTCTTTGCCCATTGGGATCAGATGTCGTTATACATAGATGACTATCCCTATAGTGGGATGAGTTATTGTGGGGATCCGGACCTACCACTTCCGCCTGGTCGAGTATGGGGGCTCGATGGTAAGTGATAAGTAACTATTCTTGTATGGGCATGTTAAATTTATTGAATAGTAGACATGGTACTGATTCATGTACTTTTGGTATGCAGATATAGCTCCGGTAAAATCGGCCGGATATATGGGACACCCGGCAGCCTCTGGAGCTGTAGGGCCAAGTGGGTCAAGAGCAGTGCGCAATGAGGATGCGGTTGCCCTTCTGGAGGACATCCGCCGTAGATGCGAGACATTGCTGACCATATTTTCAGAGCATGGGTGGCAAGACTTAGACGACCAGTACGTGGAGGCATGCATTGGTCTTCCCTCGGAATGGCGAGGTGTCATGCGGTGCATGGCGATGGCCGGTCAAGGCATACGTGATCTACGGGCTGTAGGGGCAGAGCCATTGGCTCGGGATCCACTAGATATTGAGTAGGTGTGGGGCATGTGGTGCCCCCTAGTGTGTATGTAGGGGCAGGTGGTGCCCCCAGTTTTGAGTTTTTTGTAACATGCTATGGGCATGTCATATGTATTAGAGTAGATGGACTCTAAACACATGTTTTGCGACACATATTATGGATATGCATCGTTTTTAATGATTATGAATGTTATTGTCTTGTATGAAATGCGTGTGATAAATGCCAATCTAGAACATGGTTTGCAATATTATCTACATAGTGATTATGTTCTCGAGGTACATGGTTGAAAGTGATGGTTTCAAATGCACGTATCAAGAGTTTCACTCATAAATAGCGTCTAAATAGCACAGGGTTATGCACATGATAAACACCATTGAGTTGCATGACAAGAAGCAGGGAATCCAAACGAACATGCAGATGGAGGATAAGAGACCACGCACTGCATCATATTCGACCTGATTGTTGGTAGCAGAACCAATGCAGACCCCGTTAGAGAGGACAAGGGCATGCAAGGGGGTGAAAATGGCCCAACCTACCGAGGCTAGATTCTGGGAGTAACGAATTGCACCATCGGCGTAACCGATAAAGGGGGGGGACGGGAGGTCTTGCAGAATGGTGTCACAAGACAAAAAATGGGGGGAGGAGATACAATGACGGCAGCGTGAGTGGACAGAAGACATCGAGCAGAAACTGCGGGAGGGAGTGCAAGGGGCAGGATGAAGATGACTCATATACAAGCGAGAGGGTGGTATATGAGGGCGATCGAGAGTGTGGCGAGGACTCGGGCTGCGGAGGTCAACAGAGACACGGGTGGAGTGATCTCGTGTATGGGTAGAACAGAGGGGGTCAGGCGAAACAACAGGAGAGGATGCATGGGGACTGGGCTCCAAGTGTCTCGCAGAGGAGGAGAGGTAAAGAATGGTTGTAGTAGACTCCGCCATCTGAACATCAGGGGGGGGATGTCGATGGGGGCGGGGGGATCCTCGGGCTGGCCCGAAGCATACTGCGCGAGTATGGGAGAGGCGGATTGATTTTGTTCAACCTCATACTCTCGGACTACCTCTAAAGAGGCGCAGTAATGCGTCAGGTGAGGACAATGGTGGGAGTAATGGCCATGGACTCCGCACAAAGCACAGGGTTTTTTTTTGTGGAGGGTCTTGGGGTTCTTGGTTATGGACGAAGAAGGAATGGAGGCTTCAGGGACCGTAGATTCGGGGAACGCGACTTTAACCATGGGCTGAATATGGGGCAACTCGGGACAAGCATGGGTGGCATGACCAGTGACATCACACAAGGCACAAGGCTTTGCGGGCGGAGGAGGGGCCGGGTCAGTCGTGGTGGTCTTGTCTTTAGGTGCCCCTTTGCGAGCTTTGCCTTTCTTCCCGGGAGCCGTCACGATAGGAGAAGGGTTCTGTGGAGGTGCTGGGGGCACAGTGGCAATAGAGGAGGCGAGGGGGACCGGTTGAACTGGAGTCAAAGCCATGTAGAGTTTGGGGTGACCAGGAGGGGTAGCGGCTGGAGGATCAAGGTACCAGACCGGTATGCCTAAGGTTAGGTTGGGGAGAGAGAGGGTGGCTATGACGGGGACAGAAAATACTCTGGGAGGGGGAGCCAGGAAAGGTATCTGCCCAGCAGGGTAATGACCAGGAGGGACCGCTCCGATATGGTTAAGGCCTGGGGGAACCGATCCAGGAGGATAAAGGGGTTCAGGGATACCAGCTGTAGGGGGAGGGCCAGAAGGAGGAGGACCGGCTGGCTGAGATGAATGGCTAGGAGCGGGTTGCGGAGGGCGAGGGGGAGGTTGCTGACTAGGCGAAGCAGGCCGCTTAAGGGCAGCCTGAGACGATTGTATCATGCAAACATTCGATAAGCTGGGATCAATGATAGGAGGAGGGGGGAGACCAGGAAATGTTCCAAGCAGGGAGGAGTCTTTGTAAACGCCGGGGGAGACACTGGTCAAGGAATCAATGGTTTGCTTGTTGGCTACAGAAGAGATGGTCGTCTCAGGTGAGGTCTGAGATTTTGGCTCATGATATTTCAACTGGTCAATGGTGACTATCTTTCCATTATGGGGGAAAGACATCTTGCGGAAAACCGCGGATGGGACAGCAGACATAGCATAGGTGTAGCTTTGCCCCAATAGAATGTTGTAGTCTAGCGGGGCATCTATGACTTCGACGTCAACGCAAACAGTCTTACCGGCGAGGGTGATAGGACAATTACCAAACAGGCTAATGGGCTGGGAGGCATGGCCATCCCATGCTTGGAGGGTGATCATGGAAGGGGCCAACTCAGGGGATCCGAGTTTCTTCCAAACCGAAGCGGACATCACGCAGGTGGATGCCCCCTCATCAATTATACACCGAGAAACGTTGGCGTTCCAGAGTTTGACTGGGATTTGGAAGGCGACGGAAGGAGGGAGAGGAGGATGGTCCGATTGAGTGGCGTCGAAAACAATCATTTGGTCATCAGCAGGATCTACAGCGCCCATGGAAGATAGTAGAGCCTTCTTTGGGGAAGGGCACGACTGGAGGAGTTCCAGTGTTGAAATGGCAGCAGGAGATTGCGCCAAATCATCTACTATGCTATACGAATGAGTAGCTCGACCAGAAGCAGCATTTCAACGTAATGGTCCCTTAGGAATCTTTGGATGGACCTCAACTTTGGGTTGAGGGATATGTAAAGGGCCATTGGATGTCGAAAGAGGCTCTGTAGAACCGGAAGAAGAGGACTCGAGGGCAGACTGAGCGGGAGGCTTGGGGTACTGGCGAGACTGAGTTTGAAGGTGAAGGTCAACAGTTGGGGATGGATCAGAGGTCATCATGAGGATCTGGTAATCGGAGGAACCAGAAATGGAGGGTGGAGTGGAGACCCGCCCATCAGGTGGTTGGGTAGCCACGAATCCTTGCTGAGGGAAAGGATCAGTAAACACAGCTGGTTGAGTAGTGGCCAAATTAGGGGGAGCGTGAGGGGAGGCATGTTGTCCGCGCAATGTGGCTTGAGACTCCCACATCTGCCGCATCTGTGGTAAAAGGGGACAATCATGGGTGTAATGACAGTAAACACCGCAACATGAACAAGGCTTGTTGGTACGAAGAGGCCTGTCCGGCTTGGGCTGAGTGCCCTGTTGTTGGTTAGCATTGTTAGGGTCAAAACCTTGAGGATTGGGTCCACGAGTACCAGGGACAGATTGATTTGGATTGCCTCTCCGCCTTCTTTGAGAAGAAGGGGGATTAGTCGCACCCTGCTGTGCAAATACTTGCCCTGAAGGGGGCTGTAGATGCTGTTGCTGGGGTTGAGGAGGCAAGGGAGGTGGAAGCGCATATGTTGGAGGAGCTGGCACACCAGGCTGCGGATAAGGGTAATGGTTAGGTTGGGAAACATTGAGGTAAGCAGGAGGTTGGGCAAAAGGAGGAGGTATGCCGTATCCTGGGTACATGCTACCGGGAGGGGGAAGAGTGCTAGAGGTGCTGGCCCCTCCATGAGGGAGACCGTAGCCCATAGGAGGTTGAGCATACAGATGGGAAAGGACTCCAACGATACCGTCGGTGGAATGAGATGCCCCCAGGGCGTTAGCACCGCCGGGCCTAGGGAGGTCAGGAAGGACGGCATAAACATAACCAGACTGGGCGTAGATCAGGTCATATTTCAAGGCTATCTGGAGGGCGGCTTCTTCGGTTTGAGGGAAATGGGAGGCGACATCTTTGCCGATGGGAGCTAGGAGAGAGCGAAGGAACCAGTCCATATAGATCCGATCTTCAAAGGGGGGAGCTCGACATAAGCTGCGTCTACGTCGCCATTCCTGAACATGGGTGGAAAGGCGGGTCGAAGATGTTTGCTTAAAGGAAGTCAAGAGCTTCGTACCGGTATCGTATCGGAGAGGGAGCTGGAAGTAAGATAAAAAGGCTTGGGAAATGGTCGCAAAGGTGGTATGGGAAGAGGTGGCTTGGTCTACATACCATTTAGAAGCTTCGCCGGTAAGCGTGCGTTGGAACAAACGAAGATGGATGGAGTCATCGGTAATGGAATTGGAGGAACACCACATGTGGAAAGATCGGACATGATTGGTTGGATCTTCTCCAGCAAGGCCTTCAAACTTAGGGATGTCGGAGGGGAGCTTGGTTGGCATAGCAGGCCAACCAACATCGTGGCAGATAGGGTCATTGATCAACTGATTGAAATCGGGGAGGCTGAGGCCTGCAATGTACGACAACAAGGGTATGGCCGAGGTAGTTCTGTCGGCAGTTCCGTAGTAGTTCGCGTGGGGCATGGGCAAAAGCAACATTCTGAGCCACAACGGACCGAACATAGTGAAGGTGACGGAAGGAGAGCTGGGAGAAGGAGGGCAATGAATCGAAGAGGAGTCGGAGTGCGGAATCGGAGAGGAGCGGCTCGACGACGAGCGGGACGAACGGTCGGTGACGGAAACTAATTAGCGAAGTCTCGGAAAAGCGCCTTGGGGGCGCAATGATGACGGAAGAAGGAAAGCAAGCAAAAGGCAAAAAGGACGAAATCAGCGAAATTCAAGGTGGAAAAAATGTCGGTGACATTGATTTTAAAGTCTTTGCCTGGCGGTGGTAACCAGGCTCTTCTTCGCTTAGGGTGAGTGTGTGGCGTGCGTTAATTTTAATTTTTAAACCCTTTTCGTTTTGAGAGCAAGAAAAAAGTGTGTTGCGTAGCTGAAAAGAAATCTGCATAGAACAGTAGATAATGCTGAAATAACAGAAAATTAACAGCTACTATTGCATCTATCTAACCCAAGGAGGTGGTTCCCTCAAAACTAGTCCAAAAAAGGGAAAAAATATGGTCAAAACACACTGAAAAGAGGCCAATAGATCTAAGGTCGGGAGGGACAGGGATTTAAAGGATAAAGTTGCTGAAAAGAGGTGCAGATCACAGCCAAGAGACAGAGGCAAGGTGGCTGGAAAAAAGGGAGGAAATCAGCAAAAAGCGGAAAGGACAGGGAGGAGGTCCTAAAAAGAGGTCCAAACAAAACGACAAGAGGTGATTTGAAAGGAAGAAAGGCTGATTTAAAGGGATCTGAGGAGGAGGTTTCAGATATGAAAAAGGGAAGGCTAAAACTCTGAAAAACAGACGGCTGAAACAACTAAAACTCTTCCACAAAAAGTGGAGGGTACTGAAGCCCTAGGGGGCTAGGTTCCCACTTAGATGAGTAAAAACAGATCAGAACTAGGTCAAAGCGGGCTAAGACAGAGACTGGAAAACCCTGACAGAAGCTTCAGCAAAACCCAGAAAAATTGCAGAAAAACCACTGAAAAATTGGCAGGTCGCAGGTTCTGACCTGTTTTCAGTGCAGGTCGCAGAAAAGAGGCTGAAAAGTGCGACCTGGAGGTCCAGGTCGCAGGTTATGGGCCAAAAAGTGCGACCCCCCGTTCCGGTTGTCTCGGCGGCAGATTTTCAGAAAAGTTGCCGTCTCAGTTGCGGCTGGTGTCGCTTACCTGCGCAATAGGGCCAGAAACACACGGAAGTTAGAAATTTTAATGTTTTAGGGTTTTATGTGAAAAAAAACAACATAAAAATAGGGAAAATAAACAACTGAAAAGAAACCCTAGGGTCTGAAGTAGCTGGATATGCAGGAATATGAAAAACGACAGCGGTCGTAATTTAAAACCCGTGTGGAGTCGTCATTTGTTAGTATGAATCCTTTGTCGAAGTGTACGAAAAAGGACCACTTTAGCTACACATAACTAATAGCCCTAACAACAAAAGTGGCTGCCAATATCTTCAGATCTGCGGTTAGTTGAACAAGAAAAGAGCTACAAAAAACCAGATCTATGCATGGAAAGACATTAAGCAGTAAAAACAAGGGTTTGCTCCATATACCAATAGACAAGACAAGAACAATTTTTGAAATAATTTTTGTATTAATTGGGCACCTGGGAGGAAAACAAGAAGGCGTATCCAATTCTCCTCAGTGGGATGGGTTCTTGGAAGTCCTCAGCACTTCAGATCTAAGATTTCTCTCTCTTGTTGGTGTAGAAAACCTAATGCAAAGAATAGAGCTCAATGGGAGCTCACACAGCAAATGATGGAAAAATGGGACCAAGTGTATAGATCCAGAGTGATCTAATAGGCAACAAAAGGTGAAGAATGGTAGGAAAAACCCTCCTATTTATAACAAAATATCGGGTCATTCTAGATCTTGGTGCATGGGTTAACCAGATCTAGATCCACTTTTTATGGAATATTTTATTATATTTGTTGGAGGGAAAAGGTATTTGACTTGGGTCAAATCCCTGAATTTGTCAAAAATAAATAAATAAATGATTTATTTATCTTTTTAAGGAAGCGGTTAGAAGATAATCAAATAAATAATGATTTATTTAATTATTTAAGGAAGTGGTTGAAAGATATTTAAATAAATAATGATTTATTTAATTATTTGTGGGTGATTTGGTCATATTTAACAAGGAATATTATCTAAATAAGATTTAAATAATTATTCCTAGAAAATAATAAGATAAATGAAGGTTTATATAATTAATTTCTTTGTTTTTGGGTTAAACATGACTGGGAATAATAATTAAATTATGGTTTAATTAATTATTCCATGAGGAAAATTAAACAAAATAGGTTTGTTTAATGTTTCCTTTTGGGGTTTTCTGTTTAGACCATAAACAACCTAATAAATGTGGTTTATTAAGTTATTTAACATAGTGAAGGCAATTTTACTGAGGGTAAAATTGGTCTTACATGGTGTACTTGGGTCCATCTAATGATAATAGGTTAGATGACCAAAAAATGGTGTAACACCTTCCTTCACAACAAAAGTACTTCATGATGATTTTCATCATTAGGACGTAGCTATCCTGGAGGTACGAGAAAGGAAAGACAATTTTTCCTTCATTCTTATACCTTAGCTTGATGTATGGCTCATAGTAATGATTCTCCAAGTATTTTTCCTTGTAACACTTTTCACCAACATTTGGAATTCCAGTGGAAGCTACTATTATGGTTGTGGATATTGTGAAAGTGACACCAGCAAGGGTTACCTAGTTTTCATGAATATTAGAGATGAAAAGCCTGCTCAAAACAGGGTGATGTTGGGCCTTTTGTGTTTTTTCACAAAATTCAAAGCATCTTACATACTTGAAACATGTCACATTCATGGGAGAGGGCATGAGTTATTTGGTGTTTGTAGGTTCAAATCTGAGGATCCTCCCTCCTTTGTGCGACCTCCTCTCTTCCCTTTCTTCTTCCTCACTGAATTCTTTGTTTTCATATTCCATAGTTTCTTGTCTAGAAACCATAGGTAGATGGTTTGGGAGTGAAATGTAGGTTTAGGGAGTGGGGAATGAGATGGAAAAAAACAGGGAGATGGGGGAAGGGATTGTTAAATTGAGGGAGGTGACAGGGAGTAGAAATTTTGTGGGATTTGGGAATAGGAATTTTATTACAGGTATGGGGATTTGGGAGCCTAGGAAATTAAAATAGCTAGGTCTTAGGTTTTAGGGGATAAAGGGCTTTGGATAAAGGGATATAGTGAAATAGGGGTTAGGAAATGTTAATTGTAATGTGGGAAGGGCAGTGAAAGTCTTAGGAAGTGTAATTGAAAATTAGGAGTGAAACTAGGGTTTATGAAAAAGAAGACACCAAATTTTGTATAGAACATTCAAACACTGAAAATTTTGACTTGAGGAATGCTAGGAGATAGAATTAGGTGTTACTTTCTGGAGGGCAAAGACAACTAATGTTAAAGGTTTAGAGCGATGGCACTTTATTTTGGATCTTGCTGAGCAAGTCAGCTAGGTGTGCATCACTTGTGGCAAGAGCACATCGCCTCCTTTTCTAGGAGTGCAGTGCCTGAAGGCTATGTGTAGCGTATGATGTAGGACAGTGGTGTGGCCAATCCAGGAGTGCATCACTACCACCTTTCTTCCAATTTCTCTCTCTAAGTTTTAAAATCGTGTTGTGGAGATGGTTGCTCAATGTTGTAGGGGACAAATGAGGATGGATTGGATGTCTTGAGGGCTTTTATACTTGGTGAATTGTGATTTTTATGCTTTTGGAACCCACTTTGCTATGTTCAAATTCACCTTTAAACTTCACAATTAAACCCTTTCACTTTGATTTATTTCCTTTAATAATTGATCATTTTGATGAACTAGGAACTCTTTGCACTTTGATATTTGCTTTGTTGGCATGTGGAGCTCTGAGTTGGAAGCTTGGGAACCTTGTACTTATTCCATATTAAATGACATAAAAGTACAAAATAAAAATAAAAGTTACATATTTTTGGAATAAAAATGACATTTTAGTGATCAGGAGCTCAAGTCCAAGCCATGGAAAAAGGCTAAAAAATGAAAGTGCTCATAATTGCTCCAAAATAGATCGATTGGAAAGAGCTCGACGATACGATTCCAACGCCATGAACGACACTCAAATCCATCACCGTATGGAGGAGATATTGCATTTTGAAATCGCCCAATAACTTTCAATTTTGAAAGAAATTTTTTAATATTATGTGGGAAATTTTTTATTTTTTATTAAGGTTTAAATTATTAAATTATAATTTTTTTATATTTTATATGATTTTAATTAATCATATATTATATTAATTAATATATATTTTAATTAATTTTAAATTATATTTAAACCTTATTAAAAAATAAATTTTAAAACTACATTATATATTAAATCAAATTCAAAATATGAAAAGGTTTTAAAATGCACATTAAAGGCCCAACGTATGGTTCTAAAATCGAAATATGAAAACGTATGTTAAAACCCATAACTATAAATTTTTGTTATGGCACGTGGGTTAATTCAAATGTTGGAGCGGAAGTTAACATGTGCTATTACGTGGGTTTTAATAGTGCTATGTGAACGTTAATTCCGGCAGATAAAACATTGCAGTTTTTTTAAAACCGTTTGATGTCACATAAAACGTGGCGGTCCGCATGTGAACGCGGATTTTTTTCTAACCATCATATTTAATGTTACCGCCGAATTTGGAGTGCGTCCGATAGATTTGGGGGAAGTTGCTATTTTAACTGGAGTTAACTCCAGTTCTCCACAGTTAGCGGAGCTTTTGAAGGGCCAACTTCAGTTAGCCATAACTTTGGCTAGAAAAGTCCTTTTTGGACGAATTTTTTTTTGATTCTAGGTCTCTTCGACATTCTGGAGCTGTTGGGAGTGTTTGTAGAGCCATCAGGGTGCTATAACAGAGAATTTACCAGCTTTTTTGGTCGTGGAGCCACCAGGGCCTAAGGGAAGAAGAGCTGTTTTGGACTACCTTGATCCAATGGAGGTGATTTTGTAGTCATTTTATACTGATTATAGCCTTCTGAATCTTAATTTGCAGTTTATTTTTCCCTTTGAGGCTTCTATACAGTTTTATTCACATTTTTAGCAATTTAATCAAAGAGGACAAGCCCATTTTGGGAGGCTTGATCCAGCGGAGGTAGCCCAAGAGAGGGGTGAACCGCTTAAACAATTATTTGCTGTCATACTGTATAATTTTTCTGCATATTTTCAGATTCTGATCCTATAAACAGTAAATTTTTTATAAGAAAACTTTTCCCAAGCAGGTTTAAACAGAGAACAAAATTTATCAGTTCATCATCAAACCTCTACACTTCATTTGCAGAATATGTATACTTGCTTATTCACACATTAAAGTTGGATCAATGAATACTTTGCAGTTAAAACAAATAATTTCATTGATCGGATCTCAGTGATTACATTTTATTTCTTTAGGCAGAGTCTGTAGAAGGGCCAGGTAGCCTCCAGATTCATCCTTTCTTTGAAAGGTGAAAGATCCGGTGAATGCCCCTACAGTCAATCTCTGTATGAGAAATAGTTTGTTCTCACAATTTCAGATCAGGTTGGTATCAGAGCTCTAGGTTTTGCTTAAGATTTTGTGAAATTTGTGCAAGTAAATTGTGTTATTCTGCAAAATTTGATGCTTACTAGGCTGAAATTGCAAAGAGGGGAAGGCCAATTGGTTAGAGAACAGTTTAATCCTCAACCAAGGAGGGATAGAGTGCCATTATATCCACCTTCCATTTCATCCTCAATAGCCTTACAATCAGCCACAAACATGTCATCTTCTTCTACAAGTGAAGTTTCCTCTTTCACGAGATTCTTCAATGATGACATGAAGAATGAGTTTTTTAAGGTGAAGGACATGGTGCAGATTCTCATTGAGGATCAAAGAGAAAGCGTTAAGCTTCATGCACAATTGCTAGCTATGCAGGAAGAGAAAGAAGTCATTCTTCAAAGACTGCATGATATGGAGTTGCAGCTTCTTCAAGCTCAAGAAGCTTTGTCCAAGAAAATTCTTGAGGAAAAGGATAATCGTTCCAACTTGTCTTCAAGTTCCTCCATTGAAAAGTATGTAGGTTCTTTTGAAAAACATACAAGAGGTATTGGGTCGAAATTAATGTTGAAAATGGGCTATCAAGAAGGCAAAGGTTTGGGCAAGCATGCACAAGGCATTGTTGAGCCTATTTGTGTTGTGGAGCGTCCCAAGAATATGGGTCTTGGCTATGAGCAGCTTAATGGCGAAGCTTTGAACACATGCATTCAATAATGTGATGCAAATAAGAGAACCTTTGTCCCAAGTTCTCAATGTCATGATGGAAATCTTCCTTACCATTGTTTGAAGCCTTCATTGCAGCAAGAAGATGGACATTCCATGTAGCAAAAGAGGTATAATCATTCACATGATCAATTTGATTATGTTTTAACAAAGAATGATAATTTTTCTTGTTCAAATGGAAGAAAATTTTGTTTCACATTTTGTGGTGGAGTTAACCATGTTGCTTCAAGATGCTGGTTGAAAAAGAAAGCACACAGGAAGCAGAAGAGGCAAAGAGAAATTTCTCAGAAAGTGCTTAAGATTTGTCCAGTTTGTCAAAGGAAGGGACATGATGTCTCTCATTGTTGGACTTTGCATCCAACAAATCGTCCAAAGCGCATGCAGCTAAGTGACAAATAGTTTGGCGCAAGTGGATCTATGGAGTCCATTATCAATGTGGAAATGGAAGATTCACATGAAGAATTGCAGTTGCAGCAAAAGACGCCATGGAGGTGGCTTGGTAGGAAGTGGATTAACTTCTTAATGCAGTAAGTCATACTCAGTTTGTACATGCAAATTTCAGATTGGTATGCATGTATTTCAGTTGAAAAGTTGATGCAAGATTTCATGTATAAGAAGTTTCAGTTGAAGGAATTTCTTTGTTGTTGCAAAATTTCGCCATGGAGGTGTAAAAGATGAATATGATACTCACTTATGTTGCAGCAATGTCTTTTGGTTCAGCTCTTGATCATCCACATGTTTTTGGGATGATGTACTTGTTGGTATTTGAAAAGAAGAGTTGAAGTTGCACATGTACATAGAGGTTGTATGTGTAATTAGCGAACTGTATATAGTTCATTGTACATGATACATACATGTGTTTGTCAAGATGTATCTTGTTGTTTATCGACTTGTGTCGGTTGTGTGCACACTTGTTAAAGATTTTGTGTGTCATTTGTATAGCACATTTCATTGTCAACTTGTTGTTGATGTCGTATGTTGCACAAGATGCTTTTTGGTGTCGTTTGGTGCAAAGAACGAAGTGTCAATGCAAAGCAGTGCAAGATTCCATGAGTTGTAAAGGCATGCAAGCAAAGAGGGCACAAAGTTCAGCAAGTGTCATTGCTGGTTTTATTCTGGCAGATTGGTATGGCGAGAAAACTTGGTCGGGATTCGGCACAAGTACATGGCTCATTCAACAAAATTCGCCATGTGAACAATTGGAAATTCAGGAAAATTTTTGAAAGCTGAAGAGAAGAGGATGTTGTTATTCTCTCATTTGCTATACTAAAGTTCAGCTCAACATTTCAGTGAGCTTTTGGGGTCCAAAAGCTTCCCATTTGGGAGGTGTGATCAGGAGCTCAAGTCCAAGCCATGGAAAAAGGCTAAAAAATGAAAGTTCTCAAAATTGCTCCGAAACAGATCGAATGGAAAGAACTCGGCGATACGATCCCAACGCCATGAACGGCACTCAAATCCGTCGCCGTATGGAGGAGATATTGCATTTTGAAATCGCCCAATAACTTTCAATTTTGAAAGAAATTTTTTAATATTATGTGGGAAATTTTTTATTTTTTATTAAGGTTTAAATTATTAAATTATATATATTTTTATATTTTATATGATTTTAATTAATCATATATTATATTAATTAATACATATTTTAATTAATTTTAAATTATATTTAAACCTTATTAAAAATTAAATTTTAAAACTACATTATATATTAAATCAAATTCAAAATATGAAAAGGTTTTAAAATGCACATTAAAGGCCCAACGTATGGTTCTAAAATCGAAATATGAAAACGTATGTTAAAACCCATAACTATAAATTTTTGTTATGGCATGTGGGTTAATTCAAATGTTGGAGCGGAAGTTAACATGTGCTATTACGTGGGTTTTAATAGTGCTATGTGAACGTTAATTCCGGCGGATAAAACATTGCAGTTTTTTTAAAACCGTTTGATGTCACATAAAACATGGCGGCCCGCATGTGAATGCGGATTTTTTTCTAACCGTCATATTTAATGTTGCCACTGAATTTGGAGCGCATCCGACATATTTGGGGGAAGTTGCTATTTTAACCGAAGTTAACTCCAGTTCTCCACAGTTAGCGGAGCTTTTGAAGGGCCAACTTCAGTGAGTCATAACTTTGGCTAGGAAAGTCCTTTTTGGATGAATTGTTTTTTGATTCTGGGTCTCTTCGACATTCTGGAGCTGTTGGGAGTGTTTTCAGAGCCATCAGGGTGCTCTAATAGATAATTTACCAGCGTTTTTGGTCGTGGAGCCACTAGGGCCTAAGGGAAGAAGAGCTGTTTTGGACTACCTTCATCCAATGGAGGTGATTTTGTAGTCATTTTATACTGATTATAGCCTTCTGAATCTTAATTTGCAGTGTATTTTTCCCTTTGAGGCTTCTATACAGTTTTATTCACATTTTGAGCAATTTAATCAAAAAGGACAAGCCCATTTTGGGAGGCTTGATCCAGCGGAGGTAGCCCAAGAGAGGGGTGAACCGCTTAAACAATTATTTGCTGTCATACTGTATAATTTTGCTGCATATTTTCAGATTCTGATCCTATAAACAGTAAAATTTTTATAAGAAAACTTTTCCCAAGAAGGTTTAAACAGAGAACAAAATTTATCAGTTCATCATCAAACCTCTACACTTCATTTGCAGAATATGTATACTTTCCTATTCACACATTAAATTTGGATCAATGAATACTTTGCAGTTAAAACAAATACTTTCATTGATCGGATCTCAGTGATTACATTTTATTTCTTTAGGCAGAGTCTGTAGAAGGGCCAGGTAGCCTCTGGATTCATCCTTTCTTTGAAAGGTGAAAGATCCGGTGAATGCCCCTACAGTCAATCTCTGTATGAGAAATAGTTTGTTCTTACAATTTCAGATCATTTAGGATGAAAATCACAACTTTGGAATAAGAATTACATCTTTGCAAATAATCTTTACATGGTAAAGAGATGTTATTTTTTCCACTCTCTTACTTTGTTGGCTTTATGCAATGGAAATGGTGTGTTTATTGGACCTTGAAAAACCCTATAAACCTAATGAAACCTTGAAAGAAACCTAAAATACCTAATGAGACCCTTAAGGATTGAATTTCAAGATGGCATGACTGATATTGACTTTTTCGGATGGTGTACAGTCAACAAGGTATGAAATATTCTAGCAAGTAATAAATTTGAGGATGAGTGATGTTTTTGGACTTAGGGCTACCATGAGTGACTAATTTTTTTGCATGAACTACTGGAATGATAAAAAAATTATGAGTGGGACTCCTAAAATGATATGAAAAGAGGATTTTGATCACTGATGGTAGGATGCAAATACTAACACTAACAGATGGGATATGTACCTTAGAGAGGTAGTGTGGTATCACACATAAAGCCTCCAAACATAATGATCTTGACTAAAGTAGAGCTTGTCCAATTATGCCTTATGGATAGTGCAAGATATAACGATGATTCTTACATTATGGTTTATCAATATGAATCTTCTTAAGAACCCTTTAGTTTTATATATTATGTTTTACTGGTTGTACAATTATGAATACCTCCGTAGTTAGGAGGGAGCATTAAGAAATGTAACTAGTTTCAGTCTTCATAATTCTTGTACTTGTTTCAATAGTTATCCTATGTAACAAAAAAGAAAAGAAGAAATAAAAATTACTATTATTATTATTATAGAATGGGTTTCATGCTCATTATTGATGTTATTTTAGGTAAAAGCATGTTATTTTTGTTTATAGGGTTTTTTAGGTCTTAGGATTTGTTGTCATGAGTCAATGGAGTCAATATCATGTTTATAAGATCATTTCAGGAAATTTGTAATTGTAAAAATAATTATTTTTGAGTCTATAAAGTCCTGGAATATCCAAGAGTAAAATTAAACCTTGTGATCCTCAAGTCCACCTAAAGGAGGGGATTCAACCCCAAGAGAGGGATATATAAAGGAGCAGTTCGACTTCATTTGGGACACACTCAATCACAAGTTCTATCTATCAAGGAAAGAGTTTGATATGTAGTTGGGAAGTTGGAAAAATAAAATTGAAAGTCCAGGATAAGCTAGGAGGATGAAATTTGTTGTTTCTCGGCTATATCTCTCTCACATGTGCAAAGAAGATAGGTTTTTGTAGCCAGAAAGAGGCTGAAGTTTCAGGTTTGAATTTTGGGGGAGTGAACTCGTTGTTGGGGAGCAGAATTGCTGGAACAAGTTGCTAGATAGATAAAAATCCTTCTCTTGACCTAGTTAACCTCAGGGAGAGTTTTTTTTCTCCAGGAAGGTCTCAAAAGGAAGATAGATTAAGGTTTCTGTAGCAAGTGTTGGAACAAAGTAGCTAGCAGGTCGAAGTTGCAAGAAAGAAGTAGTCTGGTACAAAATCAAGAAAGGACTTGAGGAATCACTAACTTGGTACTGGGTAAAGGAATTGGTCTAGGAATTGGGTCTTTGTATCTCAGTTTAAGTATACTATAATAAGAGAAGAGTTTTTTGTTTTTCCCCTTAGAGGGGTCTTGCTTTGGCTGAGATCTTATATTTTTGTCCTCTTTTGTTGTTGTAGTTTCTTCATATTCTTTTATGAAAAAATCTAAATAAATAACATAAATAAGATAACTAGTATTCACAAGCAAGTATTAAGGTTAAGAAAATACTTATAATAAGTTTCCACTTATATTTTCTAACAAATACCTAGTGTAAACTCTATCTCATAAGTATTGGCTGAATTTTTTCTAAGGATCTTACAAGGACCAATTTTATTTAATTTTAGTTTATTGTATTCTCCTTTAGGAAATATTTATTTCCTTAGATGTGCCAACACTATATCTACCACCTAAAATGTTTCTTCTCTCCTCTTGAGATATACTCTGGTTTAATATTTGAGGCATCTCTCTTGTAATTTTTGTTTCAATTGTTCATGGATCTCCTCCATAGCTGAAACAAAGTCTTCTCCTCCTGCGCTTCTTTTTCTTGTCTCCCCAAGTTTATGATTTCATGTACTCCTCTTGGATGCATCCCATACATAATCTTAAAAGGACTCTAACCAATACTTTTTTTTGGAGAATCACTATACAAATTCATATTGGTAAAGCACCTGATCCCACTGCTTAGGATGGTCTCCAACCAAGGTCATTAAGATATTCCCAAAACTCCCATTAACTACTTGAGTCTACCCATAAATTTGAGGGTCATGGGCTAATCTAAAGCTCAATTTTGTTCCTAGTATCTTCCTTTAAGTCTTCCAGAAATGCCCCACGAATTTGTTATCTCAATCTGACACAATGTTCTTGGGCACTCCATGCAATCTCACCACTTCCTTGAATAATAAATTATAAACATGGGTAGCATCACTAGTTTTAAAACAAGGAATAAAGTGGGCCATTTTTGAAAATTTGTCCACTACAACAAAAATTCAATCATTACCTTTTTGAGTATTTGGAAAACCTAATACAAATTCCATGTTTATTGAATCCCATGGTTTGTTTGGAATTGGTAATGGTGTATACAACCTTGTATTTTTTCTCTTTCATTTTTCATGTTGGAAGATTTTACAATTACTTACCAAATTTTGCACATTAGTCCTCATCCTTGGCCAATAATAAAAATTCTTCAGTTTTTCATATGTGTTATCATGTCCAAAGTTTCCACCAAGACCTCCATTATGATTTTCTTTAATTAAATTCTCTCTCGTCGAGCACTTTGGAACACAAATCTAATTAATTTTGAACAATAATCCTTCTTGAAGCATATAGTTGATAAATAGAATTATATCTTTGATTAATAGGTTATTACAAGCTTTATAGGCCTCCTTAAAATTTGCATCTTCCTCATACAACTCTTTCATGAAATCAAACCCGATAAGTCAAACTTGACTTTCCTGCATAATCAAATTTCTCCTACTCAATGCATCAACATTTTTATTAGCTTTTCCACTAATATTCTTTAAAACAAAAGTTAAATTTAGAAATATTCATTCCACTTGACATACGTTTGACTTAATTTCAGTTACTGCATAATGCATTACATGGAATGATTATCTGTATACAAAACAAATTATTTAGACATCAAATAATGTGTCCATTTCTTTAAAGCTTGTACCACATCATAAAACTCATTTTCATAAGAAATATCTTCCTCCTTGACTCATTAAACTTCTCACTAAAATATGATACGGGATTATCCTCCCAACTTAATACAACTCCAATCGCTTCTCCACTAGCATCACACTTCACGTGGAAATAATTGTTGAAGTATAGAAACACTATAACAAGTTGTTCTATGATATTTTTATTCAATAATTGAAATCCTTTCTCTACTTTATTAGTCTCCTAGAAAGGTTGTTTGTCTTTATTTACAGTCTCCACAATTGGAGCACTCATCTTGTTGAAATTACCGATGAACTGCCTATAAAAACTAGCCAAATGTTGAAAACTTTTAACTTCAAAAATTCTTTTAGGAGAGGGCCAATCAAAAATATCTCTTACCTTCTCATGATCGATATTTAAACCATCCTTGGATATGAAAAATCCAAAATACACAAGCTTTTTCTTGAGGAATGAACATTTCTTCAAGTTAATAATAAATTTCTCTTCTTGTAGCTTCTCTAACAAATATCTCAAATGCCTCATGTGTTCTTATTTAGACTGGTTGCAAACCAAAATTTCATCTAGATATACAATCAAAAACTTCCCTATGAACTCTTTTAACACCTCATTCATGAATCTCATAAAGGTATTGAGTGTATTGGACAACACCAATTGGCATGCCAAACCATTCATACAACCCATCATTGATTTTAAAGTTTTCCTTCCACTCATCTCCCCTCTAATCTTGATCTGATGGTACCCTCTCTTCATATAAATCTTGGAGAAACAAATAGCACCAATAAAATAATACAAAAAATCATCTATGTGAGGTAAATGAAATCTGTATCTAATTGTGATCTTGTTCAATGCTTTGGATTTTGTACACCTGTGCCAACTTTTGTCTTTCTTAGGGCTCAAAACTGTAGGTATTGCACATTGACTAAGGATTTATCTTTTCATCCCTTTATCTATCAAATCCTGCACTTTCTTTATGATTTATTCATTCTCATAAGGCATCATTCTATATGAAAATTTATTTGGTATACTTTCTCCTGGTATCAATTCAATATGATGACTTATGCTCCTTGTTATCACTGGAAAATCGGACAAGCAAAGATGACATTATTTAATGTCAGGTATAAGGATTTACAAGGCTGAGAGAGATTAGAGAATATTAAGTATTTAAAAATATCTAAGGTATAACAGTAAAATCAAATTGCGCACTGAAGGAACTAGTAAAATGCACATTTGCGCGCATAATTCTTCGATAAGCGCGCCTTTGCGTGACTTTTCCTCAAAAAGATGCGCGGACCTGAGAGTGGCAAAAGTCACTTTCTAGGACCACAAGGCACACTCCAAGACATTGATCCCACACTTGAGGCCTCCTAAGGACAACCTCCCAAGACTCCTTAGGACCTCAAGGGAGCACACAATGGAATCACCCTCCTCTCTTGGGTCACCATCCACAATGTACCAAGAGAGGGAAGGAGAGTTTGAATTCTCCTATAAAAGGCCACGAAGAGATGGAAAATTTGAGAACACATTGTTATGCTGGCTAGAATTACCCCAAGCAAATCCAACATTGTGTGATCCAGAGCAGAGATAGAGGGGACTCAGTTTTTGGCCATCCAACAACTCTAGTTCACCATAATAGAGAGAGGGAGACTTTGCGCCAAGGTAGCTCGGAAGTAAAGACATGTTTGCATCAAAACTTGGAACTTCATAGTTATAAGGTCCCCTTGGAAAGTGGATAAAAATTTCATCCTTCATTCCTACCATCACTCAATAAGAGGGGACGTAATCGTCGTTGTTTGGATTATTGAAGTTGTTTGACTCTATTTAGAGCTTTTGTTTTATTTGTTTTGGTTTGGTTTTTTATGTTTAAATATGCATGTTATTTCTCTATCTAGTATGTTTATGTTTTAGCATGTTCCACTAAATTTCTTGACTCCATCTATTTTCTGCCTATGACCAAGAAATTAAGAGGAAAAAACCACCCCTCTTAAGCAGGTGTGATTTGGTAGATTTGTGCACCAAACACATAAACACAGGATTGGTGACTCCACTAACTTTTACTTCCAAGTTTATGTGGTTTTGCCTTTTTTTCAGAGACCTATTTCTTTGCTGAGGAGTTGGGCTGGAAAATGACCCCTTTCTCTCCTTCACTACTTGATTCACCCTCAGTGATAGGCTAAAGCTGAAGAGCTCCAAAAAAATTACTTTGCAGGAACTTGTGCGGATTTTTTGCAGACAGACGCGCCATAGTGCATGTGTTCAAAGGTGACCTACGTGTGGCCTTCATGCCTATCTCAGCCTTTTTGCGCATGGAATTTGTTCCTTGCTTGTAAAAATGACTGGCAGCCCATAATACATCTATCAACACTGGTTGAAGTGCCCCGCAACTTGTTAAAGCTCACTTTCATCTGTGTTTAGTAGTTTAAGTGTTAGTTTTATTTCAAGTTGATTTTCACAAAGTTCACTCATAGTTTAAGTAGGAGGAAAATTAACTTGAATTCTGAAATAATTTATTTTTTGTGAATTTAGGTACCAGAAAACACCTATATAATTATCCAAAGTAAGTGGCACAAGTCCATGCATTCTTAGCTAAAAAATATTTTTCATTTTTCTAGTGTAAAATTTATTAGTTTAGTTCAATTTTTGCACTACAATTCGGGACCAAGATCGAATTTTCGGTAGAAGAGCAAGTAATATCAACTGCCTTTGCACCCCCAGGTGATTCTAGGAAAGCATATGAACACTCTCTATTGATAACTCACCATCTCCCCATAGTTGATCATATATATTAACTAGGAAAAATTGAAAGAGGCCCATATCTGCACATGTTTTTCTTTTGAGAAAGAAACAACAAAACATAGTTTAAATAGGGGATTTTGAAAAGGATCATCACATATCCACACATTAAAACTATGTACTTTTTCACCATTTGTTCACACACATCCACACCCTAAGTAAAGTAAAGACACCTAAAACTAACTTAACCAAACTCACTAAATTCTCCCCACATGGGCCACAAAATAATTTATAGTCTAAGTTAAGACCAAGGGCGTAGGCATCCAATAAGCCACCTTGGTTAGTCTTCATCTTGAAACAAAGAATTTGATTGTTTAGGGAACTTTCAAATCCACCTATCCACCCACGGTAAAGAAAACTCGAGCACAACAAAGACCCGATTCAGAGGGGGTTAGGCTTAGGCCCAATACGTGTGGTATCATTCTAAAGGCTTCCGACTCCGTCTGATACTTGGTACTGGTAGTTGAACTACCAAGAAGCCCAAAAATCGAACGCTCACGTGGGACAATGGTGCTTAGTGGCAAAAATTAGGGCATCCTTTCCCTATAGGTGATGGTGGAGGAAACACTAGATCCTCTACCCTTACCTTGGTGGATTTTCTTCGGTTAACTGGGGGCGTCACCAGTTCTTTTGGGACATTGTGCCAGCATTCACAAGATATCTTCTTAAGGCCCAATTAAATTTTAGCGTGTGACGATGATTAGGTCTTCTAGGATTTGAGAATCATATGCAAAAAATAAAAAACCATATTTTTTTTATTGACTGATCACATAGGATTAATCTAAAGGGAAAATTTATCTTTTATTTTTCACTTTGTTTTATGTATGCGATTGGATTTTTTCTTTGATTAGAATCTCTATCCTCTCAAATATTCCAAAAACCATATCTAGTCAACACTAGAACAGACCCAATGGGACCCCATTGATATAGACGTATTTTGGACCTCCCCCCATTATCGGGAGGGGTTCCATATCTTTTTCCATTTAAGCGTCAAAGACGGAACACTACCATCCTTATTGGTTCATCCTTTATCGAGGCATCATTAGTTGGGAACCTTAGTTGATCTCCCAATGCCACACCGGTGAACACCCCCACGGGGTCACCATACACCACTCCTCCCACAACCCCTAGTGGGCAAAGGAGTGCTACCCATTTGGGAAGCCAGGTGAATGCACAATAGGGTACGTCATAGACAAACCCTATTCCTAACCAGAACATTGTGTTTTCACAAGTTGCAGCGGCTACAACCTCCTAATCACCTTTTCTAGCTTCATTAAATCTACCAAATTTAACCAAGTTGACAAACGACCATATTGAACACAACCGCATATTTCTGCCATGCCCACGAAGCTCCCTTTAGAAATTCCAAAAATCAAGCAGAACAACCCGGAAATCACGTAATGAATTTCCACCTATGGTTTTCGTCGAACATCATCATTGATGATACTATTCAACTAAGACTATTTCAACGCACCCTAACTAGAATAGCCGTGAAATGGTATGTGGAGCAGCCCTCTACTACACATGGAACCTTTAGCGCCCTCGCTACTGCATTCCTGACCTTTTTTCAGTTACCCATCCACCACAATTTTGGAATGGAATTACTGACCCAATTTAGGCAAACCCCCGCTGTCCATATCTCAGACCATCTGCACGAATGGCGGTGACATCGTAGTTTGTGCAAAGCCAAACTCGACGATCAAGTTTTGTTAGACATGTTCCTAAAAACTCTCACCACAGATATTTCAAAGGATGTGGTGCAACAAAATCCCATATCTGAAGATGACTCCATCAGTAAGGCCCAACAGCTCGAGCTGATCTATACGTAGTCAGGGTATATTTACAATATCTTGCCGAACACCCCACGCCTGTAAAATCACAAATAATTTCCAAGCACGTTGAACTCTATAGATGGTTTAATTGTGTCATTGACCCAAAATCACCTAGAAGCCGTGTTCAATACCCCGGTTACGCGTATGATTCTACGCAAAACATACGACAACCTGACTACTAAAGTCATCCCATGCCTCTGCAAAATTTGACCAGTAGGGCATCATCGTACCACCATCAACATGGAGGAACCTATCCTCTGTCTCAGGGGACCCAGTACGCAGCTAGACATATTGACGAAAGAGCTCCCCCCCAACATCCATTTAAAAACCAGGGACTGCAATATGCCCAATCTACAACACAAGACCCGCCCATGAAGAATAGTGCACAAGTGAACTTTGTGCAACCCTCCCAAAACCAACTGCGCCAACCACACATTCAAGAGATCCAAATTATCCTCCTAACGTGGTTAATAAAGAAGGGAAAAACAAGCCTAAAGGAAATCATGGACAGGGGGGTAACAACCAACAACGCCCTTCACAATCTCAGGCTAGAGGAAACTCTAACCAAAATCAAAACCAGGAGCCAAGAAACCCCCAAAGGCAAAATAAGAGACAAATTCTTTAGACGAACCACTCTTTTTTGATCTCTGGTGAGTACGGCCATTACACTCACCATTGTCCCAACCTTCCTGAGTTGAAGAAGTTGCAGAGTAACTATGGACAAGGGGGATCCTCCCAGCAGACATCAGTCATGCAAGAGCCTTTCCACCATCAAGGGAAAATCAACAAGCAGCAACAAAATCCCTACGATTCCGGAAAAAACAGCCACGAAATCTACATGACTGGCGAAGAAATGTTTTTTCAGACACGAAACTGAAACTACGATACCCCACCAGTGATCAAGAGTTCAAAAATTTTGCTCAAATATGAAAGTTACAGGATTGGATTGAAACCAAGATGGTTGCATAGATCTCGTCTTCCTGAATCTATCACCATGAATGATTCGAAAAACCGATGTCGTATGAGGGAGATATCACGTTCTGATCAAATTCCCAAACAACTAAATTTTGCGACAAGGTTGACTGGGATGCCCAGTCAGCATGGAGGATGCACAGTCATCAAAAGGAATATTTTGAGGAATATTCCTTTCCTTAGAACCAATCCTAGGCTGAAAAGTGGCACATTGTGATTCGTTGGTGGGTTGCACGTTGTGTTTTATGAGCCAATGGGGGGGTGACATGTGGCCAGACCTGAGGCCGCCACGTGTCCCCTTAGTGGTATAGTAAAATTTTATGGAGGTCTACAAGGCTCAACCCCATGACCTCCGACAAATAATCCATGCAACTTAACCGCCTACGCTACGATGTTTCTTAACCATACTAGTGGACAAGTTATATTTAAAGAGTAATGCATTTGGCATTGGGGGTTGGGACTGCCGGCGGTCCTAACCCGCCAGCAGTCCCATGGAGCATTCACATGGTGGATGTTAAAACAAACATCCCAAAAAATGTCAACCAACCCGCCAACATATCTTCAGATGTTACACCTTGTCACATGCAATCTCTCCACGCATTTAAAGCCTTATCTACTGACAGTTTCATAACTCCGCTTTTAACTCCAGTTAAAACAACTTTTATCATGGTTCAAGCCTACACTTCCGCCTACGGTTGCAGTTAAACCATATGGTTTGGGTTGGCATGTGCCCACCCAACCATAACATTTAATTCCAATGGTTAGCATTGGCAGAGTTTATAGCGGGCCCTAAAATTTAGAGGATTTGCACTAAAATAACTCCAGTTAAGTGGAGTTCTCCACAATTAGTGGAGCTTTTCTAGGCGTTACTAGGAAAATGAGTTGGAGGCTCAATTTTCACCCATTATGAGTGAATTAAGAGTCAATCTAGACTAATTGGAGCATTTTGGAGCCATTGGTGCAGAGAAAAAAACCATTAGAGGCCTATAAGTACATGCATTTGAAATTTTTTTAGCATAACGAAAGATGGACATGCCATTAGGAGCTGGACTAGTAGATGTAGCCCAGGAGGGGTGAACTGATTCATCATGCATGTTGTGTAAATTTTATTTGGTGTTCTATTTCTATATTATACACTATTTTTCAGTGTTATTTTCTTTTATTTCATGCTTCGAATTCACTAAAATAATCTATATTTCATGGTTAAAATCCTCAATCCTTAAGAAAAATCAAGAGAGAAGTATGCACATGTTTATTAACTAAAAATACACTTAGCACAAAAAAACTAATACAGTCGATTCATATCAGATTGGTATCAGAGATAGAGTTTATTCTCTAGTGTTGTTTTGTGCAAAGATTTGTTTAACGGTTTGCAAGTGTTAGATGCTTACTAGGCTCAAGCTCAAAAGAGGAGAAGAAAAATTGGTGGGAGCATAAGGGTCTCAAGAAGAGCCAAAACAAAGGAGAGCAAGATTGCCACAATCTCCACCACCTATTTCACCTCCTAAGGAAGCAGAAGAAGCATTAAGCATGCCTCAAGAGGAAGGAGAAATCCAAGAAGAGATGGATCCCAAAGAGGAAGAAAGAGTGTTTAGGAAAGAATTCCTTGACATGACTGAGATGGTTAGAATACTTTATCAAGAAAGGAATAAGAAACTGGAAGGAGAAGGATCCAAACATCACAAGAAAGTACAGGGATCATTAGGAGGTCATAATGATGAAGATCATTCAAATAAGGGAAGTGGACAAAATGGAGGCAGTGTAAAGTCACCATCCTCACCCTCATCATCATCATCCTCTACTTCATCTTCAGTACATCAGCCACACAAGTCAAAGAACATTGGTAGAAGTCCTTTTTTAAAAATTGATGTTAAGTTTGAACTTCCAATTTCTAATGGTGAAGTCAATGTAGAAAATCTTGATAATTGGATTAGGCAATTGGAGGTTGATTTGAGAATCCAAAACCTTCAAGATGATTATACCAAAATCCAATTAGCCTCATTGATAATGGAGGGTGCAACACTTGTTTGGTGGGAAGCCAAGACAAAGGAGGAGATCAAGAAGCATGGTAATATTATTCTATCATGGACTGATTTCATTACTAAAATAAAACAATAGTTTTATCCATTAGCTCATATGTAGAAATCCATAATGAACTAGCAAAACTTTAGGCAATTGAAGGGACAGAATGTGCAAGAATACACTCAAGAATTTAAGAGAAGATCTCTCTTATTAGGGGTCGATTTACAAAGCAAAGATATTTTTCTCAGGTACATAGGAGGCTTACATAACTACCTAAAACATAGTATTCTCATGTTTAACCCCACAATTCTAGATGAAGTATGTATTCAGGCCACACATCTAGAAGCTAGAGGGAAAAACATTTCTGAAGAGGGTAGGAACAAACCTTTTAAGGGTAAAAAAAAATAGAAGACCTCAAAAGGTAAAAGAAAAAATAATGTGTCTGTTTAGAAAGAGGGAGAAAAATTGGTTTGTAAAAATTGTTCAAAAGAAGGCCATGATGAAAATCATTGTTGTAAATTACATCCTGAAATGAGGCCGAATAAATATAATAACAACAAAGGGAAACAGAAACTGCAGCTACAACTCAACATGATTTAGGAGAATATTCAGGGGATGAATCTAAAATTACAGCCATGGGATTGAAGAACATGAAGGGGAAAGAAATTGAAACTAAACCCAGTACTAGTACATCAAACTATCACATGCATGCTCCAAATGAAGAAGAAAGAATTGAACTACTTCATGTGAGGGTCATATCCAAACATACTAATATTGACACATTGTTTGACAGTGGGTCACAAGAAAAATTAATCTCTGAAGACTCGGTCAAGAAAATCAACCTTGAGACCATACCACATCCAAAACCATATCCACTTGGTTGTATTTGTAAGGATGCAAATTTACAGGTTTCAAAAAAGTGTATATTGCGGTTTGCAATCACAGCACATTTTATTGACACAGTTGAATTAGATGTGGTTCCTCTTGAAATAATAGGTATTGTGTTGGGGAGTCATTACATGTATGATAGGAAATCGATCTTCCATCTCCATGAGAAAAAATACCATTTATTCAAGTATGGCAAGGAGTACATTGTTACAACACATCGCAAGAAGACAGACATTGCTATGGTAAATGCTGGAAAAATAAAGAGGCTGGTGAATTCAAGCAATAATTTTGTTCTTCTAATGATTAAGCCTAAATATGATGTTAATTATAATCATTTGAGGGATGTGATCCTAAGTTGAAATCATATTTATATGACATATTTTATGCACATCATGATATGTTTCAGGAGCCAACAGGATTGCCTCCAAAAAGGGAGGTTCAACATGACATTCAGTTGCAAAAATATTGTCCTCTTCCAAACATCAGCATGTATCGCATGTTGATAATGGAGAATGATGAAATAAAGAGGCAAATAAAGGAGATGTTGGACAAAGGAATCATAAGGCCAAGCACTTCGCCATGCGATTCACCCATAGTCTTGATTCCAAAGTAAGATGGGACTTGGCACATGTGTGTAGACTTCAGAGCTTTGAACAAGACAATGGTAAAGAATTGTTACCCACTCCCAAGGATAGATGATTTGCTTGATCAGCTGAAAGAAGAAATTTTTTTGACTAAGTTATATTTACGAAGTGGATATCATCAGGTAAGAATTGCAGAAAGTGATATATGGAAGACTAGATTCAAAACCAAACAAGGACTCTTTAAGTGGTTGGTTATGCCATTTGGTTTGTGTAATGCATCAGCAACTTTCATGCGTGTTATGGATAGTGGTTTATGTCCATTACTTGATGACTTTGTGATTGTGTACCTAGATGACATATTGATATTTAGCAAAACAAGAGAAGAGCATGTCTTGCATGGGAATAGAGTGCTTGATGTTTTGAAGAAAGAGAAATTGTTTCTTAAGATGTCAAAGTGTGAGTTTAGAAAGACTTATTTGGTTTATTTGGGACACATTGTAGAAGGACGAGAGTTGAGAATTGATCCTTCTAAAGTGGAAACCATTTTGAATTAGCCCACACCCAAAATAGTAACCAAGGTAAGAAGTTTCTTAGGTGCAGCTCAGTATTGGAGAAAGTTTATTGCTAACTTTTCTGCCGTCACAACTCCTATGCATGCAGTGAAAGGTGTGAAGAAAGGCTTCCAATGAGGAGGCAGACAACACAAATATTTCTAAGCTTTAAAAGACAATATTAGTTCAGCTCCAGTCCTTTCATTACCGAATTTGAGACAGCCATTCGAGATACAAACTGATGCTAGTGATTATGCCATGGGCACAGTACTTTTGCAGCATGGTAAGCATATCGCTTTTCATTTTGAAACATTCAATTATGTTGTACTAATTATCCTACATATGAAAAAGAACTATATGCATTGGTACAAAGTGTCAAGAAGTGTAAACACTACTTGATGGGTAAAGAGACGATTATACATACCGATCACCAACCATTACAGTACTTGCAGTCACAAACAAAATTGCAGCAATCAAGACATTTCGGGTGGATGGGATTTATTCAACTGTTTCACTTGGTTATAAGGTACAAGAAAGGTATTTTCAATAAATATGATGATGTCCTTTCAAGATTGATTATTAGTTCATCTACTTTACTCAAAAGTGATTCTATTGTACATGAGAGTTACATAGAACAATATGCACATGATGTTGATTTTCAAGATGTGTATGCTAGTTTGAGTGAAGGGAATCAAGTTGAAGAAAAATATTATCACATGAATAACAATTTGTTGTTTCATTTCGGCAAGTTTTGTATACCACAAGGAGAGAGGCTAAGTGTCATGAGAGAAGCTCATTCATCTCTTATTGCTGGACACTTTGGGGTAAGAAAAATAGTGGCACATCTACAAAGGTATTTCTATTAGCCTCACATGATAGATAGTGTGTCGTGTTTTATAAGAGGTTGTTCTATGTGTGCAACAAGAAAGCCTAGTAATAGGAAGCTTGGTTTGTACACGCCACTACTGGTACCATCAAGGCCATGGGAGAGTGTCTCCATGGACTTTGTTGGAGGTCTACCTATGTCAAGTAAACATCATGATTATCTTTATGTAGTTGTGGATAGATTCAGTAAAATGTGTATACTTATTCCATGTAAGAAAACCATTACTATTGAACAAAATACTGAAATTTTTTTTCAACATGTATGGGTTCATTATGGATTTCCAACTTCTATTGTTAATGACAGGGATTCCAGGTTCATTGGGAATTTTTGGTCCAACCTTTGGAGTATGATGGACACAAAGTTGAAAAAGAGTACTACTTTTCATCTGCAAACTGATGGACAGACCAAGGTGGTGAACAAAACCATTGTGCATCTATGAGAGGATATTGCAACAAACATCCTAAGTTGTGGGATGAGCAACTGCATTACATTCAACACACTTACAACCGGGAAAAGCACTCTTCTACAAATACATCACCTTTTGAAGTATGCTTTGGGTATTTTCCAAAATCTCCATTAGACTTCATCTTTGAGAAGGATGTTGCAATAGATGGCCATAGTGATGTTGACAAGGCTCAAAATTTCATTGAGAAAATTTAGATTATACATCAACAAGTTCAAGAACAGCTTGAGAATAGTCAAAGAAAATACAAGGAGAGGCATGACAAACATAGAGTTGATTACAAGTTTCAAGAGGGATATGAGGTATGGTTTCACATTAGCAAAGAAAGGAAGCAAGGGGAAGGTAAAAATCTCAAACCCATTCACTATGGTCTATTCAATATCATAAATCAAGTTGGTAATAATGCATTTTAACTTGACTTGCCTTCATATATGCAAATGTATTCAGTTGTTAAAGTTGAAAACTTACGTTTGTATGAGCCGCATTTGATCGATGATCAAGGAAGTGATGTTTAGCTGCCTTCTATAGAATATTTCTCACCATAATTTCTGGATGAGCTCAAGGAAGATACAATTCTTGACATGAAGACAAGAGCATCCAAGAGGGGAAGTGTTGACTACCTTTGAGTTGGGCTCAAAGGTACTAAACCAAGCAAGGAAAAGTGGATGGAGGTTGGAAATGTGAGGGAGTTGTACCCTCATCTACTGAACAAGTAATCAAGTATTTTGGGGTCCAAAAGCTTCCCAATGGGGACGATTGATTAGGAGTTCAAATTTTTTTCTCAAAATTGAAAGTTATAGGATTGGGTTGAAACTAGGATGGTTGCGTAGATCTCATCTTCTTGATTCTAGCACCATGAATGGTTCGAAAAACCGATGTCGTATGAGAGAGATATCACATTCTGATCGAATTCCCAAATAGCTAAATTTTGCAATAGGGTTGACTGGGATGCCCAATCAGCATGGAGGATGCACAATCATCAAAAGGAATATTTCAAGGAATATTCCTTTCCTCAGAACCAATCCTAGGCTGACAAGTGGCACATTGTGATTCATTGGTGGGTTGTACGTTATGTTTTATGAGCTAATGGGAGGGTGATACGTGGCCAGCCCTAAGGCTGCCATGTCCCCCTTAGTGGTATAGCAAAATTTTATGGAGGTCCGCAGGGCTCGACCCCACGACCTCTGGCAAAGCATCCACACAACTTAACCACCCAAACTACAATGTTTCTTAACCATACTAGTGGATGAGTTCTATTTGAAGATTAATGCATTTGGCATTGGGGGTTGGGACCATCGGCGGTCCCAACCTGCCAGCGGTCCCATGGAGCATTCACATGGTGGATGTTAAAACAAACGTCACAAAAAATTTCAACCAACCCGCCAGCATATCTGCAAACATTACGCCTTATCACATGCAATCTCTCTGCGTGGTTAAAGCCTTATCCACCGATGGTTTCAAAACTCTACTTTTAACTCCGGTTCAAACAAATTTTAACGTGGTTCAAGCCTACAGATCCGCTTGCAATTGCGGTTAAACCCTATGATTTGGGTTGGCATGTGGCCACCCAACCATAACATTTAATTCCAACGATTAGCACTGGCAGAGTTTATAGCGCGCCCTAAACTTTGGTAGATTTGCACTAAAATAACTCCAGTTAATTAGATTTTTGCATAATTAGTGGAGCTTTTCTAGGTGTTACTGGGAAAATGAGTTGGAGGCTCAATTTTTTCCCATTCTGAGTGAATGAAGAGTCAATCTAGACTATTTGGAGCATTCAAGAGCCATTGGTGTAGAGAAAACAACCATTAGAGGTTTGTAACTATATGTGTTTGCAAATTTTTTCACATAATGAAAGATGGACATGCCATTGGGAGTTGGACCAGCAGATGTAGCCCAGGAAGGGTGAACTGCTTCATCATGTTTGATGTGTAAATGTTATGTGGTGTTTTATTTCTCTATTACACACTATTGTTCAGTGTTATTTTCTCTTATTTCATGCTTCTAATTCATTAAAATAATCTATATTTCATGGTTAAAATCCTCAATCCCTAAGCAAACTCAAGAGACAAGTATGCACATGTTTATTAACTGAAAAGACACTTAGCACATAAAAACTAATACAGTCCATTCAGATCAACCAGACACCAATGCGTCAGGGACTAGTACAAGTGCACCAACAACACCTTTAACTATATCAAAGATTCCTATTAAACCTTTGCCAAAAATGGCTAAAAAACTAATTAGGTGAGCAGGAAACTATTCCAAAGCAGCCCATAACTATAGCATTGTGGATGATCTAGCTCAATCTCCCACCGCTATGTCATCTTTGGAGGTATTACAATCATTCCCAAAGTAGCAAAAGGCCTTAATTTCCGCATTAGGCGCCATCGACCCTGCTGATTCGCGCCTGATGGATTTTGATTTAAATAAATCCACCCCTAGGATTCCTTCAATGGTTGCCTTTCAGATACGGATGTCGGTCCAAAACATCACCATTCACTGATGTATTATTGACGAGGGTGAATCCACATGCATTATGTCAAAGAATGTATGGTAAAATTTAGGGTCCCCCAAACTAAAACCATCATACATCACGCTAAGAGCATATGATGGTCACCTTTCAGCCCCCGTCGATCTCTACCAAAATGTCTCAGTCTGCTTAGCCAGAAAGATGATTCTTAGTATGCCATGTCAGTCATAGCCTCCTCCGTCTTCTAAACTATGATTTCCCCCCATGAGGACTGCATCGTTATTGTCGATCAGTTAACACACAGTGAAAGCGGCCCTTAAAAAATATCGATGTCATCCTACCCTATGTAGACACATCTGCTAACGCACTTACACGGTACCAATAATATGGCCCCGGCTAGTTCAAATTGTTTTCCATCCTAGTGTCATTCCTATGAGATCCCCTTGTTATACCTGAGTCATCACTTGATGTCAGAGGGGCTCCAGTGTGCATGATGTTCTCATCAAGCACCAAAGCTAGTCAACACACATAGATAAGCAGTAATGACACGGAGTCCTCGGCTACGAGAACATCTCTAGCCTACATTGCCTCCCAAAATCCTTTCCTCTTCCCCCCAGCTAGTTTTGTGTCACAGCAGGTCATGGCCACGGTGGTCCTACCAAACTTATCATTTGCAAAACTAGTTTGGTACCTAGTCCCACCTATTCCAATGGGAGTTGCACACATCACCTCTACAGGGTTAATCCCTATCAATCCTGAGCTGGCCCCAACCATTCAAGAGACTGTTGACAACATCCCTTCAAAGGAAATTCCCATCGCAAAGTCAATGGTTACGGCTAAGAAAACCAATGGAAGAGGAAAGAAGGTTAAGAATTCCACCCCGCAAAGGGAGTCGCCACGCTATGCCATATGTGACGTATTAGGCCACCCTACCCACATTTTCCCAAAGTTGGAAGAATTAAAACTACTCCTTAGCTCTGTGATTGACGTCACGGCACCAAGTTCCCACAAAAAGGAACCTGCCACCAAAAGTCATGGGAAAACATTGCGTACAAACCATGCATGTGCTATCTGAAAAAATTATGGACATTATACCCATCATTGTCCAGAGATCCCGCGATATAGGGATACCTTACATGCCATCAAACAATCCTATCAAGAGGACCCCTCCACCCAATTATCTGGAGATGAACCTTATGTCATCCTATACCTGTAGGAGGAACGACAATCATGAGAAAGAATCACGTTCATATTCCCTCCTCCTGTCATACGCTGGACACTGTGCAATGAATGTGGTCACTTCATCGAGGAATGCATAGCCTTGGAACTCATCCATAGATGGTATCCTATCGAGCGCATCTACTATGTTATTTTTTGGGCAGCGCAATTCACATGTCCTTTATGTGTTGACAACCACATTTTAGAAAATTTCCACTATGTCCCTTGATTCCGCTTAGCACTAGCTAGTTTGCGCTCAGCTATAGTTCACCTCTCTTGAGAAGATCGCTATGACTTGGAATCTATGAACAGCTCGACAACCCAAGAATATGTGATAAGTAGGTCCATCTTCTTTCTGTCAGCTGAAAAATGACCAATGAGGGAACCCTTAGTTAACCCCAACCACCATCTATAGAGAAGACCAACATGTATGTTGTATAAAACGCCCAATCATGTGGTCACGCGTTGCCTTGACTTAGAAGCACTACACCGCTGGTACCTAGTCACGCCACCATGTGAGTAGGACAAGAACCCCATATCTAGGTTGTTTTGCCTAGTATGTTAGGGAAATCACCATGAAAAATGATGTAGTTATATCCCACGATTACATCCTCTAATTGATATGATACATACATAAGAGAATAAACGTGAGGATCTTCTCAACTGGTATAGAAGGCAGAATGCCCCCAAGAAATCTACCCCATACCCAAATCACCATGAAAGGCAAGTTTGGAAGGCGCACCAACCAAGCATGACCCAGTTTCAACCCAGGATAACATGCAGAATATGTGACCTGATTGGCCAATGGGTCAATCAGTGCAAAGAGCTGAAGCACCTCGCAAACAGTTTTGGCATAGTCTCTTCTCTTCGACAATGACTTCTCTCTAAACGAGAGAAGATCATGCACACTTATTGTCAGATTTGTTCCACTTTCATCATACAATAAAATTTGAGCATCTCCCCAAGCTTAGAGCGGCAAGAGTAGCGTTAAGTCTACACTCCCCAAAAGAGTTAGAGATATCCAAGCCAAAAACTCATAAATGGAAGCAGAAGCTCTTACCTTCTACAATAGATCCTTTCCAAGTGTTCACGTCTGGGATGAAGAGTAGTGTTTATTCCTACACAATCTACTCAGTTGGCACAGTGTTACCATGCACCATTTTCACTAGAGATAACCACAAACCAGAGGCATGCCCGCTAATGGAAACATTCAGGCACCTCTACACCAAGCACAACTTCCATTGATAAGAAATTGACCATCCTAACAGGGGACCCAACCTTGCGCTCATGCAAGTCCCCATCACAGAGATTCTCCCCCCACCAAACAGCGACAACACAATACACCATATATGATTCATATCATCATGTATCGGAACTATGACTCGAGTTGTCTTCTCATCTTCCATAGGTGTCGTGTCAGCTACAAGTACGAGAGTAGTTGTACCTACGACAGTGCAGACCCCATCTATCTGCACTCCGTTGACTGCATCTGGTTCCACCACATCAACGATGGAATCCTTCTCATGTCTATCAGCTAGATCCCTATTCCAATTGGATGAGGACATCTTAGAGGCCATGATGGAGCCAGATTATCCATAGGATGCGATGCATCATCATTTTCTTTTTCTCCCTAAACAAGTGTTCAATCCTAACAAGATAAAAGAACAAGATATCTACGCAATTGAATCAAAAGATTTCCTCCCATCATGGAAAGTCGATTGGTTCAAGAATCCTATCCTGGTGCCCAACGAGTTTGAGGAAGGAAACATATCAAACATCTCACATACCGTCAAGGTGAATATATCCAAAAATCTTGGAAAGGTTGAAGAAGTCTCACTGGGGGAATCATGTTCTCTAGAATAAATACACTCTTATACCCAATTTATACAAAAGTATAGAGATATCTTCGCATGGGACTACTCAGAAATGCCTGTGCATAGTCCCACTATTGTAGAGAACCATATTGACACCTGGCTTGATGTACCTCCAATACACTAGAAACAACGTCAACTGTACCCATCAAAGGCAGAAGAAATAAAATGAGAAATTGATAATATTAACAAAGCTAGGTTTATCTACCCCATTGCTTATACATCTTGGGTTTCCAACCCTGTTCCCGTCATGAAAAAATAGGGCACCATACGTGTTTTCACCGACTTCTGAGATTTGAACAAAGCATGTCCCAAGGACACTTACCCCACCCCGTTCATCGACCAGGTCATCGATGCTTGTGCAGGCCACGAGGCTCTATCCTTCATGGATGGATTCTCTGGGTACAATCAAATTCAAATCTACCACACAAATCACTACAAAACTACGTTTACCACCCCTTGGGGCACATTTTCATACAAGGTAATTCCATTTTGCCTAAATCATGCTAGATCCACCTTCCATAGGGCCATGAACTACATATTTCATGACTTGGCACACCTTATCCTAGCCTGCTTGGATGACCTAACTGTCTGATCCAAGAAGCGCTCAGACTTGGTATTCCAACAATGTCGACAATACAACCTACGCTTGAACCCCCTCAAGTGTTTCTTCTACATCATAACAGGAAGACTGTTAGGTTTTATCATGTCCCCACAAGGAATTCAAGTGGACCTCCTCAAGGTCCAAGCCATTAAAGAGGTACCTCCACTTCAAACCCTCAAGCAACTACAAAGCTTGCAGGGGAAGGCCAATTTTCTTAGATGCTTCATCCCAGATTATGCCACTTGCACTCAAGTGTTTCTGCGCCTCCTTCGCTAGGAAATCCCATTCAAATGCAATGATCATGTCCAACAAGCGTTCGATGCAATGAAGAAACATTTTCTTTAGCACCTCTTATCAGTCCCTCAAACTATGACAAATATTACAATTTATGTCTATCAGCTTCCAAGACCTCCATGGCTGAAGTATTGATCCAGGAAGGCCCAAATGGGAAGGATCACGTAATCTACTACGTCAATAAAACCTTAGCAGACCCAGTATTAAGATATGAGCCCGAAGAAAAGACTGCCTTGGCATTAATACATGCAGTCCAAAAGCTTCGCCACTACATCATCTTAAAGACCATTATGGTCATCACAGATATTAACCCCATCAAAGATCTGCTCACGTGCCGCCTAATGAACCACAAATTCACCCATTGGATAGTCATTCTCCAATAATATGACTTACAATTTCACTCCCCCAAGAGCAAAAAAGCGCTAATCTTATTGGATTTCATTACGGACCTCCCAGGACATACCAAAGGATGACCAATAAATGATTCACTACCAAATGAACATCTATTCTTTGTAGCATTCGACGACACTTGGTACAGAGATATTATACTCTTCTTACGAACCCAAAAGTTGAGACTGCATCTCACTCGATACGACCGTCAGCACATTCGGCATCAAGCCCCCCGATATCTCCTCATGGGAGATGTCTTATACCAACGAGGCATTGACACAATTTTACGTCAATGCCTTACTCACTACCAAGTGGAACAAGCCCTTAATGACTACCACGACAGAGCTTGCGGCGGCCACCTCTCCGGGATGGCCACCACCCGAAAATTCCTAGGGGTAGGATATTTCTGGCCCTACCTGTTTTTTGATTCCATTACAACAGTCAAGATATGTGAGTGATGCTAGCACTTTTCTCATATGGCAAGAGCCCCTCTCGCTCCTTTGCACACTGTCATTGTTGTTTTCCCCTTTTGCAAATGGGGAATCAAATTCATGAATTGAAACCTCGCATCATCTACCAATCATAAATACATCATAGTGGTTGTTGATTATTTCACCAAGTGGGCAGAGGCTATGCCCACATAGGACAACACTGCAAAAACTGCCGCTCGATTTATGTTTAACCATGTGATTGCCCGGTTCGGCGTTCCCAAGGATTTATTCTCCGACCATGGGAAACACTTCGAGAATGAAGTTTTCCAGGAGCTATCTTTCCATCTCATATTCACCCATGAATTCTCATCACCATACTACCCCCAATCCAATGGATAGGTATAAGTGTGAACAAAGTCCTCAAAACTATGTTATAGCGCATGGTGAATAACCATAAAACCAACTAGCACCATATGCTTTTCTCCACCCTGTGGGCAACCACATGGCCGTGAAAAAATACACTGGTTTCACTCCCTTCCACTTGGTATACAGGGTTGAAGCTTTGATTCCCATAGAATGCGACATCCCAAATTTACATGTCGCCATCAAACTCCTCGATGATACCCAGCCTTTAGAACAACGTCTTGTAAAACTAGATTTCATCGAAAAAATTCGATGGAAATCACTGCAACACAACGAGGCCTAGAAGAAATGGGTAAAAGCATCATTCGACTACCACATCACCCCTCACTCATTCACCAAGGGAGAGCTAGTCCTCTGCTATAATGTCGCAAAAGAAGCCCTAGGGCCAGGAAAGTTCGAAACTTTGTGGAAAGGACCCTACATCATAAAACATTGCCTCCTCAAGGGGGCATACATCTTAGCTAAGCTAGATGGAACATGCCTCAGCAACCCTGTCAACGGCCTTTACCTCAAAAAATTCTACCCATAAGGGCCGAGAAGGCCTACCCCTAGAGTATATGTACACACACCCAAACACTTTACATTTTTGACCAAAAAGACTTGTTACAAAATGTGCTCTAGTGTCACAATGGATTACCAACCATTAGGGGAATTTTTAGGTCTAAAATGGGCCTCCTAAGGAAATTATAAAATAATAGTGGAAACAATAAAATAAGATTTTATGAAATCATCAAATTTTAGAGGGATAAAAGAAAAAACTGCTTTTCCAACTCGTATTTTCAACTTATCTCCCAAATTTTTTACTCAAATTTCGAGCAGGAGTACTTGTTGGATGCAAAATTTAATTCCTCATCAAAGGAGTACCCATGTTTCATACTTTCAATGGACCTTGCTACATGAAAAATGAGAAATACATGAAAAACATGATTGCAATCATTTTTTTTCATGTATGTCTCATTTTTCGTATATCACGGTCCATAGAAATTATGCAACATGGGTACTCCTTGGATGAGGAATTAAATTTTTCACCAACTGAGTACTCTCGCTCAGAATTTGAGTAAAAAATTTGGGAGATAAGTTGAAAATATGAGTTGAAAAAGTAGTTTTATTATTTTTTAATTATTTTACCCTTTTACTTAAAAAATGGTGAATCATCCCCCATGGTTGACATAATCATCTTGAATCCTATTGGTTATTATAATTTTTATTTTTGTTGTACATTTTTCTTAGGAGGCCCATTTTAGACCTCAAAATTCCCCTAATGCCAACCCTCACTTCGGATTTGCTGATGGAGCATCGCGATGGTCTCAAAGTTTAGCAGTAGCCGCCTGGGTTATCTATCACCATGAAAAAACACCACTTGGCACCAATGGTGTTTGTATCAGTTCAATAACAAAAAATCAGGAAGAATATGATGTCATCATCAGACTTATGTGCGATGCCCTCAATTAGGGCATATTCCATATACATATCTACCTTGATTCCCAATTAGTAGTGTCGCAGTTAACCAAACATTTGAGATAAGAGATTCACTTCTGTTTAGAAAATAATTTTGTGCTAAAATATTTGGCAAACAATTTGACTACATTACATTCACACATGTACCAAGGAGTCAAAACCAAATAGCTGATCACATAGCTAACAATATTCTAAACTGGAATACGTCTCGAATAAACCATCATACATAAAAATATATATATATATAGAAAACATAGATATCCATTGGCATAGCATAATCCATAAACAAAAAGAAGGGGCACACCATGTAGAGCCGCAAAAAATATCTCTCACATATATACCAAAAATTTATGTGTCTGACTACAAAAAATAGTATCTCTGACCCGTAAGTCAGCCAAAAAAGATACATATATACAATAATGGGTGCTTTCCCCGTGTACAAAAATACTCTAGGGCGGTGCTCCCCTAGGTGGGGCACCTGGACACACTGCCACTCCTAGTACCAATAATGGAGCTGTTGTTCAATATTTAACGTAATTCATTAGTTTACTGAAAGGTGATAAGTTGTGCATCGAACATTATATCAAATGGTGAAATACTTGAAGAGTTGGTCGAAGTGAAACTAAGTAAGAGAAGTCACGTGCCTAAAAGCTAGAAGCGGAAATAATAAGAAGGTTGAGGTATAAAGTAAAAAGGGGTAGCAGAAATATAAAAGGTGCAATTATGTGGTACGAAGAGCGCATAACAAATATATTAAAAGAATTGCCGCTTTTTGAATATGCACACAAGGGAATTTCAGCGGGGGTCGAGCAGCAAGAGAGGGAATAGACCCATACCCCTGCAGAATTGTGATAATGTGACGTGGTGGGGACCCAAGGCCAGAATGAGGTGGCAATGCCTGAGCACGAAGTATGGTGACATGGAAAACGCAATGTGGGCCCTTACGACTAGTAGGGTATGTATTCAATTTGCTTTGTGAATGATATGTTTCAAAGTATCAAATGGTGTTACACGGCAGAGAGGTAAGGTAAAGTTCGTAGGTAAGCTAGTACTGAGGCCCGTACCAGTATTAAACCCGGCACGCGGTGTTTGCCTCTCCCCAAGCAACACCCAATACCTACATGCCACGTGCCCCACTGTCAGTGTCCTTGCGACACTTGCCCTACTTATTTCACCTCTACCCGTTTTCACCTCAGAATTACCAGTCTCAGATAGCAGTTTCCCGTATTTTACTGCAGTAAAAGTCTCAGGTCTTCCAATTACGGTATATACAAAGCGGGAACAAGTGCCAGGTCTACCCAATCATCACCAGACTACCCCTGCGTCGCTTTCCGAGGAAAATTTACCTACTATACAGGTACTACGTCCTTTTCATTCCCTCTGTTTTCCTTTCGTTTCTCTTTTCAGATTTCATATGTCAGTCATGGGAAGGGGAACACCCAAGAAAAACGAACCAGAAACTCCCCAGGTCCGAGAAAGCAGAAACCCTCCCGGGTTCGAGCCTTTCATCGACCAGCAAGTTGGAATCTGCGATCACCAATACCCTTTCCCTATTAGCAGTATAAGAACAATGACATGAAATGGTCACTAGAGTCGAGAGAAGCCTTTGCCAGAATTAAAAATGCATTTGCTGAAGCCCCTGTGTTAGCCGGGCCAGATTATGCCAAACCGTTTATGATCTTCTCCTTCACATCCCCTCATACAGTAGCTGGAGTTTTGTTGCAGAAAAACGAAGAGGGGTATGAACAGCCTATTGCCTTTTTTAGTCAGGTGCTTCGGGATGCTGAGCTGAAATATAAGATATTAGAGAAGCAAGCATACGCTCTGGTGAAGTCTCTCAAAGCTTTCCGTATGTATGTTTTGCAGTCCTATGTCATTGCATTTGTTCCAACAGCAGCTGTTAAAGACATTCTTATCCAGGGAGACAGTGAAGGAAAAAGAGGAAAATGGATAGCCAAAATATAGGAATATCAGCTAGATATCCGTCCTACCAAATTAATCAAGGGGAAAGGTTTAGCCAAGATCATCTCTGAATCGAATTGCCAGGCCTTGGGTATCAATTTGTCTATGACACCAAATGAAGATTCTGGAGCAAAGGAGGAAACACAGGGAATAGAAATAGCCTCCCAGAAGATACATATGAAGTACCTTATCAGCCCATGGTACAAAGAGATGATAGAGTACCTTCTAACCCTCAGTTGCCCGCCCAGTTGTGACAAAACTAAGTATAGATCACTGAGGTTGAGGTCGCAAAAGTATATCGTTGTGAACGGTTGATTGTATTGGCGAGACCCCTCTGGTATCCTACTCCTGTGTCTTACAGAAGAAGAGGTGGAGAATATAATGGCTGAGTTTCATGAAGGAATCTATGGAGGCCATTATAGCTGGAGGGCTACTGCTCACAAGATTCTGAAGGTTGGTTTTTTCTAGCCTAAACTATTTTGAGACGTGTTCACTCAAGTTAGAGCCTGCGAGAAGTGCCAAAGGTTCACAGAGAGACAGAAGCTCACGCCTCTCCCCATGATACCAGTCCATGTAGATGAGCCATTCCAGCAGTGGGGAATTGACTTCATCGGAGAAATACACCCCCCATCCAGCAGTTAGCATAGGTGGATATTGACCGCCACAGACTATTTTACCAAATGGGTGGAAGTTATACCTTCTAGGAATGCAACTGATGCTGTGGTAATAAAATTCATGGAGGAACACATCATATCCAGATTTGGTTGTCCTGCTAAGATAGTAATTGACAACGCACAAGCCTTTAAATCCACCAAATTCATCAACTTCTGCCAGCAGTATAATATTGTACTGAGTCACTCTACGACTTATTATCCCCAAGGGAAAGGCCTTGCAGAATCTTCAAATAAAACTCTGGTCCGTGCACTAAAGAAGACTATCAACGAGAATTAGAAGAATTGGGATTCTCAGCTGAAATTCGCTCTGTGGGCAAACCGAATTACTAGCAAGAGGGCAACTGGGAAGTCTCCATACGAACTAGTTTATGGGAGAGCAGCAGTTTTTCCTGTGCAGCTGGATTTACCAGTAGCTCGGTTCATGCAAGAAAATCAGGAGGAGCCTGACGATGTAACTAGGCAGATTGATCAGTTGGTGGAGCTAGAAGAAACACGAAATCAGGTGATTCAAAATCTGATCGAATATCAGGAGAAAATAAAGGATATTTTTGACCAACATGCCAAAGACATAAAGTTACAGGTGGGAGATATGGTGCTCAGATGGGACATTCGAAGGGCAGATAGAGGGAAGCACAGAAAATTCGATCCCCTCTGGTTTGGCCCTTTCAAAACTGCAGAACAAGGTGGCAACAATACCTTTAGGTTGGAGAATTTGGAGGGAGATTTACTGGACGCCCTTGTTAATGGTCAATTCCTCAAGCCTTATTTCTAGTACTGATCTGGGCCGAGAAAACCTAATGTACCATATTGTATATTTTTTTCCTGTTTTTAAGCGTTGTTTGAATAATGTGTGTTTGTTGATGAATCATGAAGAGAAGAGGAAAAGAGTCCAAAGGGCTGAGAAGTGGCGTTCACAGAATAAAAACAGGTGATCTGCGCAGTTCTCGACACATTCAAGGATGAACGTGCCGTCCCCAGGTGGAACCAATGTTGTTCAATATTTAACGTAAGTCATTAGTTTACTGAAAGGTGATAAGTCGTGCATCGAACATTATATCAAATGGTAAAATACTTGAAGAGTTGGTCGAAGTGAAAATAAGTAAGAGAAGTCACGTGCCTAAAAGCTAGAAGCAGAAATAATATGAAGGCTGAGGTATAAAGTAAAAAGGGTTAGCGGAAATATAAAAGGTGCAATTATGTGGTACGAAGAGCACAGAAAAAATATATTAAAATAATTGCCTCTTTTTGAATATGCACACAAGGGAATTTCCGCGGGGTTCGAGCAGCAAGAGAGGGAAGAGACCCATACCCCCACGGAATTGTGATAACGTGACGTGGTGGGGACCCAAGGCCAAAATGAGGTGGCAATGCCTGAGCACGAAGTATGGTGACATGGCAAACGCAATGTGGGCCCTTACGACTTGTAGGCTATGTATTTAATTCGCTTTGTGAATGATATGTTTCAAAGTATCAAATGGTGTTACACGGCAGAGAGGTAAGGTAAAGTTCATAAGTAAGCTGGTACTGAGGCCCGTACCAGTATTAAACCTGGCACGCGGTGTTCGCCTCTCCCAAACCAACACCCAATCCCTACATGCCGCGTGCCCCACTTTCAGTGTCCTTACGACACTTTCCCTACTTATTTCACCTCTACCCGTTTTCACCTTAGAATTACCAATCTCAGATAGCAGTTTCCCGTATTTTACTGCAGTAAAAGTCTCAGGTCTTCTAGTTACGGTATATACAAAGCAGGAACAAGTGCCAGGTCTACCCAATCATCACCAGACTACCCCCGCATCGCTTTCCCAAGCAAATTTACCTATTGTATAGGTACTCCGTCCCTTTCATTCCGTATGTTTTCCTTTCGTTTCTCTTTTCAGATTTCATATGTCAGTCATGGGAAGGGGGACACCCAAGAAAAATGAACCAGAAACTCCCCAGGTCCGAGAAAGCAGAAACCCTCTTGGGTTCGAGCCTTTCATCGACTAGCAAGCTGGAATCTGCGATCACCAATACCCTTTCCCCATTAGCAGTATAAGGCATGAGCTTTTTTTGCGTCATGTCCATAATAGGGATCGATATCGGGTGGTTGTGTCAGGCTTTTACCATCAGATTACCCCCCCAGTTTTCCCGGTGGTCGAGCTCATCTACTGGCTCATAGACGCCTACGATGAAAACCGAGGCACGTTTACCTCCGCTCAGGGAAACCAGATTTTCTCCCTTTCACCCGACGTCATCAAGAAAGCCCTCCGTTTTCCCACCAGCGCCACCTACACTGCTTTCAGCGAAGAAGCTTTAACTTCCTAGTTTACCAAATCTCCATGGGAGCATAAAAAAAGCTTCATTGCTTCTATTTCCAGCAGCCAGGCTACTACCCTTCCTGGTACGGAACTCCTCCCATTAAACCTGTTCAACGAGGAAGTACAACCCATCCTCGCGCTCATTGTGGGTCTGTTAGGTGTAGGCGAGTTGGGGGAAACTTCCAAAGTAAGTGTTTTCTTTCTGTGGTTGATGTCTCAGAAGGGGGTTGTCCTAGATATCCTAGGTTACTTATCTGCCAGCATCCACACCCAGTTCCAAGAGCTTCCCGAAACCAGTCATTTTTGTTTCTGTTCATTGGTGTTCTATCTTTTCTTGTATCAGCATGCTGATAGGTTCAAGCGTTTGGGCTTGGATAGGGTATACGAGGTCAATTCTCAGCCCCGACCTGTTTTTGACTGGAACTTTGCAGTGCGCCAATTGCCAAAAGGGGTGGGTTACTCTAGTTTCCTGAACGATTTCATGTCCATTGCTTACACCATCATTCATGGTTCGCCCTCACCTAGGGTTTTTCCTGAAATGAAGAACTGGCTGCAAGCTGGTAAAATCCAGAGCACCGGGGACTGGTATCTCTCTGATAATTATACTAAAATTCAGGTCTATGGAGCCGAGGTCGCCCCTTACCTGCTGCCGGTGTTTCCCGCCTGACGAGTTTATGCTCTGGAGTATATTCAGCAAGCCCTCAAGGCTTACCAGCTCCACTTTGTCCCCGCTAAGAAAGGTTACATACTGAGGCTTCCTACCCAAATCGGCCTGTTCGTCGTGAATTCAAGACATGCCCTTCCCATTGTCGAAAATCTATTGCAGGGTATGGACCTAAGGCAGGGGACGACTTGGGCTTATGATCCCCGGGAGATTATTTCAAATAGAAGAAAGAGGAATCAATCCGCACCTTATGTGCATGAACCAAGTTCGTTTATAGAGTGCAAGGCTAACATGGAAATTTGGCCTTTGGTTTCGCAGATGGAGACAGATTCATCTACCACAGGGGAAGAGGAAGGCATCAACAAAGGTCAAGAAGAAGAATTCGGTCCTTCAGGAACAGGTTCTCCCTCTCGTAAAAAACAGAAAACAGTCTCAAGTGAAGCCGAAATTATAGGAGAGGAACAGCTGCTTGAACCGTTCATACCATATGTTCCACTTGACAGCAGCAAGGCTGGAATCAAAGTTTTGAGGGACAGCACCACCTCCTCTGACTTCACTGAGGTTTCACAGGCCATGGGGGACTATACTTCACCAGTGGCAGCCGAAAGGATCAAGAAAAATAGGATAATTAGAGATAAATACAAAACTGAGCTGGAGGGGTATGTAGAAAAGTATCACACCAGGATTTCCGCCACCATGAATGTGGATACTGAGCATCTGGTATTGTCAATGGCCGAAGCCCTTTTGGACCCTGATACAGGTGCCACTAGCTAGCGGGTACTCCAACATGCAATTAACATGACTAAGGTGCCAACAACTGATATGTGTAACCTGTTTCAGGTTGTAGCTGATATGCTAAAGGATGAGGTAATGTGGGCTACCATTGCACTGAGGAAACTCGAGAAAAAGCATGAACAGATGAGGACTACCCTGAAGAATGAGCAGGCAAGTTCCTGTGCCCAGGAAAATCAAATACACGGTCTCCAGGATCAAATCAAAGGGAAAGACACTGGGGAAATAAACCCGCAGGGATTTTTAATAGACCAATTGTGGAAGGAAGTTACCTCACTGAAAAGAAAATCCCACATGCCAGCCTCCCATCATGTGCAGACAGCCGAGTTGGCATAAGTAGAGAAAGAGAAAACGGAATTGGCCGGCACCTTGTCACAAGAAAGAGAAGAGAAGGAGAAGTTGGCAGGAACAATCACTACTCTTTAGAGTAGGTTGACAGAGCTACAGAACACTTGGGACACGCATAGCTATGCGCCAGCTACAACGCCACCTGAGACGAGTTCACTTTCAGAAAAGCTGGACGCAGCGAAAGATGAAAATGACATACTGGAGAAATAGGCTTCCACTGTAAGGCAAAGGATCATGGATTTGGAAAAATCCCTGTCAGAGAGTACCAGAAGGATAGAAGCATTGGAGAAAGAAATTGAATAGGAAAATAAAACGAGGGCTGACCAGCAGAAGACTATAAATGATCTCAACGCATGCCTAAAAGGTAACCTCACTCTCAGAGAGGGTAGAAAGATTATTTGGTCCGAGATCATTTTAGCCGTAACAGAGCAATGGGAATTTCTACAAGTCATCGAGGAGATGAAATCTTCAGTACTCTATCTCAAAAGGCGATTTCAGGAAGGGGATCTCGATTTAGTCAACAGAGCTCAGCGTGCCAGAGAGTATGTGTCATTCTTGAAAGGGATGAGAGCTAACGAAGTAGAGAAACACGACATAGTCAGCCATTACAAAGAGGCTTTGGAATGTTAGAAACTCATCGATAAGGAATCGGCTTGTGTCGTGGCTTCGAAGGTCTTGCAGCAGTTGATATACAGCGTGGATCGATTTGATGCAGTTTGGGCAGAAATTACGACAGCAGGGCTTCCGACGTGCTGGGACTCCACCACCCCTTCTATGCTGCGACCATTACCGGAATATGAAGCATTCCTGAAGCAAGAAAGGGACCGGACAGATGTCCTGTTAGATAAAACCACCCGGCTCAAGGCCGAAACCATGATCGCATCACTGCGCCTAGAGTTTGCTCTCCTTCACTTGTTAAAACATAAAGTCCCTACTGAGGAAAATTTGAGTGATCTCACTGAGGCTTTCATTAGGGTAGAAGGATTGTTGGGAAAAATACTGAGAGGGGGGGGTGAATCAGTATTTACAGCATATTCAAACTTTTTACTTTTCATGCTCTAAAACCCATACGCTACTTTGCTGAATCCAACTAGCGTATACACGCGGATATTCTTCATGAAACTCGCGTATACCCAGAGATCTAATTATGCCATTAGTTCTTCACTTACATAATTCCATCATTCATTTATTAGATGTTCTATAAACAGTAAACATGTGCAGTAAGAACATAATAAGCCATCACACAAAGCATCACACATGAACACCAGGATTTTTAGGTGGAAACCCAAGTTCTTATAGAAACCACTGGCCGCAATGTCACCAATATTTTATTAAGGAAAACATCTTGACAACATATGTGTCAAGGTGAGACTTGACCAAGATGCGTGCACCCACTGCGTTCGTTTACTCGCCTTCCCTGAAGGGAGCTACAACCCCCCGACTGCTTACCGGGCCTCTTTCCGGAAGGGGCCATACGACCTCGATCTCGCTTATCTTAACTCCGGAAGGGAGCTACGACTCCTCGATCTCGTTTATACCACTTCACTCCGGAAGGGATACACCGACTGAAGGCTACAACCTTCAGCACCCCTTCGGACCACGTTTCATCAATTTTCACACTGGATCCAACAACTTCAGTAGAACAACACTTGTAGACCACGTTTCATCATATTTCCAGATTGAACCCTTTCCATACTTTTAAGCACAAACATACATCACCAACAGATACTTATCAACACAGATCAGATAGCAGAAACACTGCAGAACAGATCATACCCTTTGCTTCAGCATACCCTAGTTTGCATACGCTCTTTTACTTCACTGATGTCGCGTATATACGCGCTTCCGTCCACACGAACAAGCGTATACCTCTGTATGTATTTTATTGCGCATACGCGCTTCCACTTCAGCGAAGCCGCGTATATACGCGCTTCCTCTGCGGCGAAGTAGCGTATAGATCTTCAATCATTATAGAGCAGCATACTTCTTCAGATCAGATATTCAGTTCAGATTCAACCCTTTACTTTAGACAGATGTTCACCTCATCACAGATCTAATCACTCCATAAACAGATCTAGCAAATATAGATACATTTCAGATCTAGATATCCCACTTCATCATTTCTTCATAGGTGCATTATAGATTCAGATCTATCATCAAACCTTTACCCTTTCCATACAGATATACTTCATAGAGAAGTATTTATTCAAGCTCAGACATCTTGCACCCTCACTCATGATTTGCACAATGAATTTCTACTCCTTATATAGGTTTATCCTTTTTCAATACCACGGGCCAAAGCAATACCATGAGCCTTCAATACCACGGGCCAAAGCAATACCATGAGCCTTCAATACCACGAGCCAAATTAATACCATGAGTCTTCAATACCATGGGCCCCTGTTTTTGCACTTTTTGAGCACTTTTGCCCATACGCGACTTATCACGTTCTTTCCCGCGTGCATACGCGACTTCCCCTAGACATATCCGCGTATGCATAGAGACATACTTTTTCCATCATACTTTGAGCACATTCTGAATTCTTTTCTTCATTGCCTTCTGTACACACTGTAGATACATCATATTTTCTTCATCAAGAACATATTCTATCAAGCACAACTTCATCAAGTAAGTTGCCATCTTCTTCATCAAGTGAGTTGCCATTCAATGACAACACTTAGCATCATATTGCTAACTAACATCATATCACATCAGACACTTAGCATCATATTGCTAACAAACATCATATCACATCAGACACTTAGCATCATATTGCTAACAAACATCATATCACATCAGATTTACATCGTTTACCAAGTCCATCAAGTCAAGCATAACTTCATCAGGTGGATTGCCATCAAGGACAACACATGTCAACAGTCGCATGTCTTCATCTTCATTCAGTGGGTTGCCATCAAGGACAACACTCTACATCATATTTCCAACAATCTCCCCCTTTGGACTTGATGGCAACCATGATGGTGTTTGGTTACCACAACAGATAGATACATTAAGAATACAATGACACCATGTCATTCTCCCTATTTTCCATGTCACTCTCTCCATTTTTGGCATCATTCAAACACCATGTCATTCTCCCCCTTTGACATCAAGGGCAAAGGACAAAACCAGCAGATCAAAACTAACACACTCTCCCCCTTTGACATCAAGGGCAACGGATGGATCAAAACCAACACACTCATCCCCTTTTCTCCTCATGTAGAAGAAGCGTTCTGCAGATCTGATGTATACTGAAGTGACCAAGCTCCCCCTGAGTTCATGCTGAATCTTCAAACATATTTTGCAATGAAGTACATGACTCTATGAGCTTCCTATCACCAAAAGACTCAAAATTACATCAAATATCCAACCAAGTGGATTTACATATAAGACTCAAGTACCCAACCAAGTGGGTTTACAAATTTGACTCAGCCCCAACCCTTTCCGTTTACACATTTCAACTCAGCTACCCAACCAAGTGGGTTTACAAAATTTGACTCAGCTACCCAACCAAGTGGGTTTACAAAATTTGACAAGTCCTTACATGACTGAATATTACAATTTTACATCATGGGTCTCAACAAGACCTTTTCAACAAACTACAAATATAACTTTAAGACCAACCCCAGAAAGTCCTCAAGAGAGAGAACATATTTCAAAACCATCATAATGCCAACAATGCATTATACTTAGCAACGCTAAAGCTCCCCCTAAATCTGTGCATCCACGCATCCTTTTCATATGACTAAGGCTCCCCCTTAGTTTGTGCATCCTCAACACTTTCACCAACAAATCATCAAGGCATATTTATCAAAACATGAGAAAAGAATTATGAGAACTGGAACACCACCAGATATACCAAACAGTATCAGAGATACCAAACAGCACTGCAGCTGTGTTGAAGAGAGCTGACTCCAAACTGAAAAATGTCAGCAATCAGACATACGCAATTTTCTGTGCATGAACTCGCGTATATACGCGACTGTGTTTCAGGAAACCCGCGTATAAAATACCATATTCTACATTTTAACCAAAACTGATCCTTTGTGAGGTAGAGACAATGTTCAGCAACTTTCTGAGATATTTGAATAGTTTCCTGGAATACAGATAGATAAAACAATGTAGTTGTATCTTCAAGCATCATCCAATGGTTGTAGCATAAGCACATTAGTATCCAAGTCTTCAGATTCTTTGCAGCATCAATACATTCTTTCCATACCAGAACAACATCTTCACATAAGTGTCAAGCAATCATCCATGTGGTCCAACATCACCATGATATTTAAGATTTAACATGAAGTACCATATGTAGGCAAAAGATCTTAACCATAGTAACAAGCTCTGCATGAACTAGACTTCCAATTTAATCCAACAGATAAACTTCAGCAAGCAGTAAACACAGCTCATTCAACGTCTCATCATCATAAACCATGTACCAAGCCATCATCATTTGAGCATGAGTATCACAATAACCAAAGAATAAGCAGTCATATTGCCAACAATACAATCATTAGTATTCAGCCTGATGCTCCCCCTGAACCAATGCTCTTCCTTAACTCGTGTAACCTGAAAACCTTCATTAGCAACAATCTCTGTTTGATCTGTCCTTATCTCTGAATTACAAGACTTACATTTCAGCACCGAATGCTCTTCATCAAAAAGCAAACAGGACTCATCCATAATCTTCTACATAAGAAACCAAATATCATATCATCATTAGAACTGAGAAGTTAGGCTTGTACTGCGTTAATGATACAGTTATTAACAATCAGACTGTTACTCCCCCTGAGCCTCTGCTCCAGATCTTCAGCTATCATACCAATTCTCTTATCATAAATGCATACGCGACTGTGTTTGCTTAAACTCACATGTATACGCGACTTTTGTGAATAGAACCCGCGTATGGAAAGTGAAACATAGAAAATTTTCACATTCCTTTATCTCCCCCTGAACTTGTCCTTCCTGTACCTGTCTTCTTCATATCATATGTTCTGTTAGAGATACATATAACCAGATTAATCAAATCAATCACGAGAGACATCATACATTGCTGCCCCTATGATGATACATTACTAAATCTCATAATGTATCCCACATCATTCCTGCAGTCAATCAGAGAAGTAAGCTTCAGAAGCGGATGACTGCAGTAGGGTCTGAATTCCCTACGTTTCTGATCGGTCCTCCTTCTTTTTCCAAATTTTCTTGAGCTTTCCAACTGTGTGCTGAAAATTGTCCACTTTCCCAGATCTGTTCATCCTGCATTCTTTTTCTACATGTCCATATTTGTTACAAGAATAACATCTCATGTGTCCAGAGAAATAAGCATAAGAATCATAATGAGTATTTCTAATCTACTCCTTTTGTCATCAACTTTATGTCCATACATGTTACACAGAGAACAAGATCCCCCTCGGGGAACTTAGAGACCGAGTAGAACCTCGTTTGTTTGTGGCTGAAATGACTCATTCACAATTTGCCGCAAGATCCTCATAATTATGACATTTAAAACATTCAACGTTCTTGAATTAATTCCTTTTGAGAATCTATGATTGTTGGTTGATCTTTTGTCTCTTTTTCAACACTTCGTGTTTTGCATTGACATCCTCCTAATTTTGGCACTTCCTTGTGAGCTGATTTTCTCAATGCTTTCATGGAAACCAAGACCAAGTTTGGATAAAGGTGGAGACCTTCGATTACTCGCATTGTCCAAAATATTAGTACTGATCTGAAATCTCAAAAGTTTAACCTTTTCTTCTAATTTACCTTTGAGAATGTTTACCTCAACCTCCAAGGCTTGACATTGCTTTGTCATGCTTTCTTCTTTCCTTCTTCCATCTTCTACTTGGTCCTTTAGATTTAGAATCTCTTATTTCAACCAATTTTCGTTTTCTTCACATGTTTGTTCCAGCTCTTCATTCTTCTTCTTTGATGCTTCGAGATTTGCTTTCAGAGAGATGATTTCTGCTTCAAGTCCTTCATTCTTCTTATTTGATATTTCTGGATCCCTTTTGAGAGAAATGATTTCAACCTCAAGTTCTTCATTCTTCTTATTCGAGTCTTCCAGATCTTCTTTGAGAGAGACGATTTCTGCTTCAAGTCTTGCATTCTTCTTGTTTGATTCTTCGAGATCTGCATTTAGATCGTTGACTTCTACTTCTAGTCTTTTAATTCGAGCAGATGCATAAGCATGAAACCTTTGGTACTTGTCTGTCTGTCCACTCAGTATTTCCATTTGTTCTTTCATCCCTTTGTACAAAGCTTCGCTTTTAGAAATTGATCTTCGTTGATCTTCAATTTTCTTGATAGCTTCCTCTAGATCCAAAACTTTTCTTACACTATCTTCATCATTACATGCACCAGAAAGTGAGTCACAAGAACAACTATCAATACCTGATTTATCTTCTTCATTTTCTGCTGCACCTGTTTTCTGAGATATCTCCTTTTCAGTGGCCTTCTTCTTTTGCTTCTTTCCCATTGCGACGGATCTCCTTCAAGCGATCAAGCTTCTGCAGAAGGACCACCCTCTGATACCAATTGTTGGGAAAAATACTGAGAGGGGGGGGTGAATCAGTATTTACAGCATATTCAAACTTTTTACTTTTCATGCTCTAAAACCCATACGCTACTTTGCTGAATCCAACTAGCGTATACACGCGGATATTCTTCATGAAACTCGCGTATACCCAGAGATCTAATTATGCCATTAGTTCTTCACTTACATAATTCCATCATTCATTTATTAGATGTTCTATAAATAGTAAATAAGTGCAGTAAGAACAGAATAAGCCATCACACAAAGCATCACACATGAACACCAGGATTTTTAGGTGGAAACCCAAGTCGGGAGAAAACCACCGCTGCAGTTGCTCAACCTTCAATATTTTATTATAGAGAAAAACATCTTACAACATATGTGCTGGCGCAGACTTGACCAGCACGCAGGCACCCACCTGCGCTCGTTTACCAGCCTCTCCTGGAAGGGAGCTCCAACCCCCTGACTCGTTTACCAGCCTCTCCTGGAAGGGAGCTACGACCCCCTGATCTCGTTTACCACCCTCACCTGGAAGGGAGCTACGACCCCCTGATCTCGTTTACCAGCCTCACCTGGAAGGGAGCTACAACCCCCTGACTGAAGGCTACAACCTTCAGCACCCCTTCGGACCACGTTTCATCAATTTTCACACTGGATCCAACAACTTCAATAGAACAATACTTGTAGGCTACGTTTCATCATATTTCCAGACGGAACCCTTTCCATACTTTTAAGCACAAACATACATCACCAACAGATACTTATCAACACAGATCAGATAGCAGAAACACAGCAGAACAGATCAGATATTTCATACCCTTTGCTTCAGCAAACCCTAGTTTGCATATGCGCTTTTACTTCACTGATGTCGCGTATATACGCGCTTCCGTCCACACAAACCAGCGTATACCTCAGTGTATATTTTATTGCGCATACGCGCTTTCTCTTCGCTGAAGCTGCGTATATACGCGCTTCCTCCGCGTCGAAGTAGCGTATAGATCTTCAATCATTACAGAGCAGCATACTTCATCAGATCAGACATTCAGCTCAGATTCAACCCTTTACTTCAGACAGATGTTCGCCTAGATGTTCGCCTCATCACAGATCTAGGCCTTCCATAAGCAGATCTAGCAGATACAAGTGCATTTCAGATCTAGATCCCCTTCTTCATCATTGGTGCATCATACCTTCAGATTTGTCTTCAAGTGTAACCCTTTCCATTCAGATCTACTTCAGAGAGAAGTATTTATTCAAGCTCAGACATCTTGCACCCACACTCATGATTTGCACAATGAATTTCTTCTCCTTATATAGGTTTATCCTTTTTCAATACCACGGGTCAAAGCAATACCATGAGCCTTCAATACCACGGGCCAAAGCAATACCATGAGCCTTCAATACCACGAGCCAAATTAATACCATGAGTCTTCAATACCATGGGCCCCTGTTTTTGCACTTTTTGAGCGCTTTTGCCCATACGCAACTTATCACGTTCTTTCCCGCGTGCATACGCGACTTCCCCTTGACATATCCGCGTATGCATAGAGACCTACTTTTTCCATCATACTTTGAGCACATTCTAAATTCTTTTCTTCATTGCCTTCTGTACACACTGTAGATACATCATATTTTCTTCATCAAGAACATATTCTATCAAGCACAACTTCATCAAGTAAGTTGCCATCTTCTTCATCAAGTGAGTTGCCATTCAATGACAACACTTAGCATCATATTGCTAACTAAGATCATATCACATCAGACACTTAGCATCATATTGCTAACTAACATCATATCACATCAGACACTTAGCATCATATTGCTAACAAACATCATATCACATCAGATTTACATCGTTTACCAAGTCCATCAAGTCAAGCATAACTTCATCAGGTGGATTTCCATCAAGGACAACACATGTCAACAGTCGCATGTCTTCATCTTCATTCAATGGGTTGCCATCAAGGACAACACTCTGCATCATATTTCCAACAATCTCCCCCTTTGGACTTGATGGCAACCACGATGGTGTTTGGTTACCACAACATATAAGTACATTGACACCATGTCACTCTCCCAATTCTTTGACACCATTATCTGCATTCAAACACCATGTCACTCTCCCCCTTTGACATCAAGGGCAAAGGGCGGATCAAAACCAGCGGATCAAAACCAACACACTCTCCCCCTTTGACATCAAGGGCAACAGGCGGACCAACATACTCACCCCCCTTTTCTTCTCATGTAGAAGAAGCGTTCTGCAGATCTGATGTATACTGAAGTGACCAAGCTCCCCCTGAGTTCATGCTGAATCTTCAAACATATTTTCCAATGAAGTACATGACTCTATGACATTCCTATCACCAATGACTCATACTTACATCAAAGATTCATCCAAGTGGATTTACATATAAGACTCAAGTACCCAACCAAGTGGGTTTACACAATTCAACTCAGCTACCCAACCAAGTGGGTTTACAAAAATTTGACTCAGCTACCCAACCAAGTGGGTTTACAAAATTTGACTCAGCTACCCAACCAAGTGGGTTTACAAATTTGACAAGTCCTTACATGACTGAATATTATAATTTTACATCATGGGTCTCAACAAGACCTTTTCATCAAATTACAAATATGACCATTTATGACCAACACCAGAAAGTCCTCAAGAAAGAGAACATATTTCAGAACCATCATAATGCCAACAATGCATTATACTCAACAAAGCTAATGCTCCCCCTGAATCTGTGCATCCAAGCATCCTTTCCATATGACTAAGGCTCCCCCTTAGTTTGTGCATCCTGAACACTTTCACCAACAAATCATCAAGGCATATTTATCAAAACATGAGAAATAGAATTATGAGAACTGGAACACCACCAGATATACCAAACAGTATCAGAGATACCAAACAGCACTGCAGATGTGCTGAAGAGAGCTGACTCCAAACTGAAAAATGTCAGCAATCAGAACTCGCGTATATACGCGACTGTGTTTCAGGAAACCCGCGTATACAATACCATCTTCTACATTTTAACCAAAACTGATCCTTTGTGAGGCAGAGACAATGTTCAGCAACTTTCTGAGATATTTGAATAGTTTCCTGGAATACAGATAGATAAAACAATGTAGTTGTATCTTCAAGCATCATCCAATGGTTGTAGCATAAGCACATTAGTATCCAAGTCTTCAGATTCTTTGCAGCATCAATACATTCTTTCCATACCAGAACAACATCTTCACATAAGTGTCAAGCAATCATCCATGTGGTCCAACATCACCATGATATTTAAGATTTAACATGAAGTACCATATGTAGGCAAAAGATCTTAACCATAGTAACAAGCTCTGCATGAACTAGACTTCCAATTTCATCCAACAGATAAACTCCAGCAAGAATTAAACACAGCTCATTCAATGTCTCATCATCATAAGCCATGTACCAAGCCTACATCATTTGAGCATGAGTATCACAATAAATAAGCAGTCATATTGTCAACAATGCAATCATTAGTATTCAACCTGCTGCTCCCCTTGAACCAATGCTCTTCCTTAACTCGTGCAACCTGAAAACCTTCATCAGCAACAATCTCTGTATGATCTGTCCTTATCTCTAAATTATAAGACTTACATTTCAGCACCAAATGCTCTTCATCAAAAAGCAAACAGGACTCATCCATAATCTTCTACATAAGAAACCAAATATCATATCATCATTAGAACTGATAAGCTAGGCTGATACTGCGTTAATAATATAGTTATTAATAATCAGACTGATGCTCCCCCTGAACCTCTGCTCCAGATCTTTAGCTATCATACAAATGCATACGCGACTGTGTCTACTGGAACTCGCGTGTATACGCGACTTTAGTTCACCGAACCCACGTATGGAAAGTGTTACATTGAAATTTTTCATATCTTTATATCCCCCGAACTTGTCCTTCCCGCACTGCCTTCATCTCGATGTTCCGTTAGGGAGATACATATAACTGTATCAATCAAATCAATCATGAGAGACATCATACATTAGTTCTCCCGTGATGATACATTACTAGATCTCATAATGTATCTCACATCATTCCTGCAGTCAATTAGAGAAGTAAGCTTTAGAAGCGGATGACTGCAGTAGGGTCAGAATTCCCTACGTTTCTGATCGGTCCTCCTTCTTTTTCCAAATTTTCTTGAGCTTTCCAACTGTGTGCTGAAAGTTGTCCACTTTCCCAGATCTGTTCATCATGCATTCTTTTTCTACATGTCCATATTTGTTACAAGCATAAAATCTCATGTGGCCAGAGAAATAACCATAAGAATCATAATGAGTATTTCTATTCTTCCTCCTTTTACAATCAGCTGCTTTATGTCCATACTTGTTACATGAAAAACAATATCCCTTGAAGAAACCAGGGTACCTTTCTATGTAGGATCTGTTTGTTTGAGGCTGAAATGATCTGCTCCTGCAATTTGCTGCAACATGCCCATAATTATGACATTTAAAACATTCGAACGTTCTTGAATTAATTCCTCTTGAGAATTCATGATTGTTGGTTGATCTTTTGTCTCTTTCAACACTTCAGGTTTTGCATTGACATTCTCTGAATTTTTGGCACTTCCTTGTGAGCTAGATTCTCCTTTAATAGTTTCATGAAAACCAAGACCAAGTTTGATAGGAGACCTTTGACTACTAAGAATATTATCCAGAATCTTAGTACTATCTTGAAATCTCAAAAGTGTAACCTTTTCTTCTAATTTACCTTTGAGAATGTTTACCTCAACCTCCAAGGCTCATTGCTTTGTCATGCTTTCTTTCTTTCCTTCTTCCATCTTCTACTTGGTCCCTTAGATTTAGAATCTCTTCTTTTCAACCAATTTTCGTTTTCTTCACATGTTTGTTCCACTTCTTCATTCTTCTTCTTTGATGCTTCTCGAGATTTGATTTCGTAGAGACGTTTTCTGGTCAAGTCCTTCTATTCTTCTTATTTATACTGATCCCTTGAGAGAAATGATTTCAAATTTCAAGTTTTTCATTCTTCTTATTCGAGTCTTCCAGATCTTTCTTTGAGACGATTTCGCTTCAAGTCTTGCATAATTCTTGTTTGATTCTTCTAGACTCCATTTAGATCGTTGACTTCTACTTCTAGTCTTTTAATTCGAGCAGATGCATAAGAATGAAACCTTTGGTACTTTTCTGTCTGTCCATTCAGTATTTCCATTTGTTCTTTCATCCCTTTGTACAAAGCTTCTCTTTTAGAAATTGATCTTCGTTGATCTTCAATTTTCTTGATAGCTTCCTCTAGATCCAAAACTTTACTTACACTATCTTCATCATTACATGCACCAGAAAGTGAGTCACAAGAACAACTATCAATACCTGATTTATCTTCTTCATTTTCTGTTGCACATGTTTTCTGAGATATCTCCTTTTCAGTGGCCTTCTTCTTTTGCTTCTTTCCCACTGCGACGGATCTCCTTCAAGCGATCAAGCTTCTGCAGAAGAACCTGCTTTGATACCAATTGTTGGGAAAAATACTGAGAGGGGGGGGGGGTGAATCAGTATTTACAGCATATTCAAACTTTTTTACTTTTTCATGCTCTAAAACCCATACGCTACTTTGCTGAAGCCAACTAGCGTATACACGCGGATATCCTTCATGAAACTCGCGTATACCCAGAGATCTAATTATGCCATTATTTCTTCACTTACATAATTCCATCATTCATTTATTAGATGTTCTATAAAAGTAAACATGTGCAGTAAGAACAGAATAAACCATCACACAAAGCATCACACATGAACACCAGGATTTTTAGGTGGAAACCCAAGTCGGGAGAAAACCACCGCTGCAGTTGCTCAGCCTTCAATATTTTATTATAGAGAAAAACATCTTACAACATATGTGCTGGCGCAGACTTGACCAGCACGCAGGCACCCACCTGCGCTCGTTTACCAGCCTCTCCTGGAAGGGAGCTCCAACCCCCTGACTCGTTTACCAGCCTCTCCTGGAAGGGAGCTACGACCCTCCGATCTCGTTTACCAGCCTCACCTGGAAGGGAGCTACGACCCCCTGATCTCGTTTACCAGCCTCACCTGGAAGGGAGCTACCACCCCCTGACTGAAGGCTACAACCCTCAGCACCACCTTGGACCACGTTTCATCAATTTTCACACTGGATCCAACAACTTCAATAGAACAACACTTGTAGACCACGTTTCATCATATTTCCAGACTGAACCCTTTCCATACTTTTAAGCACAAACATACATCACCAACAGATACTTATCAACACAGATCAGATAGCAGAAACACAACAGAACAGATCAGATATTTCATACCCTTTGCTTCAGCAAACCCTAGTTTGCATACGCGCTTTTACTTCACTGATGTCGTGTATATACGCGCTTCCGTCCACACGAACAAGCGTATACCTCTCAGAGTAATTTATTGCGCATACGCTTCCACTTCAATGGAGCCAGATATACGCTTCCTTCAAGGGGCGGTAGCGATAGATCTTTCAATCATTATAGTAGCAGCATACTTCTTCGATCAGATATTCGGTAAGATTCAACCTTTACTTTAGATGATGTTCGCCTCATCACAGATCTAAGCCTTCCATAAACAGATCTAGCAAATACAGATACATTTCAGATCTAGATATCCCGCTTCATCATTTATTCATAGGTGCATCATAGATTCAGATCTATCATCAAACCTTTACCCTTTCCATACAGATCTACTTCAAAGAGAAGTATTCATTCAAGCTCAGACATCTTGCACCCTCACTCATGATTTGCACAATGAATTTCTTCTCCTTATATAGGTTTATCTTTTTCAATACCACAGGCCAAAATAATACCATGAGCCTTCAATACCACGAGCCAAACCAATACCATGAGCCTTCAATACCACGAGTCAAACCAATACCATGAGCCTTCAATACCACGGGCCCCTGGATTTGCACTTTTTGAGCGCTTTTTCCCATACGCGACTTATCACGTTCTTTCCCGCGTGCATACATGACTTCCCCTAGACATATCCACGTATTCATAGAGACATAATTTTTTTTCATCATACTTTGAGCACATTCTGAATTCCTTTCTTCATTGCCTTCTGTACACACTGTAGATACATCATATTTTCTTCATCAAGAACATATTCTATCAAGCACAACTTCATCAAGTAAGTTTCCATCTTCTTCATCAAGTGAGTTGCCATTCAATGACAACACTTAGCATCATATTGCTAACTAACATCATATCACATCAGACACTTAGCATCATATTGCTAACAAACATCATATCACATCAGACACTTAGCATCATATTGCTAACAAACATCATATCACATCAGATTTACATCGTTTACCAAGTCCATCAAGTCAATCATAACTTCATCAGGTGGATTGCCATCAAGGACAACACATGTCAACAGTCGCATGTCTTCATCTTCATTCAGTGGGTTGCCATCAAGGACAACACTCTACATCATATTTCCAACAAGGATTTGCAATGATGCCTGAGCCTGCCGCGGACAATCAGCAGAGGTGCACCCAGTTCGTTAGCCAAATTAGCAGCTCATCCACAAACTCGCCGCCACCAGTATCAGCAACAGCCTCTACCCCTTCTCTCAAATGATGCATTGTTATTTCATGATTCGGCCCTTGCGGCCTTTTTACTTTTTACTTTTTTATCTTAGTTAGTCTTTTTTAAGTTCAGGTGGAATTTATATTTCACCACAACAATTTACTTTTACTCAAACTATTACTTAATTTTGGTTTTAAAAATGGCTGAGCGCTTAACAGCAAAGGATGAGATGGTTTTATCCCTCATCATGATTTTGATTACTCGGACAAGGACTTCTAACAAACTCCTAGCATGCGATGAAGATATTTTCCAAAAATATCTTCTCGTCCATGTAGAGAAGTTCCTATGTAAACAAGAACAGTAGAAAACATAGGGTTCCAGAATGTTTTAGAAAAATATGCTATAAGAAGATTTTGTATAGATTTTTGTTTAACTCTTGCAAGAAGGTTTAGAGCCCATTGGGTTTCGATGAACAAAAGTTTTGTCCGTAAGGAAGACTCTAGTCTTTGATACTTAATAGAACATAACTTCCTCTTTACGTGTTGATCAATTGTCTGTATTATCTCATCTGTTTCTCTTGTATCATATTTTGGAATGCGAGCAGCTCATTGATTTTAATGTGAACTTATCCTAGTTGATACTTATGTTGGAATCAATCTAGCGCTTTAAATATGGCTCATGCATGATATTTTGTTCCATTATCACTGCACCCATACTTCTGCTATATTGGCTTCAATGTGATGTTAATTTGGAATATGCTATTATTGTGAATGGATTCTAGAATAGATAAGCCCATTACATGGTGATATGTGTGTCCAGATATTATCTAGGCGACAGCTGATATTTTCTCATTCTTTCTTACATAGTGAACATCTGCAAATGACTTATCTCTGTTAAGCATTGTTGAACTGGCCCTCTTTACAGTGAACTATCTTTAAGTTGTCTGATGCCTTTACGTAAGAGTTTTACACTTTGTCTTTACAATATGCCTCTTACATGTCCAACTTCTGAAAGTTTTGGTCCCATTCGAGTTGAACTTCCTGTTTATGAATAGAAAGCATGAGAGTTTATTCCTACTAGTTGTCCCTGTCATATTACATTACTTTTTCTCTCTGCTGTTTAAGATGTCCTAGGCACTGGTCTTTCACAACTCAAGGCTGTCTCTAGTATTGACAACATCTTTTTGGCGCCGTTTCCAGGGAACGAAGTTGATGAAAAATTTGAATCCCTGGGCCTCGACAAAACCCTATTTCACTCTTCAATTAGGTGAGCATGGAGAGTTGAGATTTGTATATCCCTCACCTTGGCGACTCCACATTCATTTTCCCTGCTAAATCTCTTTGCAGTCCTGGCTCCTCAGAAGCCACACCTTAGGTCAGATACTTCTCATCCAAACACACCCTCTGTGTCTGACCCAGAAATAATTTTACATAGAAGAAGCTGGAGGGGGAGACCATTTGTTCATACTGAGATTCCACCACTCTCTCTAGAAGACCTTCCTTCTTACTCTTCTCAGGTTACCCAATTGCAAGATTCTAACTCCGCTCTGGGTGAAACCAGTTATTACTCAGACTATTTACCCTTAGGAAACCTCCGAGTCAAGGACGGGGCTAAGTCAATAGATACCACCCGTTATACTTTTCATCCCACTCCAGAGGCTGAAGAAGTTAAAGAAGTCACAGAGATATCTGCTGTTAATACTCCACCCCTGTCTCCGTCCTCAAGAGCCGTTGTTCACTATATTCCTATCATCATCCACACCTCACTTCCACCTACCCCCCCACTTACTCACCAAGCCCTCTTGTTACCTCCACCTCCTCCTCCAATGGCTAATGTCCCTAGCTTCTTTCAAAATAGATACGCTCCTCTGGAGCTACCTGCAGTATTAAATGACATGCCACAAGATTATTTAAATATTCTACCCAGATTTAGTGGTGAGAATGAGATTGAAGCCCAGAAACATATCGAAGTCTTTTTCTCTTTTGTAGAGAATTTCAATGTGGAACATCTGGACATAGTCCTAAGGCTGTTTGTGCAATCCCTAGACAGGGAAGCTAGAAAGTGGTTCAAGACACTTGGAGCTCGTTCTGTCACTACATGGGAGGGAATGGAGGATACTTTCCTCAAAAAATGGGGAGAAAAGAAATATCATGGTAATATTCTTACTGAATTCAATACTCTAAAAAAGAAACATAATGAAGGGGTGTCAAAGTTTATTAAAATATTTAACAAATTGTACCTGAGTCTCCCCGCCGACATGAAGCCTCACCAGACTGCTGCCAAGGTCGTTTTTGTGGCAGCATTTGATTCTGAATTCGGTTTCTCCTTGAGAGAAAGGAAGCCAGCCACTCTGGATGATGCATGGACTGACGCATTGGAGATAGAAGCAAATTTTGCCTCTACTGGCAAATCCAAAGGGAAATATGAACAAGATGCTAGAAGAAGGGGAAAAGAGGAAGTATCCACCTCAAGCCAAGACAGAGATTCGACTAATGACAAGATCGAAGAAATGAACAAGATGATCAAGAATCTCTCAAGTAAGCTGATCAAGATTGAGATGGAGGCCAAGAATTCAACCCCAAAGAATTTCCAAAATGCTCCAAACAGAGGATTCAATCCTCAATACAGAAAGCCACCCTTGCAGATACTGCAGAGAGGACAGAAGGAGTAGAAAGATCAGGTACCGCATCCTCTATACTTGGAGGGGCAAGTAGAGGGTTCTACTAAAGACACTGCTTGTGAGCAAGAGGAGGCATGCCTTGTTTTCTCAGACAGTAATGACATTGAATGCCCCATACATGGAGGTGACGAAGTAGAGGTGCAACCACATTCAGAAGTGAAAGCTAATGAAGATACTGAGGATTCTGAAATTGATGACTACTGCAAGCAGTTTGTTGATTTCATGCAAGCCCATTTCAACAGAAGATATGACCTCAGGTCCTCCAGAAAGAGAACTCGTACTCAGGATCAAGAGGAGGACACACCTCAAGAAGAGGCACCTGCATAGAAGGAGGTCACTCCTCAAAAACCCCCAGAGAAAGGTAAGAGGCCTCTTAACCAATCTTCACAGCCTGCTGATCAAATTCCTTCATCTTCGCAAGGGTCTGCACCTCCTAATGTTAAATCAAGCTTAAAATAAGTCCAACCTTCTTCACAGAAAGCAGACCCCGAAGATAAGGAACTAAAAGAGGCTCCAATAGATAAGTCTTCCTCTGCTTTCAACTTACAAAAGGAGCTCAAGAAGGTAAAAATCCCGGTCCCCTTGACTGAATTGTTAAAACAATCTACATATTAGTCCCAGGTTACCTCCTTTATGCTCCCTCCTGAGATAATAAACATTCCGGATAGCCTGAATCTTCAGGAAGAAAGGCCTATGGTTGTTTTTGGCCCGCATGTTGAAGAATTAGATGCTGCCACTCCCCCATTTTATGTGTCTTTAGTAATACATGACCTGTTGTTGCACAACTGCATGTTAGATTCAGGAGCCTCCCATAATCTTTTACCCCTCTCAGTCATGGAGAAACTAGGACTACAGATCACCCGTCCATACAAAGACCTTTACTCATTCGACTCCAAAAGAGTTAAGTGCCTGGGCATGATAAAAGACTTGGTGGTTAACCTGGCTCAGATCCCAGCAAAAAGTGTAGTGATGGATATAGTGGTGGCTGACATCCCAGCTCACTTCGGCATGTTACTATCAAGATCTTGGGGAACCAAAATTGGGGGATCAATTAAGCTGGATCTGACCTATGCCACTATCCCTGTATTTGGTGGCCAAGAGAGGAGGCTGTACAAAGAGACCAGATTTTTTAAGACAATCACTAAAGTAGATGATTCAGTGAATTCTCCGGTTTATAGCAGGGAGGGGGATTTCTCATGCTTAATTCTTGAGGAAGATCAGGAGTATGCACCTGAACCATCATTTTTCTAGATCAAGATAGAACATTTCAAAGAAAGTCCCGAATCAAAAATCTGGACGCTTCACTTCGATGGGGCCAACTCTAGAGAAGGAAACAGAGCTGAGGTGTTATTGATTTCGCCTACAGGAAGATGGGTGCCTCTATCTTTCAAGATGGAGTATGAAGCCACAAATAACGTGGCCGAATATGAAGCACTCTTACTTGGGTTGCAGACAGCCAGGAGCATGAACATACAAAGTTTAAAAGTTCTAGGAGATTCAGAACTAGTAGTCAGGCAGGTGAAGAATCAGTGCCAAGCTAAACATCCTAGGCTGAGAGCCTATAGGAATGAAATCTGGGACCTGGTGGAGAACTTCTTCTTAGCATTTAATATCCAGTTCATGCCTCGGGAGCAAAGCAGAATGGAAGATTCTTTAGCAGTGGATGCTAATACTTTTCGGCCACCTCAGAACCCTCTATTGAGATATGAGATTGAGGTACGTTATAGGCCATCAATCCCAGACAAAATCAAGCACTGGCAAGTATTCGAAGATGATGAGCAAGTCAAGAGATTCTTGGAAACAGTCGGGGAGTTCTCCAACATGGAGGTCGACATTTGTGAAAAAATGGAGACCGAAGATGCTCCGGAAGAGAAGTGGGAAGAAAAGGTAGCTGGTCATAAATTTCTGCAGCTGAAAGGGAATGTCATTCCCTGAGGATTAGTACCTCTAGAAAGACTGTTTAACAAGAATGATGTCTCATTACAGCCAAACAAATTTGCAGAGGAGAATCAAGTAGAGGACCTGAATCTAGGCACAGAGGCTGACCCTAAAATCGTGAAGTTGTCCAAAAAGGTCCCGGAAGAATATAAACAGTTGTATCAAAAGTTATTTCAGTCCTACAAGGATGTGTTTGCTTGGTCTTATCAAGACCTAAAAACCTTCGATTTCAGCATTATGCAGCATAATATTCCACTGAAGGGAGATGCAAAGCCACATAAGCAAAAGCGTAGACAGATAAATCCACTATTTCTACCTTCTATTGAGAAAGAAATTAAGAAACTGCTGAAGGCTAAAATCATTGTACCATTGAGGTACTCTGAGTGGGTAGCAAATCTAGTCCTTGTACGGAAGAAGAATGGAGAAATAAGACTATGTGTTGATTTTAGGAACCTGAACAGAGCTTCATTGAAAGATAATTACCCACTACCCAAGATGGACCACATATTGCAGAACGTGGTAGGGGCTTCCCAGATGTTGATGATGGATGGTTTCTCTGGGTATAATCAGGTAGTTGTGTTGCCAGAAGATCAAAAGAAGACAACCTTCACCACTCCATGGGGAACGTTTATGTATGCCAGAATTCCTTTTGGGCTGATTAACGCAGGGGCCACTTTCCAGAGGGCCATGGATATTGCTTTTATTGGATAACAGGACCAGTTCGTGGTGGTATATCTAGACGACATTACTGTGTTTTCAAAGGATGATGTAGAGCACATAGAACACCTGCGCAGAACCTTTGAGAAGTGTAGAAAGTATGGCCTCTCCCTTAACCCACAGAAGTCTTTGTTTGCACTAGAAGAAGGCAAGCTCTTGGGACACATTGTAACCAAAGATGGAGTAAAGATAGACCCTAAAAGAGTGGAAGTCATAAACGGCATTCCCTTTCCCAGAAACAAGAAGGAAGTTCAGGTGGTCCTAGGATGTATAAACTTCCTAAGGAGGTTCATCCCTAACTATGCTGAGATAGTTAGGCACATAACCGATATGCTAAAGAAGAACAATGAGGTGAAATGGTCACCAGAGTCGAGAGAAGCCTTTGCCAGAATTAAAAATGCATTCGCTGAAGCCCCTGTGTTAGCCGGGACAGATTATGCCAAACCATTTATGATCTTCTCCTTCGCATCCCCTCATACAGTAGTTGGAGTTTTGTTGCAGAAAAATGAAGAGGGGTATGAACAACCTATTTCCTTTTTTAGTCAGGTGCTTCGGGATGCTGAGCTGAAATATAACATATTAGAGAAGCAAGCATACGCTCTGGTGAAGTCTCTCAAAGCTTTCCATATGTATGTTTTGCAGTCCCATGTCATTGCATTTGTTCCAACGGCAGCTGTTAAAGAAATTCTTATCCAGGGGGACAGTGAAGGAAAAAGAGGAAAATGGATAGCCAAAATACAGGAATATGAGCTAGATATCTGTCCTACCAAATTAATCAAGGGGCAAGGTTTAGCCAAGATCCTCTCTGAATCGAATTGTCAGGCCTTGGGTATCAATTTGTCTATGATAGCAAATGAAGATTCTGGAGCAAAGGAGGAAACACAGGGAATAGAAATAGCCTCCCAGAAGATACATATGAAGTACCTTATCATCCCATGGTACAAAGAGATGGTAGAGTACCTTCTAAGCCTCAGTTGCCCACCCAGTTGTGACAAAACTAAGTATATATCACTGAGGTTGAGGTCGCAAAAGTATATCGTTGCGAACGATCGATTGTATTGGCGAGACCCCTCCGGTGTCCTACTCCTGTGTCTTACAGAAGAAGAGGTGGAGAATATAATGGCTGAGTTTCATGAAGGAATCTGTGGAGGCCATTACAGTTGGAGGGCTACTGCTCACAAGATTCTGAAGGCTGTTTTTTTCTGGCCTAAACTATTTGGAGACGTGTTCACTCAAGTTAAAGCCTGCGAGAAGTGCCAAAGGTTCGCAGAGAGACAGAATCTCGCGCCTCTCCCCATGATACCAGTCCATGTAGATGAGCCATTCCAGCAATGGGGAATTGACTTCATCAGAGAAATACACCCCCCATCCAGTGGTCAGCATAGGTGATATTGACCGCCATAGACTATTTTACCAAATGGGTGGAAGCTATACCTGCTAGGAATGCAACTAATGTAAGGGTAATAAAATTCATAGAGGAACACATCATATCCAGATTTGGTTGTCCTGCTAAGATAGTAACTGACAATGCACAAGCCTTTAAATCCACCAAATTCGTCAACTTCTGCCAACAGTATAATATTGCACTGAGTCACTCTATGGATTATTATCCCCAAGGGAATGGCCTTGAAGAATCTTCAAATAAAACTCTGGTCCATGCACTAAAGAGGACTATCAACGAGAATCAAAAGAATTGGGATTCTCAACTGAAATTCACTCTATGGGAAAACCGAATTACTAGCAAGAGGGCAACTGGGAAGTCTCCATACGAACTATTTTACAGGAGAGCAGTAGTTTTTCCTGTGCAGCTGGCTTTACCGGTAGCTTGGTTCATGCAAGAAAATCAGGAGGAGCCTGACGATGTAACTAGGAGGATTAATCAGTTGGTGGAGCTAGAAGAAACACGAAATCAGGTGAGTCAGAAGCTGATCGAATATCAGGAGAAAATGAAGGATCTTTTTGACCAACATGCCAAAGACAGGAAGTTACAGGTGGGAGATCTGGTGCTCAGATGGGACATTCGAAGGGAAGATAGAGGGAAGCACGGAAAATTCGATCCCCTCTGGCTTGGCCCTTTCAAAATTGCAGAACAGGGTGGCAACAATAACTTTAGGTTGTAGAATTTGCAAGGAGATTTACTGGATGCCCTTGTTAATGGTCAATTCCTCAAGCCTTATTTCCAGTACTGATCCGGGCCGAGAAAGCCTGATGTACCATATTGTATATTTTTTTCCTGTTTTTAAGAGTTGTTTGAATAATGTGTGTTTGTTGATGAATCATGAAGAGAAGAGGCAAAGAGTCCAAAGGGATGAGAAGTGGCGTTCACAGAATACAAACAGGTGGTCTGCGTAGTTCTCGACATATTCAAGGATGAACGTGCCATCCTCAGGTGGAGCCAATGTTGTTCAATATTTAACGTAAGTCATTATTTTACTAAAAGGTGATAAGTCGTGCATCGAACATTATATCAAATGGTGAAATACTTGAAGATTTGGTCGAAGTGAAACTAAGTAAGAGAAGTCACGTGCCTAAAAGCTAGAAGCGGAAATAATACGAAGGCTGAGGTATAAAGTAAAAAGGGGTAGCGGAAATATAAAAGGTGCAATTATGTGGTACGAAGAGCGCAGAAAAAATATATTAAAATAATTTCTGCTTTTTGAATATGCACACAAGGGAATTTCCGCAGGGGTCCAGCAGCGAGAGAGGGAAGAGACCCATACCCCCATGGAATTGTGATAATGTGACGTGGTGGGGACCCAAGGCCAGAATGAGGTGGAAATTCCTGAGCACGAAGTATGGTGACATGGAAAACGCAATGTGGGCCCTTACAACTGGTAGGGTATGTATTCAATTCTCTTTGTGAATGATATGTTTCAAAGTATCAAATGGTGTTACACGGCAAAGAGGTAAGGTAAAGTTCGTAGGTAAGCTGGTACTGAGGCCTATACCAGTATTAAACCTGGCACGTGGTGTTCGCCTCTCCCCAACCAACACCCAATCCCTACATGCCGCGTGCCCCACTGTCAGTGTCCTTACGACACTTTTCCTACTTATTTCACCTCTACCCATTTTCACCTCAGAATTACCAGTCTCAGATAGCAGTTTCCTGTATTTTACTGCAGTAAAAGTCTCAGGTCCTCTAGTTACGGTATATACAAAGGGGGAACAAGTGTCAGGTCTACCCAATCATCGCCAGACTACCCCCGCGTTGCTTTCCCAAGCAAATTTACCTACTGTACAGGTACTCCGTCCCTTTCATTCCCTCTGTTTTCCTTTCGTTTCTCTTTTCAGATTTCATATGTCAGTCATGGGAAGGGGGACACCCAAGAAAAATGAACCAGAAACTCCCCAGGTCTGAGAAAGCATAAACCCTCCCGAGTTCGAGCCTTTCATCAACCAACAAGATGGAATCTGCAATCACTAATACCCTTTCCCCATTAGCAGTATAAGGCCTGAGCTTTTTTCGCGTCATGTCCATAATAGGGATCAATACCGGGTGGTTGTGTCAGGCTTTTACCATCATATTACCCCCCCAATTTTCTCGGTGGTCGAGTTCATCTACTGGCTCAGAGATGCCTACAATGAAAACCGAGACGCATTTACCTCTGCTCAGGGAAACCAGATTTTCTCCCTTTCACCTAACGTCATCAAGCAAGCAATCTGTTTTCCCACCAGTGCCACCTACACTACTTTCAGCGAAGAAGCTTTAACTTCCCAGTTTACCAAATCACCATGGGAGCATCAAAAAAGCTTCATTGCTTCTATTTCCAGCAGCCAGGCTACTACCCTTCCTGGTACGGAAATCCTCCCATTAAACATGTTCAAGGAGGAAGTACAACCCATCCTCGTGCTCATTGCGGGTCTGTTAGGTGTAGGCTGGTTGGGGAAACTTCCAAAGTATGTGTTTTCTTTCTGTGGTTGATGTCTCAGAAGGGGGTTGTCCTAGATATCCCGGGTTACTTATCTGCCAGCATCCACACCCAGTTCCAAGAGCTTCCCGAAACCAGTCATTTTCATTTCTGTTCATTGGTGTTCTATCTTTTCTTGTATCAGCATGCTGATAGGTTCGAGCGTTTGGGCTTGGATAGGGTATACGAGGTCAATTCTCAGCCCCGACCTGTTTTTGACTGGAACTTTGCAGTGCGCCAATTGCCAAAAGGGGTGGGTTACTCTAGTTTCCTGAACGATTTCATGTCCATTGCTTACACCATCATTCATGGTTCGCCCTCACCTAGGGTTTTTCCTGAAATGAAGAACTGGGTCAAGCCCCTCAAACTAAAAGAGCACCGGGGACTGGTATCTCTCTGATAATTATACTGAAATTCGGGTCTATGGAGCTGAGGTCACCCCTTACCTGCTACCGGTGTTTCCCGCCCAACGAGTTTATGCTCTGGAGTATATTCGGCAAGCCCTCAAGGCTGACCAGCTCCACTTTGTCCCTGCTAAGAAAGGTTACATACTGAGGCTTCCTACCCAAATCGGCCCGTTCATCGTGAATTCAAGACACACCCTTAATTGTTGAAAATCTATTGCAGGATATGGACCTAAGGCAGGGGAATACTTGGGCTTATGATCCTCAGGAGATTATTTCAAACAGAAGAAAGAGGAATCGGTCCACACCTTACGTACATGAACCAAGACCGTTTATAGAGTGGAAGGCTAACATGGAAATTTGGCCTTTGGTTTCGCAGATGGAGACAGATTCATCTGCCACAGGGGAAGAGGAAGGCATCAAAAAATGTCAAGAATAAGAATTCGGTCCTTCAGGAACAGGTTCTCCCTCTCGTAAAAAATAGAAAACAGTCTCAAGTGAAGCCGAAATTATAGGAGAGGAACAACTGCTTGAAACGTTCATACCATATGCGCCACTTGACAGCTGCAAGGTCGGAATCAAAGTGTTGAGGGACAGCACCACCTCCTCCGACTTCACTGAGGTTTCACAGGCCATGGGGGACTATACTTCACCAGTGGCAGCCGAAAGGATCAAGAAAAATAGGATAATTAGAGATAAATACAAAACTAAGCTGGAGGGGTATGTAGAAAAGTATCACACCAGGATTTCCGCCACCATGAATGTGGATACTGAGCATCTAGTATTGTTTATGGCCGAAGCCCTTTTGGACCCTGATACAGGTGCCACTAGCTAGCGGGTACTCCAACATGAAATTGACATGACTAAGGTGCCAGCAACTGATATCTGTAACCTGTTTCAGGTTGTAGCTGATATGATAAAGGATGAGGTAATGCGGGCTACCATTGCATTGAGGAAACTCGAGAAAAAGCATGAACAGATGAGGACTACACTGAATAATGAGCAGGCAAGTGCCCGCGCCCAGGAAAATCGAATACGCGGTCTCCAGGATCAAATCAAAGGGAAAGACAGTGGGGAAACAAACCCGCAGGGCTTTTTAATAGACCAATTGCGAAAGGAAGTTACCTCACTGAAAAGAAAAGCCCACATGCCAGCCTCCCAGCATGTGCAGACAGCCGAGTTGGCACAAGTAGAGAAAGAGAAAAGGGAATTGGCCGGCACCTTTTCACAAGAAAGAGAAGAGAAGGAGAAGTTGGCAGGAACAATCGCTACTATTCAGAGTAGGTTGACAGAGCTACAGAACACTTGGGACACGCACACACTAGAGAATTTGGCGGAAATTCCGACGGCCAATTCATCGCTATTCCGACACATAGTTGTCGCAAGAGCGACAGTTCGGGGGCGGACAAACCGTGGTTTGTCATGCCGTCGCCGTTCCGACGCAAGTAAAAAGTGTCGCACTATCGACACTTCTTCCGTCGTTCTGAACAAGCGTCACTCTTCCGACGTCTCACAAACCGTCGCGCCTCCGACGTTTGTAAATTGTCGCACTTCCGGTGAAATGTGGTTCGATGTTTGGAACGTCGCTCTTCCGACACTTATAAACCGTCGCAATTCCGACCCAGCGTGGTCCAACGTTTTGGACGTCGCTCTTCCGACGCTTATAAACCGTCGCAGTTCCGACTAAACGTGGTCCGACGTTTTGGTGTCGCTCTTCCGACACTTGTAAACTGTCGCAATTCCAACTAAACGTGGTCCGACGTTTTGGACGTCACTCTTCCGACGTCTGGAAGATGTCGTAATTCCGACGATATGTGGTCCGACGTTTGGAACGTCGCTCTTTCGACGTTTTCATACTATCTCTCTTCCGACGTTTCTGGGTTGTCGCAGTTCCGACGTCTACAAGGCGTCGGTAGACCGACGGAGGGTTCAATTTTAAAAAAAAAAATTAAAATTTTAAAAGACGAGAAACGTTGTTTTGAAGATATTATATGAAGTAAAACAGTCCATGAAAGTGAAATAGCAGTATGTAGAATAGTAAAGCAACAAATAGAGTACCGACGTCCATTGTTCCAAATACAAATTAAAGTACCCAAAACCCTACAACAGTGAAGTAAAACAGTCCATGAAAGTGAAGATATTATATGAAGTAAAACAGTCCATGAAAGTGAAATAGCAGTATGTAGAATAGTAAAGCAACAGATAGAGTATTGACGTCCATTGTTCCAAATACAAATTAAAGTACCCAAAACCCTACAACAGTGAAGTAAAACAGTCCATGAAAGTGAAATGTATGTAGAATAGTAAAGCAACAGATAGAGTACCGACGTCCATTGTTCCAAATACAAATTAAAGTACCCAAAACCCTACAACAGTGAAGTAAAACAATCCATGAAAGTGAAGATATTATATGAAGTAAAACAGTCCATGAAAGTGAAATAGCAGTATGTAGAATAGTAAAGCAACAGATAGAGTACCGACGTCCATTGTTCCAAATACAAATTAAAGTACCAAAAACCCTGCAACAGAGAAAAACGCTAATCATAATCATGTGAGGAGTGTGATATGTCCAAAATATAAAAAGACCATCAGACCATATCAATAAACCAGCAACATAGACCAGCATCGCTAGTTTTGAAGGCAGAGTGATAAACATTAATCATTTTTTTCACAAGAGAAAAAACATTGTTTTGAATATATTATATGAAGTAAAACAGTCCATGAAGTCATTACATTTTCACATCTGAAGATTGGAACCCAAATATCCATCCAGAAAAGTGGAAGTCCCACCCCAGACAAGGATAGAAAAATACCCCATGTCACATACAGGGACATGATATAAAACCCAGTAACGGTCCACATGGAGATTATCGACAATCTGAGAAAGCATCCAAATATGCCCGAGGCATCTATAAGAAAGTGAAATAGCAGTATGTAGAATAGTAAAGCAACAGACAGAGTACCGATGTCCATTGTTCCAAATACAAATTAAAGTACCCAAAATCCTTGAACAGAGAAAAACGCTAATCATGTGAGGAGTGTGATATGTCCAAAATATAAAAATACCATCAGACCATATCAATAAACCAACAACATAGACCAGCATAGCTAGTTTTGAAGGCATAGTGATAAACATTAATCATTTTTTTTTCACAAGAGAAAAAACGCTGTTTTGAATATATTATATGAAGTAAAACAGTCCATGAAGTCATTACATTTTCACATTTGAAGATTGGAACCCAAATATCCATCCAGAAAAGTGGAAGTCCCACCCCAGACAATGATAGAAAAATACCCCATGTCACATACATCGACTTGATATAAAACCCAGTAACGGTCCACATAGAGATTATCGACAATCTGAGAAAGCATCCAAATATGCCCAAGGCATCTATAAGAAAGTGAAATAGCAGTATGTAGAATAGTAAAGCAATAGATAGAGTATGTACCGACGTCCATTGTTCCAAATACAAATTAAAGTACCCAAAATCCTTGAACAGAGAAAAACGCTAATCATGTGAGGAGTGTGATATGTCCAAAATATAAAAAGACCATCAGACCATATCAATAAACAAAAAACATAGACCAGCATAGCTAGTTTTGAAGGCAGAGTGATAAACATTAATCATTTTTTTTTCACAAGAGAAAAAACGTTGTTTTGAATATATATTATATGAAGTAAAACAGTCCATGAAGTCATTACATTTTCACATCTGAAGATTGGAACCCAAATATCCATCCAGAAAAGTGGAAGTCCCACCCCAGACAATGATAGAAAATACCCCATGTCACATAAAGGGACATGATATAAAATCCAGTAACGGTCCACATGGAGATTATCGACAATCTGAGAAAGCATTCAAATATGCCCAAGGCATCTATAAGAAAGTGAAATAGCAGTATGTAGAACAGTAAAGCAACAGATAGAGTACCGACGTCCATTGTTCCAAATACAAATTAAAGTACCCAAAATCCTTGAACAGATCAAGAAAAACGCTAATCATTTGAGAATTCAAAGTAAATTTAATCTATTAACATTGCGAATAAAATTACACCGAAGTCAAAAACATTGCCTGGCCATACTCATGGCAAATTTGTCATCAAAAAATCAAAAAATTAAGAAGACTGCCCTCATACGGGGAAACCAGTCTTGAACGTTTAATTTACAGAATTCAAAATATTACTTAAAGGTCCAGCACAGTAAAATAAACTAAAAGCAGCCCAATTAACTGGGCCTGCTAAGCAAGAAAAACAAATTAACCAAACTAATCCTCCGCTGGTTCCTCCACGATTCGGCACCATCCTTCGGAAGGTCCAGGATCGCTAGGTGCTACCTCCACATCCATTCCATGGCTCCCCTCCTAAAGGCCCGAATGCTGGCCAGCTTTTTCCGAGCTCAGACCCGCCGGACGGGTGCATTCTTCCTCCGTTTGGGCCTCCTCGCGGAAGACCACAGTGACTACAGCTGTGATTCGCGGGAGGTTGAGAGTGCAATCAAAGGAAAATTGCGCAGTGCGCATCGTGGGAGAAGGTGAACTAGCGGTGGGGAAGCCAGGAGCAGGGGAATCCATACGGTGGCCAGATGCTACAAGCCGACCCCGCCCACTCCTAGTATTTGGATATCGACCTAGGTAATAATCACTGGACTGGCCGGAAGTCATCTCTGTTGAGGTGCTGGAGGGAGCGCGCCGGGATTGACCTCTAGTGCTCCCCCTGCGGCAACGCATCCTATGACGCACCCGAGGCATGGGTGCAATCTCAGGCGCAGGCGCAGTGGGCACAAGAGACGAAGAAGCATAATTCCAATTAACAGAGGAAGACAGACAGAGACAGAACCGAGAGAAATGGAAATATGCAGCAAAGTCTAGGCAGAAGTTCCGCTGGCCACTTCTCCTTATCGTCACAGTTACCAGGCAATGTAATCCAGCAACCGGCTTGTCTGAAAAACCATGGCTAAACGCCATTTTGTATGTTGACCCGTCTGCAATGCAATCAAAGGACGCCCGTCATAATGAATCTCTAATCATTAATAATGAGAGCCGAAGGCCGGATCAAATTGGAGCATGCGGAATCGCTCAGAGGAGTGGAGGTCCGATCTTGAACAGTGTTAAAAATTAATTAATGCAGTTTTGATGTGAAAACTTAATTGAACAGCGTTAAATGTTAATGAGATTGATATGAAATCTCCATATCCATGTCCCATCACCTTAAACGCCATCGAATGCACCTGTAGCCGGGAGCAGGGCAAGTTTTTATTGAGGACACATGGCAGAAATTGATTGGAGCGGATCTTTGTTTGGGCCGCTTGCGCAGTGGAAATCCGGACCCGTAAAATATTAGGGCGAATTTGATAAGAAATCCGCGTCACAAAATTGGCCGACATCAGCAAGCTATTTTGGAACGCGAATTTGGTTTGAATTATGGTTTATCACCGTTTGAAGTCCGGCAGGCTCGACTTAAGAAAAAATTTCTTATAAAATTTGTGTTGGTTTTCTTTGATAATACACATATTAAAATCCCGCTTAATAAAGAGACAAAATTGGTGTGCTTTCGGAACCTGACCCGAGGATTGGACATGAGTTAACAAACAAAAGGATAGCGGAACCAGACATGCACCCGTGGTCAAGCCCTCTACCAAAACCACGAGCGGAATCACAAAAGCGGGTTGCCCATATCGCACCGCTTTTGCTGAGTAGGCGGTATTTCCTATTCGCGAGCGATTCCATAGGGAATGCGACACGTGGCGAAGTGACCCCGGAAAACAACCGTTTAACCCACGCCATCGCACATTAAAGCCCGACGTTGGAAGCCGAGCGAAATTGCCAAGAGTCGTTGATTTGGAGAAGGGCCATCGGATGGTGGTCGCACGTTGAACTTGCCCGGAGGTTAACTAAGGTGTGCGGAGGATAGCCAGGTACGATACGAGTGTTTGATTGGTTATTGATATATATAGGTGGGGCCAGAGTATAATGAAATTGTTTAATTAAACGATTGGTGGATAATTAGCATAAGTCTGGAGTGTGATTGTTGTAAGGCTGGGTGGTGAAATATAGAGCCGAAAGTTCATTACAAGTTATTTATTTAAAAAGAAACGTGGAGTATAAATACAAAGTGTTGAAAGTTAAACATTCGTTATAAGGATTGGAGATAATGTAAAGTCGGGAATATAAATTAAAGTCCAACCATTGTGGATAGTATTTATTTATCAAATTCTACGAATTTGATAAATAAACCCGAAGAAAGAAGAAGTCAATTAAGACTCAAGCTGGAGGAAAAGAACGGGGTACACCAAGGGAAAATGCTGACAGAGCGATTGTAGACACACCAGCTCTCCTTGGGGGTCCAATTTCAGTTTTGTTGCGTCACACGATGATCTCTCTTCTCCGGCATTTACTTGTATTGAAGATCACTATTCTAGGAATAAGGAGTTATTTTCTCCAAAAATAACCCTAGCCAAACATTGACAATGCATCAAGGATATCTTTCTATGCTTCATAAGCACATTTTTTCTACTTCTAAATCATGTCTTGGAAGTGGTTTTTGTGCTGGAAATTATTCACCAGTTGGTTTCATACCAAAGTCTTTTTCACATTTTCAGCATCCAATACATGAAAAAGATAATGGTTTAAAACAACCTAAATATTTGAAATTTTGCAAGAATTGTCTGGCACACTTTGAACATAAATTTTGAAGTCAAGTGCATGATGCTGTATAGGATCAAGTGTCATTTTGAATACCAAATGTTTCACAAAAAACTTCTCAACATGCTACCCTGCAGTAAGGATTAAATGACAATATTGCATCAACTATTTCCATAATAAAAGTGCACCTCGGCCATAAGACCAAACAACTACAAATGTTGTAGATCTAACAAGACCACACAATCAAATGTATTCCACAAGGCCAATACTGTATGAAAAATGAAAAGGAGTTTGCAACCAAAAATACCTTAAGCAACTAATTCAATTAGATACACCAAACCATCAGCAAAAAGGAAAACCAGCCTACTCAAAAGGCAAGCGTTTACCTCCTTTGACAAAATTTTGAGTTCCGAAACAAGGCCTTTATTGTCTTGTCAATGCCCCTAGTAATTTGAACGGGGTTTGCACCTGCTGCAACAACCTAAATAAAAAGGTTTCATTTCAAATTATTTTCCACAAATTTAAGATACAACCATTGTCAGTTTTGTATTTCCTAACAAGCTCATAAATTTTGACAAAAGAACCAAAATTTTTTAATACCTGATAGCAATTTTTTCACTCAAAAACTATCTTAGACTCAATAAGCCCAACCCAAAACTAAAAACCAAACACCATAAGACCCTACAAAAATGAATAGATGATCTTAATCCAGTACTATCGACAAAAAGTTACCTTTACACCCTCACTTATTAAACCCTGTGCTGTTGAATTTTAACTTCAATTGCTGCAGCAGAAGGACAGATGCAGCAGCAACATTTTTTTTTGGAGGTTGCTTGCATGCCATCCAGAAATTTAATTCAGCATTTAAAATTCCTGCAAGTTTTTTTTGTAGACGGCCACAACCATATTTCTGTACAGGATTGTATTTAAACACAACAGCCAACATTAACGCAATTCACCAACCAGAAATTAAACAAACAGAAATTTACCCGACAGTTTTGTAAATTCAAAAGGAGGACACATGGAGCATTAATATTGGATCACATGAAATTGAAGGGAATCTGAAAACCTGAAAACCGGACCCGAATTTTTTATAGGGCACATTGGATTGAGAATTCGAGTTAAAATTAGGCAGACGTCAGCATCCCATTTTGGAACGCGAATTTGGTTTGAAATTCAATCTATTTAGACTTTTGAAGTCCGACGGAAAGGGTTCTTTAATGTTTTGATAGTTTAATATATACATATGTTATATATATCTCATATGCGAAATGAAAGGTGGGCCATAGAATTTAGTTTTAATTTTATTTTTTTTAAAAGAGGGTTTATTATAATATGTTTTATATGTTCCGGCATATAAAAATAAAAAGGTCGAAAAAGCTTGGTAGTTTTTTTTATAGACAGTACGTAAATTTTTTATTACATAGCAATGTGTAAAAAGTGAAAAACTGAGTGTAACTTTTTAAGTGTGTATGCACAGCAGTGCGAAAGGGAAAAACACAGCAGAGTGTTTTAGAGACAGAGTATGTTTGTTTTGAACAGACAGTGAGTTGGTTTTATGCACTGCGTTTTGTAGCAGTCATAATTTTGTAATCCCTCTCAGTGAGGAAGTAATGTAATAGTTTTTTTTTGAGTTATTGAAGGGAATAGAAGTTTGTTTTCAAAGTATTGAAACTCTGTCTCCTGTCAAAGAAATTTTTATTTTCTTTGTGTTAGAGGAAGGGAGATTTATGGGTGGTTCTTATGAATCAACCAACCATTCAGAACATGCTCATCAATCCAAACCATGAGTATTATGTGACAATATTCAAGCAGTAACTGAATCGGATTTCTGAAGCTATGTTAGAGAAACCCTAAACTCTCACTGAAAATAGGTGAAATGTGGCACCACTCAGAGATTGACATGTGCCAATTGGTACAAGTGGTAGACAATTGGCATGCTCAAACAACGAGGTGATGCAGAAATGACATGAGGGAGAAAATATCAGAAAAGCCCCAAATCTGGAGAACTAAAGCTCATCACCAACCTGAGATTGACAACTTTACATGATGTAACCTATGAAATCGTAAATGGAGAAATCATAGTAACAATAAAGTAACCTATGTAACAATAAATTCAGATTCATCCTGGGAGTGGTAATGGGAGAATCATAGTGAACAACAGGAAACATGCAGAGTTGCTTACAATCAAATAGATGAAAAAACACATACAAAAAACCTAGATAATAATCATGAACAAGCTTAATATTGAATTATGAACTGTAAAGGAACTTACAAAATGTGACATTACGAACTTGGTCAAGCGCACAAGCAAAAATATCCTGGACATGACCCCGGTTGACAAGTTGTATTGCTCATGATGCAAGAGGATTTGTACCTGCACTGCCAAGTCAATCAAAATCCATCATTATCTATACAATAAATACAAGTAATTGATGTAGTATTTTTTACTCTAAGATGCATTCTTATGATAATGTTAGAACATATGTTGAAAATGTCAAAACATACCTGAATAAGCTCCTCTTCATTTCAAGAACAATTTATTGGAGTCGCATGAACTTGGAACAAGCCTCCCACGATCTGAAAGAGTAGCAACTAAGTCAACAGTGACTTTTTTGTTGCTACGTTGGATCAAGGGAGGTTTGCTCCAAGATTAAATCACTCCAATAAATTATTCTCTACTAAACAGGGCCAACCACGTGAAGGTGGAAGCTCTTATGGCCCCTCCCCTCCCCCTCACATCACTCTCAATTCCCCAATACCCAATCTATATTTCATTTTTTACTTTCATGAGCATAAAAAAAAATTCAATAACTAATAAAAAAAAAATTCAAAAAAAAGTACGCAAGGAAACATTGCAATTAATGCTTGACATAAAAATAGTATGATAAATGAGTTTTTTATATAACGCAAAAAACGTTCCAAGTATTGTAACGTTTGTCTTATAATAATACAATATTTTACATTGTCAAATTTTCTTTTTCTTCTTCCTATTTTTAAAGCTCCTAATTACATCATCAATATCATCGTGCTCTGCTCCTGTTTCGTGCCTTTCAACCCGCACTGCTGACCTAGTTGCGTATTCACGATGTCCGGGCTCATCCAGTGACGGGGCATCGCCTACAAAAACAGATAATATTAAATTTTAATTGTCAGTTTTTAAATATCATTGAACTAGTTCGGTAATATTAATAAAAAAAATTGCAATGAGATTATTTACCTGGTGCACCAGTTGTCGCCGCTGACCTAGCTGCATTGTCACGATGTCTGGTCTCATCCAGTGACGGGGCATCGCCTCAAAAAACAGATAATATTAAATTTTAATTATCAGTTTTTAAATATCATTGAACTAGTTCGGTAATATTAATAAAAAAAATTGCAATGAGATTATTTACCTGGTGCACCAGTTGTCGCCGTTGGGACTGTTGCCCTGTCTTCCTCTCTGATGGTAAGATCCTCAAGGGAAACATTCTCTGTCATTTAAACAAAAAATGTTATAAGGACAACCATCAAGGTATAATTAGAAAAAATTATAAGTGGAAATTAATTACCGTCACGGCCCTCACTGATAGCAGCATTGTCGGCCTGGTCCCCACTACAATGATAAGGTTGCACGAGAGGATCATCTACATCTGGCTCTAAAACTGGGTTATTTACCTCGTCGGTAGTGTTGCTCCCCTAATTTAAAAAAAGTTGTTAGACATTAAATTTATGGACAAAAACAAAAATATTGAAAGGTTAATGTTTTACCTCATCAGGCATTGTAGATCTTGGGACTTGCCCCAAGCTTCTGCGACGTTCAACTACATCTTGATAGCCAAAACGGAAAGCAATATTTTTATCTTCCTCTGTAGTTATTGTTCCAAAGTCATCACCCTACATTATATATGATTGTGTATTTTTAATCATATCTGATAGGATTACAAAAACGTTGAAAGGCGATACAATTAATTATAAGATGTTTAGCTACTTAATTACAATTCTTGCAGCTAATTTCAAGTAGCCACCCTGGCCGAGCTTGTGATGGCCCTTTTTCTCAATCCTAGCTTTGGTTGCCTTTGAGGTGTCAGGCAACCTAGCATCAAAAGATTGAAGTCATATATGACGTAGCACACTTTTATTTTAGAAATAAAGAAAATTAAAGCTATTGAATTAAAGTTGTAATTTACCTTGCGGGTCCAGTTAGCATTTTTCCTTCTTTCTTTGCCCTTTTCTCTTTTCCGTCATGGATGAGTGCTCTCCACTCACTCTCTGAAACTGCGAGAGGACGCTCATATCTAGGGTTAAATTGCAATTGCGTCCTATAGGTGTCCCCGGTATATTTCAAATATTTTCCGGCTACCTGAGCCACCGCTTTTCTGTCAAATGTGCCGACCCCAAAAAGGGCTTCTAGATAATCTAGAAGTTCTTTTTTCAGGTTGGAATTCTGGGAATTCCACCCTGTACGTATGGTTGGGCCAAAATTACCAACGCATGGCTCTCCAGAATCCTGTAGAACTCATTGTTTCCTACATAGAATAAAACCAAAAAAAAAAGAAGATATTATCATTAATTTAAAAATAAAAATCATGATAAATATGTTTTAGATAAAGTACATGAAATAGTTAAAATATTAAAATTTACCTGGGAGTTGTACATGCTTTATAGGGAAACCCTCATCATTCACCAATAACGTGCCATTAATGGTCCCTGTGGAGCTGACACGTGTAGCTCCAGGAAACACAATAATGTAGTTGGCCATATCAACCTCATCATTGCCAACACGTTCAGTGGTTGGCTGGGTGTCTGCTTGGGCAGGGTGTGTTTCTTGGCTAGCACCTAAAGGAGTAGAAGGTGTACGAGAGGTTTGTTGGGCAATCTCTTGCCCTTGTGTCCCACTACCACCAACACCGGGTTCAGCAAATGCCAGAAAATGCTACATACAAAATAACTTTTTGTTAGTTTAGTCAATGTAAAAATTAAAAATCAAACTATCACAATTCATCTCATGCAGAACAAAAAAAATATCCTTTTGACTTTTTATTATTACCTGATATCTATTTAGCTGCCTAATAATATGTTGTATCCTCTCTTCTGTTTCAGGTGTTTGAGGCGCATCTATCAAAGCATTAAATTCCGACCTTGCATCTCGTGCCTTTTTTTGCAACAACAACACTGGAGATAGGGATGAAGAAAGCTCTTCCTCAAAGAGGGAATCATCAGGCGTACCATGGCTAGGTGTCTGCATATTTGAACAAAATTAATATTATTTCAATTATGTAAATAACTAAAATACCTGAAGATAGAGCAATGCTGGCACTTTACATGTTCTTCTGCTGGCCTCTTTCCATGATTATCCTATCTCGGGGTTGTTCCTGTACTGCCCTGATCAGTCTGCCACACTGCAATAAAATTATAAATGTAAAAACTTGAAAACAATATCTAACTTGAAAACACAAAATGAAAACTAAAATAATTTCTAATAAGACACCGGAAGACATAGTTAGAGTTTCAAATATGCCTTGCATTGAATTCAGTCCTGGAAACATGTCATTGCACATTAAGGCACCCAAACATTCAATCCACGAATGATATATTTAAGTAGGCTTCTCCTATTCTGGGAAAACACCATACCTATAATGCATTCACTTGCATGTATAAAGGGAAAGGAAATCATGTTTTCATACAACGGTGACAAAGGCATCTTGGGGAAAGGTATCTTCACTTTTTATTTATGTTGTTCACCCACACCACTCTCGTGTTTTCACTAATCCCGTTTTGTCATTTTTGGATTCAAATTAAGTTAAGGCCTTAAGTATTTTTTGACCTTTCGGTGTAGTTTTTATAAGTGGCATGTATGGATTTTCCATTAATTCTGCACTTTTTCTCTTCATGCGCATGTTTCCCTGGAAATAAAATGCATGATTTAGTCCCATACATTTAACAAGTCGTTGGATCAACTCCATAGGAAATATCATGTTTCCTATTCAATCAAAATTTATCTCAGTTAGGGTAGGTAGGAAGGTTTTCCCTTTGTATTAATAGGGCACTTCTAGCTTGCATTTTTATTATATCTTTCAAATTTAGTGTCCTTTCAATTAGGGCATGAATTTTTGCAACTTTCAAGGTGAGAATGAACAAAGACAAATTTTTGTGATGGATGACTGTATATGACTCCATGGCCAGAGGAAAAGGCACTAATCTACTTCTTCAAATATCTATAGTTCTCATTCAACTCATACGGAGATGGTCCCTGATTTTGAGCCAAATGTTGCAGCAAAAAGTTCCCCCCCTCCATAATTTGATATTCAATGGAAATTTCTTAAATTGATGATGGGGCAAGATTATAGAACATTGGCACATACATATGTAATGGAATTCCAAGATCATGATATATGTTTGCATATGTTTATGGCAATGTTCCACCAAGTCCCCTGGAGGTGGGAGCGAGGGGGCGAGGTAGCGCGGGAGCGGCCTATGCAAAAGCTCCCTACCAATTTTCAGGAAACGTGGGGGGACGTCGGGGTCATAAAAATTATAAAATTTAAATCGGTGAGCTAAAATGAATTATATTTAAGAATATATAAAGAAATAATAATTGAAGAATGTACTATAAAGATAAATCATAAAGATAAATTAATAAATCTTAAGGAATATTAACTGTGCACTGAAACAAATTTAAAAGTTAAAAGTTAAAACATACATCATACAATCATGCATGTAAGTTTGTAAGTTTGTAACTATATAATCATTAATGTAACTACTAACAATGTACAATGAAAATTAAGTTTAAGATATCATATGACATATTATATCAAGATTCAAAATAGAGTTTAAACTGAAGTTTACAACTCAAGTCTGAAACATAAAACTTAAACACAAATAAGTTATGTCTGAAACATAAAACATAAAACATAACATATGAATATCAAATGATATCATCATACTGATAAATGAGCATAAATGCTCAATTTAATGCCCCACTAGTCTCTGCATCCAACTTCTGCACGAATATATCAAGATCAACCATGTCACCATTTGAATCAGAATCACTTGGATTCTCAAATATGCTAAGTGGCACATCAACTTTTAACACGAAACCATAAACTAAAAGGGGCGGTGAGGGAACGTGAGGGGGCGTGAGGGAAACATCCCCTAGAAGTCCCCAAGACCCCGGAGCGCGAGGGGGCGAGGAATCTAGAACCCTAGGTGGGGGGGCGAGACCCCGTGTAACACTGGTTTATGGAGGTGGTGGAGCAAAAAAGAGCTCAAATAGAGCTGAAATTTTTCACATAAAAAGGATTGTGGGCTTGACTAATGGTTCCATTTAAAAAATGATATCTATACAGAGAATAAGTGTAGCATGCAAACATGCATTGAAAATCCATCTGAGTTTGCATTGTATTACTTATGATGGATTCAAATTTGGGTTTCAAAATGCCAGGTTATGGCATGATTTGTCGAGAAACCCTTAGTTGGATTCTCATGTTGGTTTAATTTATATTTTAAGTTTGTTTTGCAATCTTTGGGTGATAGTAACTCATGAACTAGGTTACCAATGTGTAACAATCATATTTCAAGAATAAAGTCGTGATTTTTTTATATTATTATTATTATCTATTAGCTACGAGTATTGACACCTAATGCCTGGAATTTTGACATCTTGATAGCATGGATAATTTCGAAAATGTTTCTAGTAATGTTAACATAATAACTATCATTACGTGCCTTCACTTTTGTCACCATAATAGACCTGTTATATGGACTCATCACACAACTTCATATGCTATGTCCCAACAAGTTCAAACTGGTTGAACCTACCTCATAGTGTGGTTATTAAGGACAAGTTGCTTGATATATAACTCGATAGCATAGACTGCGTTGCAGTTCTAAAAAGAATCCTCAAGTGTCAAAAAAACTTCACAATATGTTCTACTATAAAGCCTTTTGGGATACCTGAAATAATATATGTATCATGGATGACTTTTAAAGTATGACAAGATCCAGAGGGAAAGGAAATCAATGGAAGAGTGATCCACCAATGAGAACCTAGAATTTAGCATCAGATGAGTTAGAGTCTAGGAAATTGAAACCCTATAATTTTAACTAGTGATGAAGGACATCACATAGGTAATTATATTTTCATGTAGAATAATCTGTTAATTCAAATTTAAACTACATAATATGAAAGGCATACCATAAATTTTTCCACGTAAGTCCAAACAACCTATAAAAAGGGAAAACCTTCTTTTCCATGGGAAATAATTTACCTTTCCTTTTTCAAGACAATCTAAATCACAAAAAATATGAACTATACCGCACACATTCTTGGATAATGTGAAAGTGGAAAAGGAATACCCTACACAAGTGATGCACACATGTACATTTGAACACTAATAGATTTTTGTAGTTGAAATGCAATGCTTGTTTTCATTTAAATGTAGGTTTTTTAAAGCAGGGAGAAATAATGGCTGCCAAATTAATAAGCGTTTCTTTGGGAAAAATTTAAATATTGTATTGGGTGATGAAGATAATAGAGGGTATTGAATCTTGATTCTTGACATCTAGAGAGAACCATACAGCCTAACACAATCTAATAGAATTGACCAAAAAAACCCAAATAGAGTCAACCCTACTATAGGAGGAAGGGTTTGCAGTAAGAACTTACCATTTTGCAAGAGCTGAGGGTGAATGTTGTTCTACAAGAGCTGAGGGCGAACGCTAAGGGCGAATGTTGTTCTGCAAGAGCTGAGGGCAAACGCTGAGGGCGAATGCTGAGGGCAAAGGCTATTCTGCAAGAGCTGAGGGCGAATGCAGGGTGAATGCTGTTCTGAAAGAGATGAGGGTGAATCCAGGGCGAATGTTGTTCGGCAAGAGCTCAGGGCGAATGCTGAGGGCAAATGCTATTCTGCAAGAGCTCAGGGCGAATGCTGAAGGCGAATGCTGTTCTGCAAGAGCTGAGGGTGAATGCTGAGGGCGAATGGTGTTCTGCAAGAGCGGAGGGCGAATGCGCGCGTGATATCAGACGTTAATGTAGCACACCTGTACATTTGAACACTAATATATTTTTGTAGTTGAAATGCAATGCTTGTTTTCATTTAAATGTAGGGTTTTTAAAGCAGGGAGAAATAATGGTTGCCAAATTAATAAGCGTTTCTTTGGGAAAAAATTAAATCTTGTATTGGGTGATGAAGATAATAGAGGGTATTGAATCTTGATTCTTGACATCTAGAGAGAACCCTATAGCCTAACACAATCCAATGGAATTGACCAAAAAAACCCAAATAGAGTCAACCCTACTATAGGAGGAAGGGCCTGCAGTAAGAACTTACCATTTTGCAAGAGCCGAGGGCGAATGCTGTTCTGCAAGAGCTGAGGGCGAACGCTGAGGGCGAATGCTGAGGGCAAATGCTGTTCTGCAAGAGCTGAGCGCGAATGCTGAGGGCAAATGCTGTTCTGCAAGAACAGAGAGCGAATGCGCGTGTGATATCAAACGTAGCTATTGCGACAAATACGAAACATTTTTATGTAGCGCGCATATAAGTTTCGAATTTTTATGTAGGGCCCATATAAGTTTGGTATTTTTATGTAGCGCGAAAATAACTGTCGCTATACCGACGGCGGAAAAGGCGTCGCTATTAGGATGGTGCCTCCAAATGTCGCAATGGCGACACCTAGACATTGTGTCGCAGTTGCGACGTTTAGAGTCGTCTCAATAGCGACGCTTTGGGCCATGGTGTCGCAATTGTGACGTCTTCCTTTAAACGTCGCAATTGCGACACTTGTTTAAGTGTCGGTATTGCGACACTTTTCTATAGACGTCGGTATAGCGACGGTTTCGGGCGGGATGGAAAAAATTTGGGAAAATTTCCAACATTTGGTCAAAAGCGTCGGAAACAGGTGTCGGAATTTTCGCCAAATGTAGTAGTGACAACTGTGCGCCAGATACAACGCCACCTGAGACAAGTTCACTTTCAGAAAATTTGGACACAGTGAAAGCTGCAAATGACATACTGGAGAAACAGGCTTCCACTGCAAAGCAAAGGATCATGAATTTGGAAAAATCCCTATCAGAGAGTACCAGAAGGATAGAAGCACTGCAGAAATAAATTGAACAGGAAAACAAAATGAGGGCTCACCAGCAGAAGACTATAAATGATCTCAACGCACGCCTAAAAGGTAACCTCACTCTCAGAGAGGGTAGAAAGATTATTTGGTCCGAGATCATTTTAGCTGTAACAGACCAATGGGAATTTTTGCAAGTCATCGAGGAGATGAAATCTTCAGTACTCTATCTCAAAAGGCGATTTCAAGAAGGGGATCTCGATTTAGTCAACAGAGCTCAGCATGCCAGAGAGTATGTGTCATTCTTGAAAGGGATGAGAACTAACGAAGCAGAGCAACACGGCATAGTTAGCCGTTACAAAGAGGCTTTGGAATGTTAGAAACTCATCGATAAGGAATCGGCTTGCGTCGTGGCTTCGAAGGTCTTGCAGCAGTTGATATACAAAGTGGATCGATTTGATGCAGTTTGGGCCGAAATTACGACAGCAGGGCTTCCGACATGCTAGGACTCCACCACCCCTTCTATGCTACGACCTTTATCGGAATATGAAGCATGCCTGAAGAAAGAAAGGGACCGGACAGATGTCCTGTTAGATAAAACCACCCAGCTCAAGGCCGAAACCATGATCGCATCACTGCGCCCAGAGTTTACTCTCCTTCACTTGTTAAAACATAAAGTCCCTACTGAGGCAAATCCGAGAAATCTCACTGAGGCTTTCATCAGGGTAGAAGGATTTGCAATGATGCCTAAGCCTGCCGCGGACAGTCAGCAGAGGTGCGCCCAGTTCGTTAGCCAAATTGCCAGCTCATCCGCAAACGCGCCGCCACCAGTATCAGCAACAACCTCGACCCCTTCTCACAAATGATGCATTTTTATTTCATGATTCGGCCCTCGCGGCCTTTTTACTTTTTACTTTTTTATCTTAGTTAGTCTTTTTTAAGTTCAGGTGGAATTTATATTTCACCACAGCAGTTTACTTTTACTCAAACTATTACTTAATTTTGGTTTTAAAAATGGCCGAGCACTTAACAGCAAAGGATGAGAGGTTTTTATCCCTCATCATGATTTTGGTTACTCGGACAAGGAATTCTAACAAACTCCTAGCATGCAATGAAGATATTTTCCAAAAATATCTTCTCGCCCATGTAGAGAAGTTCCTATATAAACAAGAACAACAGAAAACACAGGGTTCTAGAATGTTTCAGAAAAATATGTTGTAAGAAGATTTTGTATGCATTTTTGTTTAACTCTTGCAAGAAGGTTCAGAGCCCATTGGGTTTTGATGAAGAGAAGTTTTGTCTGTAAGGAAGATTCTAGTCTTTGATACTTAATAGAACGTAACTTCCTCTTTACGTGTTGATCAATTGTCTGTCTTATCTCATCCGTTTCTCTTGTATCATGTTTTGGAATGTGAGCAACTCATTGATTTTAATGTGAACTTATCCTAGTTGATACTTATGTTGGAATCAATCTAGCGCTTTAAATATGGCTCATGCATGATATTTTGTTCCATTCTCACTGCACCCATACTTCTGCTATATTGGCTTCAATGTGATGTTATTTTGGAATACGCTATTATTGTGAACGGATTCTTGAATAGATAAGCCCATTACATGGTGATATGTGTGTCCGGATATTATCTAGGCGACAACTGATATTTTCTCATTCTTTCTTACATAGTGAACATCTGCAAATGACTTATCTCTATTAAGCATTGTTGAACTGGCGCTTTTTATAGTGAACTATCTTTAAGTTGTCTGATGCCTTTGCGTAAGAGTTTTACACTTTGTCTTTGCAATATGCCTCTTACATGTCCAACTTCTAAAAGTTTTTGTCCCATTTGAGTTGAACTTCCTGTTTATGAATAGAAAGCATGAGAGCTTCATCCTACTAGTTGTCCCTATCATATTACATTACTTTTTCTCTCTGTTGTTTAAGATGTCCTAGGCACTGGTCTTTCACAACTCAAGGCTATCTCTAGGATTGACAACAGGAGCCAAGATCAACACAGAGATTGCCACCCGACGTAAAACCAGCCGATAGCCCCTCTACCGGGCCATCAAGTTCTCCAGCCACACATCCTCAAGGTCATCCACAAAGCCTCGGGTAAGCATCCCTTAAAGCTGCCACCTGCTCGGTTAGCTCAGCAACATGAGCCTCTGCCACATTGGCACGAGCTTTCTCAGCAGCAGTCTCGACAGCAGCCGAGCTGCTACCCTCCTCCGAAGGGGTAGCCTCACCACCTAGTGCTCCACCCAAAGGTTGTGCAGGAGCTCCTCCCTGTCCCCCGCGAGCTCCTCGAGGTCACTGAAGCGGATGGTGTCCCACCAATTGAGCCATATGATGACCAACCTCGCCAACATCTACAAGAGTAACCAAGACTATGTTAGTATCACCATAATACACATATAAACATAAATACTCAAGTAAATTTAGAAAACAAAAAAACATACTTGTTGGCCTCCAAGCATATCCACTGGGCAGACCCATGTTTGGATCTCCTCAAAAGTCCATCCCTGCATAGCGAATGGAAGGAAAATCTGAGGATTGGCCTCAAACCAAGCCTCTGTGGTGGCATTCCAATAATTACCCACCCTACCTCCACCTCCTCGAGGCATCATAAAGGCCCACCTCCTCATCCGAGGCTCTTGTGGCCCCCTAGCTGGCATTGCCACCATAGGTCTCAATAGCACCACATGCTCATACATGATGCTACGTAAGATGCTGGCATAAGTAAAAGCTTTGCTCCATCCCAGATCTTAGAAAGTTGTGCCAACATCCTGTCATAACAGAAACAGGTAAAGTAAAAAAAATGCCTGACCCTCAGCCAATGCAAGACACCGATCCATGGACCCAATGCCTGATGAGGAGAAAATGACCCCGCCAATCACATAATGGCCACTAGAGCACATCGCTTGGCTAAGTCTATCACTATAGCAATAGCTATACACCCCTCCATCAGGGGCACTCTGCCACAGTCGCCTGTTGAAAATCTCTCTAGATCCACTCTCCCAAAGGGAAGTGGATATCGAAGTGCTTCACCTTGAGGCAGAAACCCGATCAAAAAATAGATATATGTCTCAGGATGGATAATAAGGCCACACCCCCGCAGCACCATCACACTGCACCACCTGTTCCAACATTGGATAAGGTAATGTAAAAGAAGATCTTGTGATCTTACTAGGTCATTCTCCATAAACTTGAGAAGACCCCATCGTGCCAACTATTGTGCACGTGACCATTAGCAGCTAAGGCAGCACGTAGATCGGGCCAATCCCTCTCCCTCCACAACACCCTATCATCAAAACAAGAACACATCAGCCACACTGAAAATACTAAAACTAGACAAAATTTCCAAAATTTTGGCAACAAATAGCTTCAGCTCTCCACATGCCTGTTCCTCAGACAGGTGCAAGAAGGGCATGTCTGTCCTTCTCATAGACACTCTAAAGGAATGCCTAAATCTAGGACAGGGACGCTAAATGCACACAAAACCTTATTTTTGTGTACAAGGTGCACACCTGCACCTTGATTACCCATGCGTTCAAGGTAAAAACTGGCCAAATATCCGTACAAACCCATCTTGTATGGACCCTGGCACTGACACACTAAAAAATTTAAAGTGGAGGACGTCATGGAGCCTACCTGACTCAAAAATTGCTAATCTCGGGTGCTCAGGCTGACCGTAATGGTAAGAACTACTCTTCAAAAGCCTCTAACCTCTCAACACTCAACAAACACAAATGAACTAAATTGAGCCATAATCGCCGATATGTAACCCTTTTTAGAAAATTTGGAGGACCATAATGAGAGCTCATAAGGCCCAATCATCAAACCGAAAGCAACACTGTGATCACACTCCATAACGCCCAAGGACGGTGCCACACATTTACACCCCCAAAAAAATAAATTTTTAGTGCCAATAGGTATGCCCTCTCTCATATTCCTTTTTAAGCACATTCCTTGTAAATAATATTTGAATAAAGAAGATGCTTTCACTTAGGGTATTTGTTTTTACAGGTAGTATGCAAACCATCCACAACTCCATCCACTGAAATTTCTAGAGCAGGTATCATTATACCCCCAGCATGATAGAGTCCCAGAAAAACTCTGCATCTCCTAACATCATTTCTCCATCAGAAATTAACCATAGGTTCCAAACACCTGACCATGTTTATCATCACCTCACCTTACACATGATAAGCATCCTCGTTGGTCGGTAGGGCCTCCCCTCCATGGCGCTCATCACCCAAAGTAGACCATATATCACAAAAATAGTGACGCCATGGCCATGCCACTTTAGTCTGAGATGCACCTCATGCCCATTCACCTACCATGCATCAGGTCAAGTTTTACCATATCGAAATAAAACCCCTTTCCCGAATGACCAGGTTTTGAAAGGAGATTGAAAGCGCATTACCACGCCTTGCATTTGACCTGCCATACCTCCATCAACGTAGCCCATTTTTGACATTTTCCATCTATTTCATCAACCTCACATAGATACCAACCAATGGGGCCCCCACCCTTAGCAAAAAAACCTTCCTCACATCATCAATGAGCAAACACTTTCATGTTTTGGGGCACCCGTCTCTGTGTTTTGTACAAACCAAACCCCATTATTTCATTATTTTGGTAAGTGTACAGAGACCGCAAACTGTGCACTATGTCCCCCACCCACCCGTTCATTTCTTCTCCCATGGAAATAGTCCATCGTCACCCTTGGTCGGAGTACCACACCCTCACGCATAAGCCACCATGACATTCATAACCAAAATATACCCACCCTGGATTTTCTACCGACTCCAGGGATTTTCCCATCAAAAATAGTTATGACTACCGCCGAGTTGTTTTTTCTACTCTGATCTTGGGCCACTGAATACCCATCATCAGTTTTCAGTTACCCCTCACCATCATGCCTATGTTAAACCCATCACATCCAGGATCCTGATCCCCTACATGAGTCACCCTCTTGTTCAATTGAGGTTTCTTTTTTGTCGACATCAACACCTATTTTCCAAAAAGTAAGAGGTACCTTGGATCACCCCTCTCCACAAAAGGGACATCCTCGGGTGGTACTGTGGGAGACATCATTGCCCACAGATGTCATCTATCCTCCTGACATTTGACTACAACATAAGCTTTCATGTCAAGATGGTATCGTACCTTACAACTATTGGGAAAAATACAGAGGGGGGGGAGGGGGTGAATTAGTATTTAGAGCTTACTCAAAAATTTTACTTTTTCTTTACAGAATCATATACACGACTTTAATTAACCCAACTCACGTATATACGCGGATATCTTTAAGAAAACTTGTGTATGTCCAGAGATCTTATTATGCAGATAATTATTTACTTAGATCATTGCATCATTCATTTTATTAAGCAGTAAACATGTGAAGTAAGAATAGAATAAATCATCACACATAAGCAGCACACATGAACACCAGGATTTAAGGTGGAAACCCAATTCAGGAGAAAACCACCGTTGTCGTCGTCTCTGTCTTCGATATTTATTATAAATAAAACTTCTTACAACCATGTACTGGCACAGACTCATACCAGCACGCAGGCACCCACCTGTAGAAGGCTGCAACCTTCTCTCGTTCTCCAGATACTACTGGAAGGGAGCTCCAACCCCCTGATTTCGTTTACCAGTCGCTCCTGGAAGGGAGATACTACCCCCCGATCTTGTTTACCGGCCACTCCTGGAAGGGAGCTACTACCCCCTGATCTCATTTACCAGCTACCATTGGAAGGGAGCTACAACCCACTCATTGAAGGCTTCGATCCTAAGCTCCACCATGGACAACGTTTCATCAATTTTCATACTAGATCCAACAACTTCCACACAACACACCTTGTAAGCCTCTTTTCATCAGATTTTCAGACTGGACCCACTCCATATATTTAAGCTCAAATAACATACATCAAACTGAAACCTTATAACCCATTCAATTCATTCATTGAATCATCAACCAATCAACCAACCAACCACTGATCTTTAATCATAATAAACTAGCAGCATAATCAGTATTCAAAACAACTCAGATCTGTATGAAGACATATTGACAAACAACAGTAAAACAACAAAATAGATCAGAGATTTCCTTCTGCACACTTCAGCAAAACCCCAGCTTCCATACGCGCTTTTACATCACTGAACCCGTGTATATACGCTCTTTCACAGAGACGAACTTGTGTCTATATCTGCAACTATTTTAGGATTGACCTTAGATTCCATATGTGCTTTTGCTAAAACTAACCCATGTGTATACGTGCTTTCATTGCAGCGAACCTGCATATAGATTTGCAAACATTACAGGGTTGTGCAACTCTTCAGAACAAATAAACAGCTCAGATCTTACCCTTTCACTTCAGTAAACATTTGCCACATCTTATATCTAAACATTCCATAAACAGATCTAGAATATATATAGTCATTTCAGATATAGAGATCCTAATCCATTATTTTATTCACAGGTGCATTATTAATTCAAATCTATAAATAAACTGTAACCCATTCCATGCAGATATACTTTAGAGTGAAGTATTCATTCAATACCCAGACACATGCACACTGTGCACTATGATCTTCTTATCCTTATATAGTTTTAACCTTTATCAATACCATGAGCCAAAACCACACAACTTCCGATGGTATTCTTGGATAGAATCAAATAGACAATGCATCACTCAATATTGTGTTCCAATATCATGGTAAAGCCCCCTGTTATTATATATTTGGAGCACAAATAGGCATACACGACTTGAGACGTACTTATCCGTGTACATACGCAACTTTACCTTTACAAACCCATGTATACATTGTGACATATTATATTTATCATTTCTCTGGCACATGCTAGAATTCTTTTCTCTGTCACATCTGAACTAATCTGTAGATACATCATTCTTACATATTTAACACATAGGTTGCTTATCATAGGCAACTCATCAAGTAGGTTTCCATCAAGGACAACTTCATCAAGTAGGTTGCCATCAAGGACACCACATTACATCAAATTGCCAACAATCTCTCCCTTTGGACTTGATGGGAACCATGATGGTGTTTGATCACCACAACAGATAGATAAATTAATCATAACCATTATTCAAACACCAAGATACTCTCCCCCTTTGACATCAAGGGAAAAGGACAGATAAAAACCAAAACAAGGTTTATTTTCCCTTGTAGAGACATGAGCTCTGTAGATCTGAAGTGCACTGAAATTACCATGCTCCCCCTAAGTTCATGCTGAATCTTTAGATGGATTTTTCAATGAAGTACATCATCCTATAACTCAACCAAGTATGACCATTCCTATTACCAAGGACTCATACTTACATCAATGATCCAACCAAGTGGAATTACATATTTGATTGAACTACCCAACCAAGTGGGTTTACAAATTTTACCAAGTCCTTACATGACTGAATATAACAATTTTACATAATAGGTATCAACATGACCTTTTCATCAAATGAATTTTTATAAACAAGACCAATGAATCTCAATCATGATATCAGACCATAGCAAACACTTAGAACGCCAACAATGCATCCTTTCCCACAGGACAAGTGCTCCCCCTTAGCTTGTGCATCTTGAACACTTTCAACAGCAAATCATCAAGTCATCTTCATCAACAATATATTAGAGAACGAAACATAAATGTAAGAACTGGAACATCACCACAGATACCCAACAGCACCACAATTGTTCTGAAAATGCTAACCTAGAAAATTATGCCAACAAAAACCCATACACAGCTTTCTGTATATAAACTCATGTATATATGTGACTGTCCTTTATTAAATCCACGTATCCAATTTGATCTTTTGAATTTAAGAAAATATGATCTTCTGAGCGGCAGAGACTCTCCCAGGTTTTTTTTTTTGAGATATTCGAATGCTTCCCTCAAGAGAGAGATCATATTTCAGAACCATCATAATGCCAACAATGCATTACTCTCGGCAAGGATAATGCTCCCCCTGAACCTGAGCATCCTCCCCGTGAAATTGTACCACCTGTACCTGTCTTCTTCACATCAGATGCACTGTTAGAAATAAACATAACCAGAATTACCAAACCAACCATGGGAATCACCATATATTGCTCCCCCTGTGATGATACATTACTGATCCCTATAATGTATCTCACATCACTCCTGCAGTCATTATGAGAAGTAAACTTTAGAAACAAATGATTGTAGTAGGGTCAATATTCCTACATTTTTGATTGGTGCTTCTTCTTTTTCCATCTTTGCTTGAAATTTCTTATTATGTGCTATAAATTCTCCAATTTCTCAGATCTTTTTATCATACTTAACCTGCAATCAAAGGCCTTATCTCCAAATGAGTTACAATAGAAACAACATCCATGAAAACATCCTTTCATTCTTGATCTATGAAATTCTTCAATAACCAGATCTTTTTCTTTTGGAAAATTATCATCATCTATGGTACATGCCATGAGCACTTGCAGATCTTCATCATAATCTTCTTCTTCCTCATTTTACAATCCATTATTATCTTCATTTGTATAGTAACTCCTTCCTTTTTCAATCTCCTTCCCTTTATCATGATTTTCTTTATAAGGACATTTAGCAGCATAATTACCAACTCTACCACAAGAAAAACACTTGAAGGGAAGCTTACCTCTGAATCTTCTAGTACCTGTTCGAAGTCTTCTCACAAAATTTGCTTCGTCTTCTTCTGATATATAACTTTATTCCTTGAGAAATTCCTGTTATTTTCCTTTTTCACAAGCCTTAAAAGCAACTTCTTTGACTTGTGAAGGACCTCCTCTTCTCATTTCAAAAGAAGCCAGGATACCATGTAGTTGTATAACAGTAATATTTTGCAGATTCTTCTTTTCTTCAATAGCTGACACTTTTGACTCGAATTTTGAACTTAGAGATCTCAATATCTTTTCAACTACAGTTGAGTCCTTTATATCTTCACCCATATTCCTCATAGAATTCACAATCTCATCTAATCTCAGGAATAAACTTGCAATACTTTCATCATAATACATTCTGAAATTTTCATTTTGTATTCTAAGAGTTTGAAGTTTGGAACTTTTTACCTTTGCATCACCTTCATAGCTCTGAATGATCTTGTCCCATATTTCCTTTACTAAATTTAGCTGCATCACTTTAACAAATTCTGTTTCTGACAGGATTCCTAATAAAGCATTGATAGCTTTGGCATTGATTTCACATTTCTTCCTTTTTGCTGCATCTGTAGGAACACTTGTTGGATACTGATAGCCTCCTTCCATGATTCCCCATACGTCTACTCCAAGACATTGCAAATATTCTCTTTTTCGTATCTTCCAGAATAATAGATTACTTCCATTGAAGAGTGGTGGCCTTGTAGAAAATACTCCTTCATGACTTCCCATTGCGACGGATCCCTTCAAGCGATCAAGCTCCTTTAGAAGGACCTGATTCGATACCAATTGTTGGGAAAAATACTGAGAGGGGGGGGGTGAATCAGTATTTAGAGCTTACTCAAAAATTTTACTTTTCTTTACATAATTCTATACACGACTTTAATTAACCCAACTCACGTATATACGTGGATATCTTTAAGAAAACTTGCGTATGTCCAGAGATCCTATTATGTAGATAATTCTTTACTTAGATAATTGCATCATTCATTTTAGTAAGCAGTAAAAATGTGCAGTAAGAACAGAATAAATCATCACACATAAGCAACACACATGAACACTAAGATTTAAGGTGGAAACCCAATTCGAGAGAAAACCACCATTGTCATCGTCTCTATCTTCAATATTTATTATAAAGAAAACTTCTTACAACCATGTACTGGTGCAGACTCATACCAGCATGCAGGCCCCCACCTACAGAAGGTTGCAACCTTCTCTCGTTCTCCAGCTACTATTGGAAGGGAGCTCCAACCCCCTGATTTCGTTTACCAGCCGCTCCTGGAAGGGAGCTACTACCCCCTGATCTTGTTTACCAGCCACTCTTGGAAGGGAGTTGCTACCCCCTGATCTCGTTTACCAGCTACCACTGGAAGGGAGCTACAACCCCCTCACTAAAGGATTTGACCCTCAGCTCCACCATGGACCATGTTTCATCAATTTTCATACTGGATCCAACAGCTTCCACACAACACATCTTGTAGGCCTCTTTTCATCAGATTTTCAGACTGGACCCACTCCATACAATTAGGCTCAAAGAACATACATCAAACTGAAACCTTATAACCCATTCAATTCATTCATTGAATCATCAACTAATCAACCAACCAACCACTAATCCTTAATCATAATAAACTGGCATCATAATCAATATTCAAAACAACTCAGATATGTATGAAGACATCTTGACAGACAATAGTAAAACAACAAAATAAATCAAAGATTTCCTTTGGAACACTTCAGCAAAACCCCAGCTTCCATATGCGCTTTTACTTCATTGAACCCGCGTATATACGCTCTTTCACAGAGACGAAATTGCGTATATATCTGCAACTATTTCAGGACTGACCTTATATTCGATACGCGATTTTGCTAAAACTAACCCGCGTATATACGCGCTTTCGCTGTGACAAACTTGCGTATAGATTTGCAAACATTGCAAGGCTATGCAAATATTTAGAACAAATAAACATCTCAGATCTTACCCTTTCACTTCAGTAAACATTCGCCACATCTAAGATCTAAACATTCCATAAAAAGATCTAGAAGATATATAGTCATTTCAGATCTAGAGATCTTGATCCATCATTTTATTCACAGGTGCATTATTAATTCAGATCTATCAATAAAATGCAACCCATTCCATGCATATATACTTTAGAGTGAAGTATTCATTCAATACCCAGACACATGCACACTTTTCACTATGATCTTCTTCTCCCTATATATTTTTAGCCTTTATCAATACCATGGCCAAAACCACACAACTTCCGATGGTATTCTTGGACAAAATCAAATAGAAAATTCATCACTCAATATTGTGTGCCAATACCATGGTAAAGCCCCCTGGTATTATAGATTTGGAGCAAAAATAGGCATACGCGACTTGAGACATACTTATCCGCGTACATACGCGACTTTACCTTTACAAACCCACGTATACATTGTGACATATTATATTTACCATTTCTCTGGCACTTGCTGGAATTCTTTTCTCTATCACACCTGAACTAATCTGTAGATACATCATTCTTACATCTTTAACACATAGGTTGCTTATCATAGGCAACTCATCAAGTAGGTTTCCATCAAGAACAACTTCATCAAGTAGGTTGCCATCAAGGACAACACATTACATCATATTGCCAACAAAAACCATTGCACTTTGATCAAATTCGTCAAAGACAGGTGCCTTTATAAGTGTCTCTCTCAGCAATGCTTACACGGGAAGGTCCCAACCATCACCGATGCGTACAATGCGCGCTGATATGCCATACTAAGTTTTACACATAGGGGTACCACATTCCACCTATTTTCAAAGAAAAAACACCCATGAGGGCATTGATAATCATCATCATCAACCAGCATATCACTACCATAATAGTGACACAGACAAAATGTATATCTGTCAAGTATATTTGTTAACTAGCCAAAGCATCATGAGCATGGGACATGCCCGCCTCGTAGAAAATTTGTATATATTGTATTATACCATTTCTTGCAGGGATCCCATGGGACATGGTCACTTTTTGACTTGGTGCAGGGTGTCTCCAACTCCGAGCTACACACAGGTTTCTCTCTCTCTCCATACAGTACACAGAAAAGAAACTATAATGTATTTCGACTATACAGTTCTTCCTAGACCTGACACATTACAGGGCAACTGTTATCACTGTAAAATTGGACTAGAAAATATGACATTATTTAATTTCAGGCAGAAGGATTTGCAGGGCTGAGAGATATTAGAGAATCTAAAGTATTTAAAAAAATCTAATGTCTAACATGAAAATCAAATTGTGCATTGAAGGAACTAGTAAAATATGACTTTGCACGCATAATTCTTCGATAAGTGTGCCTTTGCGCTACTTTTCCTCAAAAATCTGCATGGACCTAAGAGTGGCGGAAGTCACTTTCTGGGACCACAAGGCACACTCTAGGACATTGATCCCACACTTGAGGTTGCCTAAGGGAAACTACCCAAGCCTCCTTAGGACCTCAAGGGAGCACACAATGGAATCACCCTCCTCTCTTGGGTCACCATCCACAATGTACCAGGAGAGGGAAGAAGAGTTTTAATTCTCCTATAAAAGGCCAACAAGAGATGGACATTTTGGGAACACATTTTTATGTTGGCCAGAATTTCCCCAAGCAATACCAGCAGTGTGTGATTTGGAGCAGAGATAGAGGGGACTCAGTTGTTTTCTATCCAACAACTCCAATCCACCATAGTAGAGAGAGGGATACTTTGTGCAAAGGTAGCTCTAAGGGCCCCTTGGAAATTGGGTAAAAGTTTCATCCTTCATTCCTATCATCACTCAATAAGAGGGGACATACGCACCGTTGTTTGGATTATTGAAGTTGTTTGTCTCTATTTAGAGCTTTGGTTTTATTTGTTTTAGTTTAGTTTTTATGTTTGAATATGAATGTTATTCCTCTATCAAGTATGCTTTTATTTTAGCATGTTCCACTAACTTTCTTGACTCCATCCATTTTCTTCCTGTGACCAAAAACTTAAGAGGGAAAAACCACCCCTCTTAAGCAGGTCTGATTTGGTACATTCTTGGTACATAGGTGGCAACTCATTATGCAAGTCATCCAATATGATATCACTTTATTCATTCAACATATCTTGAATCAAAAGGAAGATAATTTAAAATAATGGAAGTAATAATTACCTTTGGTTTACACACAAAAGAAAATTCACCTCATTATCTTCCATCTGCTGCAAAAAATATTTCATGATCAACAAGAATGCCTTAGAATCATTGCTCTTTGTTGCTCATTCTTCTTGTAATGAAAATAAAGTATGGTTGATGCCATCCTTATGGAATTTGTATATACTCTTCTTCCCATCATGCACAAAACCTATATAAAACTTCCATGGTCTACCTAAGAGATTATGGCAGACATCCATGGGCATGATATCACACAAGATTTTATCCTTGTAGCTGCCTATCTATAAATCCACTTCACAAGTTTTTTCATTTACCAAAAATTGATGAACTTTTGAAGCCATGACACCTTATAAGGTGTTGGATACTTCATATTCTTTAATTTCAAGTTCTCCACCACTTTTGTAGACACCAATTTTTCTGTCCTACCACTATCAATCACCATATTGTAGCATTTCCCTTAGAATTTGCAAATAGTCCTCAACAACGCCTTCGTATGAATTGGTTCAACAACTTCCTTCTCTAGTTTCAACAACACTTTCTTAAGCAATAGAATTCTCATGTCTCTAGTAAATTATTTTCCTCCTATACCTTTTTTTCCCCTTATTCTGTTGGGTAAAAAAAAACATTTCTCTAGCCTACATCTATTTTTTTCTAATATTCATATGCCATGTGTCCAATCTTGCCACAGTTGTAGCAATGAATCTATGTTCCTATTCCTCTTCCTCGTCCTTTGGAAAACGATATTCGACCTTTGAAGTCTCCCTCTTGATGTCATTGTGGACTTAAGGTACTACCTCCTTCCTTTTGTGTTGTAGATCTTCCTCTGCTTGATAGTTGTCCTCTTCCTATAGCAATACTTTTTCCTCTGGTAAATTGCTTCCTTTAAAGCTTCTCCTTAGCCTTCAAATCTAACTGGTATGCCTCCTCTATTTTTCTGGGTGATAACACACTGATTTCATATTGTATTTCTAACCTGAGACCATTAATTTATCTAGTTTCCTTCTTTGTAGACAGTCCTAGACATATCCAACCTTGAACACTATCATTGGCCCAATTTCCGATTGCCAAAATTTCACTCTTGCAACACATAGGCATCCCAAGAGCAACAATTTGAGGTTGGGAAAAATGTCATTGCATATCCCTTTGCAATTCTGACACTTCTAATAATTGTTGGTAGTATGACACCGATTCCTTCTCAGAAGTTGTCGATATTATGACACCGATATCTTCCCAGAAGGTGTTGCTCTACCGACATCTATTAGAAGTGTCGGAATTACGACAGGACATGAAACAAATTTTTTTCCAACCTCAAACTGTCACTCTTGGGATGGAAACAACCGTCGGAAGTGCGACGGAAAACAACCGTCGGAAGTGCGATGGAAACAACCATCGGAAATTCTATAGAAAAAAACTGTCGTAAGTGCCACAGAAACAACCGTCAGAAGTGCTATAGAAAAAAACTGTTGGAAGTGAAACAAAAACAACCGTCCGAAGTGCGACAGAAACAACTGTCGGAATTGCGATGCGATTCCTAGAAAAAAAAATTGGGGGCAGAAGTAACCCTGAGATGGTCATCCACTTTAAGAAGGAAATCACATTTGTCTTATGGCATGATAGTAGTATTTGATAAAGGATAAAGGAAGATGTATGACCTCCCAATCGAGTTAGGATGCAAGAAAAATGTCTCAGCTGTCTTGCATCCTAGCCTAGCTCACTTGGGAGGTTGTCGATCTTTGTTTCTCATTTATCAACTATTGGCATCATGCCATAAGTGCAAGTTGAGTTCCTTCCTAAAGTGGATGATCATCTCAGGCTTACTTCTGCCCCTACTAAGGTATCTCCGGTAATAATTTGGTACCTTTTTTATAAGATCAAGGGAATGTTAATATGAAGTAAGGACCCTTCTGCACCATCTCCCATCACTCTTCTAATATCACCACTATTACCATCTTCGTTTCCTAGCTTGACATGAGAAACATTCCCCTCAAGGATGTCATTTGAAACCTTGCAAGGAATATCTGTATTACATCCGAACTCAGTATTTCTTATAGTGTCAGGAGCAGACTTAAAAGGTTCCTCTGGTTGACTAGAATTTAAATGTCCTCTATGTTTTACTTCTATTGAAATACTGCCTTCCAGTGAAGGTTGCTATGGAAATCCATCTAAAAAATTACTTAAGAGACATAGACACTCACCCAATCAAAAAATTATCATTGGAAACACATTTTATATGGTAGCCAGACTCGTTCTCTCATGTTGTCATGAATGCTTCTATTGTATTGTTTTCATCACTTTTTGAACCATCCATGTTTGAAACATGGTGAGAGTTTGAGCAATAAAAAATCCCCACTCTTCACCAAGAATAGTCACTCATGCTTACTCTAACTAAACCTTGAAAATAATTTCTTAAGAAACAAACAATAATTTGTGTGTAAGTGGATAACACTATATGCAATGCACACTTAATTGAAACTAGATAGTTAAGATTATGATTGCAAAAAACTAAACATAATTTTTTTCAATTTAACCCAAATATTAAAGTACGACCAAACTCTTTACCAAATAAAGTTTGCAGGTTGTGCCCTTTGCCAACTTGCATGAAACAAATATGAAAAGAAACCATGTCAATCCTCCTTGAAATCCCTCTGTCATGGATAGTTTTGATTAATTCTTAGATAAACTCCACATTTCGAACTAGATTATAATTTTAATTCTTATTTACTATTGCTTTCCTAAGTGAATATATTGTGAACCCTGAGGTAATTTTGAAGTAATTGTCCTTAGCAAAGAACATCTTAAAACTTAACATGGGACCAGAGGTAAGGTGAGTACAATCCCAAGTAGGAGTGAAAGAGAAAGAAATCAGGAAGAAAAGTTTGTTGACAAGTCTCCGTGATCTCTGTGGCCCCTCTTCACTGAAGGATCATAGTCTTGATCAATCGCATATCAAGAATTTTCAAAGTGTGAATTATATAATATGGACTGTGATTTCAATACTGGCTAGGGCCTATTTGAGGCACAAGATGATCCTTCGTTTGAGACTATTTCAGCTCTAGATCAAACGCATTTTGATAAATATCATTTGATTGTGTGCTCCGAAGTATCACTTCAACCCTTAAGATTCATTGAAAATTAGATGAGGGGCAGTGAAGAAGGTTGATTGTGCTCTGAAATTTTGGTTTAAAGAAAATTGGCCTTGGCCCTCATTAGGGCATCATACTCTGAAATAATACATCCTTATCTATATGTTTTGAAAACCCGTGGAGGAAAAATATTTTTATTAGTACATGACATTTGACCCTTTCTTAAAGTGATCGAAGGGTTGTCTTATCCCTGCAAAGAAGATAGTAAATAATGCGGCCTTGCAATTAAGGTATGTCCTCATAATTTTTGAATTTAAGATCACAGATTGTAGTATTAAGACCTATTCTCAACCTTGGGTTACTTCAGAATTTCTAGACCAATAATTTTGACAATGACAAGGAATGATGATTTTTATTGCCATTCTCTCCACAATTTTGAGGTTTCAATATGAGCCACATTGCAATACCTCAACCTTATTGCATAACAAAAAATATTCCGAATCTAATTGAAGTGGTCAAATTGCAACTGCAACACTCTCCTTTGGCATGATGTCTATAATTAACTAGGTATACATATATGAATATCAAGGAGAATTACGCTGACCTGTGCAAGATCAAGAGAAAATCAACTACAACTAAATGTTTCGGTTTCATTCATCATATTGGCTTGAAGTATTTATTTCTTGTTGAAGACTGTGATGGAATTTTCCATATTTATCAGTGGTCTAATTACATTATATTCTACAATAATCATTTCAAACTAGAGTTGATCCTGTGGATGAACTAGATTCAAATTTGTCATATTCTTGAGGCATCAGTAAGATCAATACTTCCAATTTGGGAATTTGGTCCTTAAAAGTGAGTTCAATCTGAAGAAATAATATAGCCAAGTATGTTAACAAATGTTTCATACCCATGTACAAATAAATCATTGAAGCCTCGTCATTTATGGCATGCATGTGTAGTCTAACATACTTTTAAGTGAAAAGGCAGTGTAGAATGTGTGAATTCCATTAGCTTTCAACCTGGTGTAGTTATTCATGGATTGGCATAATGGAATCTATAGCTATAGCAAGGAATTGACATATACAAGCCGGTGGGAAAGTATCCAATCATCCAGGAACATTAATTAAGTCTTCCAACAAATAAAAAAATTAAGTGACATGTCATTCTTCAAACAAAATCTCATCATTATCTTGCAACAATTAGGTTATATGTATACTTGACAGGCACTATTTAATTTGAGAAAAAATTCAAGGAACAAAACAATAATAAGGATATGAGCAGTCAGACTTATATCATTATTCCAGGATATCTTCATCAAGAATAGGTAGAGAAAATTTTCTTGGATAAGAATGTTCTTGCTGAGTACAAAGGCATAAGGTGTTGATCCTCTTCTTCAGTTTTGAGAAGAATCCGTCTCATATAGTATCTTACCTTGAAGCCCTGTAGTAGGATCATTGAAAATAGTTGTCCTAAAGGTGTATAAACCTATAGGCCTTTGAATATTGTTTTATGATCAAGTCTCCTCTATGACAGAAAGTACTTCGTGTATAGATAACTCCATCATATTGATAAATAAGTCAATGACTGTGTCACTAATCCTAGGCTACAAATATTATTATCAGTTATTAATTGACATATTCTAACATAATAATATTTGAGGCAGACTACTAGAGGCATGTTAAGGAAGTTCAAACTTACTATATATTCCCAAATGATTCACTACAACAAGAAATTCTTGCATAGTTTGGTGAAATTGTGCTCTCTTGAGACTGCTAATGTAGGTGGAAGTAAGGGTAAATCTAAATGTGAGTGCATTGAATTCCTAGGTAAAAAGTAAGGAAAATGAGTGTAGAAATTATGGTGTTGGCTGAAAGTATGAAAAATTGAGCCAACTCAATCTCCAACTAGGAAGAAAAAGAGCAATTAATCACATAATTTGAAATATTAATCACATAATTTGAAATCCAAGTGCGGCTCTTTGCAAATTGGAAAGACAAATTGCGACTACATCATCCCACCACATTGTCGAGATATAGAGTAGCAGGCCTAAACCTCACTAGTACTAGATTTCCCACTAAATAAGAGTTTTTCTTGTCAAATCACAACTATTCCTTCATCGCAATTGCACTTTGCATCTACAAACTATGATTTAATTCCCCTCAATCATATCACATTATAGGTTAGTGGTTGTTCATCTTCTGGTAATGATAGGAAATGTTTCATATGCAATGTTTTGCTGAGATAAAGGAATATGAAGGAAGACAACATAGATCCCCTGTATTGAAGCTTGTTCTCCATCACTTATTAGAAGAATGAATGCATTGGCATAAATTAATGACAAAAGAAACTCAAAATGCATTCTTACTCATGCATTAGGAATTTGTAAGACATTCCTTGTCACTCTCTCTTTTCAAACTTTCTAAAGTATCCATAAGAGAGGTTGTTGATTGTAGCGCCAAAGCCTATGTTGCACTCATGGACGAAGCAATTTTAAGGATTGGGAATTATAGGAAATTCCTCTATATGATCTCCATGAATTAAGAAACAAAATATAACCGTTAATATGCAACCAACTTGAAATATTCAAGGAATGGAGAGATTATAAGAGCACACTTATTGTCAGTCATGCTCATTTTTAAAGTATAATATTTGAGAAACTTGAGAATAACAACATCAAAGCCAACAAATCCTTTTATAGTGTCTAGAATTGTTGATTTTAGATGTGAGCATCTCCCAGAAACAGTCACACAAATATTCTCAATTCTCTCATACAAGTACTTACCAAACATGTGATTCTATTCTTAGGTACATTTCCAAAATAATATTACAAAGCTCTTCAATATTTTCAAGTTGATAATACCAGGTATTCTAGATGAAAAATATTTCAAATTCATCTTCAAAGGCATCATATTGAGTGAAAAATATTTAAAATGACAAATAAGAGACATTACTTAAGCCCAAATGATAATATCTTCTATAGTAAACTAGAGAATTTCCTGCAAAATAGCAGTAAAGGAATGAAAACCCCTGGTGCACGTGATCTTCAAAAAGTTGTTTATTATTTTTCCACTACTACAAGGGAGGTATTTGTGAAAAACTACCCAACTTTACAAATATTGCAGCCATCTTAAGACTCGATGAGTCTCAAGAGGAAGTGTTTTATATTATAAAACTATCCTCAGAGTCTATGTTTGGTAGAGAAATTAAGTATTTTTAAATGTGCATGCATCCTTCATTACAAAAAATAAGTATTGAAAAATGGGGTAATTTTTCAGGCTGGTTAGATTCTGATAGTATCATCGCTAGTGATATAACTGCAATGGTGGAATGAGAACTAAGTTCATCCTTGACATGTTGTCCCTTTGTGTGTTGAATAAGGATAAGTTTCTAGTTTTTAGTCAAATCCTATCTACTTTGGCCTTATTTTAAATTATTATTATTAATAATAGGAACTCTATTAAAGGTGTCGAAGTACTAAGGCTTGATGGTAACACTTCTATAGAAGCTAGGGAAATAATTCTTCAACAATTCAACAATTTCGATGATGAAAGGGTTTTTTTGCTTCAATTAGGGCATGTGGAGAGGGCATTAATGTAACAAATTCCAATAAATTTTTCATCCTTGATATTCCATGGAATCCTTCTCATGATATGTACGACCGACAAGGGAAAAGTGATGTCCAATGGCATACAAAAAAAATTGGCATGATCATATGAGATTGATGTTGTTATTCTAGATTCAATGGAAATCAATTATACAGGTGTTAGCACTACACCTAATAGTTGTGACACAATTGTAGGTGGGGGAAATGAGTGTATTTTTGTGGATAATGTTAATCAATTGGTTGTGGATACACCCTAAACTATTGTGGAGAATACAACTACCATCCATCACATGCCATATATCATGGAATCCAAGATTCCCTTGGATGCAATAAATATTACTTTAAGCTCTGATAATGTGCCTATTGTGATCTCACATTGAGTGTCTGATCATGATCTTAGTGGTTGTAATACTATTGACACTAGATTTTGTAGAAAAAGACACGTGGAAGAAACTTCAACAAAAAAATTTTCAACTTTAGATATGTTGTCATAACCAACAATCTGATGTTGATAAGTTTATGTTGTGTTTGTAATGGCTTTTGTGGTTGTTGGTATTAAAGATAATTATAATGAACAAACACAGGGGAAAGAGGATATTGATAACAAATTGTACTAATTTTGGTCTATAATTAGCTTACAGTATTTCTGTGGCAATTGAATGTCCAAAGATATCTGCTTTCATTAGGTAAAAAAAATTGGATACATAATGTGAATAATATTTAAAGACAACCCACTAATTGAAATGCTAAGCAACTAATATATCTCAAGCATTCGAAAAGATGCTAACACTTAAAGGACTGTAACCTAGTAAGAGGAAAAGCATTGAGCAGATTTCAAGGCTCATAAACATGTTGCAAATATGGACTCTACAAAAAGAAATGAGAATAATTATAGGAAAATTCCCTAAAGGATTTTGAATACCATATAAGACAATTAATATGTAAATCAAACACAAATAAATGTGATGCAGCCAAGGACATGATAGATGTATCTTCTTTAAAAGGGAGGCGTCCAAGAGAATTATTGAATCGCTGAGCAAAATGAGAAGCTTGACAATACCTTGCTATTATTTAGAGTTATTTCCAAAGCTAACTATACTTCTACGTCATCATTAGCCTGCCTACCTTGACTAATTATACTAAATGAATGAAGCAATTAGTTCTCATCCAATTAGTGGCCTAACCCAATAAGTTTGGTTGTCACCTCTACCTCTTAACTATGGGGTATGGTTCCACTGTGTTCATTCCTACTCAAATCTATGAAGGCCACAGATATGAAGCTTAACACACCTTCAATCTCTAAAGGAATGCTCCAACCAAATGGTTTCTAGAGATATTGAAAATCCTCATATTCTTTATATGTGGGGCTATAGATCCATTATGATCACTCCTAATCAAATCTATGAAGGCCAGGAGCTTACAGTAACTTATCTCTCGAAGTATCACTCTAGAGAATTTTTTATTTCTCAAATCCATCTTGGACAATGATTCAAACAACCAATATGTTTATGAACATTGTCAGTGAACTCATTACCACTAAGAAGAAGGATTTGCAAGCTGGAGAAGTTTCCTATGGATTCCGGTGGTGGACCAAGCCCTATGGAGACCTCAATTCCGCCACATTTATTAACAACAAGTCTCATTGAACCCCTAAACATAACAATATTTGCATTAACCATATCAATATTTTCATTAAACAAGATAGCTGTGGTTTCTTGCTTCATGATATCAATTGCAGGACCATTCAACAAGAAAGCCTAAATAACTCAGTATATCAAATGTTGAAGTGAGTTTCCAAAAATTTGTCACAATAATTAGTGTGCATTTGTAATTTTTTCATCCCATAGGTTTTAAAGACTAGAATAATTTAGTAATTTGGATTACAAAATAAAATTCAAAAATGCAGGGAGGAACTTTTGCAATTCCTTCACCTCCTTTTAGTTCTGGTTCCAAATAATTGTCTCCAATAAGAAAAAAAGGAAACACTATATAGTCAGACACTCAGAATCATCATCTCTATGAATTAACAAGGAAATACTATATGGTACGTATTTTCATTTCCCTTTGGAAATTGGTACTGCCATCATATGCTATGGCTTTAAGATAAATTTACAGTTTCTACTCACGTATTGGAATGGATCTTAGATGTATGTATTACCATGGGGAATTTGGTGGACTATTTTGTGATGATATGAGATTGTTTATTAATGCAAGACACGAGCTCCAGTAATAATGTTTAATGAATTTTGTGAACTGTTTTTCAAAATTCTAGAAGTATCCCATGTTAATTCATTCAAAGATATTACGTTAATCCTCATATGAATATATAATCACATAAATATAACGAAAGACAGAGACACACATACATAGAAATAGGGAGCAAGAATAAAAGCACACCAGTTTCTTCCAATAACTTATTTCGGAAAGTAGCTAGTTATTTTGAAAAATCCAACACTAACATATACAATAGGATAATCTGGTTTGGTTGCATTTGACACAACAAATGCATGTTTTAACTTGGATAATGCTTCCATTAAGTCCTTTGAAACCGTTGAACAGATGTTTCACTACCACGATCAGATCCATCAGATGTCCTATTTGGGCTTCCTGATCCCCTTTAATTTTTATCTCATACTTCCTCATCTGATGTCCTCACACCCACACCCTAAGGTTTCCATGTCCCTACATTTTTTTAACAACCATTCCCCACGTTGTTGCCCTTTCTGCCATGCCAAATTCAGATAATATTTGTCCATAGCCTAAAGACTCTACATTTTATTTTTGTCTTCTTTCATTCCCATTCTATTTGAGAAATGCCACAACCACTTCTTATCTATTTCCCACTTAATTTTGGTATTCTTGGGGTCCTCTATAAGAGATATCTGATTTTTCTCCTATACCTAAAGGAAACTCTTCCATCAGTAAAGCATCATTTGTTGACTCACTTCTGATGGCATTTACAAAGTCAGTGTTTGTTAATGTCATTCATTTACCAACTGGTCCCCTCAATCTTCCAAATTGTGAACAATGTCCATGTTCAAGGTTCATATTATTCTCCACATTTTCTTCGTCTCTCCTATTAGAAGGAGATCCATCATATAGAGCTCGAAAAAGAGCGAACCCATATCTAACAATGAATTTTAGGCCCTTGGTAGAAAATACTTTAGCCAAAGGTGCATCTCCACCTAATGATTTGTATGGCACCATGCAGGTTATCACTAAGAAAACACTAATGTACAAAGCTACACAAGCAACTAGGTTGACCAGTATGCCTATTGGCAAGTCCCTCTTCAGTTTTCTTCATTATTCAATGGAATTAGTGACTACATTAAATCCAACTCTGTCCCAAACTCTTTAGTTAATTAGCACTCTTTAGCAGAATTCGCGTTCTTCAGGTAATTAACACTGAACTCTATCCCAAACTTGGCAATTAGAATAGTGGCGGGAAAATAAATTTGAATAGTTCGATTTAGATTTTAGAGTAGCTGCAAAATTATATTTTAATAGCTAGTGAAATAAATTTATATGGTCTCTTAGGCTTTAATTAATTTTTATTTTTATGTGAGTAAAAGGAGAGGTCATTTTACATGGAGTTTATATTTAATGATGTTGAAGTCTGAGAAAAAGTAATAATGTTAGTCTAATTAGGGTTTTAATCAAAATTATATTTTACCTCCCTAATATAAGTAAGAATTTTAATATAAATATGGAAAAGGGACATAGGAAATATCCATCAACCCTTAAGGAGGTGAAAAATATATTTAAATCTATGAATAATGTTATCAATAAACTTAAGTAGCTATAGGTAGCCTCTTATTTTTTAGGAATTTCACTTAGAGCTTAAAAATACCCTATTAGAAGCTAGCCATAGCTTAGAAGGCCTTCACATGTATTGTTAAGAGAGACACGGGATAAATTTTGACTAAAGGAAATGTGTAACACCTTCTCAAATCACCAAGAATATATCCAAACCATCAAGATGGTACACTTCTCTGAGAAAAATTATGAAACACCATGAAACAACTCAAATTAAAAATTATAGCCAAACAATCAATAGTTATAAGAGAGTGTTTAAGTGAACACAATAAAAATATTACACATTGTACATAATATCATATACACATAGATCATACATATCCAACTAAATGTGGTAGCTAAATTAACTTCTTCATACACCTAGTGTCCTAGATGGCTAAGGTAAGGTGTCATCAAACCAATGATACATTCATGAATTACATATAGAGCCATATACCTTAGATGGAAAATGAACAATGTGATAGGAATCGTGGGGGTTGAGATGACAATCAAATTTTAAAATATCCTATAAAATCCCATATATAAAATTGGGTAACAACTCCTATGGCATCCAACTTGTGATATATATATGGTGGGAAATCCTCAAAGTATCTCTAAAGAAAGATGTGTCATTGAGTCGAGGTCAAGAAGAGGTATGATGCCTCACTAATTTGGTAGTTGAAGAAGTTTGAATATTGATTTTTCAACTTGGCCCTAAGTATGCAAGGCAATATGGAGGGAGGTGAACCCCTTGGAAGAGTTCTAAAGGGGAAGGATACATAAGGCCATATATAAAGATCTAAATCCAAGTAACTCCCTCATAAAAATTTCTAGAGATGTATTTAAAGAATGTAGATAATGACCAGTCCAAATGTTGATAAATACAATGGAACATCCCTTGAATCTCATAATGAATGGAGGCATCTACAGATGAGGTTATCCTTTAATTATATCACGTGTATATGGAAACGCTAGTAGATGTTATTTAAGAAGAGGAAGGTCATTATGATTAGTTTCAACTCGACACAAATGTAAACCCATTTTGAATGCACCAAGGGGGATTTGAAGGGCAACATCTGATGCTCTTATGCATATGTGGATAAACAAAAAAGCCCCCTTTCATTTGCATGAAGTGCTCCTAGTACAAATCCATATTATAGTTGAGGCCCTAAAAATATGAAGTCCAATTACATTAAATGTATTGTCTATAAATAACCTTTCTAACAACCTGACACAAACATATAATGATGTCATTTACATTGCAGGTGTAAATCACTTGAATTGTGTTACAACTTTAATCTCTCCCGCACAAAAATGTGCCATGATTCCTTGTGATGATTCTTCAACCCTATTTGAGAACAACCTCACAATGTAAAATGAATTTAAACATGATGTAACTTTATTAGTGCCCCACATTCACCCTTTGGCTCGCTTCTCATGGCTAATTTGAGGTTATTTCAAGCATTGGGGTGGATAATATCATTTTATTTTGTCTTATATATAGTATTCTACATTGACACAATTGAGTTTGTTTAAAAACCAAAATATTTGTATTGAGGGTTCACTCCTTGTGCATTAGGTCTAGAGAAGCCTTGTCTTTGTGAGTGATCTATTCATTTCCAACTCCTTATGTGATAGAGCACTACAAGCTCCATCTCAACATGAAGTGTGGATTTTGTGAGCGATTCGAATCAAGGCTTAGAAAATTATCCAATTTTTATATGTTTGGTATACATGGTAATAATGGAATTACCCATAAACACATACCCTCATAACCAATACCTAGTTCTCTAAAAATCAAATGTTTCCAATATGCTCAATTAGAGGTGAAGGAATCTCTTAGGAGGTAAATGTGTTGGTTTGGGGTGTTATTTTCAACCTTGGATACTTATTTTTAAGGGCTTCAAGGGTCAAGGGTTAAGGTCCAAGGTCTTTAGGGTCAGAGGATTTAGCAGTTAAGGACTTAAGATTTATGGGATTTAGGTTTTTTAGGGGTTATAAGTTAAGGTGTTTAAGGTTGAAGGGTTAGGGGTTAAGGGTCACAAGTTAAGAGGATGAGTTATGGCTTACGAGGTTCATGGATTATAGGTTAGGGGTTAATTTCTTAAGATTTAACGATTCAAGGGGTTTATGGGCTATGAGTTATGAGTGTAGGGGTTAAGGGATTATGGATTGAGGGTTAAATTCAATGGTTATGGGTTAAGGGCTTATGTTTTGTGTTTATTGTACTCATAATACACTTATCACCACTATTGGAGGTTACCCTATCGATTTCTCTCACTACCTTCTCTCTAGGTCCCATATCCCCTATGAAATTAGGTCATAAGCCCCCTTCTCACTCTAATGTTAGGATTATAGATCATATTAAACAATGCTTGCAAATCTCACTTATACCCATCCATGTTACATGTCATCCATCATAAACAACCTAACATTTAATTGTCGATCTAGTAGTTCGTAAACTTAGAGGCGCATCACTAGAAATTCTAGAGAAGGATTCAACGACCTACACTAGTTAATACAATGACACCACACCATTTTGGAAACTGGAATAAAAAGAAATTACTTTGCAAAATAAATAAAAGGAACTCTCAAGATGCTGCAAACAATCCTAATTACTGAAGTAAAATTATATGTTTATCTTCATTATATTTGTTGACAGAATAAAAATTAGGCCCTTGAAGTGATCTACCTTCTTTAAGGATTTTCCTTCCTGCACTAAGCTGTTATTCCTTTAATCCTACAATTTGCTTGCACTAGTATAGGCACAAGGACTATGTGTTGGAAGTATCTTTTACACTTATATGGGAGATTTATGTCTTTATGAAGGGGCTCTTAGCCTTAGGACTAGAGCACTCTGTTCCTGTATCAGGATATTGGTTCATGTATCGGAATAGAGGTTCCCACACCAAGTTTCCCAATTACTTTTAGGAAAAATTAAAGAGTGTGCTAACTATGAAAAGAATTTGCAAAGGCAAACAGAACTTTGAAATAACTTCCACAACCAAAATAATGCTTCAACCAAACTAAACTTCGAAATGAAAAAAAACTTCGAAATAAAAAATGAACTTTAGAAGCCAAAGCACACTTTCTTCAATCAAGGAACTCTTTCATGCAGTCAAAGAAATTATCTAAGCATGACAGTAGGATTTATCCCTATAATAGTTACCCACATAAATCAGATCTGCCTTTTAATATTTTTAACTCAGAAAGATTCACTTTAATATTTCAAAATTATTTTAAAAGTGTAAAGTGCATGTACAAATCAATGCATTGTAACAACATTCATTCCTTAATTACCAAAGCATATTTAATCCCTAATATTTTTACTCTTTATATTAAAAATACTTATATTTGATAATGAACACTTACTTGCAGAAATGTATCGAAATTCTGTGAAAGAAAGGAATGAAAAAGCTTTGCTATGATGAATCAACAAAATCAAGTTGTAGAATTGTAAATGAATTAGTGCAGGAATAACATGCTTGCATGATCCAGGCATAAGTAAACTAAGATTTGGAAAAGGAAATTACTAAAGGTAAATCAAACTTAATTATCATTCACACCACGGATCTGCCACACATTGACGATCAATGAAATAGAACCATAACTCTTGTAAAAGAATGAAACATATGCTTAATCCATGCTTTGAATTTAAATGAAATCAACGCACACCTTTGACGAAATGAAAGCGAAAAGGAGAACGAGCTAGGTTAGCTGGGCCCTAGCCAACCAGCTCATTTTCCCGTTTTAGGAAACTTGAAACTTCAACACTCAGTGACACATCAATAAAGAATTAAAAAGCAGGATGAAAATAACATGGTGCAACTCCTTTGTATTAAATTCAAATGATAAAATATATATTATAAGTTCGAGTCCAGCCCAGAGCGAGGGCGACAACAAAAAAATCAAAATTTCATTAGAGTTACAGTAGAATTTATATCGCCCCCCAATTCCTATCCGAAATCTACATTTTATACATCCCTTAGGCCTGCAGCCATAACAAAATTACATACAGTCATTCTAATCCAAGCCTTTCGGCTGAAACAAAATAACAATAACATTACAAAATAAGCATGTGGCTGTAACGAAGTGTTAATCTTAATCATTGATAGGCGACCTAATTTTGAGCATATCCATGACTTTCCTCTGCTCCGATTCCAACTTGAGATGACTGCAATTGAACAAGACAAATTGGAACGAGATGCCCGCGTTAGGTAGTGAGATGTCACAGGAGTTTAGGAGTGAGAAGCTACGAACAGTGTAGGAATCTACCTGCACTCGACCATGCCAATGAAACGATTAATACATTTTCCTATCAAATAATTTAGGAGAGAAATTATTAGTTGCAAGAAATATTAAACGCATAAAATCTATTAAAATGATTAATTAAGTGCTTTGTAAACCTTAAATATGAAACATAAATTTGATGGAGGAATAGACATGATTCTTGGAATAATGCAGGAATAAGGAGGTTTGTGATGATAAAACATAGGTTTAAGGTTGTGGTTTTGAAGTAGGAAGGGGGTAAAGATGAATAATTTTAGCCTACCAACATTCTCCCATCCCTAAGTTGTTGTATGTCCTCACACAACCTTTACCTAATGCAAAAAATTAAAACAAGGAGCCTCCCTTCAATCTTGAACTTGTATGTTGATCCCTGCTTTCATTGTCTTCATCTTCTTACCTCGAGCCTTATTGAGTTACCTGGTCACCTTTTTAAGGCGTTTAAAGAACCTTGAGGCCTGGAACTACTCCCAACTCTCTTTCTAAACCTCAGAAAGATATCACAATCAAGAATTCAAAGGGTTTGCCGAGATATTTATGATGGTAGAGCCATCCACCCACCGCCCCATTAGCCATCTTCCATTCAATCATGTTCTATCATTAAAATTACACCTCCAGGATGACTACATACACGTATCAGTCCAAGTACAGGTAGGCAATGATGATTGGAAAAGGCAGAGGTTTAGGTGGTGATGTAGTGTAATGGTCATGCACGGTCTGATTATGAGGTAAGGCCATCATTGACAGGTGATGAATTTTTTTTCAAAAAGAGGTAAGTATTGGTTTTCAGGTGAATTGTACTATCCCACATTCGCTTCATGATCCACATAAGGTGTACTTAGTACTAATTAAAAAGATGATATTTCATAACCTAAAATATATTTTACTTAGATGATTTCTTCCTAAATTAGTAATTGATAAAACAAATTTTTAACCATAATTCAAATTATTAGATGCCATGGTCTATCCATGGTGCAGTCATTCTATCTGCAAAAAAGAATTATGAGACAAAGATAAACTTTTTAATGTGCATTTTTTCACTAGGTGTTCCTCCACTGTATTAAAAATTATTGCACTAATATCATGTGTTTTCACATTTAGGCGCGCTTAGCGGTGTGGATTTTTGTACTGAACGTGCCTACACTAATAGTGCTTGCACTGAACCTGCCTGCACTTAAACATGCTTGCACTGATCATGCCTGCACCTGAACACACATTTCTGAGCTAGATAAAGCTTGTTCCAAAAACAGAGTATCTGCTAGACACTTTGTTTATTTAGACTAATTTCAATCAAATATAACACAAAAGCTACCACATGAATACAAAATTGCAAGGACGTGTTATTATTGAATAAAATAGCCAACTTATTAAAATTTCCATAAACATTTCTGGGGCATCCTCAATCAGAATTTTTACTTTAATATCCTCATTGTAAATATGAGTGACGAGATTTGAAAGCCATGGTGTTAAAAGTAATCATAATAATACTTTCCCATAGTGACCATCTTACCATTATCCACATATAGTTAAAGCTCCTCTTTTCTAGGAAAGGTGAGGTACCTGCACTAAGGGTCCCACGTCCATAAAAACAAATTATTGCAAAAAGATAGAACTCCAAGGCATAACACCAGAAGGATCTTAAAGCCATTTTCAAAGAGATATTATAATGAATTCAGGAAGACAAAAACAACCAAGTAAATCATAGTGGTAAGTTAAATTTAATACCACAGGCATGGCCCTACTGCTAGCAGGTGTCAATAGCCTCAACAAGGATGCCTTTCAACCCATGAAATTCCCGTGTCCCAACTGTTAGATATAGATTCAAAGTTGTTTGAAAGACTTTAATTTTGTTTAAAATTAATTGAAGGCCATTGTCCCGGCTTGGTAAACAGCTAATGAAATTTCCATTCACAAGAACTAACAAGAAAGAAAAATTGTAATGAGACCTCTTGTCTTCTAGATTTTCAACTGAAAACCATTACCATGGCTTGGTAACTAGTAGCGGTAATGTCATTCTTGTTATGACTCATGACCATGGTAGGTCGGCTAGTAATGAGACCTCATATCCATCAATTAATCTATCTTATATAAAAACTATGATTATAATCAACCTTAAATATGTTACCTAATAGTTGGGGAGGTGATTCTACTCCTTAAGAGTATGGGATGGCGTGAAATTTTTTTAAATACTAATATTTACTAGTTGGTCCTTCTACCCTGAAGACTCATTTTAAATAAAAAATCTTAGATAATGACTAAAAAAATTCCTCGAATTGATCATGCAAGGGTTCTTGTGAAAACTTGTTATAGTTTTGTAGGCGTGGTCCACCATAGGAGGATTCTCATCAAGACCTTCAAAGAGGATCTTTAAAAAAAGTTTTTGGATGATAGTTATTGGCCAATAATCAAAGTCACTTCATAGAATATGAGGCATTAAGAGTGAATTTATTCTAACAAGTCTACCCACGAGACTGCATAATCACAGAAATTTCAAAAGTTGTACTTTAGGCAATCACAATTTCAAGAGTGCTGCTATACAATTTTATTTCAGATGGCATATTTATTCATTATCCTACTCTATTTAAAAGAGATTAGGACCCATTTTAAGTATAGGAGTACTTCCAATGTAACCATGTGCATGAAAAAAGACTAAATATACTCACACTCAGGTTTAAAATGAAAACTTCAACGCATACTAGAGTATGAGAAACCAGTGTCTCTGATTGACATGGTACCAAGATTTTTCGAATGATGAGGGAATGATGTGTGCTAACAATTTTTTCGATCCAGGCTTCAATAGGACCCACATATTCAAGGTTCTCCAACTTGTACAAGTCTTCCACCACTTGATGTTTTCTCTCTTCAGATTGACAAGGATGGTTAAGGGAAATTTTAGGATTTTCTTCTTGGTGAGCTTCAACAACGATTTTCGAGCAAGTTCCAATTATAGTTTTCTCCTCTAATGGTTTATGGATTAAAGTTTCTTCCTGAGGTAAATTTTGTGTGGTAATAGGGAAAGTTTCTAAATTCAATCCTCTCCCCTCTCTAAAAGATATGGCATTACATTCAGTAGGGGAGTGAGTAGGAAAAATAGGTGTTTTAAATTGATGTGCAACTTGATTATCAAAATTAGGATTTGGTTGCACAAATGATTGGGACCATAGAGAAGGATAACATAGTGGTGAATTGGACATGAATTGTATTTTTTGTGGCATAATAAATGGTGTTTTCATGGGGAATTTCCCTATAGAAGAGGCTTAAAACTATCCTTGAGGTTGTGGGAATATATGGCTCGAGGGAGAGGTCCAATGTGGCCATAAGGTGGGATATTGAATTAGAGGAGGATTATAAGTATTCCATGAAAGGGTAGGGTTATAGATATGTTGAGGAACCTGTTGAGGATAATAAATATTATTCCAAGTATTAAATGATGGCGAGTTTTGAGCTATACCTGGTTGTCGATTTATCCTTGCTTGATTCCTGAAATACTTTTTGTAACCCTAGAAGTGATGGGAAATTTATTGAGTGATCCTCCTTGCACTGCTAATATTCTTCTTGTAAATCATCCAATTGTAAATTTAGTGAAGCTTTTGTAACTCCTATTTTTGTAGAAAATTCCAAAAATTGAGAAGAAAATTTTCGAGAATTTTTATCAATCTTGGAGATTCCTCTTGAGTACGTTATGCATAATTCAAAAACTTCATTATATGGTAAGAGAAAAATATCACCTTCTTCTATCAGATTTAAAGGTTCTAAAAGATCATTTTTAATTCCTTTGAGTAGGAGTGTTTTTAAGGTCTCTTTTTCCAAATTATGTTTATGTTTTGATTTCTAAAGGTTGTATCGAAATTGCTCAACATATTCCTCCAAAATTTCATTTTATCCTTGTGTTATTCCAAAAATATCTTCATCTTCCTAGCAACAGTCTTCGTATTTCTTCAAGAATAAATTCTTCATGTCTTCCCATGTTTGAATGCAGCTCCCTCCAAGGCTCATGAACCATTAGAGAGCTATTGCTTTTAGAGTAAGAGGAAACACTTGAAATCTTTGAGCATTAGGACAATAAAAATATCCTCTAAAAATTACTTCAAACTAAAATAAGAATGTATCTGGATCTTCATTTTCCAAACCATGGAATTTCGGTAGTGCAAATGGAGGAATACTATGCATTTGTGCCGCTCCTGGATCTTTGATAGGGAATTCCAAAGTAATAATGTTTGAAATTTCTTACCAAATGAAAAGAGGTTCTCCATGTACTACTTTGAGACTCCTTATTCAAATTTTATTGCCAATTGATCAGTGAAATAGGTGCATTGGATGATTGATATTAGCCTCAAAACTCCTCCTTGAAAAATGCCTTGAAATACCATTTCTCTCTTTTCAACAAGCTATTTGGTATATGTTGGCCCTCGTTTTTTATCCAATTTTGTTTAATTAAATACACTTTATTTCCATTCTATCCATCCATATACCATCCATATCCACTCTATTTTGACCAATTTATGCATATCCAGGTATATAAATTAAGTTTTGTAATTTTTAGAAGTTTTTACAAAAAATGAATTTTAAGTGCATTTTTGGATTGGACTAGAAATTCTCATAATGGCTTCATTGATGTCATACTTGTAGGACACCTGGGCTCGAACTGAGCACATTTATAGAAATATTAAGAAATAATAATGGATTTTCATCTATTGGTTCAGTCAAACCAAGCTTAAATAGGATATAGGAAATCCCTGGGAAATAGGCCAAATTTAGCATTTTATGGGATTTTCCAGATTTTGAGAGATTATATGGATGAGCTTGAAAAAAATAGATAGGATAAGGAGATACATGGTTGTTAGAGACATTTTAGTTAATTTTGTTTCATATTTCTCTATTTAATCCTAAGACATTGAAGGGATTGATATGTATAATTTGTATAATTTCACTTGGATATTTTTGAAACTTTGAGAGCTAATTGAAGAAACAGTTATATCTCCTTTTCTTTTGTTCTATATGGTGAATTATTGATTGATTTTTAGTAGCTGAAAGTACTCATAGGTGCGAGGAAAGGGTGGAGGCTCCCTGCACCGAGCTAAGTGCACTTTCTAGCTAATTTAGTTGCAATTTCTTGAACTAGTTTTGTTTCATGTTTAATCAGTTAATTAGATTTATGATGATATGTTATTATTTCTGATGAATCCTAATATAATTTATAATCTGAATATGAATTGACAAACCAATTTTTAAGTTAAACTCGCCTTCTATCTGATCAGGGACTAGAAACTAGAATTCATATTTCTTGCTTTTAAGTGATTTTCTTAATTTCTAGTTTTCTAACAATGGCATTAATGATGAATGAATTTGTAAAAGGAACTCCTTAGTTAGGAGCATCTTATATTATTATTTTATTCATATTGAGATATTATTCATTAGTGGTTTTTTATTTCTGTTCATGAAGTAGTATTGTAGAGAAGGACAAACAAGTTCTCCTCAGTTAGGAGCTTCTTCTTGTGCTTATTACACAATTTAATTATAAATTATTTAGTTAAAGTTTTATATTTGTAATATGCATTTCATTTAATTTCAATAATTCATCTTCTAAACTTGACTATAGTTGAAATCCATATATTTTTAAGATGCTTCTAAGTTCTTCAAGCCCGGATTGATAATAAAATAATCGTGTTAGTTTACCCAGTAAAAATACCAACATTTTTGGCGTCATTGCTAGGGAAGCATATTTCGAAGTGGTCAAATAGGAAGATAAAAAAAACAAAAAAATACATGAAAAACAACAAAAACATAGTTTTTATTTTAAGTTATGTTTCTTTATTCCTAGAGATAGAGATCAGAAGGGTAGATTCGTTAAACAAAACCCCCAACAATTCAACCATCCATAGGACTAACAATACTAGTTGCTAGAAGACCTAATCTAGAGGAGTTAAAGGAAAAACAGAGATCGTGACAAAGATTAACTCTAATTGAAAGACAAACCTTGTTGGCCTTGGAGGTAAAAAGAAATAAATCACCAAAAGAAACTCCTTTCCTAGGAAAACAAAAGGAAACAAGAAAACCAGTTGTTGAACAATTAGAACAACCTTTCCTTGAACAAATTAATATAGTTGACGAAACACCAAATCAACCTCATATTGAAACATTTCAAAACTCTTAACAAGAAATGACTCAAGAAGGATAAGAATCCAATATTCCAATTATGACTCCTGAACAGAGAATTGAATATGAGATACATCAAAGGGAATGGAAAAGGAAAAGAGAGGAAGAAAGGAAATTGGAAGCAAAGAGAAAGAGAGAGGAAGATAGAAGAATAGAAGCACTAAGAAGGATAGAGGAATAAGCAAAAAGAGAAAATGAAAACAAAATATTACATGATAATGAACAAGAAAATGATAATGATCAGGAAGCTACTTTTGGCTTTCCAATATTAGACACAAGAGCAATATTAGGTGAAGAAGTGAAAATGAAAAACATTCCACCTTTTGTATTGCCTAACCTATATGGAATGTCAACATAAGATCCAGATTCATTTATGTTCGAATTTGATATCTTATGTAGAACTTATGGATACACATATGAAACACACAAGCTTTGTCTCTTTCCCGCTACTTTGAAAACAGTAGCATTAAAATGGTTTATGGGTTTAGGAGAGCATACAATTGCTTCTTGGGATGATATGAAGACAAATTTTCTTAAAAAGTATCAAGCTTACTACAAGGCTAGAGACTCAAAAGAAGACATGTTTAGAATGACACAACAAGAAGAGAAAGTTTGGAGGAATATTTAGAGAGATTTCTTTACAATTTGCAAAAATCCAAACAACATTCTCTGAATCCCGATACCATCTGCACAATTTTTCTTAAGGGTATCAGAGATGAATACTTAGATATCCTCAATGTGATGGGAAAATGACATATCTCAAACCTACCATTTTATGAAATTTGCTGAACTTTGTCAAAAATCTTCTAAGGGAAGATCAAAAAGTGGAAAGAGGGATATTAATTTAAGAACTTTCAAATCTACATCAAGTGGAGTAACAAGAGTGGAAATAGGAAGTTTACTAGAAAATTTCAAAACATATCTCTTAAGAAATTTGGGAACACAAGTAGATGTTTTAAAAGCAAAGAAGAAAGAAGAACAAGATCAAATCCTAGCAATATGTTGTCCACTGTGTAGGCAAAAACATCCGCTTAGGTAATGTCCTTTTTAAGGTATAAAGTGTGTGGACTTTGTACAGAGAATCATGCAACTGCCCAAAATTGAAAGAGTTGCAAATAGAAGAAGTACAAGGGCCAGATTCTCTCTACTATATGGCACCAAGGAGACCTTGGAAACCAAGGATGCCTCAAAAATTTCCTCAACAAAATCCCCAGAATTTTCAATATCCTCCTCAGAATTCATGGAACACTCCAATGCCATGGTAGGCTTGCCTCCACATCAATATCAAAATCAACCTACACAAAGTTGGAGAGGATATAGTTATGGAAACCAACCACCTTACTCTCAACAATATCAATATCAACATCCATACCAACAACCATACCCTCAACAACCATTCCAATACCAACAATTCTAGAAACATCAACCAATGCCATTTCCACCTCAAAATAATGCACCAATGCTAACTCAACCTCATCATCTTTAGCTGAATTCTAACCAACCACCTCCTAGGCCAACACAATTTCCAGCTCAGCCAATAGCTAATCCAAGTAACAAAGTGGATAAACCAACATATAATGTGGAAGAGGCAACATAATATTCTACATATTCCATTCTTCCCATACAAGATGTCCACTTAAGGTCTGGGAAGGTGTTACATAAAGATTCTCCTCCAATGATATCAGAACAAACTGAACAAGGAGAACAAACTCAACAATATCAACCAGAAAATCAAATTCAGAAGGGAAAATCTATTATGACTTAGACACCACCTTATCCAGAGAGGTTAGTAGAACAAAAAATCCCAATCTCTCTGCTTGAATTTTATGTTCTGGATGAATTGAAGAATACATATGTCAAAATTCCTTTGTTGTAGGAAATAAAAGATATTCCAATATATGAAAAAACAATAAAGGAGTTATGCATCAAGAAATCTGGTAGAAGAAAAAGAGATCCACCCACAATTCAGGTCATTGGAAGATTAGCTAGTCTCATGTCTACAAAGACAACAATTGAAAAATATGTTGATCCTGGGATCCCTATGGCCACCATCTCGATCAATAGTTTTTCAGTGCCAAACACTTTAATAGATTTGGGAGATGCAATAAATGTTATTACTACAGAGACTATGAAACATTTGAACTTGAACAACATTAGACCTACTACTACAGTTTTAGAACATGCAGACAGATCTAAAGTTGTACCAGAAGGAATATTAGAAGATATCATTTTCTCTATGGACTCATGGGAGTATCCTGTATACTTCCTCATTTTAAGCCAAAAACAAATTTAGGAGGCCATCCATTAATTTTAGGTAGACCATGGTTAGCCACTACAGATGCCTTCATTAGATGCAGGTCAGGAAGTAAGATTATTTCACATGGGGATGAAAGGAAACATGTTAAATTGTATACTCTAGCACAATCTCCTTCTTTATTATCATGGCTTTATGGAGAAGAACAACACAAAATTCACTATAATTTTAGAGAAGAGGAAGAAAATGAGGATTTATTAGATATTTTCATCTCAGAACCAAATATTTCATAGAAACTTAGAATAACACAATATGAAGTTGCAAGTCATCTTCTAAATTAGTGTTTCCAGGAAAAATGTACTATTCAATCACTGCAAAATTCATTTGAAAGTATTTTTCCTGTTAACTCAATTTCCCATTCAAAGAGTAAAATCATCAAAATTAGTCCTGGAAGGAATTTGAATATTGGTAATAACTTACAATCATCACAAGAATAAGAGGTAATACCACTGTTATATAAATACTCAAAATATTTTTCCTGGGATTACACAGATATGCAGGGGGTTCATCCAAAGACATTTATTCACCATAAGTACACTGATGATCAAATCAAACCTGTGAGAAAACCGCAAAGAAGGATGAATCCTATGATGAAGGAAATAGTGAAAGAAGAATTGCATAAATTGTTACAAGTTGGATTCATCTATCCCATTTCTAATTGTCAATGGGTTTCTCTCTTAGTTGTAGTGCCTAAGAAAAATGGAAAGTGGAGAATTTGTGTAGACTACAGAGAGCTCAATAAAGCCACATTAAAAGATCATTTCTCTTTACCATTTATTGATCAAGTACTAGATTCATTAGCTGGGAATAAATTCTTTCCTTCTCTTGATGGATTTAGTGGATACAATCAGATAAAGATAGCATTGGAATATCAAGCTAAAAACACATTTACTTGTCCATGGGGAACATATTCATATAATGTTTTTCCATTTGGGTTATGTAATGCACCTGCTAATTTTCAAATAGAAGTCCTTGCAATATTTGCGGATCTGATCCATGAATGTGTAGAGGTCTACATGGATTATTTCACTGTGTATGACAGAACATTTGATGATTGTTTAAAAAATCTTGAATTTTTTTTGAAAATATGCATAGAGAAAAATCTATCACTCAGTAATGAAAATTTATTTATGATGTTAACTGAGGGAATAGTGTTGGGACACCATATTTCTTCTTCAGGAATTAAGGTGGATCCAAAAAAAAATACAATTCATTGTGAATTTAATGCCACCCACAACACAAAAGGAAGTAAAAAAATTCTTGGGTTATGTGGGCTAGTATAGGAGAATTATTGAAAATTTCAGTAAAATAGCTCTGCCTTTATTCAAGTTACTTGAAAAATATGTGGAATTCCAATGGAAAAGTAATTGTCAAAATGTATTTGAGATATTAAATGAAAAATTGTCAGTTACACCCATTATTCGAGGACCCAATTGGTCATTTCTATTTCATATATCTACTAATGCATCTGACACTACTATAGTAGCATCACTTGGATAGAAAGAGAATCAGTTTAATTATGCCATATAATTCATGAGAAAAAACTTAACACTGGCAGAATTGAACTATACTGTTACAAAGAAAGAAATGTTAGTTATAGTACATGCAGTTAATAAGTTTAGGCATTACATAACAAGTTATCACGTATTCATTCACACGGATCATTCAAACATAATATATTTAATGAAAAAAGTAATTACAAATGGAATAATTAATAGATGGTTGTTATTGATGCAATAATTTTACATCAGTGTACAAGATCGACCTGGTAAGGATAATCAAGTAGCAGACTTTCTATCAAGACTTCATTCACCTAGTGATCCAAATTCGGTTTTAGATAATTTCCCAGATGAACATCTATTTTCTATAAATTTCAAAACTACATGGTTTGCAGCTGTAGCCAACTATTATCATCTGGAATCCTACCATTTCATTACACAAATAAACAGAAAATAAGGATAATTAGAGAAAGTGCAAGATATAGTTGGGTCAATGGTGACCTCTTTTTTACTAGTTCTGATTTGATAATAAGAATATGTGTTAGAGAAGACAATATTATAGATATTTTTAAAGCATGTCATGACGAGCCATGTGGTGGTCATTTTGAAAACAAGCAGATGACGTACAAAGTGCTCAAACTTGGCTACTACTGGCCGAAAATCTTCAAGGACTCTAAGGCCTATGTAAAGAAATGTGACAACTGCCAAAGAATTGGAAGACCAGTGGCATCAGATGAAATTCCATTAAAGCCACAAGTACTCATAGAACCATTTGAGCAATGGGCTCTAGAATTTGTGGGACCAATCAATCGGCCATCAAACGGAAAGAATTACATCCTGGTATGTACAGATTATGTCACTAAGTGGGTGTAGGCAAAGGCAGTGGCAAGAGAAATAGAAGAAAAAATTGTTTATTTTCTATTTGAAGAAATATTTGTAAGGTATGGAGTTCTGTGACAAATTTTTATAGACCAGGGAGCACAATTCACCTCCAAGCTTGTAAATTATCTCACAAAAAAGTACAGGATTAAACATAGAAAATCTACTCTGTACCATCCTCAAGCAAATGGAAAAGTGGAGTCCACTAACAAAGTTTTGGAGAATATCATGATAAAAATGGTGCAGATGAATAGAAAAGACTGGTCAGAAAAGTTGAAAGATGCATTATGGGCCTACAGGATCACATGAAAGAACACAACTAGATTCAATCCATACCAGTTGGTATACGGTAAGGAAGTCTTGTTACCCATAGAATTTCAAATACATACATATAAACTTGCAACAAAGTTGGGAATGGAACTATTTGAAGCACAAGCACAAAGAGTGACTCGATTAAATTAACTAGATGAAATAAGACATCAGGCAGTGGAACATACATCATTAGTGCAAGAGCAAAGAATAAAATGGCATGATCGATTCATCAAGAATAGATTTTTTCAAAAGGGAGACTGGGAACTATTGTTTGACTCCAAGTTTAAAGATTTCAAGGAAAATTTTACAACTCATTGGCTTGGGCCATATGATATAGAAGATATCTTCGACAATGGAGTAGTCAAAATTAAAACAATAGATGAAACGTCAATTTCATTTGTAGTGAATGGACATAGGATTAAATTCTAAAATAGGCCTATCAATAAAGAATATTTTATGAAAAGAATTTCAACAGAAACCAATATGGAAATAATGGAAAAGAATAATATGCCTTCTTTAGTTCTAGAAGAATTTAAAAAAATAACAAATAAAAAATAATAAAAGAGTTTGGCTGTGAAAATCCAAGAGACCGGCACAATACAAACTCGAATTCATATCGGAAAACCAACTTGTTTGGCCAATATGAATTCTGAATTTTGTTTTGTTTTTACTTCAGTATGATTTTTCATATTTAATCCTCCAAGGCATGCAATACTTGAGGACAAGTATTAACATAAACAAGGGGAAGCTTGTAATAAAACTATGTAAATAGTTTGAGCAGTTGAATTGAATAAGGAACCTAAATCACAAGTACAAAGGGACCTGATACATCATTGGAAATATTATGGAGAATGGATCTGATACATCATTGAAAATATTGTGCAGAAGGGACCTGAGATATCATTAAGAATATTATGCAGAAGGGACCTGAAATACATCAATATTCAAGCCTAAAGAACATGTCATAAGGGACCTAAAACATCAATTACAAACTGCATAAAGAACCTGAACAACATCAACATTCAAAGATCTTGAATCAATAATCAGATGCAAAAACATGACGTAGAAATAAGTCTCTACATATCTTGGAAGTTCCATCATTATGATAATAAATACATTGTCGACCATCATTTGACCAGAGGACGTCATTAACATCAAACAATTCATGGGAGTACAAGTACAGTAAGTGAAAATTTTGCTCTTAAAATTTCGATTTTTTAGAAATTTTCTAGAAGTTGTTAAGACTAATTTAGTGCTTGACATGCATTCCATTATATCCTACCCTCATTATTTTACCCATTATAATCACCTATTCATTACCCTTTTCCTACACTTACCCTCATACATTAACCATAATTCCATATCTATACCATACTTCATTACCCTTTCCTACATTTAACCCTCATTCCATATACCATAATTTCAATCATTAAAAAAAAAAAAACCATCACATTAATCCAAAATATTTTCTTAAGCATATGGATCAAGAATTAGAGGCCCAATGTTCAAATCCTTGTTGACCCACAAAAACAACAAAGGTTAGTGTCATGATAGAAATTTAATTTTAAACACGACCATTCTAGGGTCATTTTAAAATTAAATTAAACAATACAAAGTTGAAAACCTAAGATAAAAAGCGCAATATGAAAATATACATATATCATTTGATGGAATGGCACAATAATATGCATATATGATAAAGCTAAGGTATAGAATGATGCATATGGCGGATAATGCAATTGTGACAAAATCCTAAGGGGAAATGCAATGAAAACAACATTTGACATAACCTAAGTTGAAATGATGCAATAAAAATAACAATCATGATGCATTTCGATTAAGGTATGAGCATGCAAAAACAATGAAGATGGTTATGAATAAAAGACAAATTGATAGAGAACGTGGGCAACATAGTCATGAATGAGAAATGAGATGATGGGCAGCATAATGAGTGAAGAAAAGAATGTGATTTATGATGACAGGATGTATGCAGACACCATGGAGCATGTACGTAGAGCAAGTCAGAGGGACTAATCCATGGAGGCATCTCAGTTAGAGGTCGACGCATGAGAAAACAATCAACATAGATTCAAAAACAAAGTGATATAACATTAAAACAAACCCTGTGAAAATAGTAAAGCCTCTGCCATTTTTAAACCAACATACCTCTGTAAATTTTGTTTTTCCTTCACCATCATAGCGATTGCAGGCTCAGAGAAGAAGTCAATGCTGTGAAAACCATGGCACATGTTCGAAACACCTTGTGAAGAACAAAATTAATAGAGAAAATGAAAAAAGGTCATGAATGAAACAAATAAAAGCAAGCCAATAGAAGCAAGCATAAGATATAGCAAAGGAGGAGCATAGAAATAAGAAGTGGGCGCATTCATGTTAACTGAGATTTGAGCCGAGATATATGCACTTCGTGTTAACCAAACACACCACAAATTGCAGAGATCTTGTGGAAGTAAGAAGGTAAGAACAAACCCTAATTTTTCTCATGGGTAAATAGATTTCAGAATGAATGAAACTCGGGATTTTTTTGTTAAACATGAGTTGAACTACAACTTATAGATGTATGTGTCTGCCACTGTTTAGATTGTCTCTGCCACTGTTAGCTTAACTCTGCCACCTACTGGCATATGAGGATTCTGAGATGATTGAAGATGAGTCTTAACAGCAATAGTGTTGTGAAAATGAAGGATACGAGGCTAAAATCAGAGAAAATATCGGGATGGATCCAAAGAAGGTAAACAAAATATCATTTATTCCACATTAAGCCACGGAATTGTCATATTTTGTTTAAAAAAAACATAGTATTGCACAGTAATAACACAATGATCCATTTCATAAGAAATTTGACATATATACAGTGATTTTTTCGTTGAATATTTTTTCCCAAAGTGAGCCTAAACTATTTCAGGTTGAATTCACAATGAATTTTTCTCAAGAGAGGAAGAATTATGTATGAATTCAAAGAGAAGAAAGACATTGTGGCATGAATTTTTTAAAATTTTACACAATCAATTTAGAGACAGAGAATTCTACATCAAAACAGGATGGAATTTTTTACAAAATTTTGATAAAACAAAGAATAGAAAATGAGAAATATATTAATAAAAACATGTTTACAATGTTTTTATAATCTTTATATATTGAATTTTTGTGTTTTTATCAGTTTGTGGAAGCAGTGGGTTTGTTTTTGTAAAAGAGAAGAGGTTGAAGAATATTGATTTCATTCCCTTGTCAAGAGCATCAGAGAAGAGGTAAGTCTTATCACCATGAAAAAAATGCATGAATAATTCAACAAGATCTATCTGTGTGCATAATTTTTATTTTCAAAATGAGGATGTTGACAGTGAAAGATTACATAAATTTGTTTTCAGAGCATATGGCTACTAGGGTAGAACCAAAAGATTTCCAGATTGAGCATTGGGAAAAACAGAGCATAGAAAAACTTTATCAAGTTGGTCTAATAGGCTTCCTCCAAAAGTTTAATGGAAACAATGAGAGCATCACAAAAGAATTAATAAACAATTACACATGGGAGAAAACCATGGTGGGACAATTATTCATCCCATTAAATCCATAATCCATTTCTCAAGCCTTAGATCTACCACTACCAAGGGAACAATATCATAAGGGTTTGCACTTTAAGGACAAGGGATGGACTTTAGTTTTGGAGAAAAATAGGAAGGTATCATTTGATAGAAACAAGGGGATTCCTAGGTAATGGTTTAATGAGCCTTGGGTAGAGTTGGCGTTTATTATTTAGATATTTTTCACATGTGACATTAGGCACAGTGTAGTGCATCTCTATCATATCAAATTTCTCTAGCATGTCAAGGGAGAAGTGAAAGTCAATTTTTCATACTTCTTCTCTAAAAATTTGATTAAAATGATAGAGAATGTGAGGAATGAAAATAAACCCAAAGAATCAGAAATATACCATCAGGGACTCATCAAAATTCTTGTTGAGTATCAATTGAAAACTAAGGGTGTAGTGTGGAAAGAGTTTTTAACTCAACATCAGTTTGAAGAACAAATCATAGAAGAGAAGTTTAAACCAGTGCATGAAACAAAGAGCATAATGAACTCACCTCTTTATCCAAGGAAAAGGTCCAAAAATGACCAAGACACTATCATGGCTGAGAGAGAATCATATTTCCTATCCATTCCTAGGATACATAGGAGAAAAAGTCCAGCAGACACAAGAAGTAAAGAGAAAGACCCTGAGGTACAAATTGTTGAAACACCTCCCATAGCAACATAAGTGAATGAAATCATTGAAATATTACACAAAGAAGCCTATGAAAAGATATTGTAAAGAGATTCATACTTTTATAATTTTGAGGTAGAAGCCACTTCATTTTCTAGAGACACAAGAGAGGAAGAGAAAGAGTTGCACCTTAGCAAAATAAAAGAGTTGACAAATCAATTGGAGGTAAGAAAAATTTTGGAGAGGCATTTGAAGCAAGAGAACAAGACATATAGGAAAAACAATGGAAAATTGATCAAGGAAAATGAAAAGCTTAATGAGAAAGTTGGAAAATTAGAGACAACGAATACCCTTCTTTCTAAACAAGCTTACAGGTGGTTGAATGAGAAAAAAATTTGGAAGTATAAGTATGAAAGACAAAAAGTCATGGATTCAATCTACAAGGAAGGACAATATAAAGGGATAGATTATATTTTGCAAGAAAAACAACAAGAGGCATATGGATCAGGTATAGTATCTACATTAGAGCTCAGGAGATCCAAGAGAAAGAAGCAAGCATGAGGACATGCTTATACATCAACAAGGGGGAGATGTTGGCCCTTGTTTTTTATCCAATTTTGTTTAACTAAATACAATTTATTTCCATGATATCCATCCATATACCATACATATTCACTCTATTTTGAAAAATTTATGCATATACAGGTATATAAATTATTTTTTGCAATTTTTAGAAGTTTTTACAAAAATTGAATTTTAAGTACATTTTTGGATTGGACTAGAAATTCCTGTAATGGCTTCATTGATGTCATACTTGCAGGACACCTGGGCTCGAATTGAGAACATTTATAGAAATCTTGGGAACTAAGAATGGACATGCACCTATTGGTTCGGTCAAACTAATATTAAACAGGCTCGGTCAAATCCGGTCAAAGAAGACCTGTTATTATGGAAATCCCTAGGAAATAGGCCAAATTTAGCATTTTATGGGATTTTCCAGATTTTGAGAGATTAGAAGGATGAACTTGACCAGAATAGATAGGATAAGGATAGACATGTCTGTTAGAGACATTTTAGTTAATTTTTTTTCATATTTCGCTATTTAAGCCTAAGATATTGAAGGCATTGATATGTAGAATTTGTATAATTTCACTAGGAAATTTATAAAACTTTGAGAGCTAATTGAAGAACCAGTTATATACCCTTTTCTTTTGTTCTATATGGTGAATTCTTGATTGATTTTTAGTATCTGAAAGTACTCACTGTGTGTGAGGCAAGGGTGGAGGGCCCCCACACCGAGCTAAGTGCGCTTTCTGGTTAATTTAGTTACTATTTCTTGAACTAGTTTTGTTTCATGTTTAATCAATTAATTAGATGTATGATGATATGTTATGATTGCTGATGAATCCTAATCAAATTTATAATATTAATATGAAGGGACAACCCAGTTTTTAAGTTAAACTCTCCTTCTATCTTATCAGGGTCTAGAAACCATAATTCATTTTTCTTGCTTTTAAGTGATTTTCTGAATTTCCAGTTCTCTAACAATGGCATTAATGACGAATGAATTTGTAATGAAGGACAACAAGGACCTCCTTTGTTAGGAGCCTCTTCTATTATTATTTTATGTGTCTTGAGCTATTTTTCATTAGTGGTTTTTTTATTTATGTTCATGAAGTAGTATTGTAGAGAAGGACAAACAAGTTCTCGTAAGTTAGGAGCTTCTTATTCTGCTTATTACATAATTGAATTAGAAATTATTTAGTTAAAGTTTTATATTTGTAATATGAATTTCCTTTAATTTCAATAATTCATCTTCTAAACTTGACTATAGTCGAAATCCATATATTTTGGAGATGCTTATAAGTTCTACAAGCCCATATTGATAATAAAATACTTGTGTTAGTTTACCCAGTAAGAAGACGAACATTATATCTTATTAGAACATGGTTTAATAGATTTGGGGGAGGGGGGGGGTTCTTACAGCACCCAAGAAATGAAAAACCTTAAAAATAATGTAGGAAAGAAACAAATTCAAAGAATTAATTCTAAGGAAATAAAATTTGCAAGGAAAAAATTATGTAAAGAGAAAACAAAAATGCAACGAGTTACAAAGGTCAATCCCCTAGGTGCCTCCCCGGAAATGGCACCAAAATTTTGGGTGTAATAAACAACCTAACATTTAATTTTCAATCCGCTAGTTCGTAAACTTAGAGGCGCAACAGTGGAAATGCAGAGAAGGACTTCAGCAACCTGCACTAGTTAATACAATGACACCACACCATTCTGGAAACTGGAATAAAAATAAAGTACTTTGCAAAATAAATAAAAGGAACTCTCAAGCTATTGCAAATAAATGTTGTGAAACCAACTCCAAAAATAGAAGAAAAGAGATATCAACGCCTTAGAAATAAGCCACTTCGAGGGGGCAACCTCCAATACATTACATTAATGAACAATTCTTGGATGATACAAATTACAAAACCTCCTTTCTATATATAGGAGTCCAGGGGCCACAACATAATCTTAGTGAAGCCACAACATAATCTCTAGCCGACCTACCACTACACAATTTAAGGGCACAATAATAACAAAATGGGGGTTACAAGGGTACAATAATAACAATAAGGGGGGGCTACACTAACATAATAAGGGACTACACTATTAACATAGGGACTTAAAATGCCCCTCTCCTTCAAACAAGTGTTGTCCTCAACGCTTGATTATTTCTTGATGCTTCTGTATAAAATTCTCATCCTCCCATGTGGAATCTTCTACAAGAAAGTTCTTCCACTTGCTGAGATACTCTGAAATTGATTGTACTTTTCGAGTTCTTGTTTTTGTGACTACTTCAGAACTTCTTTCGATGTGATGTTGATCTTCCTATTGTTTCATTAGATTTTGCACCAAAGTTAGGTTATCCTTTGAGAGTTGGAGAACTTGTTGTTGATGCTTGATGTGATCTTCCACTAATTTATCATACATATTATCTATTATTTGATCCTTCAAACCATCCAACGTAGCCTCCATTTCTGCTTTTAAACCATCTATGTCATCTTCGGTTGCTCTTCGTTAGATCAAAATTTGTTGCACTTGGTACCGTAATTTTGATATCTCATACTACAATTCTTCCTCTTCATGCATCATAGTATAGCTTTTTGAGGGCTTAATGGGTATGGAATTATTTTTTGGATTCATTATAGAACCCAATACTGATAAAAATTCTAAAATATTCCCTTGGAATCACTTCAAACTGCTTTTTCAAACAAACGTTATGCAATTTTAAAAACCAAATACACACTTTTTTCTTTCTTTTGAGGAGCTCGATATTGAAACTGAATTATCTATGTGATTTTGGATCTTCAATATCTGAAATTTTTCAATGAGGCAGCCCTCTGAATTATCTTTCGAATGCCATAGGTCTGATCTAATTTGGATTCTTGAAGGCAAAGTTGTACCCAATCTCCTACGATGATCTAATTATGGACTGGTTTAGTAGAGAGAACTTGTATGACTTGCCATGTGTCACTGTTTGATCCTTTGTATTTGAAATTTATAGACAGGAAACTAAAATCTATGTACTTCCAATCACTTCTTACAGAATTCCAATCCAATTCTCAGAGAAAGAGCCATGAAGATTTTCCCATGATCACCTCTTTGAGATGAAATTCATAAGCCTCAAAAAGCCCTAACTTCCATAGATCACATCTCCAAAAATATTGTGAACCAATATCTGAAATTTTGTGATGATGTTCCTCAGGATTGTGACTTCGCACTCTAAAAATTTCAACTTCTTAACCTTCGTAGAAAAAAAATTATTACGAAAATACCACGATGACCTGTTTAGGTTAAATTCAGGAGCCTGCAAATTGACCTAACTTGCACAAATCATATCTCCAAAAAATTGCGAACCAAGCTCTGAAATTTTTTGACGAGGTTCCTCAGGAGTTCGGCTTCGTACTCTAAAAAATTTAGCTGCTGAGCCTACGTAGAAAAAAAGTTATAGCGAAAATTCCATGATGACCTATTTGGAGCAGCGAAACCCTAAAATCCAAAGCTCCGATTCCAAATGTTGTGAAACCAGCTCCAAAAATAGAAGAAAAGAGATATCAACGCCTTAGAAATAAGCACTTCGAGGGGGCAACCTCCAATACATTACATTAATGAACAATTCTTGGATGATACAACTGACCAAAACCTCCTTCTATATATAGGAGTCCATGAGACCACAATATAATCCTAGTGGGGCCACAATGTAATCCTATCCGACCTAACAATAATAATGTAAGGGCACAATAATAACAATATGGGGGTTACAGGGGTACAATAATAACAATAAGGGGGCCTACACTAACATAATAAGTGACTACACTATTAATATAGGGACTTGATAGAAAGAAACAAATTTAAAGAATTAATTCTAAGGAAATAAAATTTGCAAGGAAAAAATATGTAAAGAGAAAACAAAAAAGCAACGAGTTACAAAGGTCAATCCCCTAGTGCCTCCCCGGAAATGGCGCCAAAATTTTGGGTGTAATAAACAACCTAACATTTAATTTTCAATCCGCGAATTCGTAAAATTAGAGGCGCAACACTAGAAATGCCAGAGAAGGACTTCAACAACCTGCACTAGTTAATATAATGACACCACACCATTCTGGAAACTGGAATAAAAAGAAAGTACTTTGCAAAATAAATAAAAGGAACTCTCATGCTGCTGCAAAAAATCCTAATTACCGAAGTAAAATTCTATGTTTATATTCATTATAGTTGTTGACAGATTAAAAATTGGTCCCTTGAAGAGATCTGTCTTCTTTAAGGATTTTCCTTCCTGCACTAAGTTGTTATTCATGTACTCCTGCAATCTACTTGAACTAGTACAAGCACAAGGATTGTGTGCTGGAAGTATATTTTACACTTATACTGGAGATTTATGTTTTTATGCAGGGGCTCTCAGCCTTAGGACTAGAGCACTATGTGCATGTATCAGGATATTGGTTCATGTACTGGAACAGAGGTTCCTGCACCAAGTTTTCCAATTACTTTCAGGAAAAATTAAAGAGTGTGTTAACTATGAAAAGAATTTGCAAAGGCAGAAAAAACTTTGAAATAAATTCCACAAACAAAAGAATGCTTCAACCAAACTAAACTTCAAAATGAAAATAAATTTTGAAATAAAAAATGAACTTTAGAAGCCAAAGCACACTTTCTTCAATCAAGGAACTCTTTCATGTTGTAATATCCCAAATTGGGAACAACTACACTACTGGGAATAATCTGAGTTATTACCAATGTGGAGCTTCAGCAAATCATGAGCTTGGCAATGAAGAGCAGCTCATTTGATGTCCAATAACATCATACCAGAAGATGAGATAACCTCAGCAAGAAGATGATCTATATTCTCCTTCCCGGGTGGGGAAATGCAGCAATATAGAGCATAAAACAACTGTATTCAGCAAATTGCATAATAACAGTGGATATTGGGACTTGGATCCCTTATTTTAGTTCATATATAACCCACTTGCAGAATTAGAGGTGAAACAAATGAAACTAACTACCTTAAATAGATCTCCCAGCTCAATACTGCTTAAAAACACATCGATCCCATGACTTCTCTACAACAGAATTTTTTGAATATTATGAGAGCATAATTCCCATGAGGGTTTCTATATAAAATTATGGAATAAGTCTGATATGAAGCTTATATTACTCAAACAACGGAGAAATGGAGGTTTAACCTCTTTTACATCAAGAAAAAGACACCCGACAAGGGTTTCCGGCGATATACATGTACAAGAAGCAGGACTGCAGAAAATAATGCAGTCTACATCAACTCTGCATTAAACATGGCTGAATATGACATATAAATTGTGAATAAAATATAGAATGGCCCTAGGCCTTCTTATTGGAGCTCCCAGAGAGAAATAAGCACCTCCTCCTCAAAGATTAGCATACAAACAAAGGGTGCAACTTTGTTGCTGCTGCCCCTCCAAGAAAGACACAGTTTTCTAAAGGAGACTATGTTGTGGCTGAATGTGGATGAATGGCCCCAAGCCAAATACTAAAATGAATCTCAAATCCTTCTCTCTTGATCCCTTAAGCAAGCTGATCCAAAGAGAGGATGTAATTCCTGCACAGGAATTCCTTGCACTAAGCAGTGCAGCAACTCTGACTAAACAGCTGAAGCATGCAAGTGGTCTCTAGACCAAAATAGCTGAATACATGAATGAATGCCCTTTGATGCTATGCCTTCCTTTTATCTTTGGTGAGCCTCCTCACCCCGGACCCCACACAATGTTGAGGTGACTTCTTCATGAAGCTTCCTTTTTCAAAACTGCGCTGCCCTAGCTAGCTTCCCTCCTCTTTGTGACAGTGTTGTTGACTTGGTCAACTATAACCAATCCACCTGCAATGCCTCTGTTCACACCAAGGGATGTTCATTCCGTTTCTCATATGTGTGTCTAGGCTGATCTTTGTTCACGTTGAGCTAGTTTACTTGAGTGTTTCTTCCTCCTCAAGAATGGATGTTGACTTAGACAAACTTGACTATGTCTCCATCTAATTTGTCCTTGTTCACACTTGGAAGTGTAAAACTAGCTCCTAAGGTGGTATCCTTCCTTACTAAGGTGGAATTTATTCATATTTTATTCTTCATGGGCCTCCTTTCCCATTTATTCCTCTCCTAGGTGAAATCATCAAAACCTAATATTCCAATTGGCTTGCTTGCAAAGTTTGGAATATTACACATGTAGTCAAAGAAATTATCTAAGTATCACAACAGGCTTTATCCCTGTCATAGTTACCCACATAAATCATATTTTCATTTTAATTTTTTTAACTTAGAAATATTTACTTTAATATTTCAAAATGACTTTTAATCCTTTCCTTAAAAGTGTAAAGTGCAAGTACAGATCAATGCGTTGTAACAACGTTCATTCCTTAATTACCAAAGCATATTTAATCCCTAAGATTTTAACTCTTTATATTAAAAATGCTTCTATCTAATAATGAACACTCACTTGCAGAAATGTATCAAATTTCTATGAAAGAAAGGAATGAAAATATTTTATGTGATGAACTAACAAAATCAAGTTGCAGAATTGTAAATGCACTAGTGCAGGAATAATGTGATTGCAAAATCCAGGCAGAAGTAAACTAATATTTGGAAAAGGAAATTAATGAAGGTAAATCAAACTTAATTAACATTCACACCACGAATCCTTCACACATTGACTATTAATGAAATATAACTAGAACTCTTGTGAAAGAATGAAACATACGCTTAATCCATGATTTTCATTTAAATTAAATCAACGCACACCTTTGACGAAACGAAAGCAAAAGGGAGAACGAGTTGGGTTGGCTGGGCCCTAGCCAACCAACTCGTTTCCCATTTTAGGAAACTTGAAACTTCTGCACTTAGTGATGCATCAATAAAGAATTAAAACACTGGATGAAAATAACATGGCGCAGCTCCTTTTTACTAATTTCAAATCAACAAATATACATTATGAGTTCGAGTCCAGCCAAAAATGAGGGCGACAACAAAAAAATTACAATTTCACCAGAGTTACAGTAGCATTGCTATCGCCCCCCAATTCCTATCTGAAATCTACATTTTATACATCCCTTAGGCCTGTGTCCATAACGGAATTACATATAGTCATTCCAATCCAAGCCTTTCGGCTGAAACAAAATAAAAATAGTGTTACAAAATATGTCTATGGTTGTAACGAAGTGCTAATCTTAATCGTTGGCTGATGACCTGATTTCGACCATATCCCTGACTTTCCTCTGCTCTGAGTCCAACTCGAGATGACTGCAACTGAACAAGAAAAATTGGAATGAGATACTCACATTAGGTAGTGAGTTGTCACTTGATTTTAGGAGCGAGCAGCTTCCAACGGTGCAATACCTACCTGCACTTGAGCATGCTAATGAAACGATTAATGCCTATCAAATACTTTAGGAGAGAAATTATTAGTTGCAATAAATATTTAAGGCATAAAATATATTAAAATGTTTAATTAAGTGCTTTTTAAACCTTAAATATGAAATATAAAGCCAGTGCAGGAATAGACATGATTCTTGGAATAGTGCAGGAATAAGGAGGTTTGTGAGGATATATCAAAGGTTTAAGGTTGTGGTTTTGAAGTAGGCAAGGGGTAAAAAAGAACTATTTTAGCCTACCAACACTACCCTTGTGTCCCCTTGCCTCATTCTTTCACATTACCCAAGGCACAAATCAAATATTTGGATGTATCTTGAATGACTTGTCACATCCCACTAGCTTCATGCATGAATAGGAATTCCCATCATTTAAGAATTTTTTGGAGGGTTTTCATGGCATATTCAAGGGTAAAATTTACAAAAAAAGAGAGTTTAAGTATATGTTAGAGGGATTAAGTACTATAGGGTTGTTGACAGAGAAAAAAATCCACCTTGCCAACAAGGGGGAATTAACCCAATCATAGGTCCCAACTAGACCTGCTCTCGTTTGGAATGGCTAATCACAATGGGTTTTAGGGATTTTTATAAGGGTTAGGGGAATAATGAGTTAGTGGTTAATGGATTAGGGATTAGGGGCTTAGGGGTTAGAGGTTTAGGGTTTATGGGTTAGGGGAATAATGAGTTAGTGGTTAAGGGATTAGGGATTAGGGGCTTAGGGGTTAGGGGATTTAGGCGCATTTATGGGTTAGAGGAATAGTGAGTTAGTGGTTAAGGGATTAGGGATTGGGGTTAGGGGAATAATGAGTTAGTGGTTAAGGGGTTAGGGATTAGGGGGTCAGGGGTTAAGGTATTTAAGCGTATTTGGGGTTAGGGGTCGAATAATGAGTTAGTGGTTAAGGGATTGGAGATTGGGAGCTTATGGGTTAGGGTATTTAGGTGCAATTAGGGGTTAGGTGATAATGAGTTAGTGGTTAAGGGATTAGGTATTAGGATCTTATGGGTTATGGGATTTAGCAGTTAAGGATTTTAGGGGTTAGGCATGAGGGGTTAATGGGTTATGGGTTAACATTAACAGTTTAGGGATTTAGGGGTTAAGGGTTTAGATGTTGGTGGTTTAGGGGTTTAAGGGTTTAGAGGTTTAGGGTTTAGGGGTTAAATGGGTTAGGGTTTTAGGGGTTTAGAGAGTTAAATGGGTTAGGGGTTGATAATTAGGGTTTAAGGGGTTAGGGATTAAGGGTTTAGAGGTTTATGGTTTAGGGGTTTAAATGGGTTAGTGGTTTAGGGTCATAGGGGGTTAAATGGGTTAGGGGTTGGAAATTAGGGTTTAAGGGGTTAGGGGTTAAGGGATTAGAGGTTTAGGGTTTAGGAGGTTAAATGGGTTAGGGGTTTATAGATTTAGGGGGTTAGGGGATTTAGTAGTTAATGATTTTAGGGGTTAGGGGTTTGGGGTTAATGGGGTTAGGGTTTAAGGCATAGATGGGTTAGGGTTTTAGGGGGTTAGGGGGTTAAATGGGTTAGGGTTAGGGAATTAGGGTTTAAGGGTTTAGAGGTTTAGGGTTTAGGGGGTTAAATGGGTTAGGGTTTTAGGGGTTTAGGGGGTTAAATGTGTTAGGGGTTAATGGTTTAGGGGTTAGGGGTTAAGGATTTAGAGGTTTAGTGTTTAGGGGTTAAATGGGTTAGGGGTTGGGAATTAGTGTTTAAGGGGTTAAGGGTTAAGGGTTTAGAGGTTTAGGGTTTAGTGGGTTAAATGGGTTAGGGGTTTAGGGGTATAGGGGGTTAAAGGGGATATGGGTTGGGAATTAGGGGATTAAGGACTATAGGGTTGTCGGAAAACATCTTTACAACACACCCTATATATTTAAAATAAATCGTCGCTATTGCGATGCTAGTTGACCATGTCAAATTTAACTTTGTCAAGGGGAAAGTGACTGGTATTTTCATATCCATTGGTATACCAACGAACATAACATGGACGTCGCTATAGCGATGTTGTCTTCTATTACTATCTCTATTGTGACACTCTAGATAAGTGCGTCGCAATAGCAACGCTTTTTCGTAGTGTCGCAAGAGCGACAACATCGCCAGCGATGTTGCAAGAGTGACACCGCATGGTGGGATTAAAAATTTTGAGAAAATTTGGGGAACTTTCCGACAATATGTCAAAAATTTCAAAACTAAAGTGTCGGAAAATTGACCATATGTACTAGTGGAAGTTCACCTTATAAAAGACTTATGTGTATTCTCTCACAATCATTAATATTTGTTTGAGATTTTACACCTATCTGAATAAAGTAAGTTGATAATCCTTTGGAAATAACTTACCTTTGAGCTTCACAACCATTCTATCCTTGCTATTACTCTTATGTTTATTCTTCCTTCTCCTTTCAGCCTGTACACCATCCCCCCATAAAGCTACATGTCCCTTCAATTTGGTGACAACAAAATTGACTTTATTCTCCTCATACATCTCTTCATACTCAAAGATTATGTACATATTTGTAATATAGTATATGATATCCTCTGGATTCATGCTCCCAATGTAAGAATATATATCTAGTTTCACTTGTGTAACAGATCCTAAAATTGCCTTCAATATTTAGGTTTCTATAGACTCTTCAACTGCTTCTTCCTTTAAAGATTCTTCTTCTTCCTTGGTTACATCTCCAACTTCAAGTTCTATTTATTTACTGGTTTCCATGGTTTCAATTCTTTCTTCGAGCCACTGCATAACTTTCATCACTTCAACATTGGCTACAGGTCTTTATCTTCTCGAGCCTCCTCTAGCACTTCGTCCAATTCTATGTGCCATGGTCAATTAGTTATTCCTAGAGAAAATGTGGGATCTACTATGATACCAACTGGTGCAGAACTTAACCTTTGAAATATATTTATATATGGCGGGCTAGGCCCTAAAATGCCCCTTTTATGCTCATATTCTAACCAAAACCACCGTAGTTGAAACTGTATGTGTGTGTGTATGACAAAGTGAAATGAATTATAGTGAAATCCCAAGAACCACCACAACCAAGCCTTGTTAAATAGCCACCAAAGCCAATATACATACAACGATTCAAAAGGAGGAGGGGATTACCATTTTTTTTAAACTGCCAGGCTTATGCCATTTGTAATAGGAATTAACTCATTTGAATTATTATCTTTAAACTTTAGCATTTGTATTTTCCTCCTAACTCTATACAATGCAAACAAACCACAAGACCTGGGTCCCAACTCCTGTATTTTTTCAGTTTGTACGTGTCATCCCGGGCTTACGTCACCCCAACCGTTCCAAAGTGCACTCAAAGGGAAACCTATGAGAGGCAGACTTCGAGATTTTCCCATCAAGTGTTGATCCCATTGCCATTCAGTTGTCGACCCCAGTTCCTTTTCAAAGAACGTTGGACTAACCTCTGGGCCGAATCAGCAGTACCATTGTAGTCCCACTCGCGCTCTACATTATCTTGGCCTCATTCTTATCAGATGACTCACATGTAAACCCGATGTCCAGTGATCTCGGTTGATCCTGCATATGATCTCCCTTTGATCTTCTAGGGGAGATCCTCTCGGACATGTCAGCCCGACCTCTTCCAATAAACGTATTCTTGTTAACAAAAAATCGATCCTGTCTCCCGACCTCTATTAACAAACAAACTTTCGCGGCACTTTAAAAAACTAATTGTTGGACTTCCACTTGTGTACTGTGACATGCTTTAGTCACTACTACTACCTCTCCTTCATCGTTTCTCAACTTGCGCAGGTATTAAGTGATGACCGACTTGCCTCTATCTCCTGCTACGAAATTCAAACAAAGCTTGGGCATAACACAAACCCCTGCAATGTTATAATAAATATATATGCAACTAAAGAATGGAAATAAACACTGCAAAAGGACTTGTTTGTCTAGAAGAATCACTCTTGACACACCCTCTGATTATTTTTATTCATTCAAGATAATAATAAATAATACATCATAGTATCACTCATGGGGCGTAGAATATAAGATGATGAGGTGTATTGTTAAGTCATTTCGTGTTGTGAAGGTCTCCAATTTGAAACTCCATAGGCAAAAATCTAGCCATGTTAAGGGTTGGTGTGGCCTAGGCTAATTGCAATCCACAGGGAATTTTGACAACTTAGATGGCCCTGGGTCATAGTTTCTCAAGCCATAAGTCAAGCCTCATGTAATCTTTGGAGAACTCAAACAACTTGACAAACAAAAAAAATACATCATAGTATCGGTCAAAATCCTCAAAGATAGGATTCAATGGACCAATTTGAACATTTTTGAACAAATTACAACAATTAGCTAATTTAATGAATTACATGGTACCCCAAACCAATTCTATCCTCATAAATCCACTCATTGAGGAACCAACTTCTCTGGTAAATAAATTTTGACCTCTTAGCCAACTAGATTTTTAGAGATGGCCCTGCATACTTTTTTATGGAAGAAAAATGAATAGAAAAAGTTGAAAAAAATAGAAACTTTTATGAATTTTATGTCCAAAGATAATAATATATGAAGTATTTTTTTTTCCAAAAATATGATTCACATAAAATTTTAAGTAAAAATAGCAAAAATTAAATGTTAAAAATATATATATATATATATCTTTAAACAAAAAATTAGTAATAATAAATAAATAAGTCGGAACTCGAGCCTCATACAAACCTGGTGAATAACATCTCATTAGTGGGTAGATGATTCCATCTTACGAGCAGGATGACTACGGTCTAGGTTAAGCTTAGTAGAATATATATATATATATATATATATATATATATATATAACTCAAAAAACAAAATGATAAAACACACACAAATATGTTAAAAAAAAACACAATGTTTAAAAAATTGACAAAAAAAAACATAAAACAAAATTAAAAAGTTATCTAAAAATAAAAAAGAAAAAGAAAGAAACATATTTAAACTATATATATATATATATATATATATATATATATAAACATAAAAATAATAAACAAAATATTAAAATATAAATTTGATTATTTAAATATAGCCATGTGTCAATTCGATAGCTGGTTTTTAAGTTTTCATTACAATGGATCAATTTACATCCACTATGTGTCAATTTGATGGTTGATTTTTAAATTTTCATTGCGATGGGTAAAGTATTCCCTCATTGTGTCAATTTGATGATTGATTTTTAAGTTTTCGTTGCAATGTATCGAAATCCTTTAGGCTAAGTTAAAAGAGCTATATTTTTAGCATTTGCTATAATGACTCTTTGATTTAGATACTCATTTTTAAGGTTTTTTTAGTTATGATATTTTGTCTCGAAATATGTTGAAATTTAAGGTATTTTATAGCCATGAATTTGGATTTAATTCCATGGCTGAACAATGTCAAAATTTTAAGGGTTTTCAAAGTCTTGATATATTATCTTTAACACCATGGTTGAAAAATGTCAAAATTTTAAAGTTATTCAGAGTCATGACATTTATCTTTAACGTCATGGTTGAAAATTATTGGAATTTTTAAGTTTTTTGAAGCAATGATATTTATCTTTAACACTATTGTCAAAAAAATCTTGCAATTTTAGGGTTTTTTGGAATCATGATATTTTATTTTTAATTTCATTGCTAAAAAATGTTGGAATTTTAACCAAAAAAAGAAGAGTTGATGCAACATCAATATTTTTTTAATTCAATGTGTATTTTCATGTTTAGTGGACAAAAAATTAATTCTTAATATCATTGTTAAAAAAAATGTGGTGATACAAAATCAAGTTGCATCAATACTTTTCATTTCGGGGTGTTTTTCATGTTTATTTCAAAAACAATTGGTTTTTAATGTTGTTACTAAAAAAAAATAGGAATTTTAACCCGAGAAAAAAAAAAGTGTTCATGCAACATCAACACTTTTAGTTTGCGATGTGTTTTTTCATGTTTTTTGCACAAAAAAAATGCTTTTGGGCTAGATTTCTCATTTTAATGTTACAGTTCTCATTAAGTTGGTAAATTTGTTACCATATCACCCTCCAACGCAATAGTCACATTCAAAGGTTTAGTTGTCTCATCAATCAGAGTCATATCTCCATTTTGTACCTCAACATTATTCAACACAACAATCTGGTTCGTACTAGCAAAGTTCTAGATCAACTTTTAGTTCAGTTACTAGTGGAAGCCAAATTCCTAAAAGGGGATGTTGGACTTATGGGGTTCCAAACTATGAGAGGGATTACCCTCAATGACAAGGAAGGTCAAACCCAACACAATCACAAATTTCAGTGGGAGACTTGGGAAAGGCGCATTAGATTCATGTTGCAGTGAACAACCACTAGGCTAAGCACTAGTCCATTATTCTAGAGACTATAGGTATAATTGATGACATAAGTTTTGTTGTTTTAATAGATCTTTGTGATATAGAGTATTTTATTTCACATGTTGCATTGACAAAAATTGAGATTGAAGTGATATAACAACATGATTTTAAGAATGTAGAAATAGAACATGGGATGAAGTAAAACGCAGGCAAGTTAGTGTGAAATCGAGCTAAGCATATGTAAGACTAGATTTTATTTGTATAGCATAGTACTAGGATCTTATGACATTGTCATCGGAATGGATTAGTTAGAACAACATGAGTTAGTTTTAGACTGTAACGATAAGGTATTGCACTTCATTGACATTGATGGTTAGAGGGAATCTTTAGTAGGTAAGAATAGAGGAGTGTCCTTAAGATTTATCTCATCAATACAATTGATGAGATGTAATTTAAAGGGGTGTCAGTTATATGACATTGTGCCATTTAATAGCAAAAATGATTTTGAGGATCTGCATAAGTACCCTATTCTTGTTGAATTCAAGGACATGTTTCCAAAATAAGTCACATGGGGTGCCGCCTAAAAGGGAGATTGATTTTACCATCAAACTTAAAGCTGGCACAAAATTGATTGCTAAAACACAATATCATATGTCAAATCCAAAATTAAAGGAATTGCAAACCCAATTGAAGGAGTTGATAGATAGGGGATTCATCTGACCCATTGTTTCACCATGGGGAGTGCCAGTGATTTTTGCTAAAAATAAGGCCTTGGAGGTTATGAATATAATATTTTCATTTGAAAAAGATAACAATAAAAAATCAGTAAAAACTTTTTTGGTAGTGTTTTCGAGAAAACCAATTATATGGAAAACTTTACAAGTGCTCATTTCATCATTAAAAGGTTTATTATCTACGATAAATCACCCATAGAGAAGGTATTGCAGTAGATCCTACAAAAAATGAGGTTAATATGGCTTGACCAGCATGAAGTATGCATCTTTATGGGAAAGGTGAGATATTATCATATATGATTTGAAGGATTTTCCAAGATAGCGAACCCTATTATTGAACTTCAAAAGAATAATAAGAATTTTATTTGGACAAAAAGTGTGAAGAAGCCTTTAAGAAGCTAAATAAATTATTGACAATTACTCCTTAAAAACATTTGACATAGAGAAAGACTTTTTGGTATGCACTGACACATCAAAGGAAGATTTAGGATGTGTACTTATGCAATAAGGGAGAGTGATCAAATATGCATAAAGGAATCTATGATCGCAGGAGGAAATTATGCTACACGTGATCTAGAATTGGATTGTGTTAACAAATATTTTAAGTGGTGGATACATTAACAAAGAGTGCTCATTTATAATTATGCCGATAGATTCTAAGTGAAGGTCATTGAGTCATATACATGGGACATCCTAGTATCAATAAAATGAATGAGAACTTTAAACATCTATTATTTTGGAAAGGCATGAAGAAGGACATCATAAAATTCATGGAAATGTGCTTATAGTGTCAATAGGTGAATGTTGAACATAGACATCCGATATGGATTTTTCAACCCCACGCAATACTAGAGTCATAGTGGGAAGTCATATCAATGGATTTCATCCTAGGACTTCCAATTACAACTAGGAGACGTGACTTAATATTCATAGTGGTGGATATGTTAACAAAGAGTGCTCATTTCATACGTGTTAAATCTGCATATAAGGATCTAAATATATCTTACATATTTATTAATTAAATAGTATGATTGCATGTATCACAAAAAGGACCATCTTTGATTGAGGAGTTATGTTTACAGGCATATTTTGGACTGGTTTCCAAGAGGTATTGGAAACCCAAAAATAAATTAATATAAATTACCATCCCAAGACAAATGGATAGACCAAATAGACTATCTAGGTTCTAAAAGATATGTTGTGTATGTGTGTAATAGATTAACAAGGATGATGGGAATATTTTTTATCATTGGTCGAATTTTCATACAATAAGAATTATCAGAATTCCATTAAAATGGAATCTTTCAAGATTTTATATGGAATGCCTTGTAGGACACCTTTGAGATGGGACATAATCATATACAAGGTTATAATAGGGCTTAAGGTAATGCAATAAATGGGGAAAAAATTATTGTAATTAAGGACAGGTTAAAGGAGGATTGAGATAGACAAAAGAGATATGTTGATTCTCATTAGATTAATCATAGCTATGAAGTCAGAGACTATGTGTTCCTAAGGGAAGAGCCTCAAAAGAGCTCCACCAATTTTATAAAGGGAGAAAACTTATCTCCGTGATTTGTGGGACCATTCAAAATCATAGAGAAGAATGGGAAAATAGCTTAGCAACATGCATTACCTGCATCATTAGAACTCATGAATGATGTGTTCCATGTATCTCCCTTATATAATTACATCTTTGATCCATCAAACATTATGCATCATTTGGAGGTGATAGATGAAGGGATGATGATGGTTGATCCAATTTTCATATTGTACCATCATACTAGAGATATTAGATGTCAAGTGGACCAAGTGAAAGTATAGTGGGATAGCTATAGTCCCATTTTTTATACTTGGGATGATGTAGAGCAGAATCATCACCATTTATCCTTCTTTTTTTGAAACTTCGATATGAATTTTATTTTAAGAGGGGGTGTATTTAGTTCATGTCCTAGTGTAGCACCTTGTCTTATTCAATTTGAGATAGATAGTTTCAATTTATTTGAATTCTATGACATATTGTGGCATGCACCTTATTATTTGAGGACATCAAACATTAATGATTTGGTTAAATTTAATGTGATGATTAATCATGTTGAGCTTACTTTGATTTCAGTCAAAATTATGTTGATGGTTATGATATTAGTTAATATTAATGTTTTTTTATTTCATTTAGTATTCATGTATTGTGATGCCTTATCCTATGATCAAATGTTACTAGAAATTTCTTAAGTGTGGAAGGATACCATAATGGCACATAGGTGCATGAAGGGATGATGATTTTGGTTTGGTTATTAAGTACAATTGACATTGAAAAAAATGAACCTTATCAATGATACACACACAGAAACACATATATTGTTACCACATACTAATGTCTGGTTAGTGGATGCAGGAATAGGTTATGTGTTTTTTGAATGAATCACATATGGTTAATGGGGCTATATGGACCAGAATGAATTTTCTTTGGAGGAGTGGGGGCCATTGTTCCTGAATCTACCCGCTAGTACTCTATCCAAGGCTTGGGTTGGAATGTTGGAAACATTCACCTTGAAGTTACATGATTTCGTGTGTGTGATCCATAAAATGGCATTAATATTCCATTGTAAAATTCATCACAATAGATAATATAAACCCTTTCAAGACAAAACCCAAATAGAAGGTGAGTTTTCTCTGCTCTCTTTATCCGAATATAAAATGGTTGTGAGTACAAAGAAGTATGGCTTGTGGCTCATGGGATACTACAGTGCAAAAATATTCTAAGTGTTCTCTCTCCCTATGCCTCTAGGATACTTTTCTAATCTATGGAACAAGTGCACTCAAAAATAATGGAACCCATTTCCCTCCCAGTGGGTTGGTTATAACATAGCCCAATATCCTACCAGTGGTTAGGTTTGACTACCTCAACTCTTAACCAGAGTTATAATATGGACTCTTCTAGAGTATTATTCATTATGATCACATTGTTATCCCCTTTTCCATGATTAATGCAGGCTAATGTGGCATTATCTCGAACATTGATATGGATGACAAATGATAAAATGATCCAATATAGATCACACCTTCCCATTTTTGGAGGCATTTGGTCCCCAAAAGCTTATACTAAATGAGGTGAGGAGTTTTTTTCCTCCACCTTATCTAGAGTGTACCATTTATCATTTCTTGGAATTTTTCATTTCAACCTTATCTTCCAAAGGTCATGTTGCACCTATCTTGTATTTATGGGCATCTTATGCAAAATTTTATCCTCTATCAACTCCATCTAAGCATCTAATGTCAAATCCTCCACAGAAGGTAGTTATTGTTCCTCTTCCTAATATAACATGGAGGGATCATAGGGTTTCAAATTATCCACATTATTGATTCATTAAATATGCATGTATGGGGGTAGATTGAATATATAGGCATTATCTCCCACCTCTTCTAGTGTCTCAAAGGGACCATATCGCAAAGCCTTTATTTTCTTACTAGGACCATGTAGCCTCTCCTTGGTCAACTGTAACCATACTTTGTCTCCCACCTTGAATGACTTCTTTGTTTTGTCTTGATCATGCCTAGCCTTATATTTTTCCTGTGACTTCAATGTCTCCTATACCTATATATGGATATGTTTGAAATTCTCAAAAAAATTTGTGGCCCTCAAGGCATCCATTGTAAGATCTTTCCTTACTCCTTCTTGCTACCCATATGAAATATACAAAGGTGAAGGTGGAAAATATCCTAAACAAGTTTCAAATGGAGATTTACCAATATAAGTGTGGATTTCTCTATTATAAGGGTGTTTTACATATACCATATTTTCATCCTAGGTATTCCAATGCTTCTAATTATATCCCCTCAAAATCCACACCAAAGTCTTGTTGAATATTATTTTCCCATATGTTTGAGGATGGAATGTTTTAGACCTATTCAACTTCATGTCCATCTTCTCCCATAATGTAGTCCAAAATGCACTAAGAAATCTTGTGTCTCTGTTTCAAACAATGATCCTTGGTATCCCAAATTACACCCAAACCTATCCAAAGAATAAATTTTGATGCTTCTTTCCGAGTGATGGTGTTTTTAAAAGGCATAAAAACACACATCGTGTTGAACCTGTCAACTATGATGAACAAGTATTCATGTCCCTTCATGTTTGTTGGTAAACCTCCCAAAAATTCCATGGAAATTCTTTTCTTGGGATGAGTTGGTATAGGTAAAGGATGATATATACCAGATTTCCTGTTACTAGGCTTGATGGTGCAATAAAGCATGCATCCTCTTATGAATCTAGCTACATGTTATTGCATATTGGGTAGGCATCAACATGAGCCTCATTGTGCATTACTAACAATATATGCACTTCCTTATACATCAATGATACTACAAAGTAACATAATACTTCCATTGATAATCAATAACAACACATTTGCAACAAGGACCTGCACAACTCTTCCTTTGACATCATCGCATCACATTTCAAACAATATCCCCCTTTGGCATTGAATTCGAAATTAGGCATACTCTAGTTATTGATGTACTACTTTCTTATGTCAACCTCATGTATACTTTATGTTTTCTTTTTTAGTCTTATTCTCAGTATGTCTGCTTAATTCTCCCATTTTGACATCAATGAAAAAGAACTAAATCTAGCTTCAACTTCTCTACATATTCTTTGGGTTTAGTACTCCCCTTTTCTGTGATCTCTCCTAATGTATGCATATTATCTTCATATTATCCCACTTTGATATTAGTGAATTGAGATGGATTATACTTATGGGTGGTGTCTCTTCTATTGAGATAACATGTAATTTACTTCCTTTGATTGCATACTTCACCTTTGACTACATCTATGCTCCGCCTATGCTTATTCTCCCTTTTACATGTGCTTCTCTTCAACTGTAACTCTTCTCCTGTCTACAACTTCTCCCTTCGAATACAACATGATTCTCTTTGGAAAAAAAAAACTCTATTTCTACAATTTATCTTTGTAATACACTACTCTCCTTGAGATTGTGCTATTTATATTTTTGCATGCAACATTTTTTCCTTCTTCTTCTTCTTTGATTTTGAGGCTTCACCCCCTAAACATATGACTCTTTCTTTCATTTTTCCTGTCTAATGTGTCAATTTTTCTTTAATGCTATTTTCCTTAACTTATTCAACAACCAACTTTGTTTTTCCTGAAAACAAATATTTTTTCCATCTTATTTATCTTTATTGTCACTATACCAACACAATCTTGTTGATGTAGTTCTCAACATTTTAACTTTCTTCATATTGCAGTGATTGGCTCATGTTTATAACTATTCTCCTGAAGCTCTCATTCTTTCACTTCTATCTCCTTTATGGCACCTTCCACCTCTTGCTTCATTTGAAACTATACTTCCATTCACAGATGTGTTCTTAGGAACATTATCCACATAAATAAATTTTCCTTTCTTTCAATCTCATTGATAACATAAACATTTTCTCGATACTTGATTTCGTTTTATACCAATCTTCCTAAACCTGATTTTATTATGTCATGTCCTTTAGCATTGAATGTGAGATCATAGCCTTTATCAATCATTTGACATACACTCAATAGACTATGCTTCAGACCTTCAAAAAGAAGACATTTGGAGGTTTTGTCCTTCCATCATCGTGATTGATTGTACCTTTCTAACTATCCTTCATGTATCATTATTTCCAAGGGTGACATTGCCTCCTTTGACTTCCTTGAGAGAAATAAATTTTATTTTATCACCTAAAATATTATTTTACCATACACTATCTATATACCATTGGCTTTCTTCATCTTGAACACATAGAGCTAGACTACATTCTTCATGTTTCCTTTTCGTCCTTGTCCAAATCTTCATAATTTGATTTATATTGATGATATTACCTTTTTTCCTTCCTTGATATTATGGACTTAATATATTTCTTCTACAATCATGAGATTTTTGTTTGAAATTGTTGCACTTGAAACATTCAATGTGATCCAACAAGTGAGAAAATGAATTTAGGTTCTTGATTCCAGCATTGTTGGAATTTCTAGATCTGGTAGGGTTGCTCATTGAGGTATAATAAGGAACTTTTCTACCTCTTGATATACACTAGTTTTATTTGCAACTAAATTTAAGACAAATAAATCAATATCCATTAAATAAATATGACTACCTTGATTTAAAGGGTCTTATCGGAGGAATTGATCCTTTTGAAGGAATTGGATTTCTTTGGTTGCTTACTTGACGAATTTCAAACTTATACTTATTTCTTGATCCATAACTTCCTATGGGAATGATCTAATTTTTCTTTAGGTTATCCTCACTTTTATTCCTACTATTTGTGTGGTTGGTTTGATCAATAATTTGTTGATATTTGGCTACGTTTCTCACTATGTTTGATTGATTTTTGGTTCCTTTAAGCACGCTGACATACCTCTTAGGTTATTCTATTTTTTATTTTTTTGTGTTGGGTTTGGAGCTTGATTATATTCTTTATTTAGATGTATCACAATGTTGGACCTGCTATCACTCCACTAGATTCCCAAGGTTGAAGAAGGAATCCCAACAGAGGTAACCACAAACCAAAATTTTGGCTTGGTAGCTAGACCTACCAAGTCGGAGTGGGCTCTCTCCACAAGGTCACAGTCAAGATGGCTAGAGGAATCAGGGTTTTTATGCTAGATATGAGTGCAGGGTTTTTTTTTATTTGATTAGGTTGGGTTTCACTGGATGAAGATATTAGGTCAAGGGAGCTAGGTCAGGGAAAATGAGATAGGGTTGCAGGGATTCAATGGGGCAAGGTAGGCATGAGACTTACTACTTTAAATATGATTGTGATGAGATGGTTTTGAGACTGATGAGAAGCTAGGAAGAGCATGGGAGATTATTCTTCCTAAATAGAGGAAAATGGACAAATTATGATATAATTCCCTAAACAAAGCATGAGCAAGCATGTGTTATGCCTATCAAATTGAAAAAAATCATACAATAGAGATGTAATGAACATGAATAAAACACATTATAACATATGAAATTGAATTAAAAACAATGATAAACATCATACCACATGTATCCCAAAAAATAGCTACAACTCTTCTTTATTAACTGGCCAAAACTAAGTACAATAGTTCCTTGATCAATAAGCTAACATCCAAACTGATTCCAACCCTTGATAAGAGTGAATAAAGGTACTAAATAGACATCAAAAAATCATTCAATCATCCTCAGGGGTCAAATCCATGAGGTGAGGAAGATATCCACAAAATTCTTAACAGAAAGCAGGAGTGTAGGATGGTCAAAGTGACTCACCCCTCATTACATTCAACTAATTCATTATGACTTAATGATGACTTTTGCCCGATGAATCTACCCCTAGGTAAATTATCCTTAACATAATTACATTTACCATGATGAATTACATAAGTAGAAACATGATTTGTTGACGAAAAGTCAAAATTTAAGAGAAACTTGGAAAAAATCAGCAAATTGGTCATTTGCGCCCTCCATTGTGCATTTGCGCCCTCCATGTTCAAGGTCACTTTTGGCTGATCTACAGGTGTCCAAAGCAGGCCCAATATGGCTTGTTAGAAAGCCCTACCTGTCCTATTTCTGAATATGCCTCAATTTCTAAAAATGAAGGTTATTTTCCCCCTCAAAAATTCATTCTCCCAAGATTGGTATTTTTGCAATGCCTAGGTCAAAACGGGGGTAGAAAGTTGGTTTTTTTATGGCTTTTTGAGATTTTCACATATCAAAACTGTAAACCAAGGCTGGAAACATGGTTTTATAAGATGAATTGGTCATTATTAATCCAATTGTGCCTTTCTTTCCCTCAAAAAGTGCCCCAATTATTTGTGTAGAGCCTAGGGCATTGCACAAATGCCTAATTTTCTGCTAAATGTCTATCCCAAAAAACACAGAAATTTCCAGATTTTGCAAAAAAGTTAGGAAATGCCTCAAAATTTTTGGAATAGCTGATGATGATTTGTCTAGGCTTGGAGGGAAGCCTCGGCAAGAATTTCCAATTTCTTCTTCTCCTCCATGGTCAAATCTTCAATTTTTGCATTGGCACTTTTGAGCTTGGCCAATGCAATTTTATCCTTCAGTTCATGGTGTTTGACATTCCTCCTTAATAGGTCATTGTCCTTATTTTCCTTTGCTAATGGATTCTCCAAGTGCTGATTGGCTCTATCAAGCCATGGCTCCATGTTCTCATTGATCACAATAACAAGCTGCTCATTTAGGGTTAGTTGATCAACAAGCTCAGCTTCCCTTTGCCTCTCTAGAGCTAGAGATCATTTTATCCCTATAGTTATAGGTTTATCCTTGGTGCTTGTTCCTCTTCATCAAGGTTTATTCCTTGGTGCTTATTCCTCTTCATCATCAAGTAAGCCATACTTCTCAAGTGTTTCATCTAGCATGGCTTTGGCCTTTTCTGCCTCCCTTTGAGAAATGGCATACTTTACTTCATCAATGACCTGTGTGATCTTCAATTGCTCACTTTCTTGCTCAAAGAAGTGTATAACATATCTAACCTTGTCAAGATTACTTTGAAGCTCCTTAATATTGACATCCTTTCCTTTGATGGCTGCATTAGTGATTTTTTCATTTTCATCCTCATCTAGGTCAACATGCTGAATTCTTGTTCTGTTTCATGAGTGTCCTCCTCATCATGAATGATTTGCTCAATGAGCTTATCTTTGCCTTTTTCCACCTGTTGTGTTGTTGTAGAAGGCATGGCCCCTTCCACTCCATCTGGAGCAAACACATTCTTGTGGCCTCTCTGGTAGTTTTTTGGCAATCTCCCAACCTCAACCATACTATCCCATTTAGGCTCAATGTCCTCAATCATGATGAGATGGAGACCCAAAATCATGATGAGATGGAGATGAAGGAGCTAAAGGGGATTGATTTGATGATGATGAATGTGCCATGGGCTGAGATGGAGGGATGGAAGTGGATGGTTGGGATGATGAAGGGACATTTTGTGAATTCTGAGTGGACGGCTCATTGAAAATATCATTAACTATGAAGGTGCTTCATGCAATGTTTAGTTGATTGAGATGGTGGAGGACTATGATTTTTATGAGGGAATGATGAAATTTATTTCTCATTTTTTGTTCATAATCCTTCTTCTGGGAAATGTATGCCATCTTCTATATAATCCAAAAAAGATAATAAGGTATGTTGAGCATCCTTACCGTAGTGAAATGCATTAAGATCCGGATGTGATAGGAATAGAGCCTTGAAAATTTTCCTTCACATGAAAATTGTTTCATGACTATATTCATCATTGGGGAATATATGTCTAGGAGGTGAGAAAAATGAAAGAACCTCTTTGTTTGATTTTAGTGTCTTGGTTTTAAGAAGAAGTCAAAGTCTTGTTTCTTCAACTTACCTTTCTTGAACCACTTCTCTCCAACATTTGGGATCCTGGTGGCATATGAAATAATAGTAGTGGATAGAGTGAAAGTGACACCAGCTAACATAACTTGGTTATGTAGTTCGTATATGAAAATTCTAATCAACATGGGATGGTGTTGGACCCTCTGAATTTTCTCACAAAAATCATAACAACCCACATGTTTGAAGCATTTCATAGTCAATGGAGAAGCCGAGAGCTCCCTAGTGTTGGTAGGTTCAAGTCTAAGCACTCTTCCCCCTTTATGTGGCCTCCTCACCTCTATTTCCTCTCCTTCACTGAATGATTTGTATTCTTCCTCTGTTGCCATGGCGTTTTTGTCAAAACCCCTAGGGATTAGGAAAGGGAAATGTGAATGGAAAATGAAGGAGATGTTTGATAGGGATATGTGAAATGGGGAGGGGATAAGGAGTAGTAATATGATAGATTTAGGATAGGTATTTATGAATTGGGAACCTAGGTAGATGTAACACCTAGGGATTAGGGTTTTGGGAGAATTTTGTAGGAAAAGGGAATTTTGCAAATGAGGGGTTTGGGAATGTGTGTTTATAAGTGTTGGAAGGATGTAAAGGGTAAGGAAGTAAATTTTGAGATTTTTCACAAGTGTAATGGGATACTAGGGTTTTCCCTCAATTTAAATACCAAATTACAACCTCAATTTACAAGACTTCAACACATAAACTTATGGAAATGGTTTTTCATGGCAAGAGCATCTTACTGGTTTGCTGGAGGTTAATGGTTGAGTTGGTGGAGCTTTGAAGGAAATTTCTCAACACTTGAAAACTTTCTAGGGCTTGCTGGTCATTTGCGCCATGAACAGAGAATTTGTGCCCTTGACTAAGTATTTGTGCCCTTGCCTACACATTTGTGCCCTATGCTAAGTATTTTCACCCTTGTTTCAGCGTTTGTGCCCTTCCTTTAGCATTTGCACCATGCCTTTAGCATTTGCGCCCTGAACTCAACTCTTTTGCCAATTTCGCTCAGAAATTCAAAAATTTGGTCTCTTAGAGTGCTTTCTTGATGTTTGGAGGAGGAAAATTCATTTGAATTGATGTAAATGAGTTATAAATATCTAAGTGAATTTGAATTTGAATTGAAAAACCCACGTTTCTAATGTCTTGCTTCACTTTTTTGAAAACTTTTGTTGATTACCCTTTCATTTGATTTTCCTTCCTTGCAGGATGATGTTGTCGGTGTTTGACACTTTTCACTTTCAGTTTTGCATATATGATTTGAGTTGGAAGCTAAGGGCAAAACTTATTACATATAGGAAGCATAAAATTACATAAAAAATGAGATAAATTAAAACTTTGTTATTTGAATAAAATTACATATTAGTATGAAAATCATACTTTAAAACCAAAATTAAAACTTTAAAAATGATATTTACATGTTGAGAATCCTCTGCAGATGATAATGAAATATTTATTGAGTCACTATCACACCTTTTGTTGACCTTATTGAGATGAAATGGTGCATTTTGGACCTTGAACAATGAAACCTAATGACCTAATGGGACCTCGAATGACCTGACTCCATGGTTGACTTTGACTCACATAAGACATAGTGAAATGAGCTTTTCAAAAGTGTTTTAATGCTCATCAAGACATGGATGTGGGCCAAAAAATGTGAAATTTTGAGGGAGAGTGATATTTTATGACTAGGGATACCATCATTGAATCAATGTTTTGCATGACCTAATGGAATGATAAAAAATTTCTGAATGGGACTCCTAAAATGAATATAAAAAGAGTAATTTTGATCACTGAAGGCAGAATGCATATTCTAACACTAACAGGACCCTTGTTCTTAATGGGGTGGCAATGTTTCCCGTCGTTTGAACATTGCCTAGGGCATCCAGGGGCGATCTAGTCAATACGAGTTGTTCATTAGGTAGATTATCTGAACGTAGAAGTTATGTTTAATTTGGGGTTTTTTTCCCTTGAAGGCAACCCCTATGTTTTATGAGGGTATTGTATTGCGGCTGTGTATGGTATGAGTATTATGAGCAAGAAACAGAAAGGGGGACTATGAGAGAGAACAGAGGATATTACAGCAGATCTTCTATAGGTTGTGTCTCTTCATTTTTCTGGATAACAGAAAGTAAGAATTGGTTTTTCGGGGTGGACATAGCCCAAATTGGGTGAACCACGTATATCTGCGTCTCCCTTGTTTTATATGTTTTCCTATGTTTGTGTTTTCACATATTTTATGTGTTCCATTGCTTTGTAATATATAATTTTCTAACATCTGGTATCAGAGCCGAAGGTCTATCTGGATTATAAACTCGTAGGAAAGAAGGGTTCCTAGTTCGAGTGGGTCAAGAAATTTAGTGGAAGATGGTAGGTTTAGGGTCAAGAAATTTAACGGCCAAAAATACTCGTTGTGGAAGATGAAGATGGAAGATTATATGTATTAGAAATATCTATACCTACCATAGAGCGAAAAAACAAAGAAGACAGTGAGTATGACAGACGCAAAATGGGAGATTCTTGATAGAAATGCACTTGGAACAATACGGTTGTGCCTCACGGCGTCGGTAGCCTTCAATATTTCGAAGGAAACAACAGCAAAGGGTTTAATTAAGGAATTTGAAAAATTATGATGAAAAAACCTTGGCCTCAAAAAAGGTATTTATTATGAAATGTTTATTTAATATGAATATGTCGGAAGTTGGATTTTTTGTTGACCATTTAAATGATTTTAATATGGTTACCAGTCAGTTAAGTTTTTTAGGGGTAAACTTTAATGATGAAGTTATGGCTCTGTTATTTTTGTGCTCATTTCTAGAAAGTTGGAATGGTTTAGTTATGGCCATTGGTAACTCTGTCTTTGGATCTAGTAATTTAAAGTTTGATGATGTTGTCGGTGCTATCCTTAGTGAAGAAATACGATGGAAAAGCTCCACTGAGACATCGGGTAATGCTTTGAGTGCAAAACTAGGGGAAGAAAAATGGAAAGAGGAAAGAGTTCAGGATGTCGTAGTAAATCAAGGAAAGGTAGATCCAAGTCCAGATCAGGGATAGTGTGTTGGAAATGTGGATAGAAAGGACACCTGAAGAAAGATTGTAGATATCGAAAGGGAAAAGAAGGAGACGCACAGTAAGAAAATAATCATGAAGAAAATGTGATAGGTTATGTGTTACAATATGCTTTGATTCTTTCTTTATAAAATGCTACTGATTCCTGGGTGGTAGATTCAAGGGCCTCATTCCATGCCATACCTGATAGGAAATATTTTCATGACTATGTTCAAGGAGATTTTGGACAGGTAAGTTTGGGTGATGATAAACCCTATAAAATTGTTGGAATGGGTAAATTTCTTATAAAATACAAAAATGGAAGCCAATGGTTATTAAAAGAGGTAAGGCATGTTCCAGATCTGAAGAAAAATATGATTTCAACAAAGTAGTTAGGTGGTGAAGGTTGTATGACAACTTTCACATATAAAACTTGGAAGGTCACTAAAGAAGCCCTAGTAATAGTTGTTATCACAAAATTTCACTTGATTGGCTATTGATTAGACAACCCTATGTAACTGTTTCAAACCAAATTTTGACTAAAGCTTAGCCTCTTTAGTCTGAGAGGGCTCTCTCAAAGGGGTTTATGATATTAGATAATGATAGGACTAAATGGCTAACTCTATTTAAAAAGTAACTTTATTTTTGTGTATGTAGGTTGAAAAGAATGCAAGCTTGCTACCATTGGGTTATGGAGTCAACAAATCAATATATTCAGTGGTAAGGTTTCTTGACATGGAAGCTGAGGTAGATAAGAGTTTTTAACAAAGGAAAATCACACATAGAACATAGGGAAACACAGTCATTTCATCAATAAAGGAAGTCAGAGCATAAACATATGAATTCTGAGTAATAAAGATGAAATCTACTGCAAGTGGTACACATAAAGATATAGATCAGAAAGACATTAAAAAATCCATGAGAATCTCAAGTTTGTTAAGAAAAAGTCCTCTATATTACCGATATAAGTCAAATTACATAAAGCAGCAGTATGGTGCAAAAAATCTCCAACCCTTTACAACTTCGATAATTTTCCTTTTTATAGACATTATTACAGCAAGGATGATCTACCTCTTGGCTAGATTCATCTAAATCTTCCTATGAAAACTCATATAATAGAAAAACATGTCTTTTAATAAGAAAATGACAGCTACACTCTAAAGATGACTTTTCCTAATAGGACTCAAACTCCTATTTATTACATCAGTTTACCTTATCTTTAAAACAATTACATATTAGTGACAACTAAGCATCACATGTTTGAATAAGCTATGACCTAATTCATCACTATTTGACATATTAAAAACCCTCCTAATCATGTGGAACAAAACCCTATTTTTCAGGAGTACAAGACATTATCTTCAACGAAAGCTTAAGCTGATGAGATGTCTCCACTGCATTATCTTCAAGTCATAAATGTCTAGTAGTAAGGTCCCTTGACCTATTGGATCTTTCCATCTGTCCAAAACTACCTTTAAACTGCTCAGAAACCTTCAAAAACAGCTCACTACAAAAACAGGGCAGTTTCGTAGCATCCAAAAAATGGCTTTTGAACTTAAAAATCCTGCTTCTTTGTTGTTCCATGGTGTCCATCATGACATGACACCTCATCACCATTAAACTACCTCCTTGAAAACTGAAAAAAATGTTGTTGGAAACAAGTAAGATGCTACATAAATTTTTGTAGCGTTTTCCTAGCTTTAAGCCTAGGAAAGGCTAAGAAACTGTGAAAAAATGCAGAAGTTTCAGATTTTAACACTATCCCAAAAAATTGACCTCCAGTACATAAACTTGGTCTTCAACATGCTATAAGCCTTCTGAAACATAATCAAACTCAACTTAAGACTCTTGAGGTGTTTCCTCTTCATTAATGATGAGTTGAGCTATGGGCTCCTCAACCACGGTCATCTTTAAGCCCTTCTTCTTCAGCTCCTCATGGATCAATTCTAATTGCTCTTGGAGATCTTTGACTTGGTCCTTCAGTTTTCTGTTCCTATATTTCAAGTGCAGGTTCATTTTTCTGATATGCTTCACCTCTCCTCTCAATGGTTGAGTCCATTTGATCAATTGTTGTGTGTTATCTAAGGTCTTTGACACACTATTAACCTGCTCTTCCCAAACTTATTTCATTTTCTCAAACTGCACCTTCTAAACATTATGTTTCCTTGCCTCTTTATTCAAGACTACTATTTCATGATTTTCTAACTTCAACTACTCCTTAAGGACCTCAATCTCTATTTTTTCAATGATTTTCTCCTTTCCTTTCTTTTGCTTGATGACTAGATCTTCTTTTTAAGGTGATGAGAGGTCAATGATTCTTGGTGGTGGTTGGACAATTTTACTGACTTTATTAGCTTCTTTACTACTTTCCAAGACCTTTCTGGCATGTCTTTTCATTGGTTTCCTAGCTTGAAACATGAATCCTGCATCTTCACCCTCAAACTCTAACTTCTTAGCTGATTTGGATTTCTTGAGCTTCTTTCCTCCCTCATCTATATCTTCAGCTTGGACTATGGGGGTTTCCTCAATATCAATAGCATGCAAAATGTATTCTAAGTTACCCTTAGCCACTATTTGGTTTCTTGTAACTCTCTTGCTGACATGTTTGCTCACCGTTGGCTTTTGTTTTGCAGGTGTAATGGTGTATCAACTTTCTGCAATGGTTCTGTTTCCATGATTATTGGTTCACTTTGCTCTGCCATTAAAGGTTCACTTTTCTCTGCCACTGAAGGTGATGGTATACCTATAGGTTTAGGAGTGATGGCATCTACTTCAAAACCACTAACAACCAGAAAATATGACCATTCTCTGCCTAATATTTTTAGCTCTTCTAATACCAGCAACTTGATTAAGCCATGATGAAAAAGTGAGGTTTCATTTCCTTCAGATTTAGCTTGAACTTTGTCTAAAATTTTGGCTAAGATTCTATATAAGTAAAAAGGTAAATCAAGAGACCTCTTACTAAAAAAATGTAGCAGAAGCCTGAAATGGTATGAGTAAACCATGTGGTACCTCCCTTCACAAGTGAAGTATTTCTGAATGATTAACAACAGCTTTAAGAAGTTTTCTTTCATGTAGCTCCTTGTGATGGCATTTGTGAGATCAATCTCACTATGCTCTAGCTTGATAAATTCCTCACATTCCTGCATAATGAACTTGAAACCTTTGAACTATTCTTCTCCTCCTCTAGGAATTCTCGTTGATGCTGCAATAGTCTCTGGTGTTATATTGAGGTTCATAATTCCCACCTTTGAAGCTATCCCATTGAAACTGATGGCAAACTCCTTAGAAACCTCCACACAGAATCCTTGCAATATTTGGAAAAACTACAAACACCCTATTCTTCTGAAAAATTATAAGGCAGTTGGGTCTTCATTCAGAAAATTCATGTTCGATGGCTCATATATGAGATAGTGGCCTCATTTATTGGTCTTCCTCTTTGCAACCATGGTGATTTTATACCTTCTCTGCCTCGCTTGATCAATGACACCTGTAATTTCTTGAAAATGCCAGCAACCAGCTTGGCTTGGTGAAATATCTCTCAAGAGCTCAATAGCATGCAAAGATGAAGTGGGGAATGACAAAGACTCAATTGGGAAATATTTTAAAGTTTCGATGATAACTCAAGCCTTCATCATGACTCATATATGATAAAAACATAATTGATGGCCTCAGACATGATCATTGTACTTTGATTTAACCCTAACTGACTCGCATGAAACTCAACCGAATAGTTATAATCATTGACTGACACCTAGCACCTGATTTAAAAAGACAAACATGAATACCTCTTTTTGTAGCGTACTTAGTGTATTTCTTGGCAGTTTCGCTATGAAAGTTTCAAGAGTTTCATAGCATAAATTGTGTTTTTATTATGAAATTTGCTACGAAAACAGGAAATCTAGGCTAAAATGACCTTTTCATATTTATAAGCTTGGGAAATGGAATATGTTAGGAAATAATGACTGATGTGACATGAAAAGACTTGAATGGGGGTGGGTTTGGACCTTAGGATAGGCTAATAAGAACAAATTTAAATTTTTCTCTTACCAACTAATGCAAATGAACTCTATGACCATACCTTTGACAAATGAACCCCTAAGACTATGTCAAATGATGTTTCACTTTTCTGAGTGATAACAATAGGAAAAGGTGAAAAGGTTGGTACATTGTATTTATGCAATGGTATTTCTAACTCTGTTAAATCTTTAACTTCCAAAGGAGTAGATGCAGCATTATGGCATCATAGGCTCATACACATGAGTGAGAAGAGGATGAATATTCTTCACTCAAGAAATTTTTTGATGAGTTTGAAGAATATTGATTTGGAATTCTATGAGAATTGTATTTATGGAAAACATAAGAGAGGCAGATTTCTTATATTTGGGAAAGAAAAGAAGAGCGAAAAATTAGAGCTTGTGCATACAGATGTATGGGGACCTACTCGTGTATCATCTCTCGCTGGCTCTCATTATTATTTTAATTTTATTGATGATGCAACTAGAAAAACTTGGATTTATTGTATTCATAATAAATATGATGTATTTGATACTTTCAATAAATGGAAAGCTTTGGTTGAGATTGAGACAGGAAAGAAGTTGGAGTGTATGAGATCAGACAATGGAGGTGAATATTGCAGCAAATAGTTTGATAGGTACTTTTCAGAGCATGGAATTTGCAAAGAGAAGACAGTTCCAAGAATACCACAAGAAAATGGTGTATTAGAAAGGATGAACAGAACAATCATGGAGCGTGCAAGGTGCATGAGATTTCATTCAGGATTGCCTTTACAATTTTTGGCAGATACTGTAGATATTGTTGTTTATCTAATAAACAGAGGGCCTTCAAGTTCCTTGGATGGTGGTATTCCAGAGGAGGCATGGACAGGTAAAAAGGTAAATTACTCTTTTTTAAAGTCTTTTGGTTATGAGGCCTTTGTCCATATTAATAAAGAAAATAGAACAAAGCTTGAGGCAAAATCAAAGAAATGTACCTTTATTGGATATGGTGTTAATGATTTTGGTTATCTCTTATATGATTATGAAAATCACAAAATCATTAGGAGAAGAGATGTAATATTCAATTAAAAGGTCTTGTATAAGAATCAGTTGCAGGAAAAGAAACATGAAAAAGAAAACAAAGAATACACAATTCTTGATGAGATCACAAAAAAATTAAAGGTGCCTTAAAATAATAATAATCAACAGCCACAACAACAAAAACCACCACAAAAGTAACAAGAACCTCAAACACCTGAAAGTGGCGTCAGAAGATCTACTAGGATAAGTATACCCCCTAAACGATACTCTCCTTCTTTATATTATTTATTGTTGACTTATTTTGGTGAACTAGAATGTTATGAAGAAGCAATGCAGGTCGAAACCGGGAAGAAGTGGGAGCTAGCCATGAAAGAAGAGATGGAATCCTTAATACATAACCATATTTGGGACTCAGTCAGGTTTCCTACAAGTAAAATAACAATGGAGAATAAATAGGTTTACAGGCTAAAGGAAGAAAATGGAGGAAAACAGAGGTACAAAGCTAGACTTGTGGTGAAGGGGTTTGCACAGAAGAAAGGTATTGATTTTGATCAAATATTTTCTCCTGTTGTTAAGATGACTTCAATCAAAACTACTTTAAGTCTTGTAGCAATGGAATATTTGCATCTTGAACAGTTAGATGTAAAGACAACATTTCTCCATAGAGATTTAGAGGAAGAGATCTATATGAAGCAACCACAAAGATATGAGGTCAAAGGGAAATAAAAATTAGTGTGCAAGTTAAAGAAGATCTCGTATGGCTTAAAACAGGCTCCAAGGCAGTGGTATCTAAAATTTGACAGGTTTATGTCTAGACAAGGTTATACTAGATGTCACTCTGATCATTGTGGTTATCTGAAAAAGCAAAATGATGGCGGCTATATTATATTGTTATTGTATGTAGATGACATGATTGTTGCAGGGTCTACCATGCAGCAAATAAATGTGCTCAAAATAAAATTGGCAAATTCATTTGCAATGAAGGATTTGGGAGCTGCAAAACAAATCCTTGGTATGAGGATAACTAGAGACAAGAAAAATCACAAATTAATGTTGTCTCAGAATGAGTACATATAAAAGGTGTTGAAAAGATTTAATATGAAAAGTGCAAAACCAATTAGTACACCTTTGGCTAGCCATTTAAAACTTAGTAAGGAGATGTTCCCCAAGACCCAAGAAGAAATGGATTATATGTCTAAAGTTCCATATGCATCAGCAGTTGGGAGCTTAATGTATGCAATGGTATGCACAAGGCCTGATATTGCACATGCAACAGGAGTTGTAAGCATGTACTTGAACAATCTGGGAAAATAACATTGGATGGAAGTGAAATGGATTCTTAGATATTTGAGAGGTACCAAAAATAAAGCATTGTTCTTTAGTGGTTCAAACATTGCTCTATAGGGATATGTTGATGCAGATATGGTAGGTGATAGAGATAAAAGGAGGAGCACTATAGGGAATGTATTTACTGTAGGTGGAACAACGGTTAGTTGTGTTTCAAAAATCCAAAGTGTTATTGCACTTTCAAAAACAGAAGCAGAGTATGTTGCAGCTATAGAGGCTAGTAAAGAAATGATTTGGTTACAAAGGTTTATGGATGAATTGGGTAAGAAGCATGGGATGGGCATGTTATGCAGTGACAACCAAAGTGCCATTCATCTTGCAAAGAACTCAAGATTTCATTCCAGGAATAAACACATACAAATCAAGTACCATTTCATATAGTCAGCGTTGGAAGATGGACAGTTGAAGCCGGAAAAGATACACACTAGCCAGAATCCTTCAAATATGCTTAAAAAAGTTGTATCTAGGGAGAAACTGAGATTATGCTCAGTTTAAATTGGTCTTCAATTATGATGATGAAGATGAGAAATAGCCAAGTCCAAAGTGCAGTAATTGTCCAGCAAATGAAGTAGCAGAGGAGTTGCTACATTCAGTCTCCAAGTGGGAGATTGTTGGGTGTAGGGCCTGATTATCTTCTTTATTTAGATGTATCACAACGTTGGACCCTTTTTATTAATGGGGCATCAACGCCACCCGTCATTTGAATGCTTCTTGGGGGGCCCGGTCAATCTGGGTCGTTCATTAGGTGGATGATCTGACGGTAGAAGTTATGTTTAATTTAGGGTTTTTTTCCCTTGAAGGAAAACCCTTTTTTTTATGAGGGTATCGTATTGCAGCTGTGTATGGTATGAGTATTATGAGAAAGAAATAGAAAGGGGGACTGTGAGAGAGAACAGAGGATATTACAACGGATTTGTTGTAGGTTGTGTCTCTTCATTTTGATGGATAATAGAAAGGAAGGACTGGTTGTTCGGGGTGGACGTAGCCAAAATTGGGTGAACCACGTATATCTATGTCTCTCTCGTTTTATATGTTTTCTGTGTTTGTGTTTCCACATATTTTATGTGTCTCATTGCTTTGTAATATATTATTTTCTAACAATTTTCACTTGATTATACCTTTCCATATTCATGATTATCGATGCCTATTTTAATCAAATGGGATCTTTGGATATAGAGTATATTATCCAAGATTTTGGAACTCATAAAATTCAGCTAATCATTTTTTTCCTCAAGATCATTTCTCAAGGAAACAATATCAACTTATAGTTTCTCACAATCTCATTCCTTTTCTTTCAGTAGGTTAGTCCCGTTTATTTCATTTTTATTGCTTATTATAATTGAATATTTAGGAGGATGATTGAAGTTTCATAACATTCATGTTTCTATAATAGTTTCTTCATCTCTTTATCATTATCTCTTAGTCTCTTTATTTCATTTATGGAATTTATAATTTCTCCCTCAAAATCTACCTTCCCATCAATGTCTTCTTCTTATGAATATGATTTATTTTTCTTAGAGTATTGAGATTTAATCATCATGAGTAAGAATTCCTTTTTTTCATTATGAGATGCATATATATTACTCTCTTTTGATCAGTCACATATTTCCTTTTCATATTCATAAGATTTTCTCTTATCTTCATGTTCTTCTTTATCGCTACTATTTTTCAAAATTGTATGTGGACATCTAAAAGAAAAATGACCTATTCTTCTGCAACTATGACAAAATAGAAAGTTACCTATGGATTTCACTTCTTTTTCATCTTATTCACCATTAACTTCTAAATACAAATCTTTTTCTTTGTTGGTTCCTTTTGAGACAGATTTCACTACATATGATTTCCCTTACTCATATGCTTCTGCTTTCATGACTAAGAAGAGAATGCTTTCTTTATAATCATGATACACATATTCATCATTTTCATTAGATGAATGACTATTCTCTTTTTCTGATGCATTTTTGTCCTCTTTAGAGTAGAATTTTTTCTTCCTTAAAGTTTTTTCCTTCTTGAATCTCCTAGATTCATTATTTACCTTATCATAGGGGCACTTAGAAGCATAATGACCTAATTTTCCATAATTAAAGCACTTGAAATGTAGATTACCTTTAGACTTCCAGATCCTCACTTTTGCTTCCTTACAAACTATGCTTCTTCCTCATATGACTGTTGAGTTGAACAATCACACTCGTCACGTATCTTTTTTGCTACATTGAAGGTTTCTTCCCTTGATTATGACTTTTCCTTGATGGTTCTCATCTCATAGGTTGTTAATATACTGTGAATATTTTCCATGATAGTTTTCAAAGATCTTTCGATTCTTCCAAGGATGCAAGTTTTGAATTGGATATGGAGGGGAGAGATCTAAAAACCTTTTGAGCTACTACAACTTCATCAATCACTTCATCAAGACCTCTAATAGTGTTAATGATCTCATCACATGAAGAAAAAAGGTTGTTATGTTTTCATCTTATTTCATACTTAATATTTCAAACTGCATTTAATGAAATTGAATTTGAGATTTGTTTACTTTTTCATCTCCTTCATAATTTCTTTGTAACTTGTCCCACATATCCTTTGCTGATTTGCAATGCATAATTTTGAAAATTCCTGATTCTGAGAGGCCACTAAGGATAGCATCCATTTCTTTTGCATTGATCTATTTTTTCATCTTTATTAATAAATGAAGTTTCTCACTCTTTATATCCATCCACCACTACATACCAAACATCACCACCAATATACATTAAATATTCTCTATTTCTCACTTTCCAGAAGGCATATTTTGTTCCATTAAATAAAGGAGATCTATTTGTGAAACCACCATTCTGATTGTCCATGTTTCTTATTGGATCTTCCTTCCATGATTAGACTTATTCTAAAGGAACCTTATTTGATACTAGTTGTTATAATTGTGATTATACTGAGAGTGGGGTTGAATCAGTGTAATTGTCAATTTTAACAATATAAAACAATTAAAACCACTTAACACATCAATCACATAAGAAAAATATGAGAACACTATATGTACATTGAATCAAGAGGATCCAAAAAGGTTCAAAATTCAAAGTCCTCAAATCTCCTAAAATGGCACCAAGTCATAGAGCTTGTTGAAAGATTTTCAATGGTGTGAATGACACCACAAAAGGCCTATGTATGATGAAGATACGGCCATCTGAAATTTTTACAAAACACAGAAAATTGGGGCACTGATAGTGCCACATAGCATCACTAGAATAGGCCACGTGGCACCACCAAGAGGCACCATGTGGCATCCTCCAGATGCCCCTCACATGGAAACTGATTGGAAATGATGTGGAAAAATCTGAGTGCCATGTGGAACCCTACAGTTGGCCACTTTGGTCTAACTAATAAAAATTAAGCTTGTTATGGATGAGGGTTGAATCGTCGACCTCGGAAAAATGAACTAATGGCCTACAATACGTTGTGCATAGTATTTGTTATCTATAGGGTATGGTGATTTATTTAAACAATGTATATGTCACAAATGTAATATATAGGGGGGGGCATGGTTTTGACCTTAAGACTCCCCCAACAACCAAGTTTTTAACATATCCATTCCAATTGGTGATCCAACTATTATATTTTGAAATTTCCGCCAACCAAATGTTATAAAAACTAGTGTGTTTGACCATTGGGAATGAAGCCACAAGGCAGCGGGAAGCATGCGACTTAGCTAGGGCACCTGTGTATGAGGAGCATCAAACAGAGTGTGGCAGTGTGGTAGTGGGGAAAGGGCCTGTGCATGGAACCCAAGTGGGGAATGCCTTATGAGATGAAAATATTCTAAGGAATAGTCTACTATTGTGGCACAGGTTTTGACACAAATATTCTTAAAGGAGATAGTGATGTGATGGTGACAAAACCATATGATGTTTATAGTCATTCTTCACAATTTTTCAAGATGATTCCACTGGTGAAAACGATATATATGGATACGAGTAGCATATTTGAGGGCTCATGGTTGAATCCCACACGTGTCATTAATGTTTAGCACAAATTTTGAGATAGAAATTAACCTTTCAGAAGTTAGTCGTGTTTACAGTGAGAAGTTGCAGACTGATAGGATGGACTTGTTGGTGTCGTGTTTACTGAGTTTTATGCATCTGATTGATCATTTGGCATGAAAACCAATGTAAGTCTCATTTATTGTTGTTTTTCCTGTTTTAAGATTTGTAAAAGGGAGAACATGTATTTTCATATATTCTTGGGTCTGAGCAACAAATTCAAAGATGAATTTTTCCACTTTATCTAAGATTCAAGCCCCTTTAACATGAAGGAAGAGAAAACGGTTTTTGCCACTTGTTTGTGATTATTTTTTCCTTTTGTATTGTTAAAATAGAATTTTTCTTTGTCTTAGAGACATTTTGAGGTGAGTGAGATTTCAATCCTTATATCAAAAAAGAAGAGCCTTATTAAATAGCACCTAAGGAATTGGATATGTAGTTGGGGCATAGCCCAAAGACGTAGCTCACACATTGTGATTGAACTCCATTATCAAGTTCTGGTGCATTTGTCCATATTTTCATTTCTTTATGTGTGTTGCACTTGTGGTTATTTCATGATCTTTATGAAATTGTTTTAAATTCATTGAAGTAAATATCCCAAATCATGTTGGTATCATAGTAGTCTTATTTGACATGAATTTTGAGTTTGGATGCTTACCAAGGCCAAGCTCAAAGAGGGTGAAGTAAAACTTAAGACTTTCAACCTTAAGATTGGATGTACAATGCAAAGAAAGAAAATGGAGAATGAATACATTTGTATAGATAATGAAAAGGCTTTCCATAAGGATCTATACTATATTATAAATATGGTAGATAAATTGTTTGTAGATTATCAAAATAGAGTGGCAAATAAGGAAAAGAAGAAACCCAAAGTAGAGGATGATACTACAGTGAACCGGGGATTTGGAGGAGACCCTCATGAGCCTCCATTTTCATCTTCAATTTCAATTTCTTCTTCTTCTTACACTCATTCTCATCATTCAAATTGTCATCAGAAATATGTTTCTAAAAATCCATTGTTAAATTTAGATGTAAAATTTGATTTTTCCATGTTTAATGGAGAGGCTAATGTAGAAAAATTGAAAAAAAGGATTAAGCATATCGAATTTTACTACTGTGTACAGTAGATTGAAGAGAGAGAGGTGAATATCCAATTAGTGTCTCTTCGGCTGGAAGGAACAACCCTTGTATAGCGAGAGAAAAATTTAAAAAGATAGAAAACATGATGGTAAACTCCTTTCATCATGGTCTGATTTTACATCTACATTAAGAGGGAAATTTTACCCATTGAGTTACACACAAAAATCCATGACGGAATGGAAAAATTTGAGACAAGGTAGAGGTTAGGGTGTTCAAAGTTTGGCGGAAGAGTTTAGGGGGAATGCATGAAGATGGGTTACACTTTTGACTCAAATGTGGTGATGAAATTTTAAAATTTTACTCTTTTACCGAATTGAATCCCTCAAAATTCATATAAGTGTTGTGAATTTTGATTCAAAGTAAAAAAATCAAATTGTGGAGAATTATGTTGTTGTCCTAATGATATTTTTTGTAAAATGTTTTAGTGTTGTATAATATGTAAAATTACCATTAAATGAAATTCTTATCATTGCAAATTTTCACACATCTTAAGAGGTATGTGTGTGTTCAAGTAGCATAACTTATTCTAAAATGTGTATTTTTTAATATATATATATATATATATATATATATATATATGAGAATTATTTACACACAGAGAGCTAAGTTTTTCATTTTTCATTTTAGTTTTTTTATGCAAAATTATATTTTTTAAAAGAGTATTTATGTCATATAATTTGTCGTTTTCCATCAAATGAAATGCTCCTTGCAATTAATACACTTTTTATAGGTATGAGTAGAACCTCCTTAATTTACTAAAAAATGTATAATTTTTAATATATATATATATATATATATATATATATATTAAAAATTATACATTTTAGAATAAGTTATGCTACGTGAACACACTCATACCTATAAAGATGTGTGAAAATTTGCAAGGAAAAGCATTTCATTTGATGGAAAATTGACAAATTATATGACACTAATTTTATATATATATCTACATATATATATAAAATATATATATATATATATATATATATATATATATATATATATATATATATATATATATATATATATATATATAGTATGATCTACACAAAGAGAACTAATTTTTGCATTTTAAAACTTTATTTTCTTATGAAAAATTATATATATTTTTTTAAATTTTTCGAAGTTGGCGAATTAATATTTGAATCGCATTTTTCAGACTCGTGTTCACGGAAGATTTTTTCTACTATTTAAATAAATTAAAAAACCAAGAGTACCCTTTTGAAGAGGACTCATAAATTAATATGGTGGTATTTTTTGAATTTTTTGAATTTTGTATATTTTTTGTTGATTTTTCATTCAACCCCTTTGAAATTGTCCAAAACAATTTCAAGCATAACGTTTAAAATAAAATATATGAAAATATCATATGAATTCAAAATTTTCAAAATCATATGCGATTGGATAGGGGATTCCTTCACGAATCCAACAAGATCAACTCCTCCACCTAAGTAAAAATTCTACCTTATGTCTGCTAGGCTACAAAATGGTGTTGTAGAGAAATCTACAGAAGGGGGGCTAAAACTTTGGTTTTTTAGGCTCTCAACAACTCAATTGAGCACTTAAAATTATCTATCGAGTGTTAAAGGCAAAAATTCAAATATATTGATCGAGGGTTTAAGAAACCCTTGATTGAGCTACCTTTTCCAATTTCATGCCCAGGATGTATTGGTGGGAAAGTTCAAAAAAATGGTTCAATCAATCCTTTAACCTCAAGTTACACAAGGGATCGATCGAGGGTTTATTTTAATTCTCGATTGGGAAATGTTTAAGATCACAAATATCTCAATATAGGGCTTAAATATTGCTCGATTGAGCACTTAAAAAGGCTCAATCAAGCTACTTTTTTACACCCACAACGTGCCCTCGCATGTCAAAAAGTGTAACCCAACTCCATGCATAAACCCTTTAGGAAGAAGGCTTTGGCAGTAAATTTTCCTTTAGACTCACTAAAAACTTTGATGAAATATGTTGGTGCCTTACATTGTTATCATTGTCACAGATTATTATTATTCGATCCCATTATTCTATATGAAGCATGTGTGAAAGCAAATAATCTTGAAAATAATGGGAAGCATGAACAAGATGACCATACAAAGAAGAAAACGAAGACAAAGAAAAAGGAAGGAAATCCCCCTTTCAATCATTGCAAGAAAGATGGGCATGGTAAGGAGCATTGTTGGAAACTACATGCAGAGCTAAAGCCTAAGAGATTTGGTAGTTAAGGGAAGCAAAAAACTATTTCTACAATGCAACATGACATGGGTTTTGATTTAGGTGATGAGATGAAAATAAAAATTGTTGGGATTGTAAGTGTTGCATTAAAGATGGGAAAACATCGAAGAATTCTTTGCTCCAAGAAATCAAGGAAATAAAATAGAGAATTCAAGCAAATAATGTTGAATTTAGAAAACTGCTACAAGAACCAGAAGAGGAGAAGCATAGATTGAAACTTCAACTACAAGCCACAAGAGATGCCTTGGTAAAGTTGCAGTGTAGTGAAGGCTTAGCAAAGCCATCCTCGCTAGATCTATAATTAACAACTGAGCTATAAAATGTCAATGATTCTTCAATTTCATGTTCTTCACTTTATGAAAATTATTTTGGTGCTTTTGAAAAGTACACTATAGGCATTGGCTTGAAGCTAATGAAGAAAATTGGATACGATGGAAAATTCATGAGAGTCAATGGCCAAGGCATTGGGAATCCCACTGAAGTGGTATAACTACCTCCATATGCAAGATTGATCTATGTTAGAGAGGATGTTGAAGAATTTTCCAAGACCACCATTAAAAGAAACTCCAAAGCCACAAAAGCAAGAGAGTCCGAAAGTAACAAGTCTGAACCAGCATAGGTTTAGATCGAATCACACCACTCTAGCGATTGTGATTGAAATTCATCTCCAAATGGAGGTGATAATTTTAGAGGAAAAGCTAATTCAAGTTATCCTCACCACATCTACACCAAATACAACCATTCAAAGAAATTTGTGTCGACCAGGAAGAATCCAAGACATGAAGAGCCTTCTCCACAACAAGAGAAAAAAAGGGAAATAAAATATGGATGTTGAAAAACCAATGCACCTATTGCAATACGAGTGGGCACTAGAGAATTACATGTTGGAATCTCCATCTAGATATATGTCCAAAGAAGGACCAAAAGCTTATGAAAGCACCTATGAAGAAAGAAACCCTTGTGCAGGAAACAACAAATGATAAAATGAAGCACATTGCAACCCTCCATGAAGTCGCTCAAGAAGATTGGCAACTACAAGAAAAGAGCCCATTATTCTGTTTAGGTAAGAGATGGGTATCCTTTATAAGTAGTTTTGTGTGTCCACCATTTTAAATCACATGCTTCTTTTGAAGACCCCATAGATGGACAACTTTTTTTGTAAAAATGATGAATTGTATAACATCACTTAGTATGCAACATAGTGATATGTTAGGCCTTTTTATGGATAAAAAGGGGCATGGGTTTTTTTGTAAATCAAAGAAAATATGTTTGATATTGTACATAAATTTTGGATTCCAAAAGTCCTTCAATTAAGCGGATTGATCGAGGACTCAGAAAATCCCAAGATTCTAAGTCCTCATATATTAAAAAAAATTGGAACCAAGTCATAGTGCACATCAAGATATTTCCAATAGCATGAATGATGCCTCAAAAGGCCTTTGTATGAGGAATATATGTCCATCGAAAGTTTTGAAAAAATGGGGAAAATTGGAGCACTGGCAGTGTCACGTGGAATCACCAGAGGAGGCCATATGGCATCGCTAAAAGGCACCATGTGGCACCCTATGGATTCCCCCCATTGGTTGGAAATGACGTGAACAAATCTGTGAGTGCTATGTGGTACCTTGTGATTGGCCACTTTGGTCTAACCAATAAAAAATAAGCTTGTTATAGTTGGGGGTTGAACCCCTGACCTCGGCGGAACGAAATAACAACCCACCAATAAGTTACGCGTAGTGCTTGTTATATATAGGTTGCAATGATTTATTTAAACAACCTATATGTCATGAATTTAATATATAGGGGGTGCCATGAGTTTGACCCTAGGACTCCCCAAACCACCAAGTTCTTAACATAGTCGTGCCAACTAGTGATCCAAGTCTCAAAATTTGAAATGTATTCCAACCAAATGTTATAAAAACCAATGTATTCTACCATTGGGCACAGAGCCACGAGGCAGCTTGAAGTGCACGACCCAGCTATGGGACCTACGTAAAAGGAATGTCAAACGGAGTGTGTGTAATGTTCCCAAAATTAGCATAGAGCTAATTGGAACATTAATTTTTCTTATATCAGCTAAGAAGTGAATAAATGGGTAAGGAGGCCCATGAGTAGGAATAAAATCCCTCATAATGTGAAATGGATCATCATAATAGCCATATTTTTCACCCTCAAGTGTGAAAAGGGGCAATTGCATGAGGACAAGGTCAGGTTTTACCAAGTCAACAGTGCTGCCATAGGAGGAGTGGATCACTTTGAAAGACAGCGCAGTGTGAATGAGGAAGAGGTCATTTGGTGGAGGAAACCCTAATGTGTGGGGGCCAAGGCAAGGAGGCTTTCATTTGTATAAAGGGAGGACAAGGCAGCCATAGAAGGATATGTTGATGAATATAGAATTTGGTCTGCATGACTATTTGCTCTCTTCAATTGTTTAACTGAGATTGTTGTGCTGCTTAGCATAAGGGATTTCCTGTTTAGGAATCCTTCTCCCTTCTTGAGAGGCCTCTTGAGGTATTTTACTTCATTCTCCACATTTCAAGCTCAAGGCCAAGCCACCTCCTTCAGCTACAACGTTATTCCTGTAGCAAGAAACGTTGTGTTGCAGGGTGTTGCAGTGGAGGGTTCCACAACACCATTTCCTTGGCTCATCTTTCAGAGGAGGGAGCTTCTATTCCTCTGGAAGGTTAGTGAGGAAGTTCCAGGAGCTGATTACAGATCTTTGGCATCAGGCCAAGCACTTCCCATATCTTACAACACAATCCATCTCCTTGACTGCATTATTTCTGAGCATATTTGCAGTGGGGACTTGCTCCACTATTTTGGAGGGTGAGATATTTAGGGATTGGATCAGCCTTTCACCTGAGAGATCCATTGGATGAGATCTATTCATCATATGCAACATCATCGAATATCTTCATCCATTTCCAGTTTCTTAGTTGCAACTGCTACCTTGCAACTCTGACATTTTGTATTTATGCATATTTCAGCCAATCCTTCCAGGATTGTCTAGAAATTGCCTTTGGGAGTGTTTACCTTTGCTCCCCATATTGTATGAGTAGTGTATTGATATATTCATGTATTGACATCATTTTTCAATATTTATTCTCCATAGACTGCGTAGTCATATCCATGGCTTCCTTCATATAGCAGTATTTTTCATTTATCATGTATATGTTCTATTGAGGTTTGTATTGCCCCACTTGAGTGATTGTTTCCTCAAGGATTTGTATACATTGTTGCTGCTATAATCTAATATGATGGTTATTTATATCTTTTGGAATTCCATGTGTTAATGTATCACAACTACTCTATTGGTGTGTTTACATATTACTGTTGCTCCACATTTGGAATACCTTAAGATATTCCCAATAGTGTGGAAATTCCCTATTTTGGGATATTATAGTGGTATCAAAGCATCATCCTGGCTCAGCCTGTGAGTTTCAGCCAAAGAAGATAGAAGAAGATCAAAAGGATGAGATTATTCTTACCACTTTTTAGACTTAAGAAGAACCTCTTAAAAGAGGAGGAGCAAATAGAAGAGGAAGGTCCATGCACTTCCTATTCTCACCAAGAAGAAGAAAGCAAGCATGAGAGATATTTGGATCATCAGATTCTAAGTAAATACCTTGTTGAGTAAAAATCTCAACCTAGAGCCTTCAAGGAGACTCTAGCTCTCCCACAATTCATTCAGTTGAAGGAGGAGAGGAGGCCCCGCAACAGAAAGGAAATCATATGAAATAGATTCCTATTGTCTACATTTGATGGGTCATGTACAACAAGAGCTTGGACAAAGAAACTTGAGGCATTCTTCCTACTATATCCAGTGGTAGAGAGGGAGGCAGTAGAAGTTTCAGCATTGCACCTAGAGAGTGAAGCCAATTTTTGGCGGTCCAGTCACTTAAGCCATGCAAGGGTGACTTATTTTGTTGATTTCACTCAAAGGTTGATTGGAGCCTTTGACAGAAAGAGATCAGAGGAGGAAAATCCCACACCACTAAGGGAGGAAACTTGTACCAGTGTTGTCACAGCCTTGGAAGAGCAGCCTTCTACATCTGCAAATGGGGTAGCCATTTCATTGGAGGAAAGTACTATTGCAGCCATACAAGGAGATCCCAAGTTCCATCAAGGTATGAATGAAGTTCCACTTTCTATTTCAGCAAATATTTTGGAGAATTGTGGAAATTCATATTTAAATGACCAAGAATCAACATACACTGCTAACCTAGAGTAGCAAGATTGCACTACGCTGTGCAACATGGAAACATTCAAGGAAGAAATAAACCATCATCCTCATGAGCCATTGTTGGATTGCATGTCACACTTGAGGTTGGGGTTTGAATACTTGGAGGGAAGGATGAAATATAGTAGACATATTGAAGTGAGAAACCCCTTCTCCTTTCTATATGACCTTTTCTCAATGAGCACCTCTCAGCTCAAAGATAAACTTCTACTTTCAACAGATCCAAGACCTCATTGGCTTTGGAGGACTATTGATGAGAGGGAGATCTCATGGAGAGATTTCATTGGAGGTTCACTTAAACACATCATGGAGTGCAAATTTCTTCAACAGTTTGAGGAGGTTCTTCCCTTATCACACTTGGATCTTTATGAATTCAAGGAGGAGCAGATAGATGATGGAGGACATATTAGGATGGATAACATCTCTCATGGTTGTGCTGGACATTTCTTGAGCCTTACACATCATGATGGGAGGTTTTTTCCTACCCCCTATTGGGGTCCTTATGGGATCAAATTTATCCTTGAGAAGAATTCATTTCAACATCCCATGAAATGCAAGAACAGAAATCTGATTTGGGAGGATGGTATCCCTCATGGGAGGAGTACCAAGATGGAAAATAGAAGGAGACATCCACAAATGGTTGAGTGGATGTGGATGGAGAGCAAGAAGCTAGTGAGCTACTTGAAAATTTATGATATTGGGTAACAGGAGGCTTGGCTACACTGGTTACTCTTGAAGGAGTTTGGCCGTCACTTGGCATACACTCTTCGTAAGGGTATGGGGATGGAGAAGATGTGGTAGGATGCTTGCATCATGGAGAAGAAAATAATATGGATGAATGGTGTTGATTTGATCTTCATATCATTCATTATGTTTTCATCACATGATTGGTATGATGAAATTATGAAGAGGTAGCAAAATATATTGTTGCTTTGGTTGTTCTTGGGAGAGCAAGGGCAAATTTGCTCTCACACTTTGCATGATGTTGCAGGAGTAGGAGATGGCACTATCATGGTGCAAAGGGGCTACTCCTTGGCCTTATATGATCAAGAGGTACTTCCATATTGGGAGGAACTTCTTATGTGTAGCAGCATTATGGGAGATATCTTTGACAATAAGCATGTCAAAGAAAGGAGCTATGAGTTGGCAAGATCTTATTTGCATAGGCCAACAACGCTATCACTTGAGAGCCTGGGTTTATTGATGGAGTATTCCCAGGATCACTTCACATTTTATGCACTTGGTGGAAAAGGAGGAGGTGAGAATGATGGAGTAATAGATGGAAACATCTATTACATTGGTATGATCTTCTTTGTTGTGATCTTTTTGACTTGGATTTCCAAGTATAAGAAGGGTGATCTTCATGCAGCATATGGTTCACCTCTCTTCATGGGAGTGTGTCATAACACTATGGAGGAATCATTCATATACATATGCATCATCTTTCTCTTTACACATGGTAAGAATATTGTTTTTGCATCTTTGATTATCTAACATAATATTTGGATACTCTTACCATTCATATTCAGTGCATTGCTCCACAAGAGGGAAAGCTTTTTATTGAGCTCCATGGTCAACATTGGGCCAAATTGTATGATGGAGACAGCCATCTCTTATATGACCTTGGGAAAGTGTTTTCTTTCATGTATGATCAGTTGATGTACCTAGCTATTTTCTATTTATTAGTAGATGTCATGACATACGTAATTATCCATGTAACAAAAAACAACTTGCCATGTAACTTTCCGAAGCAGCAATTTGGAAAACTACACTGTCACTATTGGGAAAACTGTTGGTACCCTCTTTCACTATATGAAACTTTCAAAATTTTCCTTATTTTGATGTTGATCATGATTTCATTTGCTGATATTGATATTGTTTGTATTGGAAGCATGATTGGGAGAGAGACACATGAGTTGGGTGTGTCTGTTGGGGGAGAGGATTCCTACACTTTCTGCATTGCATGTTCTAATGGGAGCATGAGAGGAGATATGGCCACCACTACCAAAAACCAGTTTCATTTTGTTGAGGTGGGCCATATGATTGATGGGATTCCATATGGTGATGATTTCCTATCCATCACATATGGGATGATTTGGGCCAGCTTGATTCACAGCGTTGGAGAGGAGATATTTGGAGATCTAGTCTTCATCTTGCCACTTGAGGGAAATTATTTTACAGCCCAGGATCATCATCTGCTCTACACTTATCATAAGTGGAGAGGAGGACAGTGTGGGGTAGGCTCCTATTTCTACCATGTTCATATTTTCAGCCCACCTACATTGCATGAGCTCAAGGCAGAGGAGCAATTTCAGGAGTTGTCATGTTGGGAGGTGACTCATTTTGTTTGGATGGTTACTTGGGGATGGGAGATTCATATGGAGATGGTAGATCCCAATTCATTTAAGCCTCATGCCTCAAGAAGGCTCTTTAGTTCTATCCTTACAGTTGCTTGAGGACAAGCAACATTTGGGAGGGGAGGACTGTAATGTTCCCAAAATTAGCATAGAGCTAATTGAAACATTAATTTTTCTTATATCAGATAAGAAGTGAATAAATGGGTAAGTATGCCCATGAGTAGGAATAAAACCCCTCATAATGTGAAATGGATCATCATAATAGCCATATTTTTCACCCTCAAGTGTGAAAAGGGGCAATTGCATGAGGACAAGGTCAAGTTTGACCAAGTCAACAATGTTGCCATAGGAGGAGTGGATCACTTTGAAAGACAACGCAGTGTGAATGAGGAAGAGGTCATTTGGTGGAGGAAACCCTAATGTGTGGGGGCCAAGGCAAGGATGCTTTCATTTTTATAAAGGGAGGACAAGGCAGCCATAGAATAATATTTTGATGAATATATAATTTGGTCTGCATGACTATTTGCTCTCTTCAGTTGTTTAACTGAGATTGTTGTGTTGCAAGTTAGCACAAGGGATTTCCTATTTAGGAATCCTTATCCCTTATTGAGAGACATATTGAGGGATTTTACTTCATTCTCCACATTTTAGGCTCAAGTCCAAGCCACCTCCTTCAGCTACAACATTATTCTTGTAGTAGGAAACATTGTGTTGCAGGGTGTTGCAGTGGAGGGTTACACAACACCATTTCCTTGGCTCATATTTCAGAGGAGGGAGATTCTATTCCTCTAGGAGGTTAGTGAGAAAGTTTCAAGAGCTGATTATAGATCTTTGGAATCAGTCCAAGCACTTCCCATCTTTTACAGCGCATTCCATCTCCTTGACTGCGTTATTTCTGAGCATATTTGCAGTGGGGACTTGCTCCACTATTTTGGAGGGTGAGATCTTTAGGGATTGGATCAGCCTTTCACCTGAGAGATCCATTGGATGAGATCTATTCATCATATGCAGCATCATCAGCTATCTTCATCCATTTCCATTTTCTTAGTTTCAGCTGCTACCCTGCAACTCTGACATTTTTTATTTCTGCATATTTCAGCCAATCCATCCAGGATTGTCTAGAAATTGCCTTTGGGAGTGTTTATCTTTGCTCCCCATATTGTATGAGAAGTGTATTGACATGAGTTTGTAGCCATTATTCTCCATAGATTGCGCAATCATAGCCATGGCTTCCTTCATGTAGCAGTATTTTTCATTTATCATGTATATGTTCTATTGAGGGTTGTATTGCCCCACTTGAGTGATTGTTTCCTCAAGGATTTGTATACATTGTTGCTGCTATAATCTAATATGATGGTTATGTGGATCTTCTGGAATTCCATTTTTTAATGTATCACTGCTACTCCATTGGTGTGTTTACATATTACTGTTGCTCCACATTTGGAATATCTTAAGATATTCCCAATAGTGTAGAAATTCTCTATTTTGGGATATTACAGTGTGGCAGCGTGGAAGTGGGGAGAGGGCCCATGCATAGAACCAAATTTGGTCACAACTTACAAGACAAGAATATTATGAGGAATATCCTACTATTGTGGCATGGTTTTTGACATAGATATTCTCAAAGGGGATCCTCAGGTGATGGTGACAAAACCATATGATATTTCTAGTCATTCTTCACAATTTTTCGAGACAATTCCATTGGTGCAGACAAAATATGGATTTGATTAGAAAATTTGAAGGCTCTTGGCCGAAGTCCACATGTGTCATTAAATCTTGGCATCAATTTTGAGACATATATTCACTTTTCAAAATTTGGTCGTGTTTAAAGTCAAAAGTTGCAGAATAATGAGATGGACTTGTTGGTGTTGTGTTTGTTGATTTTTGAGCATCCATTGAGCGTTTTGGCATGAAAACTAATGTAAGTCTCATTTATTGTTGATTTTCCCCTTTCCATATTTGTAAAAGGGAGAACATGTATTTTTAGATATGCTTGGGTATGAGCAGCAGATTCAAAGAGGAATTTTTCAACTTTATGTGAGAGTCCAACCCCTTTAACTTGAAGAAAGGGGAAAAAATTTATGCCACTTATTGTGAGAATTCCTTCCTTTTTTAATGTCAAAGGAGAACATATATTTGGCATACATACATTTCCACATGAGTGAGAGTTTAGTCCTTGCATTGAAAAAGAATATTCTTGTTGAAGAGAAACTAACGAAGTGACTATCCAATTGAGTGCATCCCAAATATGTAGCTCACATGTTGTGGGTGAACCCCATTATCAAGTTCTGCTGCATTTTTCCATATTGTCATTTCTTCATTTTTGTTGCAGTTATGGTTATTTCATGCTCTTTATGCAATTCATTTTAAAGGCTTCTAAGTAAAGATCTCAGATGATGCATGGAAACCCTTAGAGTGAGAAAACAACAAAACTTATTATTTTTTTAATATTATTGTAGGCACCAACCTACTATTACATAAATTTACTAGCACAAAATAAATGGAAACACACATCCCCTAATTTATAGGCACCAACCGAAAGGAGACACACATCCCTTTATTTACAAGCACCAACCTTAAGGATAGACATATCCCCTGACTTACAGGAACCAACCTTAAGAAGAAACCTGTCCTTTAATTTAGAGGCACCAACTTGAAGGACACGCCAATCCCCTGAATAAAAGTGAGTTTGTGTTATGTTATTTTCTTCACAATTATGCATATTGATCTCTGGTAAATTCTTTACAGTTATTCCACTACACTTTGTTCATTACATGATTGATCGACTACTTGGATTAAACATTGCTCCTCTCACTTGCTGCCACACTCATTTTCACTTCAACGCTCAACGTCATTTTTTTCACCTCAAATATTATCTCTTTTCTTAACTACCGATAATCCTCACTTTGATTACTTCGAACCACATTATTTCAGATTTCAAATAGCATTATAAACTTAAATCCTATGTGTAGACAACAAAATTCATTACATAATTTGGCACTATGTTTGAAAAGCTTCCCTACCTAGGTTACACATCTTCTTTAGAATTCATACTCAACTCCATAGACTTCGAACTACACGACTCTTCTTCTTTGTGTTTAATCTTCTTTCTATATTATCATGCCACCAACAATTCACTTCATGGAATATCATAACTTTCCATATTAATTTATTATGTACAAGTATATATATACATATATATATATATATATATATATATATATATATATATGAGTTGACACCTCATGGAATTCAGATATGTGGTAATGATGTGCCTTTTATCCCCTTTTGGGGATAATACCAAGGGACACCTACAAACTGTGAAATTTCCTTAATTGCAACAACTAAAAATTAACCTTCTAACTTTTTCAGTTTACTTGTCTTCATAAATTATCATGGAAAATAATGATTAATTCACTACTACAATCTTCACAAATAAAATCAAGAAATGAGAAAATAATGCACACACAAAATTATGGACACTAATATTTTTGGAAAATAGTCCCTGGAAAAACCCCGATGTGGAGAAAACCAGTTCAACAGATGAGGGCTTTATTATTAATTCTTCAGTAATTTGAGAAATAAAATTACTTTCCTGATATTGGAAAATCTCTAGCAAACAATTTTCTCCACTGGAAAAATAAATATTGAAACTCAACATTTCCTCTCCAAAACAATTTCGGCCTCCTTGGTGCAATTCACACTCCTACTTGCAACATGCACTGGAAACTAGAAATGTGCAGTGGCTCAATTGGAGCTTGAGCTTCTATTAGAAATTTGTTCCTGCAACTTGCACTTCCTCCAGAACTTAGCTTTAGAAAATGGAAATCGACCTATTTCCTAGATCTTCACATTGGATAATTCGCACCTCTTGGTACAACCTCTCTGCAAATAAATTTGGCCTCCCTTCCTGTCACTAGAATGCTAAAACAACTGTGGAAATACTCTCCAAAATTATTCTCCCAAATTCTTTGTTGGAACCTCGTTGTTGGTTTCTCCCTCTACTTCAACTGCACCTTTTCTATTCGCTACAACTAGGTAAGTTGAACTACTCAAGTGTGTCTCTCCAAACCCCATAAACTTTCTCTTATAATATTTCATTGATAAATCTACAATCATGATCTAATCACAATTGATGGCTAAGATCATCTTGACCCCATCAAGTAACTTTTCCAAAAGTCTCTAGATCATAATCGATTTTCCTCAATTAATTTGATTTAATTAGCTAGTTTCCTAAGTTAGACTTAGGGAAATAATTCATAATTTCCTAATTAATCTAATTGAGGTGTTTTTTTGGTGAAACCTTTTCTAGGTGTTGGATAAAATGTGTTCCTTAGCCTCATAGACACCATAGAGACTAGAACACATGTCCACAGCTACTAAAAACTAACACTTGGGCTCTTAGTGAGGGAGGTGTTCTCTACTACTCCCATATTATCCCTGAAGTAGAAAAACTTTGCCTTACCCAAGGCCTTCATGAGAATATTTGCAACCTACTAATCTGTGGGGACATGTTGCAGTCGAGCTGGCCCATGTTGCACATAATCTCTAATTAATTTGTATCTTATGTTGATATTTTTCGACCTATCATGAAAAAATGGATTCTTAGAGAGCCTAATGAAAATTTGACTATTGCAGTAGATACTAATAAAATCCATCTGCTAACTAAACAAACCCACTAGAATCTTCCAAATCAAAATAGCTTCAAATTTGTCCATGCTTGCTGCTACGTATTCTACCTCTATAGAACTCCATTCCATGGACTTCTACTTTCTGTTGCACAAATAGACGACCCTTGATCCAAAATTGAAGCAACACCTTGAAGGTTTGTTTTCTAATCCACTTAACTACCTTCCCAATCTGCATCTATATATCCATAAAACCTAACACCATCACCTTGAGTATACCTTAGACCATACTCGATTTTTTCACACAAATACTTTAATACGTGTTTCACTATTTTCGAGTGAACCCTCTTTGGCTCCACCATAACTAACTGAGAGTGTTGACCGAAAAACAAATGTTTGGCCTTGTGTTAACTAGATACATAAGGGATCTAGTGAGTTTCCTATATAAGGTTGGGTCCACATTTGCATCCTCTGATGCGTCTATATTCCTCTAGTTGGTAATCATAAGTGTGGACATGAGTTTATATACTTGCATCCTGAATCTGTGCAGAATATCCATAGTGTATATATATCTCCCAAGGAAGATCTCCTCGTATGTATGCCATACCTCAAGCCCTAGGAATTAATGCATCAATCCCAAGTACATCATCTCAATCTCAGTTTCCAAGTCCCTCTTGCAATCCTCTATGAGCCTTGATGACCCTGTCAAGAATATATCATCCACATACAAAACTAGCTGGATGAGTAGCTCACTTCCTACCATTAGATAGTAGAGGTTGGAATCTTCTTTGCTCTTCACGAATCCCATCTGCTACAAGTATTTTTCGATTCAACCATACCATGCCATGGGAGCTTGTTTGAGATTTTATATTTCCCTATTCATCCTGCACACATGTCTATCTCTTTCGTGCATCTCAAAAGCATATGGTTGTATGATATACACCTCCTCCTCTATCACCTCATTCAAGAATGTAGTCTTGATGTCCATCTGGTGAATATGGAATCCCATTTGTGCTTCCAATAAGATCACTTCCTAAATATGGGTATATTTTTCCACTAGTACGAAGAATTCCTCATAATTAATTCCTTCTATGCATACTCATTGGCCACAAACCTTGCCTTATACTTCTCCATGTTGCCATCTATAACATAATTAATCTTGTATATCCATCAAGAGCATAAAACTGACCTATAAACAAGCCTAGGAACAACCTCTCATACATAATTAATCATGATGGTTTTGTACTCCTCCACCATGGCATTCTTCCACACTTGATGTTGAGAAACCTCATCATAACTGGAAGGCTCCATGTGGATGACCTTTGTCACCGACACCTTTATGTTTGTCTAGTTGTATGTGTTCTCTAGTGCTTGATCTAGGACCTCCCATGAAATATTGTGCATCTCTCAATTTTTGGAACACCTCTCTACTTCTTCTTCCGCCAGTGGTGGTAGGAGCTTCATGCTCCTCATCCTGCCCATTCTGCTCTGTCCATTGTGAACTCGTAAAACCTCCTGCACCCAAGCTAGTGCTTGTACTAGTAATTGTACTAGTGCTTTGTTGACCCTGTGGTTGTCCCTATGACTACTGCTCAACCCTTGGAGCTCCTATTGGCCCACTCTAATCATCTTCTCACAACTTGTGAGATGTCCTAAATTCTTTCTCTCCTCCTGGAACTTCACGTCATATCTCATGATACTCCTCCAGCTACCAGGAATATAGATCCTATATTCCTTGGATGTTTCATTATATCTAACGAAATATCCATTCTCTGCAGTATCATAAGGTTTAGTGTTTTTTTTTTTAAATTCCGGCACATGTCAGTATGTTATGCTGCCAAGATCTTGAAGTGTCTGACCTCTGCCTTATTCTCTGTGAAGAACTCCTCTAGTGTTATCTTCCCCAATGCTCTATGAGGAGCCTTATTTTATATGTACATAATCGTGCTACATTCCTCCACCCATAGGAACTTGCGCATATCCTTGTCATACAACATCACCTTTGCTAGCAAAAAAACAGTCCTTTTCTTGTACTATACAACTCCATTATGTTGTGGATTGTATGGATTTTTCCACTCTCTTCTGATACCCTCCTTCTCAAAGAACCCCATGAATTCCTTATTTGTATACCTTCCTCCTTTGTTTGTATGAAGCACCTTTATCCTTTTTCCTATCATGTTCTCCACAAGAGCCTTAAACTCTTAGAAGAAACTAAAGACTTCATCCTTTGTCTTCAAAAAATAGATCCAGAATTTTCCTGGAGAAGTCATCTATGAAGTTCACAAAGTACTCATAACCTCTAAGATGTTTGGTGGACATCATACTGAAAATATCTAAGTGTACTAACTGCAACACACCACTAGCTCTACTATCACTTCTTGGGAATGTTTCCTTTGCAAATTTCCCAAGTACGCACCCCCTGCACATTTCATCGTGTTTTGTGCTCAATTTGGGAACCATTTTTACAATCTCATTGAGAAACCAGAGTGCTCCATGGTGTAAGTGTCCCGGCCTCTTATGCCACAACTCTCCCAAGTCTCTACCACCACTATAATTGTTTCTAACTAGTGCCCTTGGAGAATCTAACTACAACTTGTATATCTTATTGCTTCGAACCCCAATTTGTTTGACCTTCTTCCAACTCTAGTGTTTGATGAACACCTTCTACCCCATGAAGTAAACATCATATCCCTAATCCTATAGTGCATATACTAAAATAATTTTCAGACCCAAACCAATCACATGCAACACATATGTAACACCAGTGTTCTTGCCTGAATACCTCTAAATGTTGATGGTGCCTCTTCCAATTGAGGTACACTTTGTCTTGTTTCCCATCTGTATCTGGAAGTCCATCTTCTCCTCCTTGTAATTGGAGAAGCATTCGGTAACCCTTGTCATATGTGTTGATGCTCCACTATCTATACACTAGACACCTGTGTACATGGAGCTAGTGAGGCAAACTATGAAAGTGAATTCATATTCCAACCTTGAAGAAAAATCCTCAATGTTCGTTGAAGTTTTTGTCATCTTCCCCTTATTATCCTTATTCCGGTTGGGACATTGGATACCATAGTGACTATGTTGACTGCCACCAAAATGTTTAAAATTTGAAAGGTCCTTATTCTTCTTCTCTCCTTTCGAGCCTTGTCCCTTACTAGGACCCTTATTTTCCTTTCGCTTTCATGTTCGGGCCACATATTCTTTCTCCTCCATCATCCTCGGTGCCTTGACGATGATACTAGTTCCAATGACTAAGTTGAGAATCAACTCCTCCTGAGTGAGATCACTCCATAGACGATCCCAATTTGGAATTTTCTATCACCCTAAAACCACTTGGATGAACATATGTCATTCCTTGGAAAAGCCATTGAGTGCTATGCACACTAGCTCATCATCAATTGGCTTGTCTCCAACTACAGCTAATTCATCTCTAACAAACAGTACTTTGGAAAGATAAGAAGTAACATCTTCACCCTTATGCATCTTAATGGTCCTTAGCATTTCCCTAAGAAGCATTTTCTTGTTTTCTAAAGGATCCTGGTATAGTTTGATGATTCCATCCCACATTTCCTTCGCTATCCCTTTTTCTATGATATGTGGAACAATGTGATCCTTAACTCCATAAAGAATCATCCTCTTAATTTTGGAATATTCATTTTTGTAGGTATATATTTGTTGTGGATGTATTTGTTGATAAATATAGGGAATCAACATTAAGTGATTTCTCTATTAATGATAACTACTTGTGAATACTTTTTTTTTACTTCTTTAGATTAGGATCTTCTCTTTCTCATAGAATATTAGAGTGTTCTTCTTCATTAAACAAATACCAATGCATGAACAATAAAGAGACAAGAGACACAAAATATAGGCTATTAGCCAGGGTCAAAACCTCTCCCAATTGAATGGAAAACCTGAAAAAATTATTCTTCTTATAGAGAATTCAATTGACGAATACCAAGACCAAGACCCTTGACCTATTGACTTCTCCAAGACCAAGTCACAAGACCTCTTAATTTAACCTTTTCTTCAATAGTCAAATTGCTTCCTTCTCGACTTTTCTTCAAATCTCAGCTTCTTGGATCAAACCTCCAACCCTCAGCCTCTTTAGAAACTCTAGTTACAGCACATATGACTAACTTTTTCACCTTGTTATCATTTTTCTTGGAAGGGGGACTTTCTTATGACTTCTCCTTGATTCGGCTTGATGAATTTTCCTTTGACTTGACTTCACAAGTGATCTTACTTATCTCGGCTCTTCTAGCAATCTTCTCATCTTCTTTTGCAACATATTTTTCCTCCTTCCTTCGCATGTGTGACAAGAAATATCTCTAGAACAGATCTAAAATGGTTCGTGTAACTTCCCTTCTTCTTTTCTTGGTGATGAGGCTTCTTTCTTGAGTTTCTCGCACTCCCTCTCTAATTCATACCTTGACCTAATTTCTTGTACTAAAATGAGGCCGAGATTCCCTATTTATAGTAGTCATTACATCCAAAATAAGCCGACTTGAATAGGTGCCTAGGCCAAAAATCATTTCTAGAAACATATTTAGGCCAACTTCAAGGTGACTTTGTGAAAAGGTCTTTGAGGGTTTATGACACAAATAAATTTCCTTTTACAATGTGTAACATGCCAAAATGGGTCTTCAAACTTTGACATTGACTCAATAGACTTGATGACTTGATGGAAAATACTAAACGCTTGCAATGGGAGCCATAACTAAAAAAAAAATTTCCTTGCTCATGAAATTGTTGAAGCCTTGGAATTTCGTTGCAACATGGGAGAAAACTACCCGGTTTGGACCTTAGAGAAAGTCCTTTTCTATTTGGTGTAGCGGAAACAACTGGGGGTAAAGGGACCAGTTTCCCAATAAGGATAATGAGGGTGTGTTTTTTTTATAACATGCAAATGGAAAATGATTTAATCTATCATATTCATTGAATAAACATCTACTCTACTATATACCCGAGAGTGCTCATTCCTTAATGCAATCTAGAAAGATATATTTCAACAATTGGTAATGAATATTATTCGAAAGTTGAAAGAGATGAAAATTATGTAAAAGTAATTCTTTTGACAAAATAGTTTAATCAAAATGATTGTGAAATATATTTTTCATTCATAAGTTTGATTATATATGAGATAAGTAATAATAAACAATTATTAGTATATAAGTGCATTTAACATTCACTTAAATGATAATGGCTTTCATATATAATACAGATAAAAAGATGACTGTCAATTCAAGAAGAAAAACTTAATATAACGTGTAAAAGTACCATATATATGAGGTTCTACTCATTCAAACTGACAGTAGTTTTCTTCTCCTCTTCACATTAAAGCAATTCAATGAGTACAATAGTGCAAATTCAGTTAAACAAACTCAATGTCAAAATATAACAAATCTCGTTCCATTAATTCATCAAGGCATTCACAAACTTACAAAAGTGCATTCTTTGCAAATGTTTTTGACAAATTTATGGACCCTTTTCTAAATACATGAGAAGGGTTTAAATACTAAACCAAAAATGTTTATAATAAATTATTACATAAAAATTGGAGGAGGTTTCAAACAACCTTCCTTGTAATGAGTAAACTTAAACTACAATCTAGGAAATAAAAATAACAACATGCTTAGGTGGGTTGGTCCTCTTTTCACATTTGATCTCTGAGGTGACAAATATCTACCATTGGCTTTAGTTGAGCTAGTTGTTTAATCCCAGATCTGACTTGGCCTTTAAACACTGCATTCGAAAGTGCTAGCAACAATTTCTTAGTAGAATCAATTAATGACTGTAGGGTCTGGCACTGATGATATGGTTTAATCAGAAAATTCGAGTAATATTCCTGATAAAACTTAGTTATATTTTTAATAGTTTCTGCCTGTATTTCTGTGCTTTCCTTCCACTATTCTTCCAATAGTTTAAACTCTGGGAGCACTTCGAATGTGGCTTCTTTGATAAGTTCAGCTTTTAGAAGCTATCCATTAACAGATTCAATGATTTCATTTGTCATATTTGTTTCCTTTGATATTGCCTTCCCTTCCTGTCTTAACTACATCTCCCAATCATTGAATATGATATCTTTTTGAAATTTATCAATCTTAGGGAGATCATCTTTCTTTCATTCATTATACTCTTGCCATTAAATGAACTCAGAAATCTTCTTTTGCACCTTTCGCATTCTACCCTCCTGTTAGCCACTTGTTGGATTAATATTTTGCTTGTATCACAGTATGAACTTGTGACTAAAATTTGATGACAGAAATATTCTTGCTGCTACTTTAATTTTGTGTTCCATTCAAGTGCCTTTTTAATAAATGTCTCGATTTGAGGCTAAATTTTTAGTTTATCCATAGTTGCTTCTATCTGAGTTTCATTTTTTGAAATTTGTACTTGGTGTTACAATTTTAATCTATAAAAGTCCTTTTGGAATTGTGACATCTTCATCTCCATTTGTTTACTGGCATTGAGCTTTTCTTGTTCTAGTAGTCTTTCCAACTCTTGAACTTTATCTTCCTCTTGTTTGAGAAGAAGCTTGAATTCTTCTACTTTGTCAATTGTAACAGTTGCATATGCTCCAGCAAACCGTGATAGTCTAGTGAGATGTTCAGTAGGATTAGCACGAAGTCCTTATATAGAACATCCACTGATTCGTTGTCAAGGGAAATTATTGATTCATCAATCCTTCTTCTCTTTCTTCTCTTAACTACATATTTGTGGCCTGGGCTGTAGAAAACATCTAATGGAGAAATTTCCTCAATATTCAAAATGATTTCATGTGTTGGGTAGGCCAGGATAATCTCTTGATGTTGATCTTCTGGTACCTGCTGTAGTGGAATTGTAGTTTCCACTATATTATGGGTCTACTCTAGAGTTTGGAAGCATGTCGATTCATCAACATTAGGTTTTGGTGGTGGTGGTGTTTCCAGTGCTTTAGAAAACTTATCCCAATATTTATTTAAATAATTTTCTTGAGGTTTCTCTGTCTGCTCAGGTGTATTCTGGATATGTTGAACTTCCTTAGAAGATGATTCAGATCCATTAGTTTCTCCTTCAGTTTGCATCTCAATTACTAATTTTAGATTCATTGTCAGAGTGATCTGAATTCTGAGAGTGGTTTTGTGATTTTCTTGACTCTTGATTTTTTTTTTCCTGAGATTCATCTTTTGACATGTCCTTAGCCTCATCATCTAGACTAAGGGTGTTGGCCTTTTGACATTTTCAATAAATAACAGGTCGAAAGGAACTGTTTCTAGTCTCTTTCTTCTATATGCTTAAAAAGCTTCAAATTCTGCTTTACTAAGTCTATTAGATGCAATTTTAAACACATCTGTAAACTTTTGTACACCTTCAAATAAATCATCGAACATGTCCTTCTCAATCATGAAAGATTTGAGTTTAAGATTATTGGTAAACCTCTGAACCACATCATTAGGATCATATGGTCTCTTTGGAATTAAAGCTAGCTTCAATGAAGTGATATTTTAAATCTCTTTGGCTGCATGACCAATGTAAAAAAGGGCAAAAGTGCCACACTGTACTAGGAAAGTAGGCAAGATATAATTTTTGGAATCTCTAAGTTTATGGTCACACCACTGAATAAGGTTTGGTAAGAAATCTCTCTAGCTAAAATCTTATCAAGAACATCATAAGGAAAAACATGGGGGGAATAAGAACTCCCAAAAACTATGATATAAGTGAAATTTTCCTCAGCAAACCATCTAGCAACTGGTAGAATATTTGTGCTAGCTTCCTTATAAATCCTAGGGGCCCTTTCATTAAAGATGGTCTGATGGATGGGAAACATAACTCCATTACAAATTTTATAGAAATGCAGATGAAACTCAGATTCCCATAGTTCTTTATGGTAAATATGAATTGGAGCGGGGTCTTGGTTTGTCCACTTCCATCCCATAATAGGAAAGCTTGAACAAAAGCAAATTACATCCATGATGTATGCACTCATGTAGAAGGGAGGTACTGTCCTAGTGGAATAGACTCTATTTGTCTTATAATCCATAATGGTTTTAGCCATATTATCAGACAAAATGGTTCCCCAATTCATAATAAAGGAAATGTTGATTGTGTCAATCAAAGGAACTCATTCTATGGAAAATATAGAGGTATCTAGTTTAGAAAATAACCTACATGGCATTCCTGTTGCATAACAATAAGGGGAGGGTAACTGTGCTATTAGGTGCATACAAATTTTATCCCTCTTTAGCTTGCCTTGGTCTGCTTTCCATCTCTTTATCACTTTCATGAGGTTTGAATTCTTCGTCATAAAGATTTGCACAAAGTTTTATCATAAATATTATGCGGCATAGGCAAGTGATACATTATCTATAAGTCTTCTACAGTGAACGAACCAATATTATCTAGCTTAGAATTATTGAATAATATGTCGGTTATGTTGAGGTTGTCAATGAACCACTTTACCATATCTGTGTATGGTAAGATCTTTGGCCTTGTCGCTATTCTGTGGAGAAACGAACATGCAACTTCAAAGTAAGACGGGTCTGATGAAATTGCCCCATCTATTGTTAATGTTTTCACTAATTCTCTTGGATGTTCTCCCTCAAACAGGTTGTACATGGCCTCCCGTGAAGAACTCCCCCAATCCTTGTTGCACATTGTGTATAAGAACAATGGAGGGATGTTTGTGTCTTCTACAACAGACGCTTAGGTAATTGCTTTTCCTTTCTTTGTCATTCCAGTTGATCTTACTTCATTAGGTGGTTTCCTGAATTCAAGTGAAACGAGTAAATTCAAATCTGAGATGAATAGAGAAAAGGATAGGGAATAGAGTTAGATCATCATAATAAAAATCCGGCGCTCTAAATTTAAAACATGCTTCATGTAGATATCAATATTTTGAACCTTGCACCCATTAAATGTCGTTAATAACCCTTAACTCATTCTATCAACTCTCTTACACACTTTACGCTATATGTCTAATCTAACGATCTAAGGCATTAGATATTATAATGGATTGATTAAATAAGAATCATTTCACGCACTTGAATGCTAAGTGTTTATATCGCACATCGCAACTTTTAGCAGATAGCAATAGTACATGTTTTTTCTACCACTGAATCTTGTGAAATGTGATTTTCATAAATCGCACATCACAAATTATTGTGGTATATAAAAATTTCATTTGGTTTCTTGTTGCAGAACATAATATGCGCGAAAGACTCATGTTATTGCAATTTATCGGACTTTTGGATACTTTTAATTATTATTTTATTGTTTCTTCGGGTCCGACTCATCGCAATTCCGAAATGTTATAAGTTTGTTCATTTTAAAAAGGTGTGATGAAATTTATCTTTTAAAGGGCTTTTAAATCGTTTCAAGGGGAATTTTATATAATTCCAAAAATTTTGAAGTGCATATCGCAATTCACAAATCTTATATGTGTTATAACTTTGTTGGCTTGTAAGTAATGCGATTTGCGGTACGCGCTTTAAAATTTAAGCGGAAATAAAAAGCCTTTATTCCTAAAGTTTTAAGACTTATGCTAAAATTAAATAATGCTTATAAATTTCTATTTATTTTTTTAAAGGGTCTCCATTTATTATAAAAGTGAATGGGAGGTGTTGTATGGTACAACAATTGGCGATTCACTTGGGAGAACTAGTTATCTCTGATTGGTTTTTTGAAATTTCTAAAAGTTTCCAAAATAAAAATAGTTGTAGGAATGAATTTCAATACAAATAATTTCTCACTAAGAAATAAAATCTCACTTGATAAAAATCCATAAGATTTCCTCTTTTAAAAATAAAAATATGAATATCTATATCAATCTTTACTTAGTTCAAAAAGATAAAGCAAGTGGCTCATTCAGATTAGCTTTATAAATATATACTCTTTTATCACATGTAGAGCCTCTGAGCCAGTAGGAAATTTAAGCTTTTGGCAGGGTTACCTTTTACCTAGTAATGATTCATTGTACCATCTAGTTACTCTTACAATCTTCCAAAAATAAGTTCAATTTTATATACTTTATCTCTTTTTGGAACTTGTTTTTCTCTTTTGTGGATATTTTCTATGTATTTTTTTATCAATTAAAAGCCATTATCTTGGCTTAGTAACCAAATATTGGCAATGGCATTCACTTGTTGTAATTAAATTGATTAAGCTGGCTCTTGATGAGACCCCTTGCCTTTTGATATTTTCTCAAGTCATTACCCTGTTTTGGTAGGCAGTATTGGTAATGTCAGTTTAACTATTTTTCCTATGAAAATGATAAAAAAAATCATGATGAGACTTATTATCTTCTAAGTTTTTTAGCATAAATTTTTGAATTACTTTTTGAAAACTGAAATTTTTTCCAAGTGGGGTGAATCATTGGTCCTTTTGAGGATTCTGGATGATAATTTTAGAGTTTAAGATTGCTTATCTGTAAAAGAGTCTTTACAATGTTAAAGATTATTTTCTTGACTGATAATAGAGTAATCATATTTTATAAAAACGATATTTTATCAAAGAATAAATAACTTCAGTGAAATTACATTTTTCAATGAAATAAAATCTATTTTATATTCGAATTTTTCAATTGTTTCCTTAAAAATTCTTATTTCTAAAAGCAATAACTCAAAAATATTTTCTGAGATGTTTATTGAAAAGCCAAAAATTAATACCATTCAACTTTTATTTTCCTAAGAAAAGAAAATATAGTAATATATAAGGAATATAAGGGGCTACCTTCTATGAAAAATATTTCGTTAAAATCTGCCCATTAACAGGCAAAGAATCTCTTTTGCCTAATAGATCTTGCAATAAAAATGTTGATGGCCCTATTTCTTCTATGAGTTGAAAAGTTCCTGGCCACAGTCTTTGGAATTTAGTGTGTTTACCTTCTTCCTCATATGCCTTATCCCATTTCAATACCAGATCACCAATTTGAAATGTTTTTGGAGTGAAAAAAGTTCTATCAAATGAAGCTTTAACTAATTATTGATGATGTGCATGAGTAACTTTATATTTTTCTCTTTCTTCTTCAAGTTTAAGGATTTGAAATTGTCTTACTTGCAAAGAAGAAGAAGAAGGTGATTCATCGCTAAATTGGACCAAGGCAAGAGAAGGAATAACTACATTGGTAGGAAGAACAAATTCTTTCCCATAAACAAGATTAAATGGAGAAGTGCTAATGGAGGCCTTCTGAGTTATTCGATCTTCCCAACGAGAAAATGTTAATGATTTGTGCCAATTTCTTTGGTTATGGTCAAAAATTTGTTTAATGATTCTAATAAGGTTTTTATTTGTTGATTATGCGAAACCATTTCCTTGAGGATAATAGTTAGCAGAAAATTTGAGTTTAAAATCTCTTTTAATAGCAAATTATATCATAGCAACTCCTGAGAAATAAGATGCATTGTCAAACATCAAAGAAGTAGGTAAACCGAATTTAGTTATGATAAACTGATCAATGAACTCAATAATATTCTCAGGTTTGGCTACTTTTAGTGGAATTCATTCCACTCATTTAGTAAAATATTTGGTAGCTATGAGGATGTATTTATGATGTTTGGAAGAGTTAGGAATGATCTCACCAATTATATCTAATCCCCATTTCTCAAATGGTTGTTCGATATTAACTGGTTGTAATGGAAAAGATGGTTTCTTTTGTCTTCCAGATGCACTTTGACAAAATTTGCATTTCCTCACATAATCATGAGCATCTTTGAAAAGTGTTGGCCAATAGTAATTTGCATGCAAGATTTGATGTGTTGTTGTATTTCCTCCAAAATGTCCTCTAGCTAGTCCATCGTGGAGTTCCTGCAAAACTTTCTCTGCTTCAGTTTTCTCTAAGCATCTTAATAACATGGAATCAAAGTTTCTTCTAAGCAATACATCATTGATCATTTCGTATTGCTTAGCTTTCAATCTTAAAGCACGCTTTGTTTTATAACTAAGTTGTGTTGGGGCATATCCATTTTTCAAATAAAACTTGAGATCAGCATATTGAGACTGAGCATCGTTGACGCTTAACTCTAACACTTGTACATTATTACCTTAATCTGCTTATGATGATAAATGGGATGCTCCTGTTAGAATTCTTCAAAAACCTTGACCTTTAACAATCTTATAAGATCTAAATTCTACATCATATTCTTGTAAATCAGTAACCCAGTTAGCCCTTTTCTCTCCTAGTTCTCTTTGCACCAATAATTGCCTTACTGTAGAGAATGGAACTATTATCTTGGTGTGAGTTTTGAGGATAAATGGCCTAAAATTCTATAGCTTTGAAGACAGCAAATGCTTGTTTCTCAACAGATGAATAGTTTAGCTATGCACCTTGCAAATTGGATCTGAAAAATGATATTGGTGCTTCAATTTGTTGGTCATTGAGTTGTGTCAAAACTGCAACATAAGATGTATATGATGAGAATGTATATGAAGTGAAACGATTAAGAAAATTGGGTGTAGTCAAGAATGGAGCATTGATAATAGATTGTTTGATTAAATCAAATGCTTCCCTTTCATTATGCCCCCACTTGAAGACTGAATTTTTCTTAATTATCATTTGTAAAGGTAAAACTATGAGTCAAAAGTCAGGGACAAATCTCCTTACAATCTTTGTCTGTCCAAGACATGACTGCATGGTTTTCTTATTATGAGGGAAAGGGATCTTTTTAATTTCTTTGATTCTTTCAAGATAAATATAAATACCCCTTTTGGACACGATGAATCCTAAAATTTTTCCTTCATCTAAAGAAAAATTTGATTTATTTTGGTTTAGTGAAATTCCATACCTTTTACATCGCTCGAATACTTTTTTTAGGTCATTCACATGGTTGGTTGCTTGTCTAGAAAATACCATAATGTCATCTAGATAAATAACCATTGATTTGTTAATGATTCCTCTAAAATTTGTGTCCATGGCTCTTTGAAAAATGGCACCTACATTGATTAACCCAAATGGCATCTTTTGATAGGCATAAGTTCCCCACTTAGTCCTGAATGTAGTCTTTAATCTATCATCTGGATGTACCAGGATTTGGTTATATCCTGAAAACCCATCTAGAAAAGACATAAGTTCAGAACCAGTTATAGTTTGCAGAACTTGTTCCATGGTTGGTAATGGAAAATTGTCTTTCTGACATGCTTTATCCAAATTGCTAAAATAAATAAAAATCCTAATGTCACCATCTTTTTTCCTGATAGGAATCAAATTTGAAACCCATTTTGAATTTACAACTAGAAAGATGATCTTATCTTTAAGGAGCTTATTCAACTTTGTTTTGATTTTACTTTCAATATTAGGATGAATTTTCCTCAACCTTTGTTGTATTGGTTTCTCATCTGAAATCATTGCAATTGTGTGTTGAATAACAAAAGTGTCATACGTTTTAAGATCAGCAAAATCCCAAGCAAAAGAAATTTTTTAGGTCCTTAATAACTTGACAAATGATATTCTTTATTTGGAAGACAGACCAAGACCTAA